>OX637533.1:35647226-36332643 GCA_951800035.1 Linnaemya tessellans | reverse complement strand
AATGATGAAAAACAGTATTTCGACAGCTTCGGAAATTTACAACCTCCTTTAGAGTTAATCAAATACCTAGGTAGAAATATTGAATACAACTACAATCCACATCAAAACTTTAATACATTTAATTGTGGCCATTTATGTTTGAAATTTCTTTATGAAATAACTAAATATATAAAATAAAACACAAGCATATATCTGTATAGTAAAAAAAATTATTTTGTTTTATTTTAATTTTTTTGTTTGTTAATTAAAAAATAATCGTATATAACATTGTTTTGATTTTTTCTTTTTTTAGTGCCAAACGGGGTACTGACAGTTTGGTATCAAAAACTCGTTCATCTCGCTTTCTAAGGTCACGTTTCTCTCTCCTTTTCTTTGAAGTCGATATTTTTCACTTGAAAGGTCCTCTAATTCTACATCTGTTAATACATTGTATCGGTTGGGGAGAAACAGTATATGGTTTTCCAGTTCAAGTTGAACTGTTTCCCCGTACTTTGTTGTTACTCGCTTTGCACGTACGATGACGTATTTGGACGATTCATCTAAATCCTTTATATGTATTAAGGATTTTGTATTACAGGAATTGAATTTGCTTATTAAACTCATTGCGCTATTAATATTTCACAACTTACAAGTTTGAACTTCAATTTCAAAGTATTCACGATATAAGCCTTCTAGACACTAAGAAGTCTAACTGAAAATTGATAAACAATGATATTTGATTTGTATGTAAGATAGAGAGAGAGAGAGAGGGGGCAAAAGACAGATAGATGAATAATGATATCTGTACTTAAAACTGAAAGGGAACAAAAGAATAGATGAATAATGAAATCTGTACTTAAAACTGAAAAAGTGGAAGAAGATAGTGATATATGTATAAATTTTTGAGTTCTTGACTCAAAATTTTAAATTAGTTTTGGAGTGAAACGCAGATTTAGTTTTTTGAATTGTATATCATTTAGTAGAGAACTAATAGTCAAAAAGATCGCAAGCCAATTTCGGATACAAAAATTTAAAAAAAAAATTAAATCATGAGCGAAATAAGAAACAAGGTTGAACAATTCTTAGCCGATTTTGAAGGATGTCAACTATATGAACACAGGGAAATGGTGAAATTTTTCCTCCATATGTTGGATGAAAACCAGGAGTTTGGTATAATGGAAGATGAGGACAAGGACAATGGTCACTTCAAGTCTTGTCCGTGGAGTCATCCAGATTGTGAGGAAGGTCCAGATACTTGCCGATGCTCCGTATTTTATTTGAGAAAAATGGTGATAAATAATTTAATTAATTCGTATTATGTAATATTTCATTGAAGCTAAATAAAAATCAAAAAACAATAAAACAAAAATCAAGATTTTTTTTTTCTCATTTTTAATATATGTATTTTCTATTTATTTCTGTTAAAAATAAAACAATTTGTTCTCTTAATACTATATATTATCACATTTCTTCTTCTTCTTCTAAACTAGCAATATCTGCTAAAAGCATATCAAGTTCGTAATGAGGATTAGTTTCTTCTATACGAAAATGATGCCATGCTAAAGTATTTATGTTATTGTTAGTAATTTTTCTCTTATCGTCTGCATAACTTAATACTGCCTTACTTAATTCACTAGTATAAATTTGATGTAATTTGGACTTAAACGTTAACATGGTATCATATACAATGGACTTATCAAACAAACAATTTCTATATGACAATAAACTATACTTATCTAAAATGGATTTCTTTACCCCCTTCGATTTTTTTACATCATTTTCATTTTGAATGCTAAAGGAATACATTTTAGGTCGCAGCCCAACAAATTCTGTCATTATTTTCCCGCAATTTTCGTCTTTCATCATACCCAAAACTTTTTTGTTCAAAAGAGGAATGTCATACTTATTAGCTAGAGCATAATCTGATGTATCAAATTGTTGTTCGATGTCAGGCTTTATGTCTGCGTAAAAGTCGTCTGTTTGTATTGTATAAATAAAAGAGTCAGTGTCCATATAATTTAATGATAAGTTTTTCTTGAACTTAGGTTGCATGTAACCGTAATGGAAATCATACATTTTCCATTTAGAGAGTTCAAGTACACAAAATCCCAAGTAAATGGGCTTATTGTAAAATGTCTTCACTCTATTCATTTCGATAGCTACCATATCTTCAGAAAATATGGACAAACTATGGAAATTGGATTCTGATATCCAGTCTTGAGCCCCCAAATGATTCCGATTAGTTCTGCTCCAATTGGTTACAATTCTTACATTTCTCCTGTTGTCCACATTCTCCATAGTTTTCCCATACACTGCATTATTAAGCAATTTGAAGAAATTTTTCTCAAAAGCATTTTTAGCAGTGGCTCTATGCTGGGTATTTAAGTCAATATAACCTTTTAGCCATGGAGATTGTTTAAATGTTAGAATTCGATGTATTTTCTTTAAAACTAAACCATATTTCAAACATTGTTTGAGAACTCTATAATGGATAACGTATGAATGCTTTGTAGAGAAATCGGTTATTAATTTGCTGTGCTTCGATTGCAAAGTTTTTTTATTTTCAGCACAAAAAGGAAGGTCATTGTGTAAGTCGTGTAGGTTAAAAGGGTAATCCAATGTGACTTCAAACACATAACCATCTGTTGAATTATCGGCTATGCTTTCCGGATCCAAATTGAGCTCCTCATTCGATAACCATCTGAATCCTCCATATGGGAGATATTCAGACATCGCCCAACCGTACAGGTTATTTGCATCTAAATATACAAGAAATTCGGACGGCTTTTCTTTATCAAAATCTTCTAAATATTTGTTGTTAGCTTTAGAATATCTTTTGCTACACTGTACAATTCCACCACGTATGCCCTTTTTCATAAAATTGTACATATCTATGTCTGTTAATAATTCGAGCTCAATTCTTGTATATTTCAACATTGCATCCCATGAAAGTCCAGGAGCTGTGTAATATTGACATGGATCCAGCTCATATATACTTTTACAAACTTTTCTGAAGTTCTCGAAAATATCTGTTAATAAAAGCACGTCTGTTTTTAAATATAATTCCATGTAATCTTTCATGGTTTTGCAACCAAAAGTATTCCAAACCTCTTCGGCATGTGAGTATTCCTCTAAAGAACATTCCTTGTTGTTCAGTTTATTAAAGAAATCTCTGCGCGAAGGAAGCTGACACTCATTAAGCTTATGAAAAGAATTTAGATACTCATACGGAAAAATACCCTTTTTCTTAATCAGCTGAAATTCTTTTTCTAAGGGAAACATAGATTTAATGGTGATGAAATCATTATCGCATAAATTTGAAGCCAATGATTCCAAACTGTCGGCCATAAATCGTATTGTGTCAAGAAATCTTATTTCAAGATTATGACCATCGCTCATTTCTGTAAATTGGGAAAGTGAAATATATTTTTCCTTGTTAAGAGGGAGTACTTTAAGTTGCATAGAAATTTTTCCCAATTCTTTAACAAAAAGATGTGAATCATAGTTGGAATAGTTGTGAAAGTATACTGGTATGAACTTAGGAATTTGGTAATTTAAATTACAGTTTTTGTGGGCTGCACCTCTAAATTTTCCACTAACATGACAGTGATCTCTAACACGATCATTACCTAGACTCTGTTGACATATATGACAAGTCAAAGCATTATAAAAATTATAAGTCTCTGAAGGGGATAGCACATCCATTTTCTTATTATTTAATAAATAATCATTATATATATCTTCGCAGTCTTTAATTAAAAATTCTACAAATTTGTTGGAGGCGTCTTTACCCGTATATATTCTTAATTTATCTAAGTTGTTCGTATGAAAACACTTAACATAGTAACTAAAAGCACAGGGGGTATGTTTCTTAACTAATTTGGTTTTATTACTCACACTAACATCAATCTCCTGTAATATGCATTCGAAGTCTGCATATATAACGAAGGGCACATCCATTTTCCTGTGATGCCCCTTAAAATTAAGAATATTATTTGGAGCTGACGGCATAGTGGTAACGATGTTACCACATTCCAATTTGTGTTGCTCCATGGTTCTATCATTGTGTGTGTATTGCAGGCAGCTGTTGCAAAACAAAAGTTTTCTGCAGTGCTTCGTAGTCTGATTTTTTAACAGTCTGTGGAAGGAAAATAGATATAAATATTCATACCAATATATTTGTATGTGCGTAAGTGAATATGTGTATTTCTTTACTTACTTTGATATGTTTTTTATAAAAATAAAGTGATGACACTCGCTTTTCTCCAGAAGAAGTAAGTTAACATGTTTGTTTTTTTCTTCTTTTGTGAGGTAAAATGGTCCAATAATTTCATCTGCTTCCTCATCATACCCAAACACATTAACACTGATATCAATGTTGTTCCCTTCAAAAATTCTGATATCTTTTAATTTTAGAGGGAAACTTAAAAGGCTGAAATCTAGCACAACATTGTTTTGAAGCCTGATTAATTCGCTACTTATATCAGGAATATTATATGAGCTGCACCGTCGTCGTTCTTTAATATCAGATGAATCCAGTGCAGATATTATGGCCCATTTAAAACAATAAATGTCATTGTTTTCGACATTAATGCAAGCAGATTTATTTTTGAGTTTCTCTGGCGTGCTAATCCAGTTCGATCCTCTAACCAACGATGATTTATTTACAGAAATTTCAAGACGAACGATTCTTATTAAGGTCCACCCAGAATCCCGCTCTTGAAACTCTGACATTTTGTTTTCTATTTCTTGCAGTTGTTTTTCTATAATTTCGCCAACATCATCTCCAAAGCACAAAAGATGCATTTTGGCCCTATGTGAAATAGTACACAATTCCATATCATCACTAACAATTTTAATATACTCCCCAATAAGAGTAATATTAAATTTAATAATACTGTGTACTGCTAGACTAATTTCAAGCCTTTCCTTGATGATAGGTCTATTTTCATTGACAGCATCTTCAAATAGAATGCAGTCTTTATTTATTGGAATTCCGTATGTTGCAATGTTGTTCTTAAATGCGCTATTTATTAAGAAATATTTGGGATCATTTGGAGCTTGCTCCTGCCGTTCACTCAAAGAATTAGATGTATCCATATCTTCCTCATCGTGGTTTGCTTGACTTATATCCATGTCTCTATGTTCATAATTGTCCGCTTGTTGAATAGAATTCTCAATAGGCCAATAGCTTGGGTAGTAATTGGGGATATTATACTGCTGCAACTGCAAGGGTACGGCATATTGAAATGGATAATGTGGTATTTCCATGGGTAGAAAAAACTGATTATTATACCCCTGCATCTGCACTGGATATTGATATTGAAAATTGTTCCAGGACATTGGGTTGTATGTTAATGCTGGGTTGTATGCAGGTGTTGGAAATTGCACAAACTCTTGCACTTCTTGAGGTTGAACATGACTTTTGCAATGTGCTAAATATGATTTTTGGTATCTGTATACCTTATTACAGATATTACACTTAAAATCTGGTGAACTCATTTCTTTATTTTGATATTTGAAATTCTTTTTGTATATAATTTTTGTTTGAATAACAAGAATAATTTCTACGGATCTTTATATATTAATATTCTGTCTTTGCACTTTGTATGATGCACTTTTATTTTTAATAAACAAATAATATTTTTGAGGTGCTTTATATTTATTACACAAAGAATTTTTAAATATTCACGACTTCTCACTTTTAGATACAAAAATGTACTGAATTCTATCTTAGAAAATTTGAATTATATTAATTCCTGAAAATGGTATAGTAAGCTGCATACCAACAAAGTAGTTTTCAAAGTCAAACATATGAAAACAGTTAAAATCCAAATACTGTAACTACAAAAACACTTGTAACTACAGAAATCGTTGGCTACAAAGAAAATTTTTTATTCTTGGAAGAAGGCATGTGAACAGAATAAAAAGAGAAAAAAAAAAGTAGTGACTACGTAGACAATATTTATGTAAACAAATATGTTGATAAGTGGTATACACAGAATACGGAGGCATGCTCATGCATGCACATACGTTACAATATGTTTAAGGGAATGAAACTGCTACGTAGACAATATTTATGTAAACAAATATGTTGATAAGTGATATACACAGAATACGGAGGCATGCTCATGCATGCACATACGTTACAATATGTTTAAGGGAATGAAACTGCTACGTAGACAATATTTATGTAAACAAATATGTTGATAAGTGGTATACACAGAATACGGAGGCATGCTCATGCATGCACATACGTTACAATATGTTTAAGGGAATGAAACTGCTACGTAGACAATATTTATGTAAACAAATATGTTGATAAGTGATATACACAGAATACGGAGGCATGCTCATGCATGCACATACGTTACAATATGTTTAAGGGAATGAAACTGCTACGTAGACAATATTTATGTAAACAATAATGTTGATAAGTGATATACACAGAATACGGAGGCATGCTTATGCATGCACGTACGTTACACAATTTTGTAGTGAAATAAACTGCTACATAGACAATATTTATGTAAACAAATATGTTGATAAGTGATATACACAGCATACGGAGAAATGCATATGTAAGCAGAGACGATCCAAATTTTGTAACAAAAGAAACTGCTAAGTGGATAAAACATTGTGGTAAATGGTAAACTACAAAAATTTTGTAGCTAAACAAATTTTCAAAACAGAAATATTAGATTTTGAAGTTGAGGGTTTAGTTGTAAAATGAAGCCCTTCTGGTACACCCCGTTGTATCGCAGACTTCAGCGTCATCACTTGAAGGAATATCTAAGAAGTGCCAGACAGGAAGAATTCGAGAGATATCTTGAAGAAGATGAGGAGCTTTTCCTAGAGCTGTCATCGCAGTCAACGCCTGACGCACCCCAAGAAAATGCAGCATATGAAGAGATGCTGACAGGCGATGAGGAGTTATTTTTAAACGTTAATACTCAGCCTAGCGGAGTAGAATGTGAAAATAATAAACCTCAAATAGAAATATTGAACGTGCAAATTCTCCCAAATATAGATATACCTATGTTTCTCGCGTTATATGAAGACGATCAATTGTTGGTAGAGGCAGCGGACGCAGTGGAGTCAGATTTAAATTAAGAAAAAAAATTATAAATATATATATATATATATATATATATATATATATATATACACGAGTATATAATTTTATACATATTACTTATTAATAAAAATTAAAACAATGCATATATGTACATATGTTTAAACAATGGTTCATTCATTTGAATGAAAAAAAAAATAAATAAATAAAATGAATATGTTAACAAACTTTTAAATAAATGCTTATAAAAATTTAAATAAATGTCTTTTTATTTCAAATAAAAACATACATACATATTTATTTCAGAGAACACACAATCAAACAAGCACAATGGTTCATTCATTCTAACGGACAAGGGAATATTTGAGCAAAAATAGTAAACGATTATTATTTGTTTGCATGTACATGCGTAAATGAAAAAAATTTTTAGATATTTATGTACGCATGAATATGTACATTCTATCACATTTCATACTTGATCCCTTTGCGTACTCAAAATAGAAATGTCCACACATTGAAACCATAAAACCCGTCCACCATGTGGGCAGACACCTATCGCCACACACAGCCTGTCTAAAAGACAAACATTGCAATCGCCGCTCACAACAGAACCCACACTTGAAAAAAACAAAAGAACCCATACCTTTCATCCAGAACACCAAATATAATTCATAGATGATCGTCAAGCATAAAATAAACACATGCAATATTAATATAAAAATAGTATTAGTATCAATATGAAGGAACAGTAAATTTTTTTTACAATGCCTTCAAGACGAGAATAATTGAACTATTGACTACATTCTAACATTGCACACAAAAACAAACAAAAAGAAAATAAAAATAAAAAAAATTCTTAAGTACACACACCAGAATTAAACAACCCAAAATAAAGGACAAAATCAAACTGTAGCAAAAAGAAAATATTCACAAAAAATTAGGGCGATCCATTTATACAACACTTTTAATAAAGGACACACCGACACAAACTCACATATGGACAGACAAAAAAATTCCCACGCTCACGTACCGACGGACATGTATTGCCAAGGTCACATATGGACAGACACAAATTTCGAAGGTCACATATGGACAGACAAAAATTCCCACGCTCATACACCGACGGACTGATATTCCCACGGTCACATAGGGACAGACACAAATTCCCACGGTCATACTCCGACGGACTGATATTCCCACGGTCACATAGGGACAGACACAAATTCCCACGGTCTCATACGGACAGACAGAATTTCACACGCCTACATTATAAGAAAAAAACAACAACAATGTGAACCCCCTTATTAAACCGTGGGAAAATTTACACACACACACACACAAAGATCAAACCACTTGAACAATTTGGCCACTTAAAATTTTAAAATTTTGTCCTGAAATTTGAGAATTTTTAAGTGTAATTGCCCAAATTTGTATTGAAATTTGAGAATTTTTAAGTATTTTAATTGCCGTGGCTCATACATTCCTATACTACTTGAAATATATAAAAGTAACCAAATAGGCAATTGACGTTGTTGTTTTTGCTAATTCAAACTATTTTATAATTCAGGAAGAACAAAATTGGTATTACAATCTTAAAAAATCAAAATTTCGACTCCAGGGTTGAACAAATAAAATATTTTATGGTAAATGAAAGTGACCAAAAAGTTTAAAAATTTTAATTTTTTTGTCAAGTAAAACTATGTTACATCTCTTAATTAAACCTACTTCCAGTTTCAGCAAGAAAGAAAGAAGAATTATATCTGTGAAGGGTATTTAAGATTCGGCTCGGCCGAATATAGCACTTTTACTTGTTTAAAGTCGGTCTGACTTTACTGAATTTTATTGTGAATGAATCGTGCGATTTTTTTAGGATAGTACAGAAATAATTTCTTTAAATGTCGATATTTTTGATTTTTTAAGAATTTAATACCAATTTTGTTCTTCCTGACTTAGAAAACAGTTTTAATTATATATATGCAGAATAAATATTTCAATTTCCCAACCCTGAAAACGAAATTTAAATTTTTTACCAATGCAACACTTAATGAGGCATGAACTAGTTTTATTTAAGAAAAACTTAATATTTGTAACCATTTTGGTCATTTTCATGTACTACAAAATATTGCAGTTATCCAACTCTGGAATCTATTTTTTTTTATTTTCGATACCAATTATGTTTTTCTTGAACTAAAAAATAGTTTTAATTAGTGAAAAACCGACGTTAGTTGCCTTTTTGGTTACTTTTATAAATAAAAAAATTTTAATTTCCCATCTCTGGAAGCAAAATTAAAATTTTCTTTTTACCAATCCTAGTCTTCATTCGTCGTTTTATTTAAGAAAAACTTAAAATTTGCAACCAATTTGGTCACTTTCATGTACTACAACAATATATTGCATGTACCAAAAAGACTTTAACCTTCCCAACCCTGGAAGTGAAATTTTAATTTCTTTTGTTTTATTTTTAACCCATGCAACTCTTCATGAGGAATAAAGTAGTATTATTTAAGAAAAATTTACAATTTTCAACCATTTTGGTCACCTTCATGAACTATAAAATATTGCACTTGTCCATCCCTGGATTCGAAATTTTGATTTTTTTTGGAAATTGTTGATACCAATCTTGTTCTTCCTAATATATAAAATAATTTTAGAAAGCAAAAAAAAAAACAACGTCAATTGCCTTTTTGGTTACTCTTATGTATAAAAAATATTTCAATTTCCCAACCCTGGAAGCGAAATTTTAATTTTTTACATTTTTTTTATCAATGCAAATCATCATGACGTATAAAGAGGTTTTGTAAAAGAAAAACTTCAAATTGTTAACAATTTTAGTTACTACATGTACTACACAATACGGAATGGGCCGAAAAAAAAAATTTTAATTTTCCATCCCTGGAAAAAAAATTTTTACTTTTTTAGTTTTTAATAGACCATTGAGGCTTCCCAAAGCAAGAAATAGGTTTAATTTACAAACATTAAAAAAATAATTGATTTTTGGTGTAAACTTCCCAGCTCTGGAACCATACTTCGGATCTTTCTGATACTTCGGATCTTCTGATTTCAATAGCACTCTATTTAAGTTCATTTCCAATCCAACGGTCCAAGAACGAAGTCTCTAGCTCTTCTGTGGGCTTGGGAAAACCGATTTCACGTACAGACAGACGGACATCGCTCAATCGTCATCGCTATTCATAAGGATCCAGAATATATATACTTTATTGGGTCCCATGTGCATATCGAAGACATTACACACGGAATGACAAACCTATATATACCATTTCACTTTTTTGTGAAGGGTATAAAAAGAAAGCTCTGAACATAAGTGGAATTAACCTGTATGTGTGCGGCAAAAAAAAACACATTATCAGCCATGTCACAGAGATAAATTCCGTTCGGAAGTGGAATTGATTCCGCATTTTGCTTCTATGGAAAAAGTATTCCGAAAGAAATTGTCGGAATGAAACCACTTTCAATTTTCTATATGGAATTGATATTTTACGCATTTTCATGGTGTACAAAGTACTCATGATACCTTTTTACTTGTAAATTATGTTGTTTCTTTGCTTATTTTTCTAAAATAAATTTTCTTTGATTCAAATTTAACAAAAAATTTACATTTTTCTAAACACTCCCTCAAAGATAAAAGAAAATAGGGAATTTGTTTATTTAGTGTTGCCGTATTCTTATTCTAGTGAGTTTTTCTAAAAAAAAACTCTAGTGGCAGCACGTAAAACTACGAAACTGCACAAAACAGAATAAAATAATAAAAAAAAATTGCCACAGAAACATCAACATCTACATAAAACTTAAATGAATATTCATGTAAGTATTTTAACATTTATTTTTGCATTCTAAAAACATTTTTAAGCATCGAAGTGCAAATCGAGAAAAGCTGTTTTTTTGTTTTGCTATATTCGTTCTTGCGTTGCCACATTTAATACATAAAAATTGGTTTCACATTTTTCTGCGGTTTAATGAAACCGGACGGAATCTATAGAAGCTTAAACCATGCCGATCGGAATCGTAACTACGGAATCATATCAATTCCGAACAGAATTCATGACATGCCTGTATGTATTAGTATTATTCTAAAAATTTAAAACTGAATTGAATACAACATTTCATTGATTGATAAAATTAATCTGGTTATACATTTTTTATAATGGTTTGAAATATATTTCAGATTGTTATATACTACAAATTCTGTTTTTAGTAAAGAGACGACTTTATGTTCCCATGTGCCAAAAAAGAAAAAGGCAGTTATTATGTTATCTACTACGCACGCCGAACCTAATGTTGCACCCAATAACCGGAAATTATGATGTATTATAATAAGGGGGAATAGATAATATTAACAAACTATTTGGTCAATATACGCGCAAACGGAAAACAAGCCGATGGCCATTGTCACTTTTTTTAATGCTATTGATATAGCAGCACTAGCATCCTATATTATATATATGGAATTTAACACAAAACATCCATCTAGTGATCGTAATCGAAAATTCTTAAAAGATCTTAAAAGGTTTGTTGTAAAAAGAAAAATACTATACAAATTTTTTATATACCAAACTTTGAAACTGCAACATCTTCCATACTGTACTGCCTGTTCCAAGCCAATCTGCAGTCAACACTATTAGTCGACCAATATGTTCAAACTGTTCGATAGATTTACACTAAAATGTTACTTCTCTTTTGATTTTTTTATGTTTCTGTTTTCAAATTAGATGAAATAAATTGTTTTTGTTTTTAACTTATGAAGATTTTTATTTATTCATGAAAATCTACTAACAGCTTCAAATAATATACTTGCAATGGCCGCTTTCTCATATAAAACCCGTACAGGTACCTAGGTACCTTGGTGCGCACTAAAGGTTGTTTAAAATAAAATGGTCTTCCAGGCAAATTACACCAAAAAAATTTTACTCTCGTCTGCACAATAACTCAATAGTTTGAAAGCTAGTAGTTATCAAAAAGTTTCAAATATGCAAGTTATCAATTTAAATGACAAAACTTTGATAGAAGACGCCAAAGGCACCCGGGTACTTTTGTGCGCACATACGGGTTAAGCAATTTTTGACAGTGCAAACTCACAACAAACAAAAATCTAATAGGAGCAAAAAATTTTTTACATTCTTAACGCTGCCACCTGGTTAAGTACGCCCTGAACCAATTCTACTAACATTTAGTGACATCGGGGGACAGACAGTAAATAATTGTTCACTTGGCCGCATGAGTGTGAAAATTACTAAGAAACTGCTATTGCTCATACGCTCCATGATACAGTCAATATTAAAAACTAAATAAAGGGTCCGCCATCTAACGTTTTTTTTTCAACTAGTGCTTATTTCGTGAATGGTAACACTTAACTCATGTTTGATTTGACAGATAATTAGTTTTATCCTTCCGCTGAACGAATATAGTTGACCATCCAATGCGTGTTCGCTTCGCTAAGTGGGCCTGCGATCGACTTACAGAAGATGCCGATTTTGCCAAAAAAAATCATCTTTTCAGATGAAGCTCATTTTGATCTTGGCAGGTATGTAAACAAGCAAAGTTGTTGCATTTGGGGCACAGAAAACCCGCACGCATACATTGAAAAGCCGACGCACCCAAAACGAGTCACTGTTTGTTGCGGATTTTGGTCCAGAAGCATAATTGGGCCATTTTTCTCCGAAAATCAGCAAGGAGTGGCCGTTACAGTCAATGGCGATCGTTATCGGGCCATGCAGCCATTTGAATGAAATTATTTTCCATTACTAACCGGAAGTATTGTTCTTTTTTAAAAAAAAGAAATTTGAGAAAATATTCAGTAGTTTTTTTATAGCATTTAAAAAAAGTTATTTGGCGGACCCTATATGTGCCTTAGGCGGTATTAATTGATAAGTGTTTTATTTATGAACCTCTAAAATAAATAAACAAAATATTAATTAATTATAATAATTCTTAATGTGTAATTTCCGAATCGGGAATTTGTTTCGAGAGTTTTTCTTCTTCGAATTGAAATGCCACCTTGACGAATATAAATGAAAGGCTTTTATTCTTAAATTTTTACAATTACATTTTATTAGGCTTAAATCAAAATAAACTAAAGAAAATATACATACAAAACCGAGTATTCAATCTCAAACCTCAGCTATACATCATATTAATGTCTGTTAAATAATTCTGTAGGAAATTGTTTTCATTTAATTCCGTAAAAATATCCAAATAACGATTATTTATTTCATTAAAATTAATGTGCATGATGTATGACATGTGGCAATATGACAGATAAATATTTTTGCCTCCAGTGCTGTTAAGATTATTTGCAATATTTTTCAAATAAGTTTTCAGAAATAAATTCAGACTAGAACAGAAATTTTTATGAGCCAAACATTTTCTAAAAAGTGAAATCCCAGCTTTCGACTTTAAAGCCAAGCTAATGGATGGCATAAAAGAATTCGTAACAGATTCGCACGAGTTTTCCATTCTGTTACATATAACATCAGCCACAATGGCACACTTGGTGAAATAAATACTACTGGATGTTTCACAAAAAACATGGCCTAGAGTTTCAAAGCCCACTTTCTTAATTATAGTTTCAATAGAGTTCTCAATATCTGAACTGGGAAGAACAAACACGCGTTCAATTATCGCATACATCTTTTTCCTGTTAACACTGATATTTGTCGTTCTATGGGAAAATGCATCCAACTGAATATTATAATTTAAATATTTATTTATATAAGTGATTAGATTATCTAAAATTATGGCACTTTTTATACTATTTGCTGACTCTAATACAATATTTTTAGTTATAATTTCAAATTTGCCAGAATTCGATTCTTCGTTATAAATAATTTTAAATGAATTTTCAAGAAACAGATGATCCTCATCGGAAAGTTGGTCAAATTTATCTCCACTGGCAGATGCACTTTCGCAAAATGCAACGAACATTTTCATTAGATCTTCTATTTCAGTCCAATCATATTCTAATGCAAAATGTTTAGATAAGTGATGTACGATTAAACTGCTTATTTTGAGACTTCCATTCGTCGTTGAAAGTGCATCGAGAAGTAAATGAAAAATGTCTGAGTCCATAGTGCCTAAAAATATATAAGAAATGCAATTCGATAAGTATGAAAATGTTTGGAGACAACAACAATTAAAGAACTACGGGAGACTTTTAAATTTATTGAGCTATTCAATAAAAGCATTTCTGGAATACTAATTGTGCCTGATTTTTTCTGAATATCACGTTATGAACTAATCACTTTTGATTTATTACTAATTATGTTCGTAATAACTTAATCACAATATTTAAACTCTGCCTAACAAGTTGTTAAGCTCATTTCCACAAACAACAACACATTTCCCAATTCATATAAAACAATTTCATAAGAGTATCTTATCGTTCCTGTCTTACTAGAAAATGTAATATTGCAAGACGACCCGAAATTCATCACCAAGGACATGACTGTTCTTGGGTTGTTCACATTCATATTATTAACAGTTATGTTCTGACACTCGCCCGAGTGTCAAATCGCAAAACGTGTTCTGAGCCTCTTTTCTTGAGGAGACAGATGACGAAAGATGAGAAGATATACAATTTCTTTTCGTAACTCCTTTATCGATGAAGTTTTGCATAGGATTTGCTATATTAAATATATGACTTGTTTATGCGGAAAAAACAATGTCCAACCAAAAACAAAGAACATTTTTCAAATGTATTTTTATTAAAAATTATAAGATTATGTTAATAAATAGTTTTGATACAAACAAAGAGAAAATATATTTCCATTAATTTAACCATCATTTTACTGTTTCCTTGTTGTTGCGTTTAGCCGAAATTAATCAATTCAGCTCAGTGTACTTTTGCTGGTTGAGTTCACTAAGATTCCAGCGATTGCGATTCACAGAACACCTCCCTTGTGCGCATGTGTTGCGCGGGATGCGAGTATCATAACATGGTCGACAAGTTTGGTAAGGAAAATATGACAGCTGACCTGCAACGTATGCGTTTTCGTCAGACTAAAGATTTTTTCAATAGTTTCAAATCATATACTATAACAAAATACTTCTTTCAAAAAGTACTTTTTCCAAAAAGTACTTTTTTTCAAAATGTACTACATATTTTCAAAAATAAGTTTTTTCAAAAACATCTATTTTCGAAAAGTACTTTCTGCACAAAGTACTATTTTCAAAATGCACTTTTTTCACAAAGTAATTTTTTCCATAAAGTATTTTTTCCAAAAACTATTACATATCCCAACAAGTAATCTTTCCAGAAGGTACCTTTTAAAAATTATATTTTAAGAAAGTACTTTTCAAAACAGCAGATTTTATAAAAAAAGTTACTTTCTTGTTTAAAATGGGGTTTTCAAAGTTTGTTTACTTCAAAAGTACTTTTCTCAAAAAAGTACTTTACCTAAAAGTTACCCTTTCCAAAAAACAATTTTTTAAAAGTAAATTTTTCAAGTTTATATTTTATCATGTTTCTAAAAAAGTACACTTTGTGAAAAGGAAAAGTTTTTTTATTTCTGTCTAGAAGAACTCTTTTTAAAAAGTACCCTTCTCAAAATGTACCTTTTAAACCAAAAACCTTTTTAAGTAAATAACTACTTTTTTAAGTATCCCTTTCTGATTGATTTAAATCAGTCTCAACCGTAATTCCTAATTTTTGCAAAAATTTGAGAAAATTAATTTTTAATTTTTCATATTCAAAATTCAATACTTACAGCAAAACACTGTGAGTTTTTTTTTTAACATCCGGGAAAAAAAACCCTTTAGTAAAATATTAAAATGCGTGTGTAATTTTTTATACACTATCGATTGTTTCATAAAAATGTGTAAAATTTCGCACTTTCGTCACGTACGAGGGCGGATCAATAAGTCAGCGACTTTGGCACTTCCCTCGTAATTATATGAAATGCGACACTGTTCCCATCAAGTACCACCTGTTAATACATTACTGTCAAATTTTTAGCAAGTGTCGTCATTTACTTCGTGTTTAACAGCTGTTTAAAGCATACAAGCTCGTGTATTTTTCTAAAAATGGAAAAAAGTGAGTTTCGAGTGCTCATTAAACGATATTTTTTGCATTATTTTTTTAAATCGTGGCTAGATACTTCCTATTGCCAAACCTAAAGAAATCGTGACTAGATACTTCCTATTGCCAAACCTAAAGAAATGGCTTGGTGGAAGGAGATTTAGATCCAACGATGAAATTATTGACCAATTTTAAGCACCGCGGAAAATCCCATTTTTTGGAAGGCATACAAAAACTGGCGAAACGTTGGACTAAGCGTATTGAGTTAAAAGGAGATTATGTTGAAAAATAAATTTTTATTTTGCAAAAAAAAAAAAAAATCATTCAAAAAGTAACGGACTTATTGGTCCGCCCTCGTAATTTGAATCAAATTTTAAACATGGCTTTTATATTTAAATTTTTTGCAAAGACATTTACGCCTCCACTAGTGATTTTTTAATATCAACAATAATTCGAACTTAAGGTCCTTTTAAGTAATTAATTACTAATAATATTTGTGAACATTAGAACAAAAATGGAAAATGAATTCGATAGAATCTCATCACGCTCCTGTCAATTTGACTTTTTGAATCGATCCAACTTCATCAGGTACGAATACCTGAATATTTAATAACAAATTTCACATAAAAAAGAGTAAAATAATCAGTCGGTTCTTGAAAATTATTTTTGAGCTTTCCCTTGTATATTTGTGAAACAAAAAATATCCTCTTCTATTTTTACAAACATTTAAGCAAATTGCTTTTGGTAACGTAATTTGAAATCGCTGAAAAAGTGTTCTGCAGACTACAATTTTTTAAACGTCCGATGATACCAAAAGACTACTTTGGCGGCTTTGGAAACATTTTACTTTGAATTCCGTAACAAAATGATTTTATTACACAAACGAATTTTATAAATTTATGAATATATGTATATTTCCAGCCTAGTTTGTAAGAAAAAAAATGATTAATAAGAATAAATTTTTGTATGAAAATTTGTCCTATTAAACTGTTACAAATCAAAAATTTTATTTTATAAGTAATCCTTCAATTTACTTCTGCAGTTAATCAAGCATTTACACAAAAGAAGCAAACTGATGCTATTTACACTGACTTCAGTAAAGCATTTGATAAAGTTAACCACCAACTTCTTCTTGATAAATTAGATA
This sequence comes from Linnaemya tessellans, assembly GCA_951800035.1. Lineage (NCBI taxonomy): Eukaryota > Metazoa > Arthropoda > Insecta > Diptera > Tachinidae > Linnaemya > Linnaemya tessellans. Next base: position 36,315,411 of record OX637533.1, on the reverse strand, counting down.
TGTTGGGTGTAACTCGTAACAGCTTAAGCTGGTTAAGAACTTAAGAACAGGCAGAAAGCAAACTATTCGTTTCAACAATAGCACATCGAAATGCATATATGTTTCATCTGGTATTCCGCAAGGCAGTCATCTTGGTCCAATTTTGTTTTCTTTGTTCATTAATGATCTTCCTGGCGTTATTAAGTCCTCCAATATACTGATGTATGCTGATGATATAAAAATTTTTCAATCCTTCAATAACCTTGCTGACCATATTTATCTCCAAACGGATCTTAACAATTTTTTCCAATGGTGCAATTATAATTTAATGGAGTTGAATCTAAAGATATGTATGTAAATGCATGCGTTTTTCTAGAACCAAAGCTATTTCTGTTAACTACTCATTGGGTGATCATCAATTGGAGTTGGTGGACTCGTTTCTTGATCTTGGATTTTTGCTTGATCCAAAATTAAATTTTGCTTCCCATATAACACTAACTGCAAACAAAGCTAGAGGTGCTCTTGCCTTCATAAAACGTTGGGCGAAAGAGTTTTCTGACCCTTACATTACGAAGCAGCTATACGTATCCTTAGTGAGGCCTATTTTGGAATATGGTTCAATCATATGGTATCCTTATTATAATATCTACAATAACAGTATTGAGTCTGTACAAAAACAATTTTTATTGTTTTGTCTACGTGGCCTTCAATGGAGCTCTTCCACAAATCTTCCATCCTACACTAGTAGACTAGCATTAATAAAATTACCAACACTTAAAAGCCGCCGTACGATGTTAAATGTGACTTTTATGATAAACCTTATTAATGGTAAAAATTTTATCGAATATCTGATAAATTCTGTCCAATTTAACATTCCTACTCGTACTACTCGCCATTATAATCCTCTTGTTATTAATTTTTGTAGATCTAATTATGCTTTTGCTGATCCATTTTTGAGGTTATGTCGTGAATATAATTATTTGTCTGAATTCATTAATTATTCTTTAAGTTCCAATGCTGTGAAACATAAAATTATTGTTTATCTTAATTCATAAATTTTGTACTTTATTGTTATTTTTGTTCCAATATTATACTAATAGTCTGTAAGGATTATATCCATTGACTATATTTAAATAAATAAATAAATAACTAAATAAAAATAAATTACACCTTTTAACTATATATTTTATTTGCTTCCTTTCTAAATCAATTATTATTAATAAACTTACTCCAGGTATTTTTGCACTTTGTTTGCAGAAACGACTGAGTAAATTTGTAATTTATTACATTTTCCCGATAAATCTTCAAAACATATACGAATACATAATCATTAGGTTGTGATTTAGAACAACGAAAATGACAACTAACAATAAAAAATCTTGTGCTTTGCAGAACATTCAAAAATTACTTGCTTGATTTCAAATTCGTTCGTGATTTATAATCGCTGCTAATCCAGTTTTTAGCCTATTCGCACAGCCAACAAATTTTTTTTTGAAAAAGCTGGAGTTTAATGGAGAAATTTTAAAATAAGAGAGGGGTCACGTATTTGGTGGCTTTGCACGAACAAAACCTCCTGTGGCAGTTTTCAAAATCATCGTAGACGATATTGTCTTCAATAATGAAAGCACATGTCGTCTGTCGATTCAGTTTTCTAAGCGACAATTTAAAGGAAATCGACGTTCGTGTCTATATGACAACGTTTTCCCTTAAATATAACTTTTTTCAACGATAATACAATAAGAAAGTCTTTTTGGGGACAATCTGAGCGACAATGTCCTCTATTTTGTCCAGAAAAGTCGTTAACGATCAGGTGTAAAAATATATCGATTATATAGTCGTCGAAGATAAGATGATGGATATTGTCATCATTGACAATATCCAAGTATTATTTTTTATACAGCCGTCTATGAAATTCTTAAGGCATTTTAAAAAGGTTAATGATGAACTAAGCGATATCGTCGATCATTTCATCGTGTGTGACCTAGCCCCATTTAAATGCAAATTATGTCGACAATTTGTATGGAAGCTATCTTTTGTATGTCTTCTTTTACACCCGTCGTTAAAGATGTCTGAAAGACGTGGCATTTATTGCCCTAATACTGCCACCTTATCAGGCTTGCCATGTTAGCACTTTTTAATCTGATTTAGCATTAAAAATTAAAAAAAAAGTAAATGCCAGCTTAGCTCTTTTATATAATTACACTAGGCAACAGCCATTTTGTTATTTGTTTCTAGCATACTTTTTCTCATGGATTTGGACCTACTGAACACGAAAATGAATTTTAAAAATTTTTCTGTCGATTGGTTTGCGAGATACAAATTTTTTAATTTTTTTTTTTTAATTTTTGGAGGTACATTTACTATTTTGAGCGTATCTTTAGTCTTCTTTGACCTATTTTATCCTACTACTACTCAAATTAAAGACAATTGAGCCGTCTACAACTTATTCTCAGAAAATTTTCAAATCGGGTTAGTAGTTTTGATGTTGGCGGCTTAAAAAGGTTAAAAAACTGCGTTTTTTTAGTAAAAATGTGGCTGAAAAATTCATATAAAAATTCATATAAAATATAAAACGCGATGTTAACAGCGATTTTAATTTTTTTACGTATAGCTAACACTTTTCCAAAGAAAATAAGCCCTTACTTAACAAAATCTGATGACAAATGGCCGACTTATTATTTTTTTGGTAAACGACCGAAATTCAGCTATTTCACGATTTTTCGATTTTCATTATTTGCACAGCTTACCTACCCAACGCAAACGAATAAATACATTTGAACTTAATTTAAAATAAACAAATTAGTCTTCGTATATTATTTTTTAATTTATTTACAGCACTACATGCTCAATGTATCGCACAATTAGCTAAACTAACGAAATTAAACTAACTAATTAAATTAAGCAAATCAACGCACAAAAAAAATGAGTAAAAACAAAGATATAAGTGTACATTTTATGCCATGTGGAAAAACTGCTGACTTCTTCTTTGTTTTTTGTATTCGCTGCAATCGGTCTCACGTATTAGGGTCCAAATATAGTCACCCATCATAGCCGTGTCATAGATGCCCTGATAGCGTCGTTCCATAGCCTTCAATTCCTGATGAAAGCGCTCGCCGTGTTCGTCGCTCACGTCTCCTAAATTCTCAGGGAAAAAATCCAAATGAGAATGCAGAAAGTGTATTTTAAGTGACATGTGCACTCCCATGGCTTCATAGTTCTTTACCAGATCCTCAACTATGTCCTTATAATTCGGGCTTTTGTTGTTTCCTAAAAAGTTTTCCACAACAAGCCTGAAGGAATTCCATGCTGCGGCTTCGATGGGTGATAACAGCTTTGGGAATTTTTCATCTTTCAACATTTTTTTTATCTCGGGTCCTGCGAAGACTCCTTCTTTAATTTTTGCCAGCGAAAGGTAAGGGAAAATTGACCGTAAATAGGCAAAAGCTTCACCTTCTTTGTCTAATTTTTTGGCAAAATTTTTAATCAAACCCAATTTTATGTGCAACGGCGGAAGTATTATATTTTCACGGTTCTCTATTAGTGGTTTGCGCTGAACATTCGCTTCTCCAACTACAGGTTTCGTTCGTACTGGCCATTTTTTTTTTATATAATGCTGATCATCAGCGCGGCTATTCCAAAGGCACAGAAAACAGCAATGTCGCGTATAGCCTCCTTGGAGTCCACACAGAATGGCCACAACTTTAAGGTCGGCGCATATTTTCCAATTGTATTTCCTATACTCTATGCATTTCAGCAAAATGTCCATAGTTTCATAGTTCTCCTTTGAATGAACCGCATGAGCAATAGGAACAGATGGCTTTTCATTCCCATTATGTAAGAGAACTGCCTTCAAGCTCTCTTTGTTGCTGTCAATAAACAACCTCCATTCGTTGGGGTTGTCAATTTGGTGAAGCTCTTGGAACAAGCCTGAAATGTCGCTGCAAAAACATATTTGGTCTTCCTTTGTATAAAATTTTGCATACTCCTTGTGACGGTTTCTGTACGCTGATACTTTCACTTCTGAAGCCGCAAATCCACACTGTATCATCCGAGACGCAAAAAGTTCGGATTTCTCCTTAGTGAGACCAAAATCGCGCACCCAATCGTTTAGTTCGGCCTGTGACAGTAATTTTCGCTTTGCACCCGGCTCTGCTTCTTGAAGAGATGCACCAGGGCACACTGGATATGGCACATCATGCGAATGTGGTACTGGAAGCGCAAACGATCCCACTTGAGCGTAGTTCCATTTAAAAAATCTTCCTACCCCACTGTTTGTGGTGAGGCAAAAATAACAGTCTGTGGAATGGCATAGCGGCTTTTTCCACATCATTGGTGTATCGAATTTCATATGGCGGCTAAAATTAAAATAAATTACTATATTCGCTATGTATAATGTGTTTAAATAAAAATTCTTACCTTCCGCCAGCTGCCCAGTTGGTTAAGATTATATAGCAAAGATCACACAGCGACTTAGGTGTCCATGGTTCTGTGATATTTGGTGAAATACCAAAATAATTCAAATAGTGCAATTGTACTGCTGGAGTAAACTTGTGTGCGTGATTTTTTTTTATAAACTGGCCACAAACATTGCAGAAATTGTCTGGATCGTTCAAACACTCGAACACACGTAGTCTTTTACTCATTGTCTTCTAAATATTAACTCAAAATAGTAAATGTACCTCCAAAAATTAAAAAAAAAAAATTAAAAAATTTGTATCTCGCAAACCAATCGACAGAAAAATTTTTAAAATTCATTTTCGTGTTCAGTAGGTCCAAATCCATGAGAAAAAGTATGCTAGAAACAAATAACAGACAAAAGTTTGTTATTTGTGACCTAGTGTTATTTAGCATTTTTAGCACTTTCTATTTAGCTCGTGAAATTATTTCAGAACTCGCTTAATCAAAATTAACAAAATATTCGGTGAATGAAAATCTGAATTAATATTTATAACATATTTAATAGATACTATGCCTCTCAATTAATATTGACAATGAACTTCTGGGATATCCAAATATAAGAAATTAAAAATATATTTGCCAACGAGGGTTGATGGTGACTACGAGGCTTTTAAGCTGCTTTGCGACTGTATATTTATTAACCTCTACATATTCGTATTTTGTTGCTGCTCAATACAAAGTGATGGAAATTTCAAAAGCAATTCCAAAAGCCTTTGTGAAAGTAAACTTTCTATGTGCATTAGTTTAAAAAAAATTTTTAAAGTTTGTTAAGTTAAGGGCTCTTACAAAAGGAGTCTTACATTTTTGGTGCTTTTACCCGCTTTTCGCTAAAGCAAAATTAAAATCCGAAATTGAACAGAAATCCATCACCAAATAAAAACTTTTTTCTCTATGAAACTAAATGGAATATGAAATCTATACAACGAATCTATGCATGTATCACATATTTTGTCGATTCCAAAGTTTAGTCGTCGAAATCGCTTTACATCACTGAATATTAAAAATAGAACAACTTTTGTTCACAAGTTAACTGCGCCTTAGAGTTGCCAGCATTACCCAATTTTTGTCCGCAACGAGAAAATGTGCTGGTTTTTAATATTGTCTTGACGTGACATTGACAAATTTTTATATAATAAGGGAGGCCATTTTCCCTTGAAGAGATGTCATGTCATTTACAACATGCATCAAGTTATTATTTTTTTAATTCCCGCTAAGAAAATTGAAATACCTTAAAAAAGCGGGAAATTATTGGTTTTACCGTTTTTAAAAAATCGGGTTTTCACCAGAGGGCAAATTCAGACGTTCGATATCGATCGAAATTTCCAATTTAATTGTATTGAAATATCGGATGCGGTAATTTGGCACCAGATTTTGACTTCCAAAAGACCTTTCCTGGCAACTCCTGACACTATCATGTACTAAAAGCAGAGTAACAGCACCCACCTTCGTCGGCCCTGTAGCAAAAATTATCCGGCGAAGTAAAAAAGGTTGAAATAGCTACAAAAAAACTGTCTATCTTCTCATCTTTCCTAATCTGTCCCCTCAATACTATCCCCTCGTTTTCAGTTCCGGCGCAATGCATTGCATATATAGAGGTCATCCCCTGAGTGCTGGTCCTACTCTTAAAAAAAACAAAAAACTCCTGAGAGGATGTCACTATGTCTATATGTATGTGTGAGAGTGTGTAAGTATGTGAGCCGCTTATGACTTTTGAACGGCTGGACCGTGTCGAACCAAACTAGTCGCGTTTCAAAGGGTTCTATCAAAGTTAGAGTTCCTGTGAATTCGGTCCGGTGGATTTGGAGAAATATCAAAAAACTTAAAACAAAATTTTAACCTGTTTTTTTAATAGCTTTTAAAAGGTTTTCTGCATCGCTTCCACAAACTAATCAGCTCTTGACATTGATAAACCACGTCAATCCCCACTAACAGAGTCAAAATTGGTTGATGTCTTCGAGAGATACCGTTAACGAAAAAACTAAAAAAAAGAAGTAAAAGTGGTATATTCGGCTGTGCCGAAGCTAAATGTTTGGCTTTTCTTATTTCTAATACCTCTGAACGTCATTCAAAAATATTAAATATGTTTAATTTACAAACAAAAAGAAAAAATCCGTTTCATGTACCCCAAAAAGTTCTAATTGTCGAACCGTAGAATCGTCTTTTAGATTTTCTTGGTTTTCAATACCAATTTATTTCTTCCTGAATACGAAGTAGGTATAATTCATCATAAAAATCAAAAATAACAAATAACATGGATACTTTTATGAATCAGAAAATGTCGATATTCCAACCCTGAAATTGGATTTTTAATTTTTTTTGGTTTTTAATATCAATTTTACTCTTCCCGAAGTATAAAAAAAATTTCATCCACAAAAAACCTTATATGGCTAATTTTATGTACTAAAAAATTTCGATTTTCCAACCCTGGAACCGAATTTTTAGTTTTTAAAATTTTTAATACCAATTTAATTCTGAGCGAAGTATAAAATAGGTTTAAGTCACTGAAAAAAACCAAAATTGGGAACTTTTATGTACCAAAAAATTTCGATTTTCCAACCCTGGAACCGAATTTTTAATTTTTATACACAAAATTTGGAATTTATGTGGGTACTTTTATGTACCACAAATATTTCGATTCTCCAACTCTGGAAGCGAATTTTTATTTTTTTACCAATGCAATTCTTAGTGAGGTGTAACATAGTTTTACTTGACAAAAAAATTAATATTTTTAATCTTTTTGGTCACTTTCATGTACCATAAAATATTTCATTTGTCCAAACCTGGAGTCGAAATTTTGATTTTTTAAGAATTTAATAGCAATTTTGTTCTTCCTGAATTATAAAACAGTTTTAATTAGCAAAAACAACGTCAATTACCTCTTTGGTTACTTTTATGTAGAAAACATATTTCAATTTCCCAACCCTGGATGCGAAATTAAAATTTTTTTTTTACCAATCCAACTCTTAATGAGGCATGAAAGAGTTTTATTTAAGAAAAAATTAATATTTTTAACCATTTTGGATAACGTCGTTTTATTTAAAAAAAACTTAAAAATTTCAACCATTTTGGTCACTTCATGTACAATAATACATTCCATGTACCAAAAAAAACTTTCAATTTCCCAACCCTGGAAATGAATTTTCAATTTTTTGTTTGTTTTTTTACCAATGCAACTCTTCATGAGGTATTAAGTAGTGTTATTTAAGAAAAATTTACAATTTTGAACCATTTTGGTCACCTTCATGAACTATAAAATAATGCACTTGTCCAACCCTGGATTCGAAATTTTGATTTTTTTTTTTAATTTTTGATACCAATTTTGTTCTTCCTAAAATATAAAATAGTTTTAGTTAGCAAAAAAACCTCAATTGCCTCTTTGATTACTTTTATGTATAAAAAAATTCAAATTTCCCAACCCAGGAAACGAAATTTTAACTTAAAAAAATTTGTTTTGACCAATGCAAATCTTCATGATGTATAAAGAGGTTTTATTTAAGAAAAACTTAGCATTTTGAACAATTTTAGTTATTACATGTACTACAAAATACTGAATGTGCCAAAACAACTTTAATTTTCCCAACCCTGGAAGCGAAATTTTAATTTTTTTTAATGTATGAATTTCTATTTTAATAGTGAACCTTTTGTTGATGTAAATTGTATTACAAGATGTTAATTTCCCAACAGGCTATAGGTTCAAATCTGCGAAACTGCAAATTATTTTTTATTTATTTTAATTTTTTTATTTTAATAAATGAACGTGATTACATTCTATTTATTATTTTTGAGAGTGGAATATTAAGAATATTTTTCATAGACATTAAACCAGCAGAACGGATCAGTACTGATTTCAAGGCCGCTACGCCATCTCATCAGCGTTCTTTGTTAAATTTTTCCACTGTTTCAAGTGGTGCTAGTTAGTAGGAATATCAACCATTTAACCAATGTTTTTAACGAAAATTGAATATGAGAAGTTTCCACCATCATATTTTCAAGTTATTACCTTTTTGGTTAGTACGAAATTCCCTAACCCTGACAATTAATATTCCCAAAATTCCATGTATTTCTTTCGCTTTTTTTTTGTTTTTTTTAATCAGTGCAACGCATTATGAGGTATAAAGTAACTTTTTTAAGAAAAATATTAAATATTTTAACCATTTTGCTTACTTTCATGTACTATAAAATATTGCACTTGTCCAGTTAGTTTAGTTTTGAATTTTTGATGCCAATTTTGTGCTTCCTAAAATATCAAATACTTTTAGTTAGCAAAATAAAAAAACAACAACGTCAATTGCCTTTTTGGTTACATTTATGTATAAAAAAATTCCAATTTCCCATCCCTGGAAACGAAATTTTAATTAAAAAATTTTTTTTTACCAATGCAAATCTTCATGACGTATAAAGAGATTTTTAACAATTTTAGTTACTACATTTACTACAAAATACTAGTAATCAATTTTTATAATTATAAGAAATAATATTTTATAAACAACGACCACAAGCTTGATTACTATTACAATAAACTGATAAGGTCAATAAAAATATATCAACATTTTATAAAATATTCAGACATCAGTAATTTGTATTCCGATATGGGCCAGAAACATTAATTGTTTTATTATATTGTTCTAGATAAGAAAACTACAACACAAATTCAAGTCCAGTACCCAAGACTAATTATGCAATTAAATTTTATTTCTTATAGGAAAGTTATCCCCCGGTGATGCCGCTTATATAAATATCCATTATGTCTGGGTTTGCATGTACAAATTGGCGCCGTCGTGCAACTGGTTGTATATGGGGCAAGCGAGCTCTTCTTTGTACGTTTATGGCCAAAAGATTTTGATGTTGAGCTCTTTTCTGACGTTCTTCTTTTCTTTGACGTTTACCAGCTGCTTGGGCACTTGTAGTCGGCCGGCCGTCATCCTCCTCAGTTGATGTAGTAGACGCAGCAACTGAACGTGTTGCGGTGTTAGCGTTTGCTACATTTTGACTCTTTGCTGCAGACGATTCGTCCGAAGAATAAGAGCTTATTAAGGAAGCATTGCGAGCCCTCATGGCTAACGCCCGTTTCATTTTGTACTCATATGCAGCTTTTATATCTTGTTTACATTTTGCACAAACTTTCTCCGATGGCAAGAAATCGGGAAAGAATTTGTTGACGAAACGTATGTGACGAGGATTAGTTATGAACTCGCCCGAACCGCGTAGCAAGTGGTTGCCAAGTGGGCAATACATGCCTCCGTCGAAATTTTTTCAAATTCGTGAAGAATTATAAATTGTCATAAATACACTTATGTAAGTGTGTATGTATGTGCAGGTATTTACACTCCTATTCAATTGATTATGCCCACATATTTCTTTTACTAGCAGGTCATATATTTTGATAATTTACGGGTAGAACAAAAATGTTAATACCAGCAAACTATTTAACTGAGATCAAATGTATATGAAAAATATTTTGAGAATTAAATTGGACGATATTATACTAAGCAATTTATTTCAAAAAATAAAGAAAATAACGTCTTTTATTAATTTGACTACAGCTACTTTACATTTTGAAGCTTTTTGGCAAATACGTGCATAAGAACTTGCACAAATTATCCCAAAAGCGTTCCATGTAACAATTTTCGAACAATTTTTAGGGAAAACATATATATTTTCCATTTCCTGTAAAGAGCTGTACTTCTTCTTTGGAGGAGTTCGGAGTAGAATTAAATTATCAGCCTTGAAACAAAACTACTATTGATAATTTGGTAAAGCACCAATGAAATGCTTGACCACCAACAAATAAATTTCATTTACCTATAAAATAGAATTGTGACAACAATATGTCAAATAAAAATTTCATAACAGAAAAACTTTAAAAATTATGTTGTTTTTTAGAGGTTGGTTTAGTTCTTCTTAGGGGAACTATTTTCCCTCTTGCCTGTTTTAGCCCATTGGATATGTCGCTGCGTTACAAACGGAATGACAAAGTGAATAAGTTTTCCCTCCATATTCTTTTTTGGAGGGTATAAAAATGCACACGTAGCTTTTATTTTTTTCACTTTACTTTAGGTCTGTTCCAGCTGATTTCGTGCAAGTTTGGGATTATGAGAGTAAAAAGAAAATTACTCTCTGAAAGTGAAGAAACTACCCAAATTTGCTGGAATGCAAAAAACCATAATTATAAATCTTGGAAAACTAGTGCTGCTTAGTTTTTAAATTAAACAAGTAAAAATGCTATATTCGGCTGTGCCGAATCTTAAATACCCTTCACAGATGTAATTCTTCTTTCTTTCTTGCTAAAACAGGAAGTAGGTTTAATTAAAAGATGTAACATTGTTTTACTTGACAAAAAAATTTAAATTTTTAAACTTTTTGGTCACTTTCACGTACCATAAAACATTTTATTTGTACAACCCAGGGCACACTGATACAGGTAGGAGCGATAGCCCATACGGTTATTTTGTTTTTGGGAGAAATTCTAATACAAACGTCAAAATTTCTTTACATATTTACATACATACAAAATTTAAAAGCAAATGTAGAAACAAACATGTATATTTTGTTTTTGTACTTTTTCGTTTTGCTTTGCTCTACACAATTAATTGTGACGTTTGAATTAGAATTCACAAAAACAAAATACATGTAGGTTTTTATTTTTGTAAAACCGCTCCTACCTGTATCAGTGTGCCCTGGTACAACCCTGCAGTCGAAATTTTGATTTTTACGATTTTAATACCAATTTTGTTCTTCCTGAATTATAAAATAGTTTGAATTAGCAAAAACAACAACGTCAATTGCCTATTTGATTACTTTTATATATTTCTATTTCCCAACCCTGAAAACGAAATTTAAATTTTTTTACGATGCAACTCTTAATGAGGCATGAAATAGTTTTATTTAAGAAAAACTTAATATTTGTAACCATTTTGGTCACTTTCATGTACTACAAAATATTGCAGTTATCCAAGTCTGGAATCTAAATTTTGATTTTTTTTTAATTTTTGATACTAATTTTGTTTTCTCTGAACTAAAAAATAGTTTTAATTAGTAAAAAACCGACGTTAGTTGCCTTTTTGGTTACTTTTAAGTATAAAAAAAATCAAATTTTCCATCCCTGGAAGCGAAATTTGATTTTTTTTTACCAATCCTAACTTTAAACTTCCCAACCCTGGAAATGAAATTTTATTTTTTTTTGTTTTAGTTTTAACCAATGCAACTCTTCATGAGGAATAAAGTAGTATTATTTAAGAAAAATTTAAAATTTTCAACCATTTTGGTCACCTTCATGAACTATAAAATATTGCACTTGTCCATCCCTGGATTCGAAATTTTGATTTTTTTTGGAAATTGTTGATACCAATTTTGTTCTTCCTAATATATAAAATAGAAAGCAAAAAAAAGCAACGTCAACTGCCTTTTGGGTTACTTTTATGTATAAAAAAATTTAAATTTCCCAACCCTGGAAGCGAAATTTTAATTTTTAAAATTTTTTTTATCAATGCAAATCTTCATGAGGTATAAAGTAGTTTTGTTTAAGAAAAACTATTTTTTGTAACCAATTTGGTTATTACATGTACTACAAAATATTGCATGTACCAAAATAAACTTTCATTTTTCCCAACCCTGGAAGCGAAATTTAAATTTTTTGTTTCTCAGTGCAACGCTTCACAAGGTATAAAGTAATTTTTTTTAAGAAATATTAAAAATTTTTAACCATTTTGGTCACTTTCATGTACTATTAAATATTGCACTTGTCCATCCCTGGATTCGAACTTTTATTCTTGAATTTTTGATACCAATTTTGTTCTTCCTAAATTATAAGACAGGCTTAGTTAGCAAAAAAAAAACAACATCAGTTGTCTGTTTGATTACTTTCACGTATAAAAAAATGCAATTTCCCACCCCTTAAAGCAAAATTTGAAATAAAAAAAATTTTTTTTTGCCAATGAAAATCTTCATGACGTATAAAGAGGTTTTGTCAAAGAAAAACTTGAAATTTTTAACAATTTTTGTTGCTACATGTACTACAAAATACAATATTTAAGATAATTTCCAATCCAACGGTCCAAGAACGAAATCTCTAGCTCTTCTGGGGGCTTGGGAAAACCGATTTCACGTACAGACAGACGGACATCGCTCAATCGTCATCGCTATTCATAAGGATCCAGAATATATATACTCTATGGGGTCCTATATTGATATCGAAGAAATTACACCTATATATACCCTTTGACTTTTTTGTGAAGGGTATAAAAGCCACTAAATTTTATTTTAGTGGTTTTGCACAATAAAGAAGATTTAACACCATGAAATCAAAATTTAGCATCATTGGCAACAGCAGATAAAATTAATAAGAATTAAATTGAAATCAAGTATATACAAAGAAATTCAGTCGCAAAGCAGCTCTGAGTCAGTTAACATCAAGCCTCGTTGGCAATTATCTTTTAAGTGCAGCCAGACCACTGATTGTTTACTCTCTTTCGAGAGTTTTGCGTCTCACTCGCACTAGTTAATTTCAACACCTCAGATAACTGTATAGTTTTACAGTTCTTCTGAGGAATATTCCGTGGTTAACTACGTTGCTACTTCCTATGTGAAGGCATAGGTCGTGTACAGTCAGTCACAGTAACGGAAGAAAATACGGGTTAATAACATCGCCGGCATATAGTCTAAGTCACTCCGTCGGCATCTGTGCACCAAATACTTTGCAAATTTACTTTGTAAAATATTTCAACATACAAATACAAATACAAAGAAATTATAAATATTCATATATTTGAGAAATGGAAAGTCAATTGCTTGTTCTCCAGAAGCTTTAAATCCATTCAATTTTGCTTTCAAAAAATCTTTAAGTAAGAACTTCTTCCCTTTATTTGTAAATTTCTGATAAGGTTTTTATTTTAAATGTAAACAAAAACAGTTCGGGCGACTTTGTACAGGAAATGAAATAAATTAATCAATCACTCGCTCTCAAAATTGCACAAAAATTATGTGTTATTCTGATGTATAAGCTAAATTATTGTAAAGTTTCATTAAAACCCATTCAGTAGTTTTTGCGTGAAAGAGGAACAAAGGTCCACACATCCACTCACAAACATTCGGGTTTATCATATTATTAGTAGGATATATATATATATATATATATATATATATATATATATATATATATATATATATATATATATATATAGATGCAGAATTGTATTTACGCTACTTAATAAAATAAATATATTTAACGGCGTTTAAATAATAATAAAAATTAACATCCTGTAATACAATTTACATAAATAAAGGTTCACTATTAAAATAGAAATTCATACATTAATTTAAAACATTGCGAGGGCACGCGCAATTGTTTACATGTTCATTGCAAATTGTTAACTGAAAATGCAATTCCTTGAACATAAATAACAAAATGCTTTAGATATCAGCAGCCGATGGCTCTGGAAAAAGTGAAAGAGATACATGGAATATTGGGAATATTAATCGTCAGGGTTAGGGAATTTCGTACTAACCAAAAAGGTAATAACTTGAAAATATGATGGTGGGAACTTCTCATATTCAATTTTCGTTAAAAACATTGGTTAAATGGTTGATATTCCTACTAACTAGCACCACTTGAAACAGTGGAAAAATTTAACAAAGAACGCTGATGAGATGGCGTAGCGGCCTTGAAATCAGTACTGATCCGTTCTGCTGGTTTAATGTCTATGAAAAATATTCTTAATATTCCACTCTCAAAAATAATAAATAGAATGTAATCACGTTCATTTATTAAAATAAAAAAATTAAAATAAATAAAAAATAATTTGTAGTTTCGCAGATTTGAACCTATAGCCTGTTGGGAAAATTAATATCCTGTAACACAGCATTGGAACTTAAAGAATAATTAACGAATTCCGAAAAATAATGATATTCACGACCTAACCTCAAAAATGGATCAGCAAAAGCATAATTAGATCTACAAAAATTAATAACAAGAGGATTATAATGGCGAGTAGTACGAGTAGGAATGTTAAATTGGACAGAATTTATCAGATATTCAGAACAAATATTACCATTAATAAGGTTTATCATAAAAGTAACATTTAACATCGTACGACGGCTTTTAAGAGTTGGTAATTTTATTAATGCTGGTCTACTAGTGTAGGATGGAAGATTTGTGGAAGAGCTGCATTGAAGGCCACGTAAGCAAAACAATAAAAATTGTTTTTGCACAGACTCAAGACTATTATTGTAGACATTATAATAAGCATCCCATATGATTGAACCATATTTAGTAAGTAAATTTAAAATGTTGAACTTAGTGGGACAGAGTTCCTTTAAGACATCTCTGTACCCAATTTTAAATCTATATTTTGAGAGAGTCATTCCGGGAAGGGCCGTGGGAGAGACGTTTCACTTCTGCAAGATTAGAGAACATCTCAGCTTCTTATAGGGTTAAGGAATACAAATTGTTCAACATTTGCACTATTTTTATACCCTCCAAAAAAGAATTTGGAGGGTATATTCACTTTGTCATTCCGTTTGTAACGCATCGAAATATCCATCTCAGACCCCATAAAGTATATATATTCTTGATCAGTGATGAAATCTAAGACGAACTGAGCATGTCCGTCCGTCCGTCCGTCTGTGGAAATCACGATTCAGACCAAACGAAAAGAGCTAGACTCTTGAAATTTGGCATAAATATATTTTGAAACTTAGAGCAGGTTAAGTTCGAAGATGGGCTAAATCGGGCAAGAGGGAAAAAAGTACCCCTAAGAAGAACTAAACCAACCCAGGAAAAACAACATAATTTTTAAAGTTTTTTGGTTATTTTGTTAAGCAAGTGATATATTTTTATGTCAAATACGGTCCAACGCCTTAAACTTGGAGCCATAAAATTAAATAAAAATATTATTTGACCCCGCCCACTTTAATGGGCGTTATTATAGGCATAAAAATTTAACAAATTGTTTTACTTAAGCCAACATTCCTTAAAAATACCATTTTTAAGCTTTAATGACGAAGCTGAGACGAATCCTGGTACTACTCTGCCCTACACCCTCCTTCCCCTTCGCCCCCTAAATGACCCTACCAAAAACAAATTTTTTTAAATTTTGTATATAATCATCCCAAGCATTTATCTTTAGAGTTTTATGACTGCCTGTTGCTGCTCTACCCCCTCCTCCCCTTTGCCCGCTAAATGATCCTATTAAAAATAAATAAAAATATTTTTTAATTTTGTGTATAATCATCCCAAGCATTTATTTTTAGAGTTTTATGTCTACCTGTTTCTGCCCTACCCCCTCTCCCCCTTTGGGTCTAAATGACCCTATCAAAAAAAAAAAGAAATTTAAATTTTGTATATAATTATCCCAAGCATTTATTTTTAGAGTTTTATGACAAAGGTGAAATATTTCCCCCACAGCCCTTGCCAGAGCTACCCCGCCAAAATACAGTTTTTATACCCTCCAAAGAGAATTGGACCCTATAAAGTAAATATGTATATTCTTGACTATTGATGAAGTTTAAGACGGTCTAGCAATGCCCATACTTTCGCCTGTGGAAAACATGATATTGTCTATTTTTAAACCCGGCCCCTTCAGTAGGGGTTGACGTACGATATTATATAAAGGAACTCTGTTCCGCCAAGTTAAACATTTTAAATTCACTTACTAAATATTTGGAGGGTATTTAAGATTCGACCCGGTCCAATATAACGTTTTTACTTGTTGCATATCATATCGTACGTAAACGCCCACTAAAGAGGGCGGGGGTCCAAAAATAGACTATATCATGTTTTCCGCATACGAACGTATGGGCATTGCTAGATCGTCTCAGACTTCAATTTTATGGGATCAAATTCTATTTGGAGGGTATAAAACTCTATTTTGGCGGGGTCGCTCTGGCATGGGCTGTGGGGGAGACATTTCACCTTTGCCATAAAACTCTAAAAATAAATATTTGGGATAATTATATACAAAATTTTTTAAAAAATTTTTTTTTGATAGGGTCATTTGGGTGGCAAAGGGGGAGGAGGGGGTAAGGCAGAGTAGTACCAGATTACGTCGCAGCTTCATCATTAAAGCTTAAAAATATTATTTTTAAGGAATGTAGGCTTAAGTAAAACCATTTGTTAAATTTTTACACTGTTTTTGAATATAATGACTCCTACTAAAGGGGGTGGGGTCCAAAGATTATTTTATTTTATTTTATGGCTCCAAGTTTAACGCGTTGGACCTTCTTTAATATAAAAATATATCATTTGCTTAACAAAATTACATTTCGAACTTGACGTGTGCTATCCTTCAAGATATATTTGTACCAAGTTTCAAGGATCTGGCTCTTTTCGTTTGGACTGAATCGTGATTTCCACAGACGGATGAACGGACATGGCCAGATCGTCTTAGATTTCATCACTGATCAAGAATATATGTACTTTATGCCGTCTCAGATCTATATTTCGCTGCGTTACCCACGGAATGACAAAGTGAACATACCCTCCAATTCTTTTTTGGAGGGTATAAAAAGACCTACAATATAAAATTTTGCTGTAGTAGCATAAAATATGTTTAAATAAAAAATGTATTGACAATTAGTGCAAAGTCTTACAATACGAGTAAAAAAGGACCTACAAATTTATATATGTACTTAAGCCTAATTCACAAAAAATACTTTGTTTATATGTTCACGCTACGCAGCATCATTTTTGTCTTTTAGCAGCAAAACATGTTAATCTTTCGTGTTTCACCATACATTAGCTTGTTTTGAAAACACAAAAGAAAACTCTAAAGGCCATCCCATCACTTTTTCCGCTAATTTAAACCGCTAAAAATATTATTATTCTAAATTTAAAACTGCTATAACTTTCGAAAGGATCAGCCGATTCCTACGTGGTAAGCGGAGAGAAGTTCTTTGATATCTATAAAAAAAATCGAGGACTAGTTGGTCACATATGTATATCATTTCGGAGTGTTTTAAAAAATTCGATCAATCTGAGCCGGTTGGTAGCGCTCAACGTGATTTTTGGTTGTCAAGTGCTGATTAGTTTTTCTAAAACAAACACTTTTGAAAAATTATTTTTTTTGTTTTTCTGAACCAGCTCCAGCAAAGTTTGAAAGAACCCTTTGAAAAGCGGTTAGTTCGGTTGAATTCATTTCATAATGACGACTACTCAGGAGTAGTCAGGAAAGGGTTAAAACCAGTAACTTTCCATTTTCTTGAAAATTTTCTTAGCGGGAAGTTAAAAAGTAATTGTTTCAGATAGAAACTCATTGAAAAACACATAAAAGGCAGGGTTCGTGCAGTGCCATGAGATACGTTCAGTGAAATTTGTGATTTTGGTAATTCACCGAAAATATTTTGGTAATGGCTGCTTTTCAGCAATTAAACAGCACAAGAAATAAATATGCAGATGGAAGTTTGTTGTAAATCGAATTGTTCGATTGCTCTACCATCGGCAAAAAAGCTGTTAAGGCTCCCTTCTCCTAAAAATTATATTTTTCATTATAGCACAAGGATTTTTAAAATATTTTTCATTCCACGTTGAGCTTTGAAAGTGTGAATGAATATTGTATAAACTGCTTATTTCACAAATTTTGTATCGAAAATTGTCAAATGAAAAGGTTATAAGCATAAAATAATGTTTATGAACTAGATCTTTAT
The DNA here is from genome assembly GCA_951800035.1 of Linnaemya tessellans. Classification (NCBI taxonomy): domain Eukaryota; kingdom Metazoa; phylum Arthropoda; class Insecta; order Diptera; family Tachinidae; genus Linnaemya; species Linnaemya tessellans. The sequence continues at coordinate 36,297,336 of OX637533.1, read as the reverse complement.
TGCATGACTTTGCACTAGTTGTCAATATTTGGGAATAATGGGAAGTTTTATATAGGCAAAGAAGTATAAGCCATCAGCACTATCAATAAAATGACCGATCAAATGTCTGCTGGACTTCTTGTAGAGTATTTTTATACGATTATGTCTATAATTCTTCATCTATTTTTTGTGTTGCCTGTTAGAATTTTAATCCATAGAAATAAATCTAGTTTTTAAAGAAACGCTTTACTCTCACTAATATTGTAGTATTTTAAGTTTTAGAGTCCCAAGATGCAAATAGCAAAGCAAAAAGAATTTCAACAGTACCTGAAGATGACCACTTGGTTTATTCCCCTCCCCCTCTCTTGTCTAGGAACTAACCAGCTCATCAACAAGACTGTATTGTCTGATCACGAACATAGGCTCTTGCTTTAATAAATCTCTCCTAGAACGATAACAATATGGGGACGGATATTGGGAGTTTGACGCCCTATTTCAAGCTGTTTAAGAAGACAACATGTATCCCATCTCCGTTTGATTGATTGATTTATTTACATACTTTTTCAACTTGACACATAACAAAACATTAAAGATTATTTAAAATTTTTGCAAATTTTCGTCTTATTATTAATATTGTTTTCATTTTGGAGGTTCCATTTTTTATTTTGCTGAAAGAATATTACTATTTCGACCGCAGATTAATAGTAGACTTCAGCGCTTATTACATATTGGTACAGCATATAATAGTTAGATGAACTAGTTTTTTAAAGTATAACTTTAAAGCGCCTTGAAATTGATTGTTAATTGCAGGAGATATTTAAAAATTATAAAGTTACAATTATGAAATGAAACATATTTTAAATAAAATAAAAAAGTTATGGCTTTCGTAGAAAAGATTAGTGTGGTTCAGTGTTTAATTACAAATGATTCAACATGTATACCAAAATTATAGTTTTTGTTTAATCATAAATCCATGAAAAACTAAATGATCGATAAGTATTTTTGGGCAGTATTTTTAAATGTGGATATGACCGTCAACAAATTCTTGATTAGAATCATACAATTTCCACTTCTTCCTCTAAGCCATGAGTGTATGGACTATTCCAATCTCTTTCGAAAACACTTAGCAAATCTCTACGTACTGTGGAAGTTATATTGCCATTTTTTCCTGCTTCCGTGGTATCAGGCAAAACTAAACCAACACCAGCAGTATCCGTAAAATAATCACCCGACCAATTGGATGTACCTATATAGGCCGTGTTATCGGTCACCATATATTTGTTGTGATTTACTCGACCATATGGAATGGTAATTTCATGTTCATCTGCAGGAACAATAAAGCGTTTTATTTGTATATCAACTTCAGGCAGTGAACCAGAAATAGCTTGTAAAGATTTTAAGAAGTAATCTTCAGTTGGATTAGAGTAACGCCACCAGGAAATAAGCATTTTTATTTTTACTCTTCTATTGATCGCTGCTTCTTTAAGAGCATCGTCAATATATGGCCAGTATTTTTTATCTGGTGTATATATAGTCATAGGGAAATAGTCCATAACCGCAATGTTAACGAAATGTCTGGCATTCTTTATTATTGATATTATAGCATCAACATCATCTACCCTACCCTTTGGCGTTAAGGGCGGGGGAGAGCTTGAAAGTAGAGCAAATTGTTGATAGCCATTCACATTTAAGATCATGGGGTTATCAAAATTATAAGTCGTTGAGTATTTTGAGGGCCACTCTACGGGTATAACAGAATCATTCGTGCCAAGCAGCCAATATTCTTCAAATATTTTGGCAAGATCTCTAGCTAATGTTGGACAGTTCATAGCCAAGACTCCCAACTCTTTTACCTGAGTTAAAGATCTCCAGTCCATATTTGCACTGCCTAAATAGATGTGCTTACTGTCGGATATCCAAAATTTTGTGTGCAAAACACCGGCCCCCAATAAACGTGTAAAGTCCACCGAGCGTACCTCAGCAGCACCCTTTTGTTGCAAAATTTGTGTGTCATGGTCGGGTTCCTTGTCCGATGGCATACTTTGAGCAACACGTATTTTCACTTTGCCTGCCAAGCCAAGGTCTACTAAGCTTTGGAAAATATCTTCACCTTGGGCAGCTGTTGGATCATTTACCACATCTGAACCCCTCAGAGTCCAATAAAATGAGCCAATATCTAATGAATAATTTGAAGTTTTCAAAAGATGTTTCCATGCCTGATATGAGGACATGAATAATGGGCTCTGATCAGAAAAGTTTAAATGTTCCGGTATGCTTTCCACCAGTTGCATTTGGCATCTGTCGCTTAAGCCACTTTTGAATGTTTCAAGCTTTGAAATATTTTGATATTTTAGCAACTTCATAAAACAGTTGTGGAACACCAGGCACATTGAAAAAATGGCCAACAATAATATCAACACATAAAGCAGGAAAATCCATTTGAATTTGGGCACTTTATACCAATAAGCGACCATTTTTTCACCATCGCCATTTAATACTTTCTCATCATATTTCTTTGGTAAATTCACATGGACACCATTTGTTTCAATAGTTTCGTTGCCATATTTGTGAAGCATACTTCTTTTTAAATATTTTTATTTGATTTTGGACAAGATTCTACTATATCCAACTTACTAATACACAACCGGCTATTTAAATATAGTCAAATGAATTGTTATTTAACTTACGTTCCAAGTGATGAATAATGCCGGTCAAATTATAATAGACTTTGATTTCATTAGACTTTCTCTTAATATGAATGTTTCTTATTAAGACGAATTCGCCTTGTTTCCTATTCTCTTAATTTATTTGTTGTCAAACTAGAGCAGTGCTAACAACCTGCACAATAAAACTCGCTAAAACTCATAAGCAACACTTAGGCCCATTTTACAATTCTCATATTAATGAACGCACATAGTGATTGTACGGCGAGACTTTTACACTGAAATAATTTTGGATGAAGTTCCAAAACTTGAATTTAATTGAAAACACTTGTTCCAAGTTAATTTTTGGTTCCCTCTTCCAACTTCACTCTGCAAAATGTTCAGCAGTATGAGAAATTGTTACTCTAGATATCAGAAACAGTTCAACAACTCCGCGTAATACCCAAAACGTTCGACTTCGTGGAAAAAGCGCTTGAGCAGTCTCTTCCGAAGCACTTTGAGTTTTCATTTTTGTACCTATTTTTATGTTAAGCGCACCATACAATTGTCATTTGAGTGTTTTAATTGAATTGGTTCTTGGTCAATTTCAACTGTCAAATTTATATTTTTATATTAAATTTAAAAATTAAAAACTTTTATTGCAAAGACTGAAAAAAGAAATATAATTGCATTAATGGCTATTGCGGAATACTTTAATGATGAAAAAAGAGTAAAGCGACGAAGAATTAAAAAAAAAATGAATTTTTGACAGCTGATCAAGAGACTTGAACACACATAGCACAATCATATTGAAAAACTTACTAGTCAACTTGAAAAAATTAACATCTTTCGATTTTTCTTCAACCAATTCGACTACTGCCAAACTAATCAAATGACCAAGCCATACACGGCTTGATTTGGACAACAACCTACTCAGTTGCCAATTTACGAAATGGGTAAATGATATAATGAAAGTTTTTCATTCTGGTATCATATAGAAGTTACGGCGGCTAACATATTATTACCGTAGTTTCAGCCGTCAGGGTGACATTTCTATTGCGATTTTGTGACAAAGCAATAAACATAGGTCAAAAACTCTTATTTTTTACCATTTTACATACAGCATAACAACAGTTATTTTAAACTGTACTAAAAATTACAACAATGTGACTAAATAACATACCATGTGAATAGCCCAACTTTATGCACTGACGTGGTTAAATAAATGTTGGTTTTAACGCTTCTTCGCCTTTTACAATAACAAAATTGATATGACGGCAGTGGAAGTTTAATGGAAATAGTACGAAGATGTAGAGAGTGTGGTACACGACTATCTGTACTTGTTTTATCTTCGCATAATAAACACGCCTCAGCCATTGTTGGAACCAACATGGTTCGCCATACATCATTTTTATTTCGAATCAAGTTGGTTCATTATGAGTCTTGTTTCGAGCCTCCATAAATTTAGGTATTATCACCTCTAACTTGATAACAAATAATCGCATGCTTATCTGAACTACCTGCCAAAGTATGTAAACAAAAGTATATAAAAAAATCAATGCGTACAAAAATTTATATAAAAATATTGAATAAATAAATGTTGTAAAAGCTTTAGTTTTTTGAATAACAAACAAAAAGCTGCGAATAATATTTGCACATCAAAGTGAAAAAAAGAACAATCGAATGAACACCAAAGTTCGCAATTGTGGTTCAGAGAAAAACTGGTCCCCAAACCAAATCATATTGAACAATATGTTAAATATGCTTTGCCACAAACCAAATGTGTTATCAGTGTTTCATATTTGAAGCTCTAAAAGATGACAGCACTTGCATTTTCGGTAAGACTTGGCAACACCAAATATTTCACTTTTTGGGTTTTGTCGAACCCAAGGCAGATTTACCAGGTACTCTCAGTACCGCAGCTGTATATTGAAATTTGTTGAGCTACTGTCAAAAGTTTATATACAAGCCACATAAAATTTATTTTTTTCTTAAATCTTCCTTGTTAATGATGCTTCTTCTTCCTTGATTTTGACATTAGCTCTTCATTTTCTACCAACAAAATACGTGTGGTTTTTGGTGTTGTTTCATTGTTGTACTAGTAAGAGTACCTGGTAAATCTGCCTTGGTCGAACCTTTCTTTTTGTTTTTTCTTCAATTTCATGTTGTTTGTATAAAGGAACGGTGGTTGTCGGACGCGTGAGAAAAACCAAAATAAGTAGAAACATTAATTTCAGAAAGTGTATTTGATTTGTTAAGCGCTATTTTGTGGAGTGGAGCGAGTGTTTAAAAGGTAAAATAATACAAAATTCTATTGTAGTTCTATTACATTTTTTGAAATTTGTTTGTGTATCTACCTGTTTGCAAATAGAAGTTTGGGGTTTATGTTGTGTCTAATTTTCGATTGCTCTGTTGTAGTTTAATCTTATCACAATTGTGATTGTGTTCTCTTTCATCAATTTTCTGTTGTGTGTTGCAATTTCTTGTTTTGTTAAAACAAAGAGGCAAATGAACGAAAATGTTAATATTACCGTACAACTTTAAAAATATCAAGGAAGAAGTTAATGCAAAAGCGTGGCAGTTTAATTTATAAGAATATTGCGTTAATAAATAAAAATTAAAAATTAGTCTTCCATTGCCACCTATCTATATCTTAAAAAATTTAAGATGTCCTTTTTTAAAGTTTCAAAGGAGTCGGGCCTGGGATTCGAAGTATGTTCAATTGATGTGATGATTTTGGCGGCTCGCTGAATATGTGTAATGGCAGACAAAGATGTAAACAAAGCTGTTTGTACGGAATTATTATAAATTGTGATTTGTTATAAATTCAGTTCACTAAAAACCATCAAAAGAAGTTTTTTACTCAAATGGAAAGAAATTCGAATTCAAAAAGTGCTGAAAACCAACTTGCCTTTCAATAAATCCTTATTTTACAAGCGGAAAGCCGACTATAATCCAAATTCGTTTACAGTATTCCCCGGATAATTGCATCGCTTACAGTGCTAATGCTTTTTGTAATTATGAGGAGAAAGCATTCTAACGAATTCAACTTAATAATGCAGCAAGGTTTTACATAAATAAGTGCGTATATATTAGGGTATTCATTCGGTTAACCGTTAATCAGATAACCAATTGGTAACTACCCGCTAACTTTCTGTTAATTTTAATTGATTATCGGAAGTAACATTATTAATATTTCGGAGTATTCTTTGCGTTTTTATTAGTTTTCATACAAACAGAAAATATGTCCTTTTTATTAAGTCAAGTTAAGAGCAATAACAAAAAAAAACGGATACGTGAAGACACAAGAAGCGAACGGGGTTTGCCTTGTGCATGATGTAAAACGATGTTTGCGATCGTTGTCCAAAATGGCGCACAATTTCCTTCGTATACATAAAGGTGTGGGTCATATTCAGGGTAATTTTGATTTGTATAAATCAGTTTCAGAAAACTTAGTAAAGCTCTAAAACGTTTGGACGTGGGTATAATAGAGCTTTGTAAAGACAGCTACTTTAATTGAGCTTGACGAAGGTATTAAGTTTTTGATTATTAATTTGATAACAGCCAATAACATTATCGGCAACGACTTAATTAATAAATCTTGGGGTTAGATTTAATGGGATACTAGTTCAAGTTTGAAATACGCTTATTATATACCCCCACTCACACATATTTCCTTCTAGAAGTGCATTATTAAAATACAATATAAAAACAGAAACTGAGGAATTCGGAAATAAGCTTTTTGCACAATGTTTGGGGCTGAGGTTTGCCAGGATGAATTAGATGATGGCCTGACAACAGAAGAAACTTTCGATAGTAACACAAACCACATTGTAGCAAAATTAACCGAAACAATTATAAGTGCTTAGAATTAAAAAATTAAACTAGGCCTTCTAAAGGTGTAATATAGCGTATTATGGGTTGCTTTCGATTTCTCCAACATCTACGATAAGTGAAAGATCTGTTTCCAAGTCAAGTTGTATAAAATTAAAGAAAAACTCGCTTAAATCCTAAACCAAACTCCTTTCTAATTTTATAATACCTCCTTAAAATACTGAAACAAGTAATAAAATGGTCTCACAGTTGTTTTTAATTAATACGTAATATGTAATACCATGGTATAATAAAACAAGGTACTGCCACTGTGAGCTATTAAATTTAAAATAATTTTCTGACAATTTTAAGGATTCTGACATTCCCATAAAAATTAAGTTACCATATTAGTTTAAGTTACCCGTTTTTTTTCTTTTGATTTGAGTTGTTAAAATTTTTAATTGCATCGATGTCATAATTAACAATAATTAAAATCCGTTTGCCAATTAATTTATTATAAAAATATTGTCGTGAACCTTGAATAAACATATTTTTTGTTAAATTGTCTTATTGATCAATGTAATGGTTTCAATGTTTTTGGTTCAATGCAAAGCAACACAATGACTTTATTTCTTGTGGAAATGCATAGGAACTGGGATTTTTTATAGTTTTCTATATTCTTTACATTATTTTGGAAATTGTTGAACTGGACACCTTGAAATTTAAATAAGTTAGAGATCAATGAATGAAGTTTAGTATATAGAATTTAATTAACGAAATTGCTAGACAAATGGAAAAACTTATATACATATATATGAAATTTTTATTTGACATATTGTTGTCACAATACTATTTTAAATAAAATTTATTTGTTGGTGGTCAAGCAATGTCTATATGCGTTTCATTGGTGATTTACCAAATCATGGTTAAAGTCTACTGATGACTTGGTACAGCACCAATGAAATGCATATAGACATTGCTTGACCACCAACAAATAAATTTCATTTAAAATACATATATATATATATATATATATATATACATATATATATACATACATATATATATATATATATATATATATATATATATATATATATATATATATGGATTACAGATTTTATTTAAAAATTTCCAAATAATGAAAATTATTTTTTATAATGTGGCAACGTCATATTCAATATGATGTAGAAAAATAAACTTCAAAAATCCTTATTAAAATTTAATAAAAGCAAGTGGCACTACCTTGTATTTATATACCTTGTGTAATACATACTTATGAATTCTTTTTTGTTTACTAGTTTTTTCAAGATTTGTTGTTATTGTTTTTTTACTAATAACCTTCATATAATAAATAATTTACCCCATTTTATAAATTACTTAATTTATAAAAAAATTTATTAATCGATTAACCGATCAATAACAAAGCAAATTAATCGATCGGTTAACCGGCTAAACCAAAAGCCCGATTAAAGTAATACCCTACTATACCTCCCCTAATGGGAATCAAGATTGTGAGGATTAGGATCCAAAAGACCCTTTCAACATAAATTAAGTAGATTACATCTTTTGAGTATTTTAAAGAATTTTGGGAGAAAGTTGTGCCAAAACAAATTAACACAACTCTAGCTAAATTGACTACTTTTTGTGTTACATATATCTCAAAAAATGCAATTAAGTTTATTCTATTTGAACGAAATTTTTAAAATACATATTCGTACACAAAAAATCTTTGATTAAAATGAACTAATTTTAATCAATTTTTGAAGTAAGGCGTAGATCAGTCAACCGTTTCATTACTTGCAAAAAAGCCAGACATGAAGAGTCTGTGTATAGTCTGTAAGATTATTGTGCTAGCGATTTATGCAACATTTTTTCCAAGTGAATGTACAAAATTGTTGAGCTTATTTCACTTTCATTTGGGGTTCAACATATGAAAATGTCAAACTTAATACGGCTACTTAAAATATTTTACGTTTCTTTTTTATTGCATTTCATAATATCGATTTGGATAAATTGGGTCAAAACTAAATTGCCAATACGGGGTAGTAAGACGCACATAAGTATTTATTATAAAGAAATAAAAATATAATAATAATGCAACAATATTCGTATGAAGAAAATGTAGACATGTGGGTATATTTTTTCTTGGGAAAACTAAAACCAAGTTATCGGCACATGACTTTTTATTACGTCCGTCCTTCTCTCTACCATCTAAAAACATACATACGCTTTCTGCTAATTACAGCAAAGAACTTGGTCAACATGTACATGCGTATGTACTGAGTATTTATGTATATTCATATGTACTACGCTCGTATGTACTGAGAACCTTTGATATACATATATGTATTTTTTATTTTTTTGTTTATTTCAAATTTGAATAAATAATAAGACACACTAGGACCATATTGCAAGTGATATGTCTGTGTATAAAGATAAATAGTGAGGGAACTTATGCAGCTGATATTTAATTATACTTCAAGTTAAGACGTTATGTAATTTTTATACGATTTATTGACCTAAATTATTCACATGTTGTTCTTATTTTTCACACATTAGAAGACAAGTTCAATTAATAAAAATTCCTATTACCTTTTCTAGGGCTAGTTAATAGAGTTTAGGATAGATCTGCGACACCGACATTTTCTAAATCTACGAACCAAATATATTTTCGAGTGACCAGAAAGCTGCTGTTTGAAATAAAATCATAAATATGATTTAGAAAAAATTGAAATATGCCCTTTTGTTTTCGACGTTTTTTTTCTGCATAAATCCAATGGCGCAAAGGATTTTATTTATTTATTTATCAGTAATATACTCCATAAAATAAATTTATAAAATATACAAAATAAGGCGCCGGGTTACAAGACCATATGCGCTCGTATTAACTTCTCCTTCTATATATATAAGTATGACAGAATTTGTTGAAGAATGCAAAGCAGAAATAAATTAGTTGTCAAGAAATTATAACATAAATAATGCGAGCAATCCAGTTAATCAAAAAATAATTAATAAGAATGTATAAAAAAGATTATTTCTTTTTACAATGAAATAGTTAACCAATCAGCTATGCTCCACACGACGCTGATCCGTCAAGGCACTGCTGTTCAAAAATGTTAATTTATAAACAACAATGCCTTGACATATCCACTCGTGCGCCGGACCATCGCTGAATGTATGTTTTAAAATATTAAATATCCACAATGCCATGTTTCTGTAGACTTCTCCTTATCGCTTTCAAATTTCCCTCGGTACCGCAATCAAGCAGCTCCTCCAGAGGTTCAAAAGCCTTCGAAATGGGACAATCTGTCAGAATGTGTGGAATGGTGAGGATAACGTTACAGTTGCTGCATAAGGGTGGATCGGTTTTTTCAAAGTAGTGCCTGGAGTTGAATACGGCTTTACCTACCCTCAAACGAGCGAGAAATATGCAATTTTTCCTAGAAAGGTTTGGATTATATTTTCTTCTTTTTGTTCTCGGAAGCGTCGTTAAAAATGGTGTTGTTATTGTTTTTGGGAAGCATGGAATTTCCGTAACATTAACTATTTCAAGGGCTTTCTTCGCGGCTGTGTCAGCATGTTCATTGCCAAGAATGCCAATATGCGATGGTATCCATATAGCTGTAATTTTGTTGTCGTTACTTGTTAAGCCCAACATTTCGTCATAAGCCCTATTTTTATTTTTCTTCAAAGCTTTAATAGCACTAAGACTGTCACTGCAAATGAGGCACTTCTTTCCGCTTTCAACAGAATATTTTATAGCGGTTTTTATGGCAGAAATCTCTGCGGTAAAGATTCCAGTGTTGTCCGGCAATCGGGACTCGTTTATAGTCAAATATTGGTCATTTGATTTCTTTACAATTGCGTAAGATGTTACTTGGTCCCTAAATGATCCATCCGTGTAAAAACTTATATCTGGTTTAAAATTATTAATCCTATTATTCAACAGAGTTTTAAAACATGTAGAGTTAGTTGAATTTTTGTTGAAAATGCTCAAACTGTCATCAACTTTAACAAAATATTCTGGGCAAAACATTCCTGTAGGTTTTTGTGGCAATGGAGTGTCATACTTTGAAAGTGTATTTAATATCTTTCCTATGGCAGATGAAGAGCAGTTAGTTGATGATGTCAGTTGGTTCCAAAATCGGTTATGTAGACCATCTGTTAATATTGTAATTGATCTAGCTGCTAAATTTACTGAACTCTTCTCCAGTAAAGAAATAAAATCTAAAAAATTGGCTTCAGTTCTCAAGCTTGACAAAGGTGTTGTACGTAACAAGCCCGATGCAGTTCTGTAGCAGTTATTCATCGCTGTGTTTAATTTGTTGACATTTTTCTTTGACGTCCATCCGTAGATAGTTATTCCATGCAGTACTGTGCCGGTTGTTAAAGACTTACAAATATTTAACGATGTTTCTATGTGCGGCCCTTTTTTGCGGGAACAAATAAGTTTGAGTACGTTGTTGATTTTTGATAATTTTTGTGTTAGATTCTTTACATGATTATTCCAGAGAAGATTCTTTGTGAACATCACGCCTAAAATTCTCATCTGGTCAAAGGCCTGTAAAGATTCGTTTCGGATGTGTATTGTGACAGCTCCACAGCGTCGTTTCCTGCACACATGGAGTAATTCTGCCTTGTCAACCGGGACTACGGCCCCCTTATCCTTTGCCCAGCCATGGATCAAACGATCCAAATTGTTTAGTTGGAAGTTAACATCGTCTGGATCACCAGATGACACTGCAAAAATGTTGTCAGCGTAAATGCCAATGTAATCAATCCCGGGCAAACCCTGAATTAATTCTGCCAAAGAATTGGCATATATGGTGTACAACACAACCGATAATGGTGATCCCTGGGGTATTCCATTATCCAATGGGAAAGTAGGTGAATAATGGCCATCGACCCTAATGGCTACTCTTCGGTTTCCAAGGAACGATTTGATAAATCTTAATATTTGTGGAGATACACCCCATTTGTGTAGTTCCATTATAACAGATGATGATGTAACTCTGTCAAATGCCTTCTCGATATCTTCAGAAAGAACTATACTATGCTTGCCGTTATTAAGGTTGTGGCGTAAAACTTCTTCAAGTTGATGGCAAATGCTATGTACGCCGTGCCTGGGAATGAAAGCGTGTTGGATATTTGATATTTTACTCATCGTGAATTTCCAGAAGCGTTTTGCCATAATTTTTTCAAATATTTTTGAAAGCGCAGGCAGCAGTGAGATGGGGCGGTAACCTTCAAGACGATGACAGTTCTTTCCCGGTTTGGGAATCGGAACCAGAACAGCCATTTTCCAATCGTGAGGGAAGACTCCAGTTTGTAGAATGTTATTGTAAAGCTTACATAGACGGGTTTTTAAAACATGTGGTGCATTTTTAATCATCGAATACGTTATTTTGTCTCGTGACGGTGTTGAGCCTCTAAGTGTATTCATTATTTCGTTTAATTCTGAGATAGAGATAACTGTTCCCAATACTTCAAATTCACATGCGGTTTTTGCGAGTTGATCAATGTTGAGTTGTCTTTTCCGTAAAACGATCTCAGGTTCGAAAGCATCGTCCGAACCAAGGGCACACCAGAATTTTGCAAATTTCTCGGCTATATCAAGTGGATGAGAATAAACGTTATCGTCTGCTTGTATAGTACAAAACTTGCTGTGTCTTTGTGACCTTAGGTTGTTAACCTTGCTCCAAAGGACCCTGGTGTCCATTGATGGATTCAAGGAATTAACAAAATTATCCCATGTATTTCTTTTTGCCATTTTACATACTTTCTTTACTTTTGCGCAAAGTCTTTTAAAGTTTATTATATTTGTATTGTTGCGAAAACTCTTAAAGGTTTTCCATGCATGCTGCCTTTGTCGTACAAGATTTGATATTTCAGTGTTGAACCAGATTGGGCTATTTTTCTGCTTCGGTTTACGGGTTAGAGGGATGGATTCATTAGCCGTCTTACGTATTATTCTCTTTATCTGAGCGGCTTCTTTGTTGATATTTTTGGAGTGAGCAAAATGATTGCTTATTTCTTCAGCCTTGCTTGTAAATAGTTGCCAATTTGCCTGCCTTTCGATGAATCTTGGTGAAAATTTCCTATCTACTATTTGGCAATTGTTGGAAATTTTTATGGGGAAATGGTCTCCTACCTCCGGTAGCGGTAAACAAGACCATGACATACTTGGTGCAATATCAGCGCTGGACATAGTGACGTCAACTGCAGTTAATGTGTTACGAGTGTTGAGCAAAGTCGGTGAACCATCATTTAATATAACAAAGCCGTGGTAATCTGCAAAATCTTCAAAAATTCTTCCGCTTGGTGAGTTTGACTTTGAACCCCATACAATATTCTGAGAGTTCAGGTCGCCAAGTAGTATGTGATGGGCATTATTATCAATAGAAATATTTCCCAGCATTATGGGAGACACGTTCATATCATTTTCCTTGTATATATTTGTTATGTGTAGCTCTGTTTCCCATTGAATGATGACGGTCTGAAACAGTAGATCTTGCGGCGACATTATATGACCCTTAACTTTAATATTTTTGTCTATCATAATCGCAATCCCTGATTTGGCATAGTCATAGTTGTTATTGTGATGGAATATTTGGAAGCCGGGTAAATGCAGTAAATGTAGATTTTTATTTACAATGTGGGTTTCCTGTAAAGCGATGATATTGGGTTTGTGTCTTGCTACTAATAGTTCTAAGGCGTATTTGTTGTTCAAAAATCCTTGAATGTTCCACTGGAGAATGGTGACATTTTGGCGAAAAGACATTAAGGTTTATTTTTTAAGTTTGCCGCTTTCGGCAGTCTTTTGAGTATTTCTTAAAGTTTTTGGTGTAATTAACACGTTTAATTGTGGGAAGTTATTAAAAAGTTTTGTTACTGGTGAGGTTGATTCGTTTGTGCTTGCGTTTGATTTTTTTGGGGGGGTGTTTAGGCCTAAGCCTTGTGAAATATCTTCAACAATCATTTCTTCCGTAAAGTCTTTATCGGTAGTTTGATTGGAAGAAAATGATTCATCATCTTCTGCAAAGAAGTCATCATATGTAGTTTCGTTTGTGGTATTTTTTTTTATTGCACCTGTAGATTGTTTAGATTGAGCGATGATTTGAGAGAAAGAGTTCTGTAATGGTGTGAGTTCTTTTTGGTTGTTTTGATCATTTGTGTTGCTTTTGTCATTTGAAATATTGTTGATTTTGTTTATGTCGTTTGAAGTTTCGTTTTTTTCTTTGATCTTATTTTTCGTAGAGTTGATTGTATTTGTTGTTGAATTTTGAATATTTTTAACGGAGTGTGCGGCGTTGTTTGGGTTTTGTGTGTGTTCGATTTTGTCTGGTTGGTCATTATTTGTTTTGTTGTTGTTACTTGACTGCATGGAAACACTTGCTATTTTTGCGTATGTTGGATTTCTATTGGCATTCTTTGCTATTCTAGGTTGAAGCATATTAATTGAAGGATTGTCGTTAAACACTCTCCAGGCCTCCCTGGTCGTGCATCTTCTAGAAATTCTGATGTAATTCACTGATTTATGTTTCCAGTATGTAGGGCATTCTGGGTCGTACGAAGTATGGGTGTCCAAACGACAATTGACACAAAATTTTTGATTGCACGATTCATGTTTTTCTGCAAAGCCGCATTCTCTGCATTGTTCTATGCTCTTGCACCATTTCTTTGTGTGACCTAATCTTTGACAGTTAATGCATCTCATTGGATTAGGTATATACTCATCTACTGGAACTCTCTCCCATCCAAGTTTCAAAAATTCTGGTCGATAAATAAGGTCAAACGTGATGATAGCTGCTCCAGTGGCCGTAATTTTGTCATTTTCTTTTTTGGTGATCTTTCTTACTTCAACAACTTTTTGGCTCTTAAGACACTCAAGTAATTCTTCCTGTGGTATATCTACTATTTTCTTGGAGAAAATTCTGGCTTGTACTGTATTCAACGTTTTGTGGAGTGATATCTTCACTGGAATTGAGTCGATATAGTTAACACTGAGAAATTTTTCAGCTGTTTTGTTGTCGGGAACTTTAATAAGCAAATCTCCGCTGCGCATCTCTTTAACTTCTAGTCTATCTCGTGAAATGTAGTTAAGGCCTTTTTCTACCTGGAAAACGTTATGTGCTGCTAGCGGAAGTACTTGAATTCCTTCCTTCAAAGATATGGATGATGCCACTAAATAGCGTGGGAGGTTTTGCTGGTTTGCTGAAGTTTCAGGTAGTGGTACGAAATCTTCCGCTCGTGGTCGTTTTGTCTTCCTGGATTTGTTCCCTCCGGCAGAGAAATCCAGTTCCCTAAACCGGTTCTGATCAGGGGGGTGAACCCCGTTCATCTTGCGTCAACGAAATATAATCCGTTAAAAAAAAATATAAAAATTCGCCCAAAAGAAAAATATAATTGCACAATAAAAAGTAAACAAGTGTTTATAGAAAAACACAAATACAATAACACAAAAGCTCGTATAGGCAAACGAATACACTATCAGAAAGCACAAGTGAAAGAAACGCGTGCGCATACGGCAAATGCCAGACACAGACTACGCAAAGGATTTTATATTTTTCTATTTTATTTGATGATCGTTTTAACAGTTGACATATGTTCTTCAGTTAATTTGATTAGAAATTGTATAACATACAGAATCAACGCGGAGGAAAGGTACCAATGTGACTTCAATTCCCACCAAAGAACCGGTGCTGTATAGCTATAAGGCAATACAAAAATTCCTACTAGGACTCAATTGGTTAATCAAAACCGGCAGCCTGTGCAACGTAATCTCACATCACGGAACGCCGTTTCTACGGACAATTCCGGGAAATATTATTTCACTAAAAATCAGAATAATTGGGGATTAAGAAACTAATAGATCCGTTATGAGTGGCAACCGAAGTTCAGCTTGCATGTAGGCAACTGAACATTTATTTATGTTTGCAAAAGTATCTCTAAATATCAACTGAAATTCACAACTTTCAGTTGCTTGTTGTCATCCGTAATATCGTTTTCAGCAATCGTTCGCATGTCATCCACAATCGGTAAATGCATGAAATGGTAATTACCCAGAGTCGTGTGGAATAATATAAATTTATTAGAAGAATTTTTGTACTCATATTTATCATTATATTTGTAAATAAAAAAATACGACCACATTCAAACGAGCCACCTAGCAAGTGGTGGTCTATGCAGATACTAGGGCATTCAATTAATCGGGTTTTTGTTAAAATTTATTAATCGCTCAATTACTTAACTGAGGTTCTGGTTTGATCGTTTAACTTTGTATTGATCGGTAAACCGATTTATACAAATTAATTAACTTCAATATATAAAACGTCACACTTATTCATTATTATATATTATTATTAGTAAAAAAACAAAAATCAAGCGGAAGCGGAATTTATAAATATATCGTCACACCGGAGTTATCTTCACGTAACTCCAAATTTTTTTATCTTGGAGAATTGAATTTAAATAGTTTAGATCCAATTGTGAAAAATTGGGCGGTGAAAAGTAGGCCATAATTTTTTTAGTCGTAGAGTATGAAGCAAGGCACACTGATACAGGTAGGAGCGGTTTTACAAAAATAAAAACCTACATGTATTTTGTTTTTGTGAATTCTAATTCAAACGTCACAATTAATTGTGTAGAGCAAAGCAAAACGAAAAATTACAAAAACAAAATATACATGTTTGTTTTTACATTTGCTGTTAAGTTTTGTATGTATGTAAATATGTAAAGAAATTTTGACGTTTGTACTAGAATTTCTCCCAAAAACAAAATAACCGTATGGGCTATCGCTCCTACCTGTATCAGTGTGCCCTGAGTATGAAGTTGAGCATTGAATAGAGGAAAAATATTTGAGAGATTTAAAGGTTTTTCCGAGTTATAGCCAGTTTTATGTAAACTGGCCACTTTTTTTTGAAATGTTTGTTAATTTATGTCGCATGCGTGAACGTATATAGGGAATAGTCAGAGTAGCGGTTTTTTTCAGTTATCTTCACGTATATCCCTATAGTATGAAAAGTACTTTGTTGAGTTAAGACAGACAAATTTATTATGTTAGAGCTTTTCCATTTTGAATTCAACAAAATTTTTTTATCGTTACCGATTTTGATGAAATTTGGTGTGCAGATAAAGAGTGGTACTCGAGATCGGGAAATGAATTTCATTTCACGAAATTTTCAAAACTGTGGCAACCTACCTACTCTAAATGTGGTTATGGATTTCACTTAAAATGCTATAACTTTAATTTTCAGAGAAAAAAATTTTGCACATATTTGTTTTCAATAAAGTTTCGTACGAAATAAATTGCATATTTCCACAGTTATACGATTTTTTGGCTTTTTAATATATTTTTTATTTTAATATCATATTCTTTAGTTTCTTCTGCATAATTATTTCATAAGCAAAAAACAGATCTTGTAGAATATTCCTGGTTTCCATTGTATTTTTAAGAGTATTTCTTAACTAATACTGTATTTTGAATTTTCTTTAATTTCTTATTAATAAAGAGAATTTAAGAAAATGTAATGCCTTTAATTTTTACCTCAGTATGAAAGAAATAGAATTTGCAAGAAAATATCATTTGTGGACTAATTCTAAATATAAAATACAAAATAATGTAAGAATAATACAATACCCTACCTTAAACATATTTAATTTTTATCTCTAGCAAATACGTGAAGATAACGGAATATTTTTTTTTAAACAATCTTATACATATATTTTTTGCTGTATATCCTTTAAAATTTGAACTTACGTGAAGATAACTCCAAAAATTTTTTCTTGAAAAATGTAATATAAATTTTGTCGTATATCCATAATAATGCTACATACGGCAAGATAACGCGGTATTTAAAAAAATGGGATATACAACAAAACACATTCGTCATATTTCAGAAAGTATAAGAGATAGAGACCTGGGGGTTAAATAGATCGATTGATCCGAAAAGATTATCATGGAAAATGATATTAACTAAATTTTTTTCGATTTTGTGATATACGTGAAGATAACTCTGGGACGACGATATACCAATAAAAAGAAAGCGATAGATTTCATTTGACAATTTAATATTTGAAGGAAATCTCTTAAAATAATCCTTTCCTTTCGTTAGTTTTAATAAAAATTCATTTAAAGTAGAAGGATTACTTGGGCTTATTGCTTTTCTTTCAGATTGTTTTTTTTTCGGGCTAATATTCGTAATATTAAAGGATCAATATATTTACATATGCAAGCTCGATGAAGTTAGCTGATGCGGCGTCACTTGTTGTACACACGAATCCCTTAGGTATCGCTCATCTCAAAGAAGTTTGAAATAGAAACAAAAACAGAATTAATTGTCAACTATGTTAAAATAAATTAGGTCTCACTTTATAATTAACCTCGCAATCATTATTTGATATTTAGAATGTCTATTCAAATGAAATTATTGCTTTATTCTACATACGACCACATACATAATGCAAACAGTTTGTGTTTGATGGACATGTATGAATGTTTTGGCTGACTATAACAGTTTTTATTTAATTGACATCGGTAACCTGTAGCTCCTATTTATCAATTGCTTATTTTTATTTTGCCGTTTAAATGTGCATTAAGTTTTGACTATCTGATAAACAGTGTGTGTGCCACTTGAATAGCATGTGTGTATGTATGTATGTAATTAAACACACATGCATACACACACACTTATGTGGGAGAGTGGTCGAAGGAAACAGGGGGTGGGTTTAGTACGTAGGCACCAGTGATGGTGAATCGTGCATGCTTATGAGGGAACATAAGTATCTTTTGAAGATTCCCACCTCCGGTTCTATACAAAAAAAAAAAAAAAAAAAAAAAAAAAAAAAAACACTTATGTGGCAAGTACTTTTTGTTCGACGTAGAATTTTAAATCGTCAATCACACCTGTCGTTAATTGATTTTACTTACCAAAGATCTATAGTGTGCTCTGCTGTTCTTTGCCCGCCTTCACTTTCTAAAAACTTGTTCCGAAAGTTACTTTTTTTTTCTTAAAAAATATAAAATATACCACTGTCAAAGATTCTTCTTAAATAAGTGTTTTTTTTTAAGTAAAATGGTGAATAACATATTTAGGGTTTCTTAAATTTGGGCTCTAATTGTGTAAATCACTTTGCGTTCTATTTTTTACTCTATTTGCTTTCAATTTTCATACAAATATTAAATATTTTGAAAGACAAAGCAACGCAAGAATTTCTGTGAATAAATTGTGTGGGAAAGAAAAAAAAACATTTTTTAAAATTTAACAAATTTGTGTTATTTTTTCATATAAACTTCTCTAAAGTAAAGTGATATGAAATTTAAAGCCTAACTGCCTGTTCGTCCATGTCGAGAGCTATCGTTCGCAGGCAGTTAATATATTTCTTGCAGTACTCATATAGTTTAGCATATCACCCGCTATTTTGTTAGTGGATGTTGCCAAAAAAAGTAACCCGCTAAAGTCCAAAAAACTGTTTTGAATATTTAAATTTTAAAAATGCATTTTTTAAAAAATATATTTTAAGAAATTACTTTTTCCAATGAATTACCTGTTTCAAAATGTAACTTTCTTTTGGAAAATAGTTTTTTCCAAAGTACTTCCCTTAAAAAGTACTTTTTCCTAAAAAGTACCCGTTTCAAAAAGCACGCTTTTACGTCAAGTTTAAGCTGCCAGTTTTCATTAACAAACCGAGCCCACTTGGGTGCTAGTGGGCATTGTGTTACCTGAAGACGTCACAAACACCTAAGGTCTTTTTCAAAAGTAGTCACCCCAAAAAGGAGTTTTTCAAAAAGTATTCTTGCAAAATGAACTTTTTCCAAAATCCACTTTTCAAGTAAATATATTTCTTTTAACAAATATATTTTTTTCAAAAGCTCTTTTTAGGCAAATACCTATTCTTAATAGTATTTTATCATAAAGTACATTATCAAAAGCTTTATACATTAAAAAAATAGTCTCCAGAAGTTTTCAAATCCTAAAAATACTTTTTTTGAAATGATATTTCTAATGTTGTTTTAAAAAATTATTTCTTCAAAAAGCTGCATTTCAAAAATATCCAAAAATTGCTGTTGTCGAAAAGAATATCAAAAATTCTTTGTTTTTAAGTATGTACTACTTTCATAAAGTACCTTTTTCGAATAGTAATTTTTCAAAAAGTACCAAATTACTCTTCCAAGCAGCTCATTAATGTCAATGTTCAAGAATGCGGATTAAAAATTGTTTTCGGTATTTACCCTTTAAGGTATCTTGTCTTTTGAAAATAAAACACAAATTTGATTACCTACTGAGCGGTACAAACTCAAAATTATTTTTACATGTATGTACACTTGAACTTTATTATTAATGAAAAGGTACCGACAACGCCTACTACGGGTACTTATAATTACGAATTTTGAAGAAGTGCCAAATTCTATTTGAGACTCTTTTGAGAAGAATAGAACGTTCGATAATGCTTTCTGCTATCTACAACAACTTAGGAGATGTATGGATTGAAAAAAAATACCAAATTCAGGTTTTCCCCCTTTTTAAACCATCCTTCAAAACACAGATGCCAGATTGATTTTGAGCATTATTTGTATGCTTTTGGAATTTTGAGGGCAGCTATCATAGTTTTCGAGATATAGTAACACGAATTTCATCCTTCTTTGCTCCTTTAGCAATCCAGTTTCCAAAAATCCATTCTTTGTCGGCAAACCTACACCCCAAACATCAGTTCGCTAGCTATAGTCGTTTAGGCTGGTCAGTCAGTCAGTACTCTTTTATGTATGTATGTATATAGATTGATATGTACTTCGTTCTAATAAACTGTAAAATGTACTTTCTATTAATATCAACTTTCGCTGAAAATGTAATTTTCCTTATAAAGTAGTTTTTCTAAAAATGAACGTCGTTACATAACATGTATGCTGTATATGCTGTATTTTTATCTTAAAAATTACTTTTTCTTAAAGTCTGTGTTCAGACGATAATGTTTTTGCTTGTTCTTCTGTGAAATATATTCGGCTTTCATACAAAACAAGGCTTATTTTTGACTGAATGTGTGGTGTGCATAGTTGTGTGTATGCATGTGGTCGTTACGAATGAGGTGCTGTTGGCTGTAGGGCACGAGACTATGAAGCGGAGGGTCCTGAGTTCGAGCCCGCGCTGAGTCATGAAATATTGTGTTGAATTCTTCTGATCAGCATTAGTGCGTGGTTGTGTTAGTTGTTGCCAGCCTGTTTCAATGATGAAGGCATAGTCACTAGTCACTGAACATAATTGACAGCGACTGACACCATCATGTACTAAAAAGTAGAGTAACTGCACCCACCTTCGTCGGCCCTGTGCTGGTCCAAGATAAAAAAAAACGTATCAACAGTCCATCATAGAGTTTACTCGTTAGTTTTCCGCCCGACTTTCTCACCTATAAACTAGCAATCTAGCAAAATAAGAATTTCGTCGTCTGAACACAGACTAGAGGGTGTTTTTTCTTAAAACTACTACTACCTCTCACTCATGTTATCTTTCGCTATTGTATTTTTCTTTAGTTGCGGCGGGTCATATCTAAAATGTTTTAGAAGGTACCATTTCTTAAAAGAAACTTTTGAAAATAAATGTTTGCTTAATAATACAATAGTTTATAAATATTTAATAAGATACTTTTTTTAATATTTTTCCAAAAGTTAATTTTTTTTTCTAGAAGTATTTTCAACTTCTCTCTAAGAAAATAGAAAATTTAAAAAAGAATCAGGAAGTTAATGGTTTTAAGCCGTTTTCATCAGATCTCGACGTTTTGACATCCTAGGAAGATTTCTTGACTACTCGTGAGAGGGTGTCACTATGTCTGTATGTATGTGTAACTTAGATTTTCTTGGAATTGGAACCGATACGGACCGGTAAATTTTATAGAAACATCAAAAATATAAATTTTTTAATGCTTTTTTTAATAACTATTAAACGACCTTATCGATCGATTGCTAACGCACAGCACTTGACATTTCAAAACCACGTCGGTCGCCACTAACCGAGTCAAAATCGGTTGATGCGTTCGTGAGATATCGTGAACGAAAAAATGTATTTAAAAAAAAAAATTCCCAAATTGTGTATCTGATCAATTAGTGTTCTCCCATAAAGGGACTCGAAAAACTACATTAATCAGTGCTAATCGCGTTATCAGCTGTAGCAGTGTGAATATTAAAATAATATTTAGTGTTTGTTTTTAGCGGTTAAAATTCGCATCGATGAATAGTTGCGAAGAGAGTAAAGATCTTTCTAATTTTAATATTATTTATAGAACCAATCCAGATGTTCAGCTTGAGTAAAAGATTTGTGTCGAAAGAACTCCATTGGATTTCATACAAATCACTTGTGTTGTAGCACCAGCAGCTTTGTTTTTGTATATGTATACAATATTTGAAATTCAGATTTAAGTGACTTACATAATTAAGGCCATACTAGGTATATATTATTTTGTTTTTTCATATAAATATTGGCGGTATTTGTTCCATTTTTAGCTTAAATAATAGGAAATAATATTTTGGTCTAGAGCCGTTTGAAAAAGTGACCTTGAAAATGCTGTTGAAACATTTCTGACTAATTTTTTACATTTGACTCAGTTTTCATCGAAAACCATTTTATCCTACCTGAAAACTAAAAATAAAAACGGCCCCACGCTTTAATTTTATTTGTTTGAGGCCCAAACTGAAAAATTATCTAATATTTTGTTTGCGACCATTTTCTTAGTGCCCAAGTAGCACCATTATAAGTTTTTATATTGCTATTTTACCTTTTTCTTTATTATGTACTCTAATATTTATGAGTTAATTCCCACATACATACATACATATATACATGTATATAAACACACATGCATGCATGCATAGATACACGTACACACACATGCATATGTGGTATATATGTATGTTGTAATAGGAAAAACATACATATTTTGTTTTTCTTCAAATAGTAGTCAACTTTACCAAGCAAAGTATCGATTTATTATTGTTATTGGTGGCCAAATGTTCCTGTTGTACACGCACACACACACACACACACGTATCATGTTAGAAAGACAAATGGAAGAGTGAATTGTATTGCGGTATTCTTTCAATCAAACATTGTAGAAAAAGTTATATTTTGAAGAACGTGTAAGTATCGTATGAAGTATTAATAGTGCTTCACAGGGTTCTCTTAAAGTGTCTGTTAAAATAGGAATATTAAGGAAACAAATTGAAACTGAGGAAAACTATTTTTTTCTTTTCTTCTCTTCATAATGTGAATTAGTGATGAGCGAATATTCATGTACGAATTGCCGAATGTTAGGCCATTCATATTCGCTATTTAAGTGAATATATCTCGAATATTTTACAAGCAAATAATAATAATAATAAATCCATGAGGGCTTAAAGAAATTATTACTAAATGGCACAACAATTTGTGGTAAAATTAAAAGCAAATAAGGAGTAGGCAAATTTGAGGTTAGGAAATAAATTGGCTGTCAAGTGATAAAATGTCAAGAATTGAGCTGTCATCTTTTGACATTTAATTAGTAAAAAGTTGGGAAATTTTAACCATGGAACAAGTATTTTAATTGTGAGAATTTACTATCAAAATGGTAAACATTTTACTATATCAGCTCGCAAAATTGGAGCAGGTTTTCCTCGTAATCAGGCTCCTTCTGAAACTGCTGTTCGTAATTTAATCGTTAAATTCGAGGCTCACGGTACAAAACAATACGCTCGTAGTGGCCTTAGTGTTGCAAATATAGCAGCTGTACACCAAGGTGTTAAGAATGAGCGTGGAACATCAACTTTTTGACGTTCGCAACAATAGAGTATCACCAGAGTCACTGCGCAACATTTTGCATAAAGATCTTCATCTTCACGCTTATAAAGTTCAACTTGTTCAAGAACTAAAGCTGAAAAACTGAACGAAAACAACGAATTTTTCAACATAAAATGTAGTGAAGGGGCCCATTTTCAATTAGACGGTTAACAATTACACTTTTAAAAACAAACAAAATTGTCGCATATGAGAGTCATAAAATCCACAAACAGTCGTCGGCATCATTGGCCCGTATTTTTTCGAAAATGAGCAAGGAAATACCGTAACCGTGAACCGAATTTTTGTGGCCACAATTGATTGATCAGTGACCTTGGGTTTCAGCAAGACGGCGGGGCAAACAATTCAGTTATTGCATGAGAACTTTTCCGTCGCGTATTTTCGCGATTTGGTAATGTCAATTGGCCGCCTCGTTTTTTTCATTTAACGCCGCTGGATTATTTTCTCTGGTTCCATTTAAAAGACTAATTTACGTGAACAAACAACTGAAGCTCTGAAAGAGGAAATTCAGCGCTGCATTGAAAAGAGCGGACATCTGCCGACGTGATGGAGTAGACATTTGCTCGACATCATTAATTCCCAGATTTTTACTTTACATTGGTATCAATACAACTGAATTTGTCATTAAATTAAATGGTTTCAAAATTAATTTTTATGCTTTTTAATTTATAATCTTTAGTTTTTGCAAAAATTTAATAATATTGAGCATGAGGTTTTCTTTAATAAAACAATAACTTTGTTCTATTTATTTTAATATATTTTCAATATTTCGGTATCCTCTGGACATCTTCCTGAGGATTGATTTTTGCTGCAAAAGATTAACACGTCTAAAAATTTCATGCCATAAATACCGTTTAAAAGCTGTGACTGACTATTCTTGACGGGCCTTAACCATATTACGCATAACTAGACTTAGGTACGAGTACGAGTCGTTTTAGACAAAAAACTAGGATGAGACTCATTTAAATTACATTAAATTTATCACAAGTTTTTGTGTGTAGAATAAACGAGTTACACAAGTCGGGGAGATTCGAAAAAAGGTTTCGACTTGGAATGTTACAATTAGAGATGTGCGCGTGAGTAACATTAAGCTCACTATCAAGAAACTCAAAGTTTTTTCACGCACACACAAATGGCAATATTTTTAATCAAGTACTTTCACACTTACTTTTAGGTCTTTTTTTTGCTTTTTCCACATTTTAGGTCTTAAACATATTTTTTACCAGTGCTGCATTTGTGATTTTACTCTATTGTAATTAAGTGCTAATTGGGCAATCACTTAATGAACTTTTTATATGTTAATTGACCTCAATAATGGCATTAATTGCGATGAGCAATTAAGGTGCATGTCTGAACACCGTATAAGAAAAATTAAGTTTATTGGAAAAATTTATATATTTTTACTATTTTCGTTGTCAAAATGATTTCAAAAAGTTTTGGCTGTGCTATCTCTCTCTCTCTCTCTAATTTTTTTCAGCATTAATACATGGAAATATTTGTTAGACAAAAAATTAAAAAAAAGTTTTTGGACATTTTATAGTCGAATTTTTGTCGTTTAAAGGAAGACGTACAAATAAGCTTGTCAATCATCATTTGTATTGTGACTTCGCAGTGTTCTTAAAAACTGATAGGTCGATCAGAATTAAATATTAATGAATCAAAATATTCATTTTCAAATAAAAAATATCAATAGTTTTTGATTTTCATCAATCATACCCGACAAAAAATACGCAATTATGTGATTGTGGTCTTTTTTATCGTCTCCCAGGCCCTTTAAACAATACAATTATTTTACCTAAATCAAGTGGAGCATTCATAAAAAAGTGAGCTTCTTTTATTGGCCAAAATTAAAGCTGAATATTATAGTCAGCAGTCATGTGTTTGTTTATCACCATTTGGTAGGTGGCATGTGTGAATGTGAAAATAGTTTTTGTTGATAAAGATTTTTTCAGAAAATTTTATACGAGAACTTTATCAATAATAAAATGACTCAAGATTTTGTAGGTGTTTCGAAAATTTCAAAAGCAAATTAATGTTGTACTCGCTAATAACATAATTAGTATCCCTTCCCAGGTACCTACAATAATTAAATAAACCCAACAAAAACAACAACTGAGAGCTATCTATTAGATCTGAATAAATAATTCTTGTAATCGAAACCTGACTTCAAAAAAGACAGACGGATAAATCTAATGGCCTGTTTTTAGATAATGAATAGCTAACAAAATAATTTTATTCAATTGAATCGAAAACTTTGGGTTTTTAGAAACCAAATGTAAGTATAATCGATCTTATTTTGTAACTATTTATCAATGTCACGTGAAGACAATATCAAAAAGAAAACTCTTCGCTGCTTCTTTACTTCTGCAATTGACAATTTTACCGTGCTATATCTAAGACCTGGAGAGTAGCCACATTTAATCGGGCTTTTTTAACCGGTTAATCGCTTGATTAATTAACCGATATTTTGATTTAATTGATTAAGTTTGTCAATTAAGTAATTTCAATAAATAATATTTTGAACAAAAACGAGCAAACAAAAAAGAATTCATAAGTACGAGCAAGAATTATAAAATAAAGATTACGCCAACAAGCTGAAATAAAAATACTTTTCTGCGCATGATGGAATTCTGACGTCACTCAACATGTGTTCTGATTGGCTAATAAAATTCAGTTGGAGAACTATTATGTTATTGTAAAAACAGGACAGTGGGGCAAATTGCGATTTTTCCAATTAAATTTGTTTGATAATAAACAATTTTAAAAAATTATTTTACATTCCACTTTTTTTATTTGAGATTGTTCATTTATAGTTATTTTATATAAATATTGAACCCAAGTGCTAATTATTTTTCTTTTTTCCCCATTCAAAACAAATTTTTTTCCTTGCAAAATATCAGCCATAACTTCCTTTGAGCTTCACCTCTTGGAAAACTATAAAATGACTGCGTTTTGAAAACAAACAAAAATTGATAACAATATTACATTTTAACACAATTATTTCTCACTTGTTTTTTTTGCTGTTACTTTGTTTGCAATTGCCCACTGCGCATTTCATGCTTGCTCTTTTTGTTCTCTCTTCTCTTTAATTTGGGTTTTTTGTTTACAGTTTATGAGCTTTAAAAATCAAGTTTTAAGTTATTTAATAATTATTTTAATATATTTATTTTAAATTATAACACAATTTATTATAAAATATAACACAAAACTTGCACTTTCATAAATCCGATTTCATTTGCTTGTTGGAAATCTCTCTGAGTAAATTGGAAATCTCTCTGAGTAAATTGTGTAAAGAGTTGCCAAATATAGCATAAAATATTAATTTTGTACGAGAAAGTATTAGTTTTGCATATAATAAACATTTGGCAATCTCTTCGAGGGAACAAATACGTCATCAAACGGTAAATCATGCGCAAGGCGTAATCTTTATTTTATCATTCTTGAGTACGGGTATGTAATACATAAATATAACAAATTATGTATTAATTAAAAAATAAACTGTGAGATCATTTTATTATGCTTGGTTTTCACTATGTCGTTTTTATTGTCAAATTGTCCAAATTGTTGGCAATTGTATGAAAACGGTTTGTCATATGGCGTCATCTATGTTTGCAGTCAGTTATGCAAACATAGATGACGCATAACTGACTGCAAACATAGATGACGCCATATGACAACCCGTTTTCATACAATTGCCAACAATTTGGACAATTTGACAACAAAAATGACATAGTGAAAACATAGTGAAAACCAAGCATTAGTTATTTCAGTAGTTTAAGATTTAAGCGACTCTTTTCTTTATCTTCGTAAAACTTCACTTGGAGAAATCGAGCAACCTATAACACGCAATATCTCATTTCTCTGTCCTTTTTATGGATTGGATTTCTCTAGACATGTAAAATTTTATATTACACCTTTAGAGTCCTGGTTAATTCTAATTGCTCGGTTAATTATTTCAAAAGATTGCTTGTGTTACTATCGAGAGTTTCTTCTGTTGTCAGGCCAACATCTGACTCAACGTGGCAAATCTCAGCACCGAACATTGTGCAAAAAGGAATGTATTGCTAAAAGAAAATATGCCAGAGTGAAGATGTAAAATAAGTATACATATTTAAAATTTAATTTGTGTTATTGGCTTTTATTAAATTACTAATCAAAACTTAATAATATCCTCAAGTTCGCTTAGAGTAGCAGAATCCTTACTAAGTTTAAAGTATAACTTAAGTTTTCTAAAATTCGTTCAACCAAATTAAAATCAGTCAGAACATGACTTTGGAAGAAAATTGTCCGCTTTTTTTAACAACGATGACCAAACAATGTTTTGCATCATGTATAAGAGGATACTCCTTCCCTTCTTGCATCTTTACGTATGATTGTAGTTTTTGCAGTTTATTATTTCACTTATTAAAGAGAACACCTTTTTTGTTTGCATGAAAAAATATTTTCTAAACGCATACCTTTTGTATATGAGACTAAACAAATGACTAAAAACCAGAGATGTGCAAATGTGATTTTTCATGAATCGTGCGTGAGCGTGCGTGAAATTAATTTGAGTTTTATGATCGTGAGATTAATTTTATTCACGCGCACATCACTAAAACACAAAAAATATGTTATAATACTGCAAAAAAAACAAAAAGGCAAGAGTCCTATTTTTGATATTGTCTTTACGTGGCGAGTCAAGTACTAAATGAAAAATATTTAATAAATCGTCCCCTGAATATAACAATAGCGTATAATTTTTTTGGTGTTTTGAGAAAATCGAGTTTAAAGTTTTTGTCAAATCGGATGTCTAATAAAAGCTCAATATCGCGATAAATAAAAATTCTTCATATTGGAGTTTTCGACGAATACATAATACCGTTTCTTGTCTTTAAATTGACCAATTTTTTTTATTCTACGCATCCTTTCAGACTATAATTATGTCATTCAAAGCGCAAGTCCTCCATATAGGCTATTTTATTTTTTAAGGAATTCGTATGATGCAAAGTATGTCTATATTAAGTATATGCAAGAGCCCAGCTGACTAAAATTTTTTTTAGTTTTTACCTGAACGTATGTCAAAATTTCCTAAATAAATTTTATAAACAATTTTCACAGCCAAACACAAACAATTTATGTATTTTTAATTTGACGTTTGTTGACACTGACGTTTATTTGAGCAGCGTTGCCACGATTTGAAATAAATCGCGAATGCGATTGCGAAAGTCTAACAGAATACCAATTTTCTTTCGCATCGCATTTAATTTGCGCATCGCATTGATTTTCGCATCGCAATTCAGAATAACCCCCCAGCTGACTAACATTTTTTTTAGTTTTTACCTGAACGTATGTCAAAATTTGTTTACTTTTGTAGCGAGCCATATTTGTTTATTCGGTTGAAAAACTAATTTTGTAAAATTGTGAAAAACATTATTAATTCAACAAAAGTAGCAAAAAAGAATTGTTGTGGAAAAGATTTTTGTGAAAAAGTGTGCAGTTTGAATTGTTTAAGAAAAGTAACAAAAAGAAATTGTTTTAAAAAAGTTCTGTGCGAAAAGTATTTAAATTTTTGGAAATAATATTGTGAACAAAATACCTATATTATAAAAGAAAATTTCTGACACAAGATTAGAATATTACACAAACAAAATGTACGGTGGTTTTTGTAATTTTATGTTGTTGTACTCTTGCGACTACTTGATATAGATATACTTTGGTATGATGTATCTGATACACTGTTTTACTTTGTATGGCATACGCTGTTTTATTCAATAATTTTACGGTATTTTTATTAAAATATTTGATCTCAAAAATATCAATTTGTAACATTATAAAAGAGTGATTAATTCATAGTTTTGTTAATTCAGTGGCACATATTCATTACTTTACAATTATAAAGAAAAAATTATGACAAATTAAGGTATATGTATATTGCGTAAATCAAAAATAACTAGAAATTCATTCGTCTTCTTTCTTTTCCTCTGCTACATCTGGCTCATCTAAACACTTGTACGTAAAAAAAATGACTGCGAGCCACGAGGAATTACATTCTTTTTGCACAAATTTTGGAGATCATGCAGCTTATGTTGGGTATAGAAATGGTCGGAATGGAACTATTTCTCAAACAATAGTGTATATTATTATAGGCTATTTTATGAGTTAAAGTTTTCATAAATTGTATTTTTTTCTACAGGCTAAAATGGAGTATAATGCGTATACGCTATTATTCTTTTAACAACTTTGGAATGGATATTTCAAGTAAAATAGCGCATATGAGCTTACACACTTATTGAAGGAACATTTTGAACAAGAAATTATACGACATTTTGACCCACTTTTTGGAAGTAGAATTTGACGAAATTTTGACCAGACATAAAATCAATGATGGAGATTCCAAATATGCAATAAAAAATAATAATAATAATAATAGCGTATGAGCACATACGCTATTGTTATTTTGAGGCGAATTCACTACTAGGTGGCCTTAATTCAGAAAATGTCGATCAGCTGATACCAAGGCAAAACTCACGAGCTGTCAAATTCTTCAGTATCGCCATCAAAATCGCCATTTTTCTTATTTCTTTCTATTTGACAGCTCGTGATATTTTTCTGCAGGGTTGCAAATCGAGTTCACCTAGTAGTGAATTCGCCTTGGAGGGGACGAAATATGTGTAGATATAATTATTAAGATAACAATTTTTATTCAAACTCAAGTTCAAATCTCAGTCGCAAAATAGCTCTGAGTCAGTCAACATCAAGCCTCTTTGGCAATTATTTTTTAAGTGTAGCCAGACCACTGATCGTTTATTCTCTTTCGATAGTTTTGCGTTTCACTCGCACTAGTTAATTTCAACACCTCAGACAACTATAGATTTACATTTCTTCTGAGGAATATTCCGTGGTTAACTACGTTGCTACTTCCTATGTGAAGGCATAGGTCGTGTACAGTCAGTCACAGTAACGGAAGAAAACACGAGTTAATAACATCGCCGATATATGGTCTAAGTCACCCCGTGCGCATCTGTGCACCAATACTTTGCAAATTTACTTTGTAAAGCATTTCAATCAAACAAACAAAAAAGTTCAAATCTGCAATTTGCGAATTATCTTCTTAAGTTATTTTTATTAAGAGTGTAAAAATTAAATAAAATTAATAACTTCGAAAAATAAAATTTACTTTCATGAAAATTATTAATTTAAAGAGAAAAAAGTGAATTTCTGTTTATTTCTTTCTTCATTCTTTTAAATTAACATTTCATATCCACAATATATTGAATTGCAAGGCATTTTATACATTCGGTAAGGGTTGCACTAGAGTTGCCCATTGAAAATGAAAAAGTGTAATTTTAGTATGAAAATATTAAATAAAAGTTGCCAATAATACTTTCGATAACTCAAAATTAACTAACAACGTAAGTTATACGAGTGTATTATTAAACTTCACATGTGTTGTACAGAACAGATCATAAAATATATAGTACATACTTTGATATGGAAGAAAAATGTTACAAATCGTTTTATAAATGGCGGAGTTATGATTGAACAAGCTTAAAGTGTCCATTCCACGAATTACTTTGTGGCAAAAACTCAAACTTATGGAACTCTCTGTACAAACACAATCTTCAAACTCAAACAATATAAATATGTATCGTAATTTCCTGTTATTGTTTGATGAGCCACTTTTCCGTGGCATGCGTGAACAATTTTTTATTTTTTGTTTTCGGGGGAGTATTTGAGCAAAGTGTACAAGTTAATGTCTGTGTATTGTTTATATTGTGGCGAGGATGGTGGTGTGGAAGCAGCGGTTTTAAATCTGAACATTTATTCTTAAATTACTTGTCAATGAAAAGACACATAATTGCATATTTAACAATTAGTGAATTTAGTTTTTTTTCAGATTGTTTTAATTGAATCGAAAAATACAGAATGGCTTCTGGCGGCTTAACGTGTGCAAAATTTATAACATTTTTTTGCAATTTGCTATTTGGCGTAAGTATTCAAGATTGAAAATTTGTTAATCCCAAAGTCCAAAATAAACTGTCGCAATTTGAATTACAGCTGACGGGCATATTGATTATGTCAGTGGGCGGCATGGTTTACTTCAATTATGCCCACTATAAGAATTTTGTGAGTGACCATATTTGGACAGCTCCCATAATACTAATGATTGTTGGTGCCGTTATTGCCTTTATCTGTTTCTTGGGCTGTTGTGGTGCTTTGCGGGAAAACAGTTGCATGCTTTTATCCTTTGCCATATTGGCCTTAATAGTATTCTTTTTTGAAATCGGTTTGGGTATAGCCGGTTACATCAAGCACACCGATTTGCAACATATAATGGAGGCACAGTTTAATAACACTATGAAACATTACAACGAACGAAAAGACTATCAGGATGGCTGGAGCATGCTGCAAACGGAGGTTGGTTTAGGGTTATTATTGCTCGTACGTATTTTAATTTCTCCTTAATATTCCCTTTTAAGATGGAATGTTGCGGTACTTACGGACCCAATGATTGGGATACAGTTTTAATAAAAAATAAAACAATCCCTTCATCATGTTGCCCCGTCATCAATCTTAACGAAGCGAAAGATTGCACCGTAGCTCATGCCAGCTCTGATGGTTGTTTGCAGAAGCTATTGCATCTCTTAGATTCAAATACGATTGTCTTAGCCGGTGTTGCTTTGGCTGTGGCAGGCATTCAGGTAAGTAATCAAAGAATTTCAAACTTATGGTTCGTATTTATAAAAGATGTTTGAAAAGTTCATTCTTAACCGAACTTCGCCTTAGCAAGCGACTAAATCTTTCTATTAATATCTTTGATTAGTTATTAAAAAAAAAGAAAATAGCATTTGACTGTATCAAAATTTTACAAACTTCCCTTAATATTCGAAAAACTCCTTTGATAATAACGGCAATATGTGAAAAATATGGATGTCTGCCCAAATCGAGCACTTAAAAAGTTAATACAAGTCATGAGATATTACATGTAACGAAAAATTTATTAACGAAAAATAAGCAATTTATATAACTAACTTATAAAAAAAATGATACATATTGTTATGAACACAAAAAATGTTTATAAAACTAAAAAACTTGAAGGTGCTGTTGGCTGAAATAGTAACACGAGACTATGAAGCTGAAAGTGCCGAGTTCGAATCCGCCTTCAGTCATGAATATCGTGTTGAATTCTTCCGATCAATACTTGCACATGGTTGTGCTATTTGGTGTCGGCCTGTTTCAGTGACGAAGTCAGCACTGGTCATTGAAAAATTACTGGCAGCGATTGATATTATCTTGCACTAAAAAGCAGAAATTTGCCAGCAAAAAAAAAAAATTCTCTATCTTCTCGTGTTTGGGAATGTGACCTCCCAAAAGTATTTGCTCCTTTTACAAATTGAATAACTTAGATCACTTTTAACCACCGACTTCATATAATGATTATTTTCCTAATTTAACTAAAAAATCAAAGTGCTAACTAAAACGCCAATTTAAACCTTGATACATGGATTTTTATTTATCAAAGTTTTATTAAAAAAAACTCAACTTTTGTTAAGAGATGTACAAGTACAAGCTGTTAACTCCATAAGATCAATCAATCAAGAAATAACTTATTTTCTGAGGAATAAATAAAAATCGAAAAATAACTTTTATTTTGTGAGCAATAATGAAAAATCAAAGAACAACTTTTATTTTCTGAGGAAAATAATTATTAAAATGTAATTTTTAAAATAAAAGTTATAACCGTTACGGTCCCTGCTTTTAACTGATATACACACATCGATTTTAATACTTGTAGAGAACCAAACCAAAATATAATATATAATGTAATTAAACAATTTTTTAAGGTTCTATTGGAAATTTCATATAAAATCTTAAAAAAAACTGTTTTATACATAATTTGTTTTTGTTTTGAGAAATTTTGTTGGAAATTGTCTTTTTAAATATAACAACAAACGCCTGTATATGTTTAACTTTCTTACATTTTGTATAAAATCATCAAAAACTTAAGTTTTTATTTAAAATTTTAGTAAAAAAAATTGTTCGATTAATTTCCATTAATTAATGGATTTTATTCGTTATATTTGGTTTTGTTCGACCGATTAATGGAATCATTCTTAATCTGTTGACAACTCTAGTAGACATCTTACAGGCAAATAAAAAGTGCGCCGTACTCCACCGAATATGTATGGCCTTCATAAATGACGAATACTTCATTGCAACAATACTTTATATTCGGTGGTGTAGAGCGTTTTTGTTTTCTAAAACAAAAAAATTTAGATGAAAATTATTAAAATTTTTACTGTATTACGAAGAGAAAAGTTCGGCAAATTTTGAATGAAAAATTATATCTGGCAAATGTCCACTAGAGGGCGGCATTACTCCACTCATATGTATGGACATAGTACTGTTAACACTGTATAGACACGATAATTTGAACATAGTGTTAAGTAAATATCGTGTATAGTATTTTTGTGAGAGAACTATATAAGTATTTTTAACACTCAAAGAGAAATAAATGTATACATTTAAGAATATCGTTCTCCTTAAATGAATGAGTTTTTGACATTGCACACAGAAGGCGAAAAAAAACACGAGTTATTCGTGTAATTGGTGTTGGTTATTCGCAGCAGAATATTTATTTATTTATCAGTAATATACTCTATAAAATAAATTTATAAAATATACAAAATAAGGCGCCGGGTTACAAGACCATATGCGCTCGTATTGACTCCTCCTTCTCTTATATATCAGTATGACAGAATTTGTTGAAGAATGCAAATCAGAAATAAATTAGTTGTCAAGAAATTATACCATAAATAATGCGAGCAATCCAGTTGTTAATCCAAAAATAATTAATAAGAATGTATAAAAAAAAAATTGTTTCTCTTTCCAATGAAATAGTGAACCAATCAGCTATGCTCCACACGACGCTGATCCGTCAAGGCACTGCTGTTCAAAAATGTTAATTTATAAACAACAATGCCTTGACACATCCACCCGTGCATGCAAACACTTCTCAATAATCGTACTAGGTCTCCGAAGGACAATTATGTTGTCCGAAAATGTCACGAATTTTACGAAATGTAACTTTAACAGAATCACCATTTTCATAGTAGATTTTATTATTCTAATGCGATTTTCGGACAAAATTGAATTCATTGTAACAATTGGCAATGCATCTACTACGAATACGTCAAAAAACTAAATATCAAAGCTATCATGTTGTTGGTGTTGCCACAACTGAAAGACAAAGTTCTTATTGAAAAACCCTTTACATATATTTGTGTGTATATCTAGAATGGCAGTTTATCTTTTTTTTAGCCATAAACATATTTTAGAAATTTTTGTATTTTTAAGTCCCTTGTTAAAATAGGGAAAGAATTTAAACAATTTAATTTAATAAATAAAATTTAAAATTGTAAAATGTTGTTCAACACTAGTGAAGTTTCGCAGGAGCGCTCCCCAGTGAAATGCTCATAGTAATCTAGCTATAACCCTTTGAAATT
Source organism: Linnaemya tessellans (assembly GCA_951800035.1). Lineage (NCBI taxonomy): Eukaryota > Metazoa > Arthropoda > Insecta > Diptera > Tachinidae > Linnaemya > Linnaemya tessellans. The sequence continues at coordinate 36,262,593 of OX637533.1, read as the reverse complement.
ATTACTTTAATTTTTTTGTAATTATTAACTTGGGAAAAACACCATAATTAATTAATTTTAAATTTCCAATGTTCACAGCATACCAGAAGTAGCCACAGTTATTTTCCCTAATCATATAGATACATAAGCTCTTCCGTAAATTCTATTTTATTTATTTCATCAGTATTTGCCTAGTGGACGGGCATATTGATGTATAACCAAGTTGCATAAATTGGAAGCGAAGCAGTGCAAAATTTGGTCCATGTCCGAATAAACACTTTAATAATTTTTTGGAGATTTTTGTTTGAATTTGCGCATAGTGTCAAAAGTTATTTACATTTTCGGCCACCATTAAATATATTGTTTACATGTTGTCGATGTTGGTTTACTATGCGGTTTTTTGTTATTGTAAAACGCACTGTGTGAAAACCAAAAACACCTTTTCTTGGGGATTGAATGACCTTTCATGATATAAAAATTTCAAAGTTTGTTGCGAGTTAAATGTGTCCAGTATATGCGCAATTGATCTCCTCTTACACCAAATTGCATACCACTATGGTTTTTCTTATATAATTCTCAATTTTCAAAGCTAAGAGTTTTTTTTTAATTCGGTTACAATTATAGATGTAAAGATAAGATACGATATCGATACTCAAAAAGAAATATTAGTGATTCGCATAGATTTTGAATTTCCAGTTAAAATTAACAAAGTTGATTAATTTTATTACACAAAATCACAGTGAAAGATTTTTAACCCGGCGTCATGCAAGTGAAAAAAGTAACACCGACAGTCAGGTGGGCAAAGATGATGCTAGCTTTTGTTTCTTAATTTTTAAAATTTGATAAACGTTTATATGAGCAATACATACAGCACCCCGCCAACTCTTCGTAATGTGCAATAAAAGATTTTTTAAACTGCTTATAGCTATTTAATTGATTACTATAAAAAAACACTGCACCCACTAATATGATTCACCTCTATGATTTCGTCTGCAGAATCAGTTCCTTCTGAATAGATTTCTTCTAATAAAGACAGTATTTTTTGTTGCTCGCATTCTTCGCGTTTCATTACAACAAAAAATCACAAGTAAAGGTTAATATATGTTTTCCAGTGGTTCCTATGAGGAATATAGGTCCGCATTACACCGATAGACAGGTTGCGTCATATTAACCTTTTTTTAATGGACGATCATCTGCTCTCGGTATACGTTCAATCATCAACTGAATAATAAACAACATGCGAATAAAATAAAATGAGTAATTTGACTACGTCGCAAAATGTTGAAAAAAGTTACACAACAATAAAAAGTGTATGGCTCATAATGACCCAACCTAAAACATTAGAAAACATGTTATTAAACTTAAAAATTAAAAAAATTAGTTATTTTACAAATTACAAAAAAAAAAATAAAAAGTGAAAGATATTATTGACATTTATGTAAAATTAGTATTAATAAGATTTTTCTTTCAAAAAGTGAAAATCAGGTCTGTTCTGTAAACCGAATCGTTTTAAAAAACGAGAAGTTTTTAAAAACGGGTAAATGACTATTTGGTGTTCTACAATTTACTCCATTTGGTTGCATTCAAAATTAATTTCGAATACAAAATTTGAACGTCATAATCAGCTGTTAATTGAAGAAATAAAGAAAGGGTATTTTTTATATAAAAGGTAAAGTTTTATTTAAATATTTTTTATTTAAAATACTTGAGTTAAACACATTCAGAAAGCAATCAAGGGATGCATCAAATCCTATGAGTGAGACAGATGATAGGTAAGCACGAACAAACAAAATTGGTTGACATGTAAATTATATTGTCTTTTAGATTCATTCAACTTTACGGCTCTATAAATTTGACCGGTAAAAGTTTTTTTATTCTTCCAAACATTTTTCTTCCTACTTGAAGCAAAAATATGAAAAAATTTAAGAGTTTGTATAAAATTAATTTTTTATGGTTAAATTTATTAAACTGAATGCTATTTCTATAAAATTAATAAAAGAAGACTTCCAATTTTTAAATGCTGTTTTTTTTTTCATGTTTATTCAGTTATTTATTAGAATAAAAGTGCATTCTATTTACTTTCGAGCAGGTTTGTTTACTCGTTTTTAAAACGAATAAAATTGTGTGAATACTAATTAGGGAAAACGAAAAAATGTGGATTCGTTTTAAAACGAGAAATTTACTCGGATCCGTTTTACAGAGCAGACCCGAATAGTTCCTCAGATGCGACAGGACTCATTTGAAAACTATTCTTACCCCGATTTTTGGGGGAAAAAAATGTCATTGCTCCAATAAAAAGACAGATCAACGGCTCTAAAATATTAGGACATCTAAGGCAGTTCTGGACTTGCTCTGTAGCAGAGCCATTGCTTGAACCTTGCCACAGAAGTAGATTTAAAATGTGTTCTGTCGCATCATTAGGTCTCATACTAATACTGTGGAAATTAAACACGGAATGACAAATCTATAATACCCTCTCACCATTTTTGTTTCAAACTTAAAAAAGAAATCTTGTTTACAGATCCAGACAGAAACGTTTGCAAACAAATCTTAAATTTAATATTAGTTAAATAATATTTTATTTTTTAATACATAATTTTATTTTTAATCTATTCTCCCTAGATTCTTACAATCCTGTTTGCCTGCTGCCTTTTCCGGTCATTTCGTCGGAGCTACCAGACAGTTTGAATTACGTAGTCAGGATCCTTTGTGCCGCATCTAAATTTACAATTTTTATATCTTTTGGACCAAGCCTGACTCAACACCAAGTGCGAAAAAATAAAATAATTTTTTTTACAAAGTTTTACAAATTAAAAGTAAACAAAATAATATAAAACCAATTTCAAATGGCATTTAAAACTAAATATAATATCACATATATACTACATAGACATAAAAACCGAAACCAAAACAAAAGACCTTTAACTAACAGAAATTCATCACTAATACACTCAACGTTATTATATAGTAAGTCCTTACCACAAAGACTTGTTTACGTTCTTAGACGTCATTATTTTGTATATTTAAGTGTGAATGTGTGTCAAGATATTTTCATTTCTCTTTAATCTATTGTAGTTGCATAAACATACGAGTACATATTTATATATTTTATCTTTTTTATATACTATTTATTTCACCTGCCACATACATGGATACTGTTTCATAAATATTGTAGACGTAGATATAATATAACCTTGCCCTACATTCTAGTTTTATTTTTTAATACACTGCCTTTATAGATGTTGTGCCACCTGTAACTCCCAAATGTTTGCCACCCATTTTTATTATTAATAAATGTTCTTTCTAACTCTCTCGTCCCATCATCCTGTGATATTCATCCCTATGAAGTATGTCGGTGTATTAAACGATTTGATTGTTATTGTTTTTTTATCGTATGTGTTAAGCATTTTTTACTTAAATAATAAGCACCTCTCACACCTTAACAAACCACTTACGTACATAGTTGATTTACTTATAACAATTTCCTGCTTGCAAATCGAATGTATCTATTATTAAGTTAGACAACTTCAGAAGTTCGATTTTATATGTAATTTGAAGTATTCAACAGATGGACTTGAACATAAAATATTTATGCAAATCACTGGTTTTTACTCAAGGCGATCGTTTATTAACACGAACAAAAACTGCCTTGCTAGAAATATCTGTCAAAAACACCCACTTTTGAAATTTTTCTAAACTCATTTGATTTGAGGGGGTAAGAGCACAAGGAATCCAAGTGACATAAATAATATTGAAAACAAGTACCTTTACTTATATTGCAATAAAAAAGTTTTACATATATTTTAATGGTAACTGGTAGAATTTCTCGCAAGATCTCGCTACCGGATGAAAATTTCACTTACGCTCTGGATTTCTCTGATATTCAATTAATAATTCCATAATACTCAATTTTGGGAAAAAGCACTTAGACCCCTTGTGCTTTCGCTCCTTGTATATATTTTTTTAAGTCAATGTGTAATCTACCTTTACGAAATCAATTACTTTAGTATAATCAGATGAAAAAAATAATAATAACAAACATAAGAATTTCATAAAGATTACAATTTATTCAAAATCAGCATCAAAACGAGTGTAGTTTCTTATTTTGACTTTTATTTTAGATCTAGATTACATGACGTTAACAACAGAGTGGGAAAACTATCGATAGTGTTACTACCAAAATAGTTCCATAGTTTGGAAAAATACATCGATATATCGATTCTAGGCTAACAAAATTAAAAAACTATCGATATATCGACAATACTAACGTTATAGTACCAAAGTCGTTTGCTTCTCATAACTTAAATTGCAGAATAAAATATTTTTTAACCAAACAAAACACAGCATTCAGTATCGATTGAAATTTTTATGCCAATTGTATTGAAACATTAATGGATATTGAATGTCGCAATTATTTTTCCAGTATTGCTGAATATTTTTAAGTAAATTTAACGATCTCGTAGGACGATGTTGAAAAAAATTTTTACATTTTACTATCGATAGTGATTAAAAAATATCGATTGTTTTTAAATAGCAAAATAAAACCATCGATAGTCACAAAAAAATAATAACTCCATAATATCGATATTGCCATCGATAATTTTCCACTTCTAGCAAAGGACATTTCATTGTATGCCATTAAATGTTTTCAGTAATTCATACTTGAGTACACGGCAGTTCTCTCTTTAATATGTGTATTCAAATAATTAATCATGTAGTTTTCATAGATACAATTCTGAATTATAAACAAATGAATATTTTGCATTTATTTAACAGGTGCGTTTCTTTCCTTTTTGCATCAAGTCTGGTAAAACGAGAGTAAACAATAATAATTAAACTATGTTTTTTAAGCTTTAGGCCAATATTTTATAAATAAATTGTATTCACTTTTTTTATTCTTAGTATTTCGTTAACTTTCTTCACGAAATTTAATATTTTGTCTTTTAATATTTGAAATTGTAATTCAGAATAGAAAAAATGGCAAAAATGTCTCACGTAATTTGTATTCATAATTGGGCTGATATATTTTGACAGTATTCCGCGTTAAATGTTGAACAGAGAAAAACATGAAACTTACATCTGGAAAAGAAGAGAACTAAAAATACTCCCTTGAAATTGTTTCTTTTAGATTTAGCGGACGTCATTAATAACGACCTGAAACGTAGTAAATTAATATATTCCCCCCTATTCTATTTGTCAACGTCACATCAAGACAATTCCCCTTATTCTGTAACTATTTCTCAACGTCACGTCAAGACAATATCAATAATGGATCAATTGCCTTCTCCTTGTGGAGAAAATTTTTTTAGTTCTGATATCCCCTGACCACTCTTTAAGGCCTTGAATATATCAAAGAGCTGTCAGAAATTGTAAATTGCTGATAAAAAAGAGTACAGAAGTGTCCTATTTTTGATATTGTCTTGACGTGACGTTGACAAATAGTTACAGAATAAGGGGGAATATGAAAGTTAGAACACTTCTATACTCATTCTCTTCAACAATTGTAAATTTCTCACAACTTTTTGCTATAGTCAACGACATAGAGAGTAGTAAGAGGCTGTCAGAAGTAGTTAATTGTTGCACAGAAAGGGCATGTAAGTGTCCTGTTTTTGATATTGTCTTGCCGTGACGTTGACAAATAGAATAGGGGGAATTATGTTGATTTTTAGTATTTTTGCTCATTTTCACAACGACTTCTGTTTGCTTTTGGGATAACAATTTAATAATACTGAGAATAATTCTTGTTTACTCTCCCTCGTTTTGGCGGCATTTAACAAAATATAAAGAAAGTAAAGAGTTGAAACCTAATATTTTACAGATATAATAAATTGAATAATTAAAACAAAATTTTAATAAATTAATAACTTTTCTATCACGACAATTAAATGTTGATAAAATTCTCATATATTTCATCATTGACATAATGCAAAATATATTTAAACTTTATATACACAATTTTTTTAATGTTAAAAACAAACAGACTTGATGTTAGATTAAGTACTTTGTAATACTCCACCTATTTGGTATTTATTTTGACTTTACAATATTTTTTATATAAATGTTTACAAGTTAAGCATTTTTGTGGGAGCATTTCGTAGATGTAGTTTTTGTACGCATTTCTTTTTTTATAATTGTTGTTTAAAATGTTCGATAAAAATAATAACAAAAAAACATTCTTTTCAATGTTAGATTTAAGGAACAACAAAATGATATTGCAATAGATGCAATACAGTCGTGTAGTTAAAGGAGTTACAGTTTTGCGCAGAAATGTTATTTTATTGTAAAAAGTTCAAAATTTCAATATATTTTAATTTGACAAATTACGTTCTAAAACAATTGTTGAAATGCAATAAAAAAATTTATTATTATTATTGGGAAAATTATTTGCAAAATATCGTTGCACAGATGCCGACGGGATGATTGAGACCATATGCCGGAGATGTTTTTAACCCGTATTTTATTCGTTACTGTGAGGGTGTGTACACGAATTATGCCCTTCACATAAGAAGTAGCAACGTATTTAAAATCTATATGCCAGCGAGGGTTGATGTTAACTGACCCAGGGCTGATTTCCGACTGAAATGATGTATTCACTGAATTTATTTTCGAAAACAAAATTTCACAAGTATTTAACACACTGCGAATATGCGAATTTATTTAACAATAATAAAATATAAATGAAGAAAACCTTTGCATTAAATTATTTTAAGTATAATTGAATTATTTGTATATTAAGAAAATAGCAAATCTCCGTTTTTTTTCCTAAAACCTTCAAAAATTTTTTTTAATACATTTTTTTTATTTGAATATTTATATACAATAAAAAAGCATGGAATCAAATTACATAAGCCCTCTGATTTTTTGAATGTAAATAAAACACTTAAATTCAAAAATAAATGCAGTCGCTTGCTCATCGATATTCTAAAAGTTGTATACATTATGGAGCCCTGATGTGCTTCTATCTCAAAAATGTTAACTTATTCTGCTTATCAAACCTGTAAATCTTTTAAATATTAATTAATTTTACTTGTAAATCAACTAAGTGAATCACTACAATTTTTACGTATGCAATCTTCAAATTATTTATTAAAAAGTACCAACAATCACAATTACTCGTGGATACGTGAGTTAAACTATAAATGGATTTTTAAATATATGTAACTGATTTAAAAATTAAGCAATTAGACTCTTCATTACACTCATACGTATTTTATTTGCAATAAATCAATCTAAAATTAATACACAGATTTAATATACATTTTATTGTTTGTAAAAAATTTAATTAAAATAACTGTGCAGCACTGAATAAATATTTGAATTAAAAAAAATAAATGTTTTAATTATGCATTGCATGAGCCGTAAGGAATCTCTTGACATCTACAAAAATATACGCATAGAGTGAATAAAATACAGATGCCGACGGGGTTACAAACCATATGCCAGCGATGTTTTTAACACAGTTATCTGAGGTGTTTTTTATACCCTCCAAAAAAGAATTGGAGGGTATATTCACTTTGTCATTCCGTTTGTAACGCAGCGAAATATCCACCTGAGACGCCATAAAGTATATATACAAAGTATATATATTTGATTTTGATTTATTATAATATCAATTCTGTTTGCATTTATCTTAAGAAGTAAAGAATTTAGGAACTACGCTCCTTTTCTACTTAGTTTTTTAATTTAAATATAATATTTACATACATATGTACAAATTTATTACTTATTATGTATCAGGGAAGGAAAAATTTACAAAAACCTATATAAGACGAGTAGGTTTAACTAATTCTAGAATACTAATAAAATTACGCTGAACTAAGTTCATTAATATGGGTGTGGTTCGAGGAATTACATCTAAAACTAAAGTTGAACGTTAAAGTAGTAGTTCTATCATAAACGAGATCAAATCCTGATAGAACATGAAGTCGACTGGTGGAATAATGCCATGGTAGGTTAAATATCATTTTGAGGAGTTTGTTTTGAGCTATCTGGAGTTTTTTAAGGTGACATTTTGCGGACGACATCCAAACTGGTGCACAGTAGAACATTAGGGGTAAAAATATTGTTTTAATGATGATCTTTTTATTCGAAATATTGAGTTCTGGTGATTTTGTTCATTTTATTGATTATGTAAGATATGTGATGGTTAAAGCTTAGTTTAGTATCTAGAATTACTCCCAGATATTTAACACAGCTTTTCCAGGGAATATCAACAATCTTGATGTTAAACGATGTCTGCGGAATGAAACAATCTACGTTTTCTCGTAAAATAGATGGCTTGAGTTTTTTCTGGATTTATCGCTATTTTCCATTTATTGAAATAAGATATACGGTTCACGAGAGCTAATTGCAGGTTAGTTGTTATATCGGTCGAATAAGTGTCGGAACAAAGTAGAGATGTATCATCAGCAAATATAGACATAATACAGTTATGATATTCAGGAACATCTGCAGTGAAGATGTTGTAAAGTATTGGTGAAAGGCATGATCCTTGAGGACAGCCTGCAGGAATATAAATTTGTTGGGAGAAAGTGTTTCCTACATATACATTAGAGTGTCTATTTTCAAGAAAACTTTGAACCATTTTTATGATTTCTAATGGAAATCCAAATTTTCTTTCAGTATATACATATGTATATAGAGTCTTGAAATTTGGTATAAATATATCATGAAGGATAGCACAGGTCAAGTTCGTAAATGGCCTGAATCGGGCCAGAGTGAAAAAACTTATCCTATGAAGTACTAAACCAACCATTAAAAAACAGTATAATTTTCAAAGTTTTTTTTTGCAATTTTGTTTAACAAATGATATATTTTTTTTGTCAGGAGGTTCAACGCGTTAAACTAGTAGCCATAAAATCAAAAAAATTAATTTTTGGATCCCCCTTTAGTGGGCGTTATTATTTGCAAAAATAGTGTAAAAATGTAACATATTTTATTATTTAGGCCTGCAATACTTAAAAATAAAATTTTTAAGCTATAATGACGAAGATGAGATGTAAACTGGTACTCCTCTGCCCTACCCCCTCCTCCCCCTTTTCCCGTTAAATGACCCTGAATGAATGAGTTTTATGTCAAAGGTAAAATGTCTCACCCACGGCCCTTTTCAGAGAGATCCCGACAAAACACAGTTTTAATACCTTCCAAAAAGAATTGGACCCCATAAAGTATATATTTCCTTGATCAGTGATGAAGTCTAAGACGATTTAGCAATGACGTTCGTCTGTGGAAAACATGATATAGTCTATTTTTGAACCCCGCCCCGTTTGGTGGGCGTTGACGTACGATATTATATGCAAAAATAGTGTAAATATTGAAAAAATTTTATTTCTTAAGCTATAAGAAGCTGAGATGTTCTCTGATCTTGCAGAGTTGAAACGGCCCTTCCCGGAATGACTCTGTCAAAATAGAGATTTAAAATTGGGTACAGAGATGTCTAAATGGAACTCTGTCGCACCAAGTTAAACATTTTAAATTTACTTACTAAATATTCGGAGGGTATTTAAGATTCGCCTCGGTCGAATATAACGTTTTTACTTGTTTATTTTTCTGTTTTTATACCTTCCAAAAAATAATATGAAGGGTATATTCACTTTGTCATTCCGTTTGTAACGCAGCGAAATATCCACCTGAGACCCCATAAAGTATACATATATATTCTTGATCAGTGATGAAATCTAAGACGAACTGAGCATGTTCGTCCGTCCGTCTGTGGAAATCACTATTGAGTCCAAACGAAGAGAGCTAGACTCTTGAAATTTGGTATAAACATATCTTGAAGGATAGCACAGGTTAAGTTCGGAGATGGGCTAAGTCGAGCAAGAGGAAAAATAGTTCCCCTAAGAAGAACTAAACCAACCTCTAAAAAACAACATAATTTTTTAAGTTTTTTTTTTGTAATTTTGTTAAGCAAATGATATATTTTTATGTCAAATATGGTCCAACGCCTTAAACTTGGAGCCATAAAATAAATAAAAATAATTTTTGGGCCCCGCCCCCTTTAGTGGGAGTTATTATATGAAAAAAATAGTGTAAAAATTTAACAAATTGTTTTACTTAATCCTACATTCCTTAAAAATAACATTTTTAAGCTTTAATGACGAAGTTGAGACGTAACCCGGTAGTAATCCGCCCTACCCCCTGCTCCCCCTTTGTCCCCTAAATGACCCTATCAAAAAAATTTTTTTTTTTTATTTTGTATATAATTATCCCAATTTATTTTTGAGCCCCGCCGCTTTTAGTGGTCGTTGACGTACGATATTATATAAAGAAACTCTGTCCCACCAAGTTAAACATAAAAAAATAAAACGTATTTGAAATCTGTTTTAAGAAAATTTGTATGAAAAAATTTGATTAAAATACATTTTAAACTCATTTTAAATTTTATGAATACCGGGTTTTAAATTTACTTAATAAATATTTGGAGGGTATTTAATATTCGGCCCGGTCGAATATAACGTTTTTACTTGTTTTTAAAATTTTTTTTTTGCTGCGGAATTGAACTCAAAATAAGTTGAAAATTCTTAAATTTTGTACCGAGTTTCTTCTTTGTGTACCAACTCATCTCATTTTGAACAGTCAAATGTTTTAAGCCTGCTCCTCATATATACATACATAACTGTCAATTGATTTGTACTTAACACATAGGGAAATAATTCTTACAATTTTTGATTCGTAATGTTTGACTTTAAAAAGAGGGATAAACTTGAAGGAAGACTTACATACAATATTTTCTTTACTAATGGGTTTTTAGTGTTTTCTAATTCGATTATTTTACCATATTGACGTGGTACTATCTGATCTGATCAGAATGTCAGATCTGGTCTTTTATGTAGACAGTAGATAGAAATTTGATGTACTAAAAGCAAAAAGACGTACAAGCAGTAATTTATTCACGTGTATTGGTTGTAAAAAATTAGCAACAATAAAAGTCTATTTAAAAAGAATTTGTTTTTTAAGAACTGAGATATCTGAAAGCTGAGTATTGAGTGGGGGTACCTGTTTAAGCTGCCTTGCTGAGTATATGTAAGTAGTAAGTATTTGGTATGATTTTGACAGTTTAGATAGCCAATATCTCTGTAACAAATGAAAATTTTAAATTGTTATAAACGCAGTTTTATGGAACTTTTGTTGCACTTTAGTGTGTTATATAAATCATTAAAATCGGTTAAGAAGGTTGAATTTTTAATTGCTAAAGAATTTTTGTAAGGGAAAGTTTTGAAGTCTATTTAGTGAATGGACCGAATGTGTCTTATATATATCTTAAGTTGTTGCCTTTCTAATGAAAGCGGTTTCCGAGTCTACAGTAGATGCATACTTATTGTCTTTATAGCTGCAAGCGTAGGGAAACTACAATTTTTCATCTTATGAAATCCCTTTATTTTCTGCGAGTTAAGAAAGTCAATATGCCCGCATTTCATTGCACCAAATCATCACTAAACAATATCCCAACTTAACAGCATTAAATTCGTTTATGAACTTTAAAAAAAATCACCGGCAAGTCCGTATACAATCGATATTCAAATTTAACGTAGTTATTACAACTCTGTATTCGTTACACTCTGTGTTGTTGACGTAAACTCTTACGTGGTGTTTCTTCTAAATGTTCCTGACATTTTGCTTAAATTCACGTATCCACGTTTTCTCTTTCCATTGCACATTGTTTACTTTCATATTTCGTTTTCTGCTGTTATTTCGCTTTGTTGACATGTTGTTTTGTTGTTTCTGTTTTGTGTATGATTGAAAGTGTGCAGTAGAATACCGATTGGATTTTAATTACTGTTGCTGTTTTCTTGTTTGGATTTTTTCGTTTTTGTATATTTCTTTTGCTATGAAACGTTCGGTTTGGGGACGTTTAGTGGGGAGCTCACAAACATTGTGAAGAAGAAATACACATAATTTTTTTAACAGACATTTTTAATGTCCAATAAATATGAATCAGAGAACTTGATTAGTCGAGTACAACAACTTCAATTTAAAGCATTTCGATGAAAGAGCCCCCGAAATAAGAACAATCTAAATAAATAATTTAAGTAAATGTGTATGTAAATTGCGTGCGTGGAGAAGAAACACAATATTAAAATAAAATTCGGAGAAGAAGATATTGTTAACGAAATTGTAAAGTTGGTTTTACAGTTTGCATAAAATTCGCGGAATTATTGTGGCAAAAGTATTTAGAGCAACTTCATGTACGGCAACAAAGAGGAACGAGATTTAGAATTGTGAAAAAGAAAAGCAAAAAGTTTTATACCTTTTTACTTCAACATAAATATTAATTTGTAAAGTTGTTTAAAGTGTTAAGAAATTTGTATCTATTTGTGTTAATCTAGCTATAAAAATCTTGTCAATTCCACGGCAACAATGGACGATTTAGGTAAGTTTCATTTTACTTTTGCTATATTTCGATGGGGTGGGTGGGGTTGTTCCATTTTCTTAAACACACCAAACCGGTGTTTTGCTTCTAAATTTCACATGTTGAAGTAAGTTTGAAACAATTGGAGATTCGGTGATTTCATTTTTGATTTAATTGATTGAACTTCCGCCGTTGGAACTCGTCGTCATTATCGTCAGAGACAGTAAATAATAAAAACAACAACAATAACTTTAATTAAAGTTACTTTAAATATGCACTCTCAAATACTAACATTAACACAGAGCCTATATTTTACTTATACAAAATAAATAACTATGCGATATACAGTCTGTCCGCAAAATGCTTGCACAGCGGAAAATTATTTTTATTTCAATTCGACAAGAAGAACAAGGTTTATTATTAAAGTTGTTGCGTGTGTCGAAGTATTAGTCGTTTTGTAGTTTTAGTCATCTGACCAGTCAGCGTTCAGCAGGTTTATTTTCTTATATCTGCCTACAACTCAAGATTTTTTAAATTAACATAATGTAATTGCAGAAGCGGATAACAGAAGTTATTTAAAAATAAGATTTGTTTTGCGTTCTTTATTGCAAAAAGATTGCCCAAATCCAAATCCTAGTTCAATCCTTTTAATATACGCAAAATAAACTGCTTATGTAATATATGATATACCTATGAACTGTTAAGCTAATTTTGTCTATTTGCTCTTGACACTATGAAAGTTTTCCCTCAGATCTTATTTTGTGGGAGATTAATGACATGTAAATGTCATTAATGTACATACAATTTGCGTTCTGAAAGAATTTTAATACGTACAATAAAACTCCAGCTTATTACTATTTTTGATATATTAGATATTTTTGAAAGGAAATTTAGTAACAAGTAGTTCACACGTACATATACATATTTTCATGGGAGTATAGCGAAAATCAAAGAATTTTAGATATTTACTAACGCTGCTGTAAAAACGCAAAATTACAAACACATATATTTGAAGAGAGCGAGTTTGAAGTGGGATTGGATTGCAAAATTGGAAAAACAAATTGATAAGCAACGTATGATGGTGTGCCCCAATGTTAAGATAACAAAAGAATAAAAAAATTCTTACTGCAGTATTCACAAAAAATAAAGTAGACTTGATCAACACTTTAAAATAAATTTTCTATGAAATTTTCACTTTAAAGCATACTTGAAGTACACATTAATTTTTGTGAATACAGCAGTTAGACTTTATTTTTGTTTTAAATGTCATTCGCTGACAGAACTTTATCTCGTGATACCTATTTCGGACAGTGTAGTCGAAGCGAAGAGTTGTATAAAATGCTTAAATTCAAGGCTTTCACCACTATGTCACTAATTAAAGTACATCACTTTTTAGTGCAAACAGTTAAAGTCAAAGTCATTTTTGAAGGTTCGGTACATACCGAAAGATACGCCTGTCTATAACAATTCTGCTAACATTTACTTGACAAACTGTTTAACATAGTGTTGGCGTCTAATGTTTGGAATCTGTATGAAGTAAGTTTTTATGTATACATGAACCATAAAAAAAATCATGATTTATGCCATGTGTTGAGAAATGTATGTGCTTATTTTGTTTCTTTAATTTTTGTCATCTTCAAAATTTGCTACTGAATTTAAACAATTTGCCAGACGTTGCTGTTTTATTAATTCTTCTCTGTTTTGCTTTGTTTTCCGGTCTCTATTATTTTTCTGTTATTTTTCAAGATTTATTAACTATTTAAGAGTACATATTTATATGGCAGAATAAATAAATTTGTAAATACCTTTACTTTATTGTAGATACAATTCCATGATTATCTTTATTATTTTGTTTAATCATAATACCAGAGATGCCAAACATTATAAATGGTTTTAGAAAATTTTTGGACACTAGGGATATTTTTTTGCCGAATACATTTTTAGCTGTTTCAAAATTTAACCCATTTATAAAATACCATACACTAGAAGAAACTAAATTATGAATACATATATTTCATTGATTCTTATACCAAATGCAGACCACATAACAAACTTGATATGTCGAATAGAAGATTTTAGAAACTAATATATATATATATTTCGGTTGAATATTATCTATTAATAACTTTCAGATTTCGCCTACGAAAATACCCTAGTGCATCTGTTTTGAAATAAGACTACTACGAGTTAGTGCGCCCCTTCATCCTCATAATTGCGGGATGGGCTCGACTCATCGTGTGGGAGACACTTGCATCTATGATAGGTTCCTAAACTGCACTGGTAGTTGAGTATTTCAAAGGGACTTCGCAAGTGCCTTTTTGTGATTAAACTAAGAGACTCTTAGTTTTATTTGGGTAAAGACAAGGGCAGTGCGTTTTCGCTATTACGCAGTTGTATTTGTTTATTCGTTATACCATCTGTCCTGAGCTACTTTAACAAAGAGGGAGTGAAAGCGCCTTCTGTAGAATGAGAGTGGAAGTTCACAGAGATACTCGATACTGGTCCCTCGGAGCAGAGTACAGCTTTTGCTAGATAGTCCGCAACAGTGCTGCCTAAAGTAGAACCGTGTTTTATATTAATTCGGTCAATACATATATTATCTCGGCATATGTATTCTGCATAACATATTTTTAAGAAGGTATTTTGAACGATGTTTCTGTTTTATGATGAGTTTTTTTTAACAGGCTGCCAGTTTTGATTAACAAATCCAGCACACTTGGGTCCTAGTAGATCCCTTTGTGTTACCCGAAAACATCACAAACACCCAAGGTCCTTGGTGGGAATCGAACCCACGACCTCTGTACTAATGATGAGCTTTCGTTGCAACATAACTTTTTTCTTTTCCTCTTGACATTTTGGATTGACGTGTACCATTAAAAGTGCAAAAATCGTTTTCATGAGCTCTCTAATTTTGTTATTCGTATATTTTCGCTTTCTTAAAGGAAAATATCTTTTATTGTTTAATTCTGATTTAAACATTTTTTTATAGGTACATAAGATTTTCTACAAAGCATAAGAAATTTTAGAATTCACTATTAAAATTAAGAATTTTTTTTTGGCTTTTTTTTAATATTTTTTTAACATTTTACAAGTCTTTTCCAGTTACCTGACGCTTATCATTGAAATTCTTGATATCAACTATCTATGTATTTACTTAGCATTTACATAAGATGCCACCGTTGCTAGTCTAATAGTACAGAGGTCGTGGTTTCGATTCCAGACCTTGACATTTTCAGATATCACAATTGGCCCTACTAGATCCCAAGTAGGCTGCCTTTTGTTAATAAAAATTGACAACCTGTACAACAAAACCTAAGCTGGCATTTACATACATACAATTTCGACTAAATTGGTCATTAATGTCAAGGTATTAATGAAAAATATTCCAGCTTAGGTCTATTCTGCTTGAAAATGAAGTTTCTATTGACCGTATAGTCTATTATTGCGCAATTCAACTATTTCTTTTTTATTTTTGATAATAATGGATAATTTAAAGACTTTTTAATATTTTTAGTGTAAATAAGAAATGCTTTACTTCCGTATTGAATTAAAACTGTTGAAAAATAAAAATAAAACTACACAGATATTAATGAAGTCATAAAACATTTTTAAAATTTATCATCGATTTTTATAATACGCACGTTTCTACAATAAATAATAAAGAATAATAAATTTTTTAACTTCTGGAGTTGCTTGATACGAATCGCATTTTCGTCATTAATTTTATTAGTTATTTCATCCATTTTAATGTATTTATTTAATTCTAATCAATTTAATTAACCAAATTTCTGAGATATACATATTATTTGGTATTTTGAGGAACAAACTATCTGTCAGGATATAAAAGTTTCCATAATTTGTAATAAACCAATAATTTTCATAAATCTTTTACCAATGTGCTGTCAAAATATATAAAATAGGGTTTTCACACTGAGGTTGCTTTAAGGTGAAAACGAGTTGTTAAAAGCTTGTTTTGCAACACGAAATGCTTTCTTGGAACCATCTTCCAATCATTTTTCAATTAATCAACTTCGAATAATTTCCCATTCTCATAACATTTTGTTCACATGGCAACACTGCCTGTTTATTTTACATCACTGTTGGCTGTACCCTACCAATGGAGGAAAAAATATTTATTCTAGACAACAACCAGCAATATAATTTGCTTTAACCCTTGAGCAGCCATAGCAGCTTTCCCACACATCTTTGCTTTTTCTTTTCATTTTTACTAAAATTAGTCATTAGCAATATGCATGTAAGTATTTTTATTGCACACACTCCACACATACATATATTCAAGTTTGTATGTAAACTTCTTTCTTCTTAATTATTTCCACAATATGTGATTTTAAAGCTTCATTTGTCATTTATGTGTAATTTCTTAAAAAAGGTAGGCATTTTCTTATCTCTCAGCTACGAAGGCATTTCAAAATAAATGTTTATGTGTATAAAAAGCAAAAATACACATTTATATTTCTGCATTCTGTTTGTGTATGAGACATTCCTCAGTTGTGACTAATTTTGGGTTCATCTGAAAAATAAAAGAAAATTGTAAACTCATACTTCAGCAGATACTCGAAAGCTTCATAAACGGACTATTTAAACTTTTAAGATAAAAAATTTTATTGCTGTTCGCTGGTTGTTGCGCTTTTTCTTTAATTCCTTTATGGTTGAATTATTTATTGACTTATTATTATATATTTTTGTTGCAAAAATAAACAATAAACGAAGAATATTAAAAATAAATTTTAAAATTTTATTTGCATACAAGATGACGTCATGTTTCATTGTTTTGCCTTCCTTTTGGTCTTAGATTCGTTTTTTCGTTTTAAATGTAAAAACATTGTAAATCATGTATGCAAAATAAATCTTCAAATAATTGATCATTGATTCAGAACTCAGCTGAAAGCGTTAATTTGAAATGATGTAAGCGTTCAGTCAGTCAATCAATCGCCAGATATTTGTATGTGATGTAGATGTTAATGTCTTGAAAGTTTGTCGGTTCGACTCTTTGTTTTCAGTTTGTATTTTTTTTTAATCCGTTTGGCCTTATAGAGTCAAAACTATTGTGTGCAAATTGATGGAATTTTGCAAAATTAAACTAATTTTCAAAAGACAATTCAACTATCAGCACATGACAACAATTTGCCTAAAAAGTTTAATTAAAAAAATATCAAAATTTTTTACGAGTTTAATGGCGGCATTAACAACAATTGAACGGCAATAGTTTCATAAGAATAAATTGTTTTAAATATTGAATAGAATATTTTCTTGCGTATGAGATTACATTGTCGTGTTAGAAATAACTGTGATATTTATTCGGTAGGCAACTAACTGTATGCGAATCAGCAACAAAGTTGTGAAATAGGTGCTTTCTAGTCAGCTTTTAAATGAAAATTATTATCTCGCTGAACACACGAGTATGTATAAATAGTTATTCATCAACTTGTTCCTTAATTAGTACAAAACACTAATTAGGATGATTACAAGAATTTACAATACAAGAATATCACCGACACCCGGTAAACGTTACAATTTTTATAAGCTCGTTCTTATCTTAATATGTATCTCCTTTCATATATGTGTCACTCATGTTATGGATGCAGTGCAGAATTGCAGTTTGCGGTGTATTTCATAAAAAGCATGGAATTTAAAAATACTGCAATAAAAATATCCGAATATAAATTTGTTTTGTCTCAAATTCTAATTTCTTTAGTTTTTTTTAATTTACGATATTTCATAATGAAATTTAATTTTTATATTTTAGTATATTACATAATCAGGTTATGAGATTTTACGAAAAGTACTACGGCTATTAACAACTAAATAATTGAATATCAACAGAATAATAGTATCACTGAATTAAAGAAAAGTTAAAAGCAAACACTAAATAGACTTTCAAAAATATTAAGCAACGTCGTGGTTGTCTAGCAAGTTTCTTATAGTGTCAGCTTCAGACAATCTGAATTTTTCATTAAATGACAGTGTCATTTCCCTCGCAAAAGTATCAAGCATTTTACGGTTAAAATTTTTGTGCAGCAATTCAGTTGGGAAATGGCTTAAGAATTATTTTTAGATTCTTGTTTGGATTATTTGCAGTTTCTAAATATATGTTTCAGCTGTTTTGTGAACCGATACTATAATTCATAATACGATGAATGCACATTTTGGAAAGGAATAGCTTGTTTTTTAAGTTCAGCTTTGAAGTGTCACTACAGCTTGTAGTGTCACTACTGTATGAACTAGAAAGATGACATAATTCCCCTTATTCTATTTGTCAACGTCAACGTCACGTCAAGACAATATGAAAGTTAGAACACTTCTATACTCATTCTCTTCAACAATTCTCAATTTCTCACAACTTTTTTCTATATTCAACGACATAGAGAGCAGTAAGAGGCTATTACCACGTTTATACGCACGTCTTATTTGCAAATAAAAAGGAAAAACGTTGCCGTATGACTTTTTTATTGTTACGTATTAACGCAATTAACAAGTCGTGAATAACGACAGTATTCGCAAATAAAAAGTAAGATGTTGCCATTTCATGAACGTCAAAAACATTTGGTGCACTTTGTTGAGATATTTATGCAATACATTTTTTCTTTTTTATTAATTGCATTGCCAAAAATATTATTGTTTTCGATTTTGCCATTTTATTTTTTTTTTTATTAATTCTTTCACTTGTATAAACATGTATTTTTTATGGCAGCTTACCAAACAATCATATTTTCGTCACCTGGCATCACTAAGAATAACATAAGTTCTGTATGCAATTTCCCGTATAAACAGCGAATTAGTTACAGCCATACGTAAATACGGGCGGCAAGCGTTTTTTAGCTGTCAAAAGTTCTCATGTCTATACATTTTGTATGGAGCATACCGAAATAACGCGGTGGCAACGCTGCGGCAACGCTTTGCTATTGGAAAATCCGATTTTGACAGAGCGTTTTCTAATGAAGTTAGTTGCAAAAGAAAACAATTGTAACCAGAGAAAATAAGCAAAAATTTACAAAAGTGCAATAAATAATAAAAGAAAAAATTTGTGCACTTCGTATTAGAAAATGGAGATAAGAAAATATTTCCAATATGATTATATACATACATATGTATGCACGTTTGTAATTTGTACAAAATTTCAATAACAAAACCACAAATGTCGTCCGTCCAGCTGTTAAAATAATCAGGGTTGTTTAATTTGTTTGTTTGATAACCTTGTTTTTATTGTTTTTTGACATAACGTTGCCGCTTTTGTTTAGGTATGGCATTTCAGCGTTAAAGCTCAGCGGAAAAAAACGTTCCGCTTTCCGCCCGTATTTAGATATGGCTGTTATTTGCAAATAGTTCTATTTGCAAATAAGACGTGCGTATAAACGTGGTGTATCAGAAGTTGTTAATTGATGCACAGAGAGAGTATGTAAAGGCCGAGACATATATGTATAATCTGTCTTACGTTATACGTCGCCTTTTTCAACTGACATGAACGTACTGACGGAAAAGGCTGGCACAATGACTACTGTGTTGACGGATATTAAATCAATTGTATGTTCCCCATTTTATTTATTTATGTTGAATTTATATATTTTATAAAATGTTTTTGTATATTATTTAATTTTTCCTGAACACACAATACAAAAAATGGATTAAAACAATTTGAAAAACTCATCGATTTCTGTCAAAGTATTCAACGTACGTCAAAAGTTAAAAGTTGGCCAACTTTCGTACTTTGCTTTGACGCAGAAGTACTGAATGTGACAACTCACATAAGAAAGCATGTATTTCAACTCAGCTGTCAGTTGAAAAAGGCGACGTATAACGTATGACGGATTCTATGTGTCTCGGCCTTAAGTGTCCTATTTTTGATATTGTCTTAACGTGACGTTGACGTTGACAAATAGAATAAGGGGAAATGTATTTTAAGTGAGTTATTAAGGGTAAATACAAGAGCCGGCATTTTATTGTCGTTAACTCTCATTTTCTATTTACCGAACTATTTTTACACTGATTGTAGACATATTTGCATTCTTTTAATTATCGCGCTATCATTAACGTAAAGAGCTGTTTCCTGATCCTTAGGTATTACAATATGAGACGTATAAATTGAGTACCGATCACTACTGTAAACCAGCGGGTATTTTTCTCACGCTGGAGAAAACATTGTGTATAGTACACACAATAAATGTGCACTTATCTAAAAAAGCCTTTAATAATCTTTTGAAGATGGATCGGAAAACTAAAACAGTTATTTTTAAACACTAGGCCATCATGCAAAATGGATTCAATCCCTTTTTGTATTGCCGCATGCCAAGGACTGTTTTTTAAGTGCTATTCTCCAATGACAGTAAGTTCATTATCTTTCGTTCGTTCCGTCAAACGGAACAATACAGAATTGGAAAAATAAAACATTCTTGCAACTGTAAAACATGTTTTTATGTCCACTCCATGAATAGATGAGCTGGTATTCGTGGGCGAAAATATGGACAAAATATTATATGTGAGTATACTAAAAGACAATCTGAAAAAGTGCCAGCTTATGTGGGTTTAATGCGAAATTCCGATTGTTCTACCACATCCGCAGTAACCGCCAGATCTTAATTCGTGTAAGTGTGATCTGGAAAAAGTGGACAAAATAAAAATGTACGCAATTATAAAATCGGAAGGATTGTCAACTGGATATAATATTTTGTAAAAAAAAATTTATATACGGTAGATTTTTAGGCTTAAATTTACTTTACCGACAAATTTTTTTGCAAATTTTTGTTCAAATCGGAGCTGCGTCGGTAAAGTAAATTTGTTCCGGTTTTTATAAAGTGTACCAATATTATTTTCGCTTTTTTTTTATAAAAATCTACACATTAAACAAAAAGGATTTAGTGCAAAACTTATTACCTTTCCGAGTAAAAATTTGTATTTATTAAAAATCTCAATACATAACAATACTATTAAATCAAGAGTAAAGTTGAAAGTGGTTACTGTGCCAATAGTTAAGTTTGGCACTGATTTAGTTTCCGTGCATGATGTATGGTACTATGTAGTATATTCAAATGTCCTCTATGCATGCTAATGTGTGATATTCTAAAAGCTTTCATATTTGATTTGAAAAACCCATAAATTTTAAAGAAATGTATGAAATCTATATTTGAGTCGATAGAACGATCTATACAATTTAATGTTTTAAGATGATTTCATGTAAATATTGACCGCGGCTATGCCTCAAGTGGTTTATTCGCTTGGTTCAAATTTGGAATACACACTACAGCATGTCGGGCGATATCTCACGAATAAATTCTTCAATATTGACTTCCAGTCCGTTAATCGCTGCAGGCTTGTCCCTATAGACATGAGGCATAACATAGTCGTTAAAATGCACGATCTAGGCGGCCAATTTACCGGCTCTAAACGTCAAATGAACTGTACAACTCTCAATCGGGACATTATTTCGCGTGCTGTGTGGCATGTGGCACCGTCTTGTTGAAACCACATGTAAGCCAAGTTGAGCTCTTCTATTTTGATAAAAAATGTTTAATAATGGCATAGTAGGTATTCACAATAACGTTGCTGTCTTTGTCGTTATTGACAAAGTACGGTCCAATGATGCCACCGGCCCATAACCCACCCCAAACAGTGCATTTTTTGGG
This sequence comes from Linnaemya tessellans, assembly GCA_951800035.1. Classification (NCBI taxonomy): domain Eukaryota; kingdom Metazoa; phylum Arthropoda; class Insecta; order Diptera; family Tachinidae; genus Linnaemya; species Linnaemya tessellans. The sequence continues at coordinate 36,240,624 of OX637533.1, read as the reverse complement.
ATGCATTGGCAGTTCTTGGAATTCTTCTGGCTTCTCTTCGCACCAAATATGGCAACTTCTCTTGTTTAAGTATCCATTCAAACAGAAATGAGCACCTGCAAACGTCGCACTATGCTTCGACCCATAGACAAAAATAAAACTAAATTTTGTCTCAAATTGTTTTTAAATACAAATTTTTTGAAAGATAATAAGGTATCTCAAAAAAATTTTAACAAAAAAAAATTTTCTGATTGCTTTTGCCACCACGAGAGGGCGTTAAAATCAGATAATTTCTTGCAAAAATGACTTAACAGAAAAATAGGTTTTAGTTGTTTCACAAAAATAATTCTGAAGAATTCATTTTTTTTTAAAAGTCACTCGAAATTTGGTTTTCAGGTACTTTGATATATTTGCAGTTAAACTAAAATTTAGAATTTAGTATTTATTTACAAAATAACTTTTTTTATTGCTCTGAAAACCTCATTTTTTTTGTTGAAAATCCAAAAATTACTTAAGTTTGATGGAGTATAAAAAAAAATTATATAAATTTAGATAATTTTTTTTTTCTGTTTTTGTAAGTGTATACTCTTAGCTAACAGGGTATTCAAAAATTAGTGCCTATTTTTTACCACAACTTAAAAAAAATCGTTTTTTGAAATGCCTAATTTTATGATTTTTACTCAAATATTAGTCATTTAATAGTGTTTAATATCATTGCGTAACAAGGAGCTATAACATATAATTATTAAGTTAAGCTATTATAATTTATGTTTCAAAATCCAAAATTTTATTTTTTTTTTATCAAAATATATCGCACTTAATCAACAGGAGGGTATTGTCAAAATGTTCAGTAGAAGCAAAACAGTTTTAAATTTAATATTAAAGGCATATGAAAAAGAATTTTTAAACCAACCATTTTATTAACAAAAAGTAGCACGATATTTTTACAGCGGATATTAATACTACGCGTCCATTTTTTTTCAAAAGTGAAAAAATAAAAATTTTGATGGATCAAGTGCGATATGATTTTTTTGACGTTAACACTGCTAGTTTTCCTCTTTAATATTTTCATTTATGTTATCTTTCAAATATCCTTATAGTTTTATTTTTGCAAGAGTATTTTAACCGTTTTTACCTATTTTTCAATTAATGATGTTTTTGTATTTTCCACATTGATAATCCAATTCTACCCAAATTTGGCGTAAATATATATCTTGCAAATATCAATTAACATACCAAAATTTATTACGATCGGACAATTTTTGTGGGAGTGATAGCGTTTTTAATAAAGAGGATATATGGCAGGACCTTGAGTCCTTAGTCCGACTTAAATAAAAATTTACACACACGTTGCTAGTTGCATATGTATCAGCATTACCACTTCTTGTAATTTTGTGGGCATTATTGAAGCTAAAATTATATTTTTCAAATTCAGGACACATGGGAGGTAGGCGTGTCCTTGAGCCGATTTTTCCAAAAATTCATATTTTTCTTAGCTAAGCTAGTTTATGCTAGTGTACCAAATTTCAAAAATATCTGACAACTCCTTCTGTTTTTGTCCCATCGTTATATGGGGAGAAAGCAATGTGCGTCGTTCGCTTGTAAGTCAATTCAATGTTAAATTATAGATCAAACTGAACCTGTTTCACAGTAAAATGCTATACGAAAACAGCTGAGCTGGCGAAAACAGTATTGGCAAAAAGTATTGCTAAAAGTCAGCCTTTGTTTGATTGAAACAATTTTATTATTGTGCACAAATTCAGCACAGCAAAAGTTGAGTCAGTTTGGTGCATTTGCGGCAATCGTATGATCCCAGGTTAAAACGCTTTGGAAAAAAAAATCCAAGGAGTTTTTTTACATTCAAAATAAAATGTACAAAAAAGGGACCTATCATCACCCAAAAATTTTATAGTGGGGACAAAAAACTTAACAAAATGAAAAGTGAAGTGGTGGATTTTTTCGCAATATCATCCAAATAAAATGATGAGTTTAGTTTTGTACACAAAAAATCATTTTTTTACATTCCTTTGCAAGTTGTGATGTTTGTGCACCTCTGAACTATTTTCAAAAATCACAGCAGAATAAGAATAGTACGTTTTCAAAGTCATACAAAAACATATCGAATAAATATATTTGTAGGGTTGGTTTTGTATGAAAATAAATATTTCAGTAAAATTTAATAAACATTTCATTAAAATTAAATAATGCCATAAAATGAACGACAACCTGTTGGTATTATATTTTTGTAATTTTTTTATATGAGATTTCTAATCGCTCCATAGGTCTGTTCGTTTACTTTTCCAGTAAAATCTAGTAGTTGAGTAAATTTTGTTCAATTTGAAAATTTTAGTCTCAGGACTGCCTCTTGCTCAAAAAAGTACGCGAACGGAAAAATTGTAAAAACTTGCAGGTTATTTAAAACAGCTGATCACTAAATACTTTAGAGTTGTAAAATATGGTTTGTTTTGACAGCCCAGTATATAATGTTTTTGGTACTTGATGCAATGTATTTTATCATTAAGAAATGTATTTATTAAATGAACTGCTGCACAAAATTTAAACTCGTTTATTATGTACATGACTTATTTTGTTTCTTGTTAATAAAACATATCAATATTTCATGTTTGATAATCGGCGCCCAGAATAATAAGCAGTAAGAAGTATTCGAGTATAATGTATATTGACTTTACATCTCTAAAACATTAGTGTAAATAAAACAAAGACAAATTTCGCCATGGATGCCAAAAAAACTCGATATTGTATGCCCTTTTGATTTCTTTACCTTTCAAGAATAATTATTTACAGTTCGCTTTCAGATGATGATTCAACCGATAAATTCATTGCATCGAAAATAGCGGAATTCACCTTTTGATTATTGAATCATATGTTTTTTGTTTTCTACTGGATTTTACTGGCAAAAATTTGTCCAGTAAAAACTTGCAGGCTCTCAATCAGCAACTGTCATTTTACGCTCTTTAATTTCATGCCCTCTTTCGCAAATTTTTGTGTAAACGAACACATTTCAGTAAAATCCACTACAAATTGGCACAAATTTTGGGGTAAACGAATAGAGCTCATATGTAATTGTGAAGTCTCAACAATGGCAAACTGCCCAATTCTCTGTGGAAGTAGCTGATATTCTGCTTCTGTGTCGTATCATATGTTAGGGCTCGGATCATAAATTTTTTGTCTATTAAGACTATGTCCACACGATGAAACATTTGCTGCACAAACATTTATTAATTCCCTTTTGAAGCTGCATTCGTGTCCACGCGGTTGAAACATTTGTTTTGCAGCATACATATATTATATTATATGCAGAAGCGGAGAATGGCGTGCTCAACATATGTTTCATGTACATGAAACACCGTACCCTTTTCCACTCGTCTTTCCCCTCTCATCAACAAACAGAATGTTTCTGCAGCAAATGTTTCACCGTGTGGACATAGTCTAATTGAACAGAATTTTAAAATCAAAATATTACCAATAAATAAAAGTATTTGATTTCGTATTATTTTAGCTGGTCGTATTGATCGGTAGCGCTTTGGAATAGATTCATAATCGCGAATAAAACGTGTGATCTAAATGATGAACTGTTCGTTGAACGGGATATTGATTTTCTTCCACTTTGTTTGTTTTTTAATTTTCTTTCAATATCCGTATGTACTTATGCGCACTTGTAATATATTTTTCCATACAAAATGAGAACAAAGCGTTAGATAAAACAACGTTTTTGTTGTCGAAACAAAAACCCGAATAAATCAGGATATAGTGGATTCAATATGTTGCGAAATTAAACTTCTTAATATCTGAGATTTTGTATATTTGAGCCCAGCTCCAATGCAATCTAAAAAACCTACAAACAATTACAATATTAAAAATTATGTCTCAAAAAGAATAACTTTTTAAAATTTTTCCATTGTTTCATTATTTTTCAAAAGCAACACGTATATTGATTGTGGAAGCTTAGCAAAAACAACAAACATTCCTTACAAATTAAATAACAACAACATTTTTAAGGGATGTAGACTTATAGAATACAATATGCAATACGTTACTTCAACGCCCAGTAAAGAGTGTGCGGTCCAAAAATAGACTTTCTGGCTACAAGTTCAACGCTTTGGGCACTCTTTTACATAAAAATATATCATTTGCTTAACAAAATTACAAAAAAAAAATTTATGCAAGTGTTAAACTTGCAGTCAGAAAATCAGAAAAATCCATTTTCGGACCCCGCTTCCTTTAGTGGACGTTGAAGTAACATATTACATGGAAAAATAGTGTAAATATTTAATAAACTGTATAATTTAAGCCTACATTCCTTAAAAGTTAAATTTCAAAGCTTTTATAACGAAACTGAGATGTTCTCTGATCTTCCTCTGCCCTACCTTCCTTCCTCTTTGGCCCATAAATGACCCTATAATATTTTTTTTAATATTTAATAACCCCAAAAATTGACTTTTTAGCGTTTTATGACAAAGGCAAGATGTCTCCCCGACGGCCTCTCCCGGAGTGACCCCTACAAAATAGAGTTTTTATTCCCTAGCTGTTTGGAGGGTATTTAAGATTCGACCCGGTCGAATATAACGTTCTTACTTGTTTAGAGGTTGGTTTAGTTCTTCTTTGGGGGACTTTTTTATCCCTGGTCCGATTTAGGTCATTTGCAAACTTGACTTGTGCTATCCCCCAAATATTTTTTGGAGGGTATAAAAACTGTGGCTGTGGCTGAAAGTTTTAGTTGAGTTGATGCTTACTTCCCTTTTACAGTTTATTTGATTCTGCCAATCATAATCTTTAATTATCATGTAAAACTCAAATGTTTTTCTTTCAATAAATTTTGCATATTTAGTACGTGTTAAATTGCTACTTTTTTCAACTTGCAATTTTATTTTATTAAGTTGTAAATAAAATTAAATTACTGATCTCAATTTAAAACGAATGAAATGATGTAATTTCCAAGACCCAAGTTACAACTGAAACTGTGCACACTAGCGTCTGATATCAATTGCTTAGATCATATTGCATATGCGATCTTCTGTACGCTGCCAGCGTTAATGCTTCCATTAAGAACTTCGTACATGAATGCATTTAATAAATTTAATTCCTAACGACAAAGTCTGCAGAACAGACAATCACATTATTATTTAAAAATTTTCCAGCCAATGAAACTACTTAGCAGCTCCCACTGCACCCCTTTGAGATAATGGATGCTATAACAGATGTTTTGATAAGAGCAGTAGTACTGATGCCCATTTACTATAATAAAGAGATACAATTTCATTTAAGTAAAAACAATAAATTGGAGTAAAATCTATACGTAGTAAAAGTAATGAAAACAAAATGTAAATGAATTGTTGGAAAACATTTTTTTTTTTTCATTTAACCACAACATGAATTTACAATAGAAGAAACAATTTTATTCAACTGAATTGTGGAAATATAATATCTGCACGAGGGAACCATAACATTGAGTGAAATGTCGAAATTAATTTTAGTTTAGACGCATGCAATTTTTTTGTGAGGCGGAAATTTGTAGAATCCGACTAAAATTGGTCATTATTAGAGATATTCGTACTAAAAACCAAAATTTGAACTCAGAATTTCTGGTGCTTTTTGGGATTTCTAAAAATTAATCCCGCGATTTCTTGTTTATTTATTATTTACAAAATTGTACGCAAGAAAAATATATTCTAGACACTTGCTTTCATTTCCCAGTTGCTTCTGTCAGATTTCAAAATGTCATAAATATTAGGTCTGTTCCAAGTAATTTCGGGCAAGTTTGGGTTAATGAGAGTAAAAAGAAAATTACTCTCTCAAAGTGTTTAAATCTACCCAAATTTGCTGGAACGCAAAAAATCATAATTATATCTTTTGAAAAACTAGTGATGCTTACTTTTTAAATTAATTTTTATTTTAGTGGTTTTATACACTGAATAAAGCTCAACATCATGAAATGAAAGATGAGCATCATTGTAAATGTAACATGTCGTCTTCATCAGATTCACTTGATGTGTCCATAAGTTGTTCACTAATCTGAAAAAGCATTTTTGTATACTAAACAAAGGGGCAAATATGCGCAAATGTACTAACAACTTCAAGTTTTTTTGAAAAATCTTCCATTTTACTTTTAACCAATTTTCAATTAACAACTTCTTTCCTTATTTGTAAATTTTCGTTTTACTTTTTTATTTTCATATGTAAACAAAAAACAGCTGATAATATAATTCTTGCCCAAACTTACCCAAAGAAATAGTTCGGGCGACTTTGTAGAGGAAATGAAAAAAATTACTCTCTCATTTTCACTCAAAATTGCACAAAAATTGTTTTCTGGAACGCATTTGGGTAACTTTGGGTGAGTTCGGGCTATTTATAACTTCTAATTAAAAACTTTAACGATAGTACTTTTATCTCAAATTATTTGTAATTTAGGAACAAGAGTCTTTGATCCAGTTTGACACGAATCTAATTCATAAGTAATTGCTCAACTCAAAAGCTTATTGTGTCATGATACCTGCCGTATTGTTGTATTAGTTTACACAAGTGTATCTTCATTGTTGCTAATTATAATTAATGACTAAGTTTATAAACTTGTATATTTGTTGTTTTACACAAAATTTTTTTATTTTATTCGTGCTGATTCTTTTAACAAATTTTCAAAAAAAAAACTTCAAAATTGATGCAAAATATAATTGATGACTTTGATAAAGTTCTACAAATTCCCTTTATAAGCTTTTATAAAGTTTTCTTAAATCCATACTAGGCGTCCGTTTCTCAATATTATAACTTAAAAATCTTCAAGTAAAATACCCACGAAATAGCAAAAAAAATAAAAATGTAATAGTTTTCTAGGTATTTTTTACTTTTAAATTTGCAATTTTAGAAATGGGCCCATTTCAGTAACATTTTCGACTAACTATTTAAAGTTATTCAACATTTAAAATTACAGTTCGGATATGTTTGAAATGATGCATAATTATAGTCTACTTCTACTGCAGACAACTTTATATCAAATCTCATTTTCCATAATAGTGTCTTCTTCCTGACATAATTTTAATAAATACTGCTTTTATCGTTAAAGCTTGGTGTTAACATACAAACTAATTTCGCTAAAAGCAACTTAAAACGTGTTCTGAATTGATTTTAATTAGATCTTGTAAAATCATAGCTTGGGAATAATGATTAGAAATCCTAATGATTAGCAATTGGATTAGAAATTTTAATTGCGCTGAAAAATTGATTAATTATGATTAGTTAGCCATTTTAGACGATTACTAATTGATTAGAATAGAAATAATCAAAAATCTAATCACAATTAGTGACTAATCCAAAAAATAATTGATTAGATTTCTTGATTATTTTTGATTAGATTTGATTAGATCCACTATTTTTAACTATTTTTGTGAAAAGAAAATATTTATTTATCACATTTGGTGCTATATTTACATAATGTAACAGTTTTTGAATATTGCATAAAATTGCATACGGTGCACCCTGTTCTTTAATGAAGTCTAATGTTAATTTTTTTTTTAATTATATACATATAAGCAGAATCTGCACACATGCACACTAACACAACCACGCTCTAATGCTGATCAGAAGAATTCAATACAATATTTCATGACTCAGCGCGGGCTCGAACTCAGGACCCTCCGCTTCATAGTCTCGTGTTCTACTACTTCAGCCAACAGCACCCATTTCATGTTACTGATTAAACGCAAATCATACCAACTTTTTTTCTGTTTTGAGCTGAGACTCAGGAGACGACTAGTGGATATGTGATGGCTTAATTATATCAGAACTAGGAATATTTATTATGGGAGGGAGGAGAGAGAGACAGAAATTGGTATTTGTGGACATTCGATTTCAAGTTTCCCAAGGTGAACGTAACAGGAAAGACCACTGCTGGGAATGGGCTCTCTCTGTAATGTGTTGTGCGGTTCGCTGAGTGAAAAGTGTGTAGTTGGCAAAAAAATATCGATTTTCGGGCATCACTTCCCTAAGATATGTAACATAAGCACATGCCATTGCAGTAGGCGCAAAATAATGAAACACACACCACGTCTCGTCACCCTGCTGTTACTGATGAGCTTTTTCGTCATCCTCTGTACGCCTTCAATTAACTTCAAAATAGACTTTCAAGCACTGGCCCAATAAAATAAGATTTCGGTCGGATGTAGATGGAATAAATTTTGCATAGAATTCGGCTAATGCTCAAGTTCGATCAAAGTCCCACACAGCACATATGAATATTATTTTAGCTCTAAGCTAAAACTAATTTTCAACTCATTGTCTCCATAAGCAAAACATTTGGAAAACGGTTTGACCCTAAAGATCATCCCTTCAACTTCTTACTAATTGTTCTTACCTGCATTTTGGATTTCTCGAAAACTGTCGTTCCAAATCGGTTTAATGCACAGTTTGATCAATTTTTTTTAAAACGACACTATTATGGTTCAATGTGGTCAAGCTGTTGTAAGCGGTTCACATAGTTACCCCCATATGGACACCTTCTCAGGAGTACTCACGGAAGCTTCCTAGAAACTTTGAACATCGAGATCTGGTGGAAACTTGACTTTAGACAATTTTAAATGGTATCGACTTGCAATAGACATTCGCACCACATACAGCATGTTTATTACCGACCATTGAAAACTAAAAACTAATAAGAAAATTGATAAATGTTGCTTCGCTAACTTCCCGCATACTAACAATCGACAGCACTCATGAAATGATATTCGAACATATTAAATTATGCTCAACCACTCATTCGCCGTCAATCATTAAAGCATTTGAAGTTTACACGTACACGTACACACGAGTGTATTTATGTTTGATGTCTGTTTTCTTAAGCAAAGGCTGCGTTGAAACTAAGAAGAGGCATGCAAAACATACACCACAACAAGTCATCTCCTTGTTGTACACGGAGCAAATTGTGTACATCTGATCAGTGAAGTGGTGAAATGTTTTGGTTCCATTCGCTATGGTTTGGTTACATTATTCATGTACGATTACACGAGTAAACATGTGGATGTGTCTGCACGTATTTTCCCACTTGGCCACACCTTTAAAACATCTTTAACGACGCCCGGTGGCTCATGCATGCTGCTAAATGCAAAGAATTTCAGTTAATTTAGAAATTAAAAAATTATTGTATTCTGATATTTTTAATAATTAAGAAGAGGTCAAGAAACCAGAAGAATTTAGAAATTAAAAAAAATTTTAATATTTGATCTCATAATAATTACGATTTCTTGGAAACTATTATTGATAATGGGCTGCTTTTTTTTTGTTATGTTGGGTGGACTGTTGTTTTTAACAAATGGTATTTGCGCACCCTGTATACTTTGTAGTTAGGGTGTTATGTAATAAATTTGAAACCACCATATATTCGTAAAATTTGAAGTTTAATAGTGTATAACTTCTGAAGGACAAAAAGGGAACGAAAATCGTCTAAATCTAAAGGCAAAAGTGTTTTCTTTAAGCCTATATGTACTTTTGCACACGCCTGGACCCGGCCGTAGAACACTTTTTTATTTTAATGAAAATATTCAAAATTTTTACAAAAAAAATTTTATCAGAATTGCTGGTAAATTTACTTTAGAAACCATTCACTGCCATAAATACAAATTGCAGATAGCAAACGTAGAGAGGAGAGTTATTATTGCTATAAATTTTTCTTCAAATGGTTGACATCCTTTTAAAAAGATTCCTAGAATTTTTCATTGAATGATAGACGGAAAAACTGCCCAGGTTTTGACTGATACAGCTGTATTATATGTAAAGCAACATCAAGTCAGTTAAACCTAGAACTGACAAAGTCAGTAGGTAGTATTGAAGTATTTGAATTTGGATTATCACCGCTTCATACGAGGATAAGGTTCATGGAATACATACTGAAAATTAGCTATGATTTGGACTTCGGATCTTCAGGATCAGTAAGAAATAATGACACCAAGAAAGAGAAAAGAAACAAGTTCAAGATGCATTTATCAAACACGGGTTAATTATAGATCAACCAAAACAAGGATCAGGCAATACAAACGATGGCAATACCGCAAGAAGATTCTTTTTATATCTCGAAAGTACATCTGATATAACAGGCGTTGATATAGTTGTTATTTCAAAATTTAAAACAATTACTGAAGTACTTGCGTGCAATGAACAAATTAATGCTAGAAAATTGTGCGATTATGCCAAGGAAACCGTTGCTATATACATATATATCCAAATATTCTTAAAAATTTATTTATCATGGAGAGGATGCCATTAAGCACCATCTATTACCAATTGCAGAAAAAAGAAATAAGGATTACATATTTTACAGACAACATAATACCATAAAAATGTCACGAAGTTCTACAAGTGAAGATTTATTTCATTCATTATTGGCAACGTCAGATCCCTTCATCTGTAGCATTCGAAGTCAATGGAAAGTGAATCATTCAGACCTACATGCCGAAGCTAAGGCACTGCTACAGGACAGAAGCAATACAGAACAGAATATAGAATATTTACAGGAAATATTCCAGCCAAATGAATAATAATTATAATTTGCATTATTTGAATGAAATAAATTATACAAATACATATTAATATTAAATGTTATTTTATTTATTTACAATCTATTTACAATTATAAGTAAATATATAATTAAAGAAAAATTTGTTAGTTTAAAATTTATCAAAATCTAAGAAATATGTAAGTTAATCATAAAGTTAAAACTTGGGCCATCCAAATGAAAATACGGAAAATACCTCAATGAAAATAGGGGCCACCCTAATTATAACAAAATATTATATTGTCATCCAAGATTGACCTGTTTCCAAAATTTGAGCCAAATCAGTTAGAGGAAGTGGGTTAAAAATGAGTTGGCAGATTTGAAACGGAATTACAAACAAGATTTAGGAAAAACAGATCGAAAATTGAACTTTAAGCTTAAATTTCTTAACAACCGCTGTACCGATCTTAATAAAACCTAAGCTCGATAAAAGCTTAAGATGTTATCTATTGACTAAAAAAAGAACTACTAAAAAATCGTTATTACAGAGTTTTGGCCAATGAAAAACGATTCTGAACCAGTGTGCGACGGCTACAAAACAATAAGTACCTTCACATTGTCAATGGCGACTATATTCAGGAAAATATCCATTATCCTACCTTCGACGTCTATAGAAAGGACGTCACTCGTATTTTCAGTACTTGACAGGAGAAGGAAAAAACTTAATAAAGTCCAAAATAAAACAGTTGTAAAAAAAGTTTAAATGCAATTTTTATTAAAAATACTAAGGAATTCAATTTTAAAAATATGTTTTAATTTTCGGTTCATATTAAGGGGTAATATGACTAGGGCTTTTTTGTATTCAAATTGCTGAAAATTATTGTAGAGTTTGGGCTTTTTATAACCAGTTCAAATTAGGAGAACCAAAGGTAATAATAAACATTAAGTGTAACAAGTAAAAGTGTTATATATAAATACCCTTCACAGATGTAATTCTTATATCTTTCATTCTTGCCAAAACAGAAAGTAGATTTAATTAATAAATCAAAATGGTTTAATTAAAAAATCAATTACATTTTTCGGCTAGGAAGCTAAATGTTTGCCTCTTCTTATATCTAATACCTATGAACGTCTTTCAAAAATATTATATATATTTAATTTACAAACAAAACAAAAAATTCGTTTCATGTACCCAAAAAAGTTCTAATTGTCCAACCGTAGAATCCTCTTTTACATTTTGTTGGTTTTTAATACCAGTTTACTTCTTTCTGATATATAAAGTAGGTATAATTCATCATAAAAATCAAAAATAACAAATAATATGGCTGCTTTTATGAATCAGAAAATGTCGATTTTCCAACCCTGGAACCGAATTTTGAATACTAATTTAATTTTTTCTGATATATAAAATAGGTTTAATTCACTAAAAACACAAAATTTGGAATTTATGTATGTACTTTTATGTACCAAAAATATTCCGATTTTCCAACCCTGGACCCGAATTTTTAGTTTTTAAAATTTTTAATACCAATTTAATTCTTAGCGAAGTATAAAATAGATTTAAGTCACTGAAAAAAACTAAAATTGGTAAGTTATATGGTTACTTTTATGTACCAAAAATTTCGATTTTCCAACCCTGGAACCGGATTTATAATTTTTTGATACTAGTTTAATTTTTTCTGAAATATCTATTAGGTTTAATTCACTAAAAGCACAAAATTTGGAATTTATGTATGTACTATTATGTACGAAAAATTCGATTTTCCAACTCTGGAAACGAATTTTTATTTTTTTACCAATGCAATTCTTAGTGAGGTGTAACATAGTTTTACTTGACAAAAAAATTAAAATTTTTAAACTTTTTGGTCACTCTCATGTACCATAAAATATTTCATTTGTCCAATCCTAGAGTCGAAATTTTGATTTTTTAAGATTTTAATACCAATTTTGTTCTTCCCGAATTATAAAACAGCTTTTATTAGAAAAAAAACAACGTCAATTGCCTTTTTGGTTAATTTTATGTAGAATAAATATTTCAATTTCCCAACCCTGGAAACGAAATTTAATTTTTTTTTACCAATAAAACTCTTAATGAGGCATGAAATAATTTTATTTAAGAAAAGTGGTTTATTGCTGACGCTGTGGGTGCCATGCGCACATTTAAATGACGACGATATGCACGCTGTGTCAACACAATAGACTGTTGGTTGGAAAAATAAAATGCAATTATATTTGTACGTTGTTCGATCGTGTAATAATTCATAATTAATTCCCCAAGTCTTCTTCACAAAATGCTGAAAAAAACAAAGAAAGTGTAATAATTAAAAAAGTTATGAAGAATTCAAACCATATACATAGCTCATGCTGCGCCACCCTGTAGTTTCCTGGTATTTATTTCTTTAATATAATATCCGTCATATGTCCGTCACGGCTACGAGTTAAATGGTCTATACGATCAGTTCACTCTTTGCCTACATTTCCAATAAATCTGGCCGTATAGCATCAATGGTGACTTGAATATTGCCATCGAATGCTTCAGGATTTGCTGGTTTGTCGGCATAAACCAATGACTTAACCTAGCCCCGTAAAAAGTAATCTAGAGGCTTTAAATCGCATGAGCGAACCAGTGAACTGGATCACTTCTGGAAATAAAGTTATCATTAACTTGATTTTGCAATTAATAGATTTTTAAGCGCGCAAGTTTCGAGGACTTGTCGAAAAGATGTTTGATGCTTTAGTTGATTAATTTTTGGTAACAACAATTTAGTTAATGTAGCGCAATAACGCTCGCCATTCACCGCAACGATTGCTCGCTCATTGGTCATTTCGAAACAATAAGGTCTGATGACCAAAGCAAAGTTAATAATCACTTAACTAATACATAAACCCGACACGTATTCATAATCTCCAAAATTGCAGAAGTTACTCGTCATTTCACCAGAAAAACAACACTGGAACTCTTTTCCAGGGCTAGAGCACTTAAAGCAAAGTCTACAATCACTTAGCCAATACATAAACCCGACACGTATTCATAATTCATCTTAACCCAGAAGATTCTCGCCATTTCACTGGAACAAGAACAGCAACACTTTGCCATGACTCAAGCACTCACACACACACATGCAACCTTAGCAAATAGAAAGAGACAGTAGACTTGTGTCCAACTAGCTCAATTGCTCAGTTTTGACAAGAACCTCTGATCAAACCTATGTAATTTAAATGGCTTTGATCAGAGGTTCTTATCAAAACTGAGCGAATGAGCTAGTTGGACACAAGTCTAAGAGACAGCATGAAAGAGAAAGGAAGGAATGAATGGTCGCTTGGAGAGGCTTAACGAAGAACTTCATTCCAAACATTTTATTGTAATTTTCCCACGTGTTTGCGGATTTCAGTCGATTACTGCTTTCTACACTTATTTTTATATATTTTTATTGCAAAACTTTCTTTTACACAAATACATTCACACACACACATACAATATCCCTTCAAAATGACTTGAAGCAACACAAGGTGTAGCATTGATATGTTATTTTTCTCTCACACAAGTATTTCATATACTGCATCGTTTAAGGTGTGAATTGATTTACTGCCTGGTGGAAATGTCTTCAAAAGTGTAAATTTTTCTTGCTATTTCTTTTCAATGTGATAATATTTTTATATGCCTAATAGACAACAACACACTCACATAATTCCTTTCTTCTATATAATTCTTGACTGCGTTAAAAGAAGCTGTGAGCGACTGTGGAAGGGTCTTTCATTAAGCTGTTCCTGTCTTTAAATTTAAATAAAATAAAATGTGTGGGAGAATCATAGACATTTTTTATTAGTTTGAAAAACCTCTTGATGCCATTATGTGTGGCATATAACATCATTCAAATATCTGCTACGGCTTCTTTGGATGGAGTGCTTTCGAAATGTGAAATTACTCTGGCGCATAAATCCGGCTGACAAGAAATAGTCTAACGAGGACAAATCGCACGGTCTCAAATCGCTCGTGCATAATACCGAATGTGGCATGAACTGACTGGCAGTTATCTCCGGCCTGCTGAAACCACATGTCGTTGGAGTACAGATCATTCAATATGTTAGTAAGCATCGACCTATGGCGTTTGCCGTTCACAGTAATGGCCTGGCCAATGTCGTTCTCAAAGAAGTATGGACCGATGATGTCGTCAGGCCAAAATTCACTCCAAACAGTTATTTTTTCAGGTTGCATTGTGCGCTCTTGGACGCTTGTGGATTATTATCGTCCCAAATTTTAAAAATCCCGCAATACGTTGGTCCAACAGAACACCCATTTGATAAAACAATTTTATTATATGCATGTGTTTTTGAATGTTATAATCGTCTATGGTGAATTGGCAAAACTCTGAATAACTGACAACTAACAACAAGATGGGCGTTATTAATTGTCAAGGTTCGGAAGTACCTGTTGGAAGACCCTTTATATGAACATATTGGGTGAACCATCTCTCGGTTTAAATTTGAAGCACCGGTTATTTCGAATCTGGCAATACTCATGTCGTTCTATTCTGTCACAAAATTCAGTATATTCCCCCTGATTGTGTAAGACGTTGGCGTTTACGCCTCTGTCGTATTTCGTAGTAAATTAAAGAAAACTGTGTAAGATTCTTTAATCTTGTACAAAAAACGACTTCGGCGTAAACGCCAGCGCCTTACACAATCAGGCTGAATATCTCCACTGAACGAAATGATTCGATTTACGCTTGATCAAAGTTGGGATTTATTAAAAATTTAAAAACAAAGATAATTGTTCGAAATTGCACGAAAATGTCAAGAGTACCAGTTTACACTGGTTTCACTGCTGATGCGCCAAAACATGACCGTGCTCGTACAGTGCGTAAACCCGAAAATATTGAAGCTGTGGCTGAGAGTGTGCGTGGGAATCCATCAACACCAACTGGTCATCGTACTCAAGAATTGAACATTTCACGCACCTGTTTAGATCTCGGTATGACGCCTTACAAAGTTCCATTGGTTCAAGAGTAAAGCGGAACAAATTTACTTTTTGAACCGTTTTTGTTTTATTGCATTTTTAAATTTAAACTTCAAAATGGCCCAACCATTAGTAGGCAGGTCAAAATCAGCTGATGCAAAGAAAGGGAAAAGGATTTTTCAGATTGCGTTTAAAATAAGGAAGAAATATTTAATCACAAAAATCTAAAAATGATCTCATAGAAACATAAACGTTATGAATTGGGCCACCCTACTAAAGCGGTTAGCATAACAATCTTTGCTGTTGAGGCCAATCAGCGCTGGCGTGTTTCATACAATTTTCCAGTGGGTTGAAAAAAGAAATTTTTGTTATTATTTGGTTTTTCTGCTTCTGTTGCCGCCAATTTTTCTGTTAACATTTGGAAAAGCATTTCCCTACTCTACATAAAATATTTTACTGCTTTGTGTTGTAGTTGCTGCTTCCTCTACTTGTGTTTGCTCTACCAGCAAACTGTTATTGTGAATTGTTTCGAGTGCTGCTGCTGTTACCGTTCGTTTATTGTTTTTGCTGTTTGTTGTTAGCTTAACTGCCTCAGTGTTTGGAGTGTTTTTGGTTGTCATACACGTTCGGTTGTTTGAATAGCAAAGACGTTTTTTTATCTATTTATTTATTTTGCCTTTTATTTTTGTGTTCCTTCAGTTTCAACTTAGCAGCGGCCTTATTGTATTATATTTACAACGTCTGTATACATTTTGTCTGGTATATTTTATGTGTTTCGGTCGTATTTTTTAAGAGCAAATTCTATTCGTCTATTCATTCATCCCAATCCCATACACAAAGCGACATCTCATCTCTAGGTGGCCCCCATCCATCTACTATCGGTTTTTCGTCCACGTATTGTATTCATACACAAGCATATGCGCATACATATTCACAGTGATGACGACGATTTGCTGCGACAACGGCTATAAATCGCATTAGACGGTCTGCTTATTAAAAGTAATCGTTTGTTTTTAGTCGTGCATTACGTCTGATGAAAATCGTTCGCATCTCCTGAACTAAATGCGGTTTTAGGAGACAAGCAAAAGTACGAAAAGCCTTACGTCTATTTTTTCGGCCGGTATATCCGTATTTTTGTCGTGTCGGTGATGTCATAGTTCGTGTAATTCGGTGTTTGCCGTAGTTTTAAGTGACAATACCGTTACATTGCACTGCATTGCAGAAAATCGAAAAGAAAGCAAATGAACACACACATCCATACATGCATATTTTATATGTGTATAAGAAAACACAAAACGTGTTTGTGTGCGGGAGTGTATTTTTTGTGCACTTGTAAATTGCTAAAAGTGTTAATTGTAAATATAACAACATGTAGTATGCAAATTTGTATTGAATGGGTATTGAGATAAAAAAATAAATAAATAAATGAGAAAGAAAGCGTTAGAATGAAAATAAAAATACAAACAAATAAAATAAGAGAGAAATGCCCATAAGCAGTTCACTCACTATTCATAAATAATTTTTATTTCACATGCATGTGTTGTTGTTTAACATTTATTTTTATAGCCAATAAAAATATTAATTGAGTGAGAAATTTAATAACAATTTTTTTTAAACAAAAACAGTGAAAATTAAATTGTAATGTGCTTCAGTTAATTTTTATAAATGAATGTGTTGTTGTTGTTGCTGCTGCTGCTGCAATATTTTGTCGTTGCATAATCTTCTACCGGTGTACTTGTTTATTAATAGAGGACGCCGCTCTTTTGTTTGTTTTAAAATAGAGCAACACAGAAGAATATTGTCGATGCAGAATGAAGTACAGAATTTAATTATAGTCTTATCATGAAATGAAATAAAAAAGTTATTTAATCAGAAATGCTGTATACAACCTGTGATAACGTGTGTATGTGTGTATCTAGAAGTGATAAAAATGCACATATTTACACTTTTTGCTGCACTTATATTGTCTGTAATATATTGTTGTTTAACTAAGTGTGATAATTAGGGATAAACGATTCTGATCGCGTTAGACCAACAGAAAAAGCATTGCAGCTAACAAATAATGTGAATATTCAGTTGTTTTTTTACCGGAAGGTAAATGTCGATCTTAATATAGGGAAGTCATAATGGCTTCCTGGCGTATAGATGACACGGACATGCTGCTGAAATTTTTGGACTTAAAAAAACAGTACAAAAAGACCATCTACATAAGAACCTCACTGAACAGCAGCAATCAATTCCTTGGGCTTTAGAAATTAAATGTGTGTCGGCAAACATTTGTAATTGTGTAAAATAATTTTACAACACTGCTATCCATATGAGCGTCCCAGTTCTTTTCTGTGCTTCGGCCATGGATTCAATTTCTACCTGAAAGGAAGGAGGATGCTGTGACCTTGCATTTAGTACATAATAGTAATAGCTGCCAGTAGTTGTTCAGTGACCAGTGTTATGCCTTTGATAAAGCTGATCAGAAGAATGCGCGACTATATTCATGACTGAGCGCCCATTCGAATTCGGAACTTTCGGCTTAATAGTCTCGTGTTAACTAGATACTTCAGCCAATAGCATCCTTAAACGATAGGTTTTTTTTATTAGTGCGGCCACAGTTTTCTTGATAATGCAGCTCTTGTAAGCTTCTGGAGCCCTGGAGCCCGTAACCCCTTTTCACTTGTGACTAGGAAAAGTATAAAAATTTTTCATTATCTTCATATCTTCATATCAAAAGCTTTACTGCCTTAATTGCTCAATAAAAAATAAAAAAAAGCTTTAAGTAGATTTGAATCAGATTTTGATTAAATAATAAAAAAACAAGTAAAAACGATATATTCGAGTGGGTCGAATCTTAAATACCCTCCGAATATTTAGTAAGTAAATTTAAAATGTTTAACTTGGTGCGACAGAGTTCCTTTAAGACATCTCTAAATCTCTATTTTGACAGACTAGTTACGGGAAGGGCCGTAGGGGAGACGTTTCACCTCTGCAAGATCAGAGAACATCTCCGCTTCTTATAGGCTTAAGAAGTAAAAATTGTTCAATAGTTACATTATTTTTGCATATCATATCGTACGTCAACGCCCACTAATGGTGGGGGGGTCCCAAAAATAGACTATATCATGTTTTCCACAGACGAAGGTATGGGCATTGCTAGATCGTCTCAGACTTCATCACTGATCAAGAATATATATACTTTATGGGTCCAATTCTCTTTGGAGGGTATTAAAACTGTATTTTGTCGGGGTTTCTCTGGCAATGGCCGTTTGGGACATTTCACCTTTGTCATAAAATTCTAAAAATAAATTTTTGGGATAATTAAATGTAAAATATAAAATTTTTTTTTTTTTGATAGGGACATTTAGGTGTAAAGGGGGAGGAGAGGGGCAGAGGAGTACCAGGTTGCGTCTCAGCTTCGTCAATAAAGCTTAAAATTGTTATTTTTAAGGAATGTAGGCTTAAGTAAAACAATTTGTTAAATTTTTACACTATTTTTGCATATAATAACGCCCACGAAAGGAGGCGGGTTCCAAAAACCATTTTTTTTTATTTTATGGCTTCAAGTTTAGCGCGTAGGACCTTCTCTGGCATAAAAATATATCATTTGCTTAACAAAATTACAAAAAAAAAACTTAAAAAATAATGTTGCTATTTAGAGGTTGGTTTAGTTCTTCTTAGGGGAACTTTTTTCCCTCTTGCCCGATTTAGCCCATTTCCTAACTTAACCTGTGCTATCCTTCAAGATATATTTGTACCAAGTTTCAAGCGTCTTTTGCACTGAATCGTGATTTGTACAGACGGACGGACATGCTCATCACTGAGCAAGAATATATATACTTTATGGGGTCTCAGATGGATATATCGCTGCGTTACAAACGGAATGACAAAGTGAATATACCCTCCATTTCTGTTTTGGAGGGTATAAATTTAGTTCTTTTCCTTCACATCTTGGCAAATATGCGTTGGTTTCACTTGAGTTGTATTTTAGAGTATTTTATTTCAAACAATTTCCCTTTTTATTAACATTTTCTGTTGTTTATGTTCAGTTTGATGCCCTGCGACTTGTTCAATCAATTTCATTTCATATATTTTTTAACTGATAAGTGGAATTTATAGATCAATAAAAACGTACACGTATTGTGTTTCATTGATAATAATGCCGATTCGAAGAACTCAGTGAGTGTCATAGCTAATGTGCGTTTAGAAATGTTATTCAATTTTGAAAAGCAATTGACATGATTTTCAAACTTTATAAAACAAACGAATCGAAGAATTATTTTTCAATTCTATAGTTTCTATTTGATTGGAATTTATTAGAGATATTATTAATATATTAAAAATAATGCTTTTGTTTGTTGTGCGGTTAAGGACGTCTACTGATGATTTGGTGTAAGAACCAATGAAACAAAAGCATTATGCATATGTATATACGCATATGTATGTATGTATGCATATGTGTAGGAGCACCCTGCCGGAAATATCCGTAGTAAATTTTTACTGTGTCACTAATGACATGGTCCCCAGTACTAGTGGCTTATAATACCCCATTGAAAATCCCCTACTGACATTGGTACTAGTGATTCACTGGTACATGTTGGTAATTATAGTCTGCACTTTTGGCAATTTTCAAAAATAGATGTCGCTAACAAAAATGCATACGTTGTTAACTTTTCAGATTTTGATTAAAAAAATTCAATAACCGCCACTAATTGCGAAGGCAAATATAAAAATGTAGACAAATTTATGTAAATATGTTTGACAATGGCGCCAAAACAGTCACCAAAATACTAAACAAAAGTGGTGACTGGAAGATATTTGTCACCAGGATTCCTAATAATAGAAAACAATAATCCAAGTAATTTTGTTTATAAAATTTAGTATGGAAATAACTCAAAAGAACTTAGTAAATTTCATATGAATGGTCAACTCAAGTCAACCGTCTAAGAATTATAGAAACCGCTTATAATTGGTCTTAAGTAGACTTGCATTTTGTCTAAAACGAACAAATGAACGAATTGGACCCAAGTCTAGCCACAAGTGTGCTTTCACGTTCTAAAAAAATTATTCTGTATAAAATTTTATTTTTCTTTAATGGGTTTTTGTTTGTTTTATTTATGAATAATTGATAAGTATCTTAATTGCCACAAACTGCGAGAAAACAAAAGATACAATTTATATTTTTTCCACAAACTTTGACAAAGTTGTTTGGCTTAGTATTTTTTTTTATTACTTTAAATGAATAATACGGCAATTGCTTAACCCTTTGCAGGTTACAGGTAAAGGGCTGATACGTCTCTAAAGGGCTGATACGTCTCTAAAGGGCCCCACAGACATCGTTCTTTTTGCACAGTTTTAACCATACAGTTCAAAACTGTACGATTAAAACTGCTAGTATATGGGAAAAAACCGAGTTCTTTTGGAACGTGCCAAAAATCTGTTGCGTCTTGATTTTAACCGTCGGTTTTCACACGTGTTCGTTCAAAACAGCTTGTGTAAGTGTAAAATACTGAAAATGTAAAAATTGCTGATTCGCGTGTTTATATGCATTTGCATACATATTTTTGTTTTGTTTTGATTATTGCAAAGAAGAAGAGAACGTACAGTGTGTGCATGATCGTTGTACGTGTTAAACCGTAAAGTTTTACCCATTCCGTTTAAACTGTTAAAAAGAACGAAGTGTGTGACCACCTTAACAATTCTTATCTTGCATCATAATAGATAAGTTGGGTTTGGTTTAAATTCTTTTAAGTGCATTCCGTATCCTCTGGAATTTAGTGTTATTGCCTTTTTCTTTCTGCATAGTGTTGAAGGCATAATTCCTGGCGCTGCCAAGAGTGTGACCATAGTAATGAGTTGTCACAAAGATTTTATTGTTGAGCCACGGTGAAATACTTCTATTTGATGGTTCATATTCTCAATCACTCTGTAGAATAATTGAGGTTCAATGTGCCGAATTATCTCATCCTTTAGCTCTTAGCTTTTTTTCTTTTAAATATCCCCAAAGAAAGAAATCCAATGGTGTCAAATTATATGATCGTGACGGCCATTAACATCGTCACGACGTGAGATAACACGGCCATTGAATTTCAAAAGAGACGAACCCCATTCAACACTGGAAGAAAGAAATGTTAAATTAAGCTGGGCAAAATACTTGACGTTACGATGTGACCCACAAGTAAAATCGTGCGTTTTGGTTGGACCACTCTTTAATTAGACTCAATTAATTAAATAATTAATTTTTTTTTAAGTTCTTTTATTGAATTGGAGTAGCTTACATTTTTCTTCATACGCACTGCACTAAATTCGCCATTTTAGGGGCCAATTGTCGTCATTGAATTTTTCATTAAAGGTGCGGTCACACTTATCAAATATTTGCCCAAAAAAGCATAACCACTAAATAGTAATGAAACTTTTTAATTCAGACAAGTGTTTATTGAGTTAAACAGTTCCGAATAATATCCTGTTCTATGGCATTGTCTATTAGTTTTGTGTGAAAGTGTTTTAATTCACAAACACATACGAGTATCTGAACCAAAATATCTTTCATTAGTTGTGGTTACGCTCTTTTGTGCAAATATTTGATAAGTGTAACCGTACCTTAAGAAGATGATTAAATCGTCAAAGAACTCAATATACGAGGACTGTTTAACCATTTGCACAAAGAAGTTTTGTGTGCACAGAGCACCACATTTGGAGAAAATCTGTTCTACTTTTCATAAAATCGACCGCCTTGGTTTGTAGATCAGTAATTAAGAGTGGGACATAAATGTGTTAAAGGCGCTCAAATAGTTAAAGGCATAAGCAAATTTCAAAACAGATAAACTTGTACTGTGCGCACATAAAATATTTTTCGATTATCTTTTAATAACAAGAATAAAAATAAACAATAATTTTTTTAAACTTGTTTGTATTTTGAAGAGAATTTTGAGCTGCTGTTGAAAGTGTTTAAAAGCGTTTTTAAGTTTCATATACTTTATTTTTGGGCTCTGACAAACAGTGCTGCTGTTTAAGTTTATCGTTAATAAATTAAAATTTATTTATTGGCATTTGTTTTACAAATAAAAACAGAAAATAAAAAAATCAATATAAATACTTTTTTTTATAGTATATCGTTTATCGGTTTTAAATGTTAATTTGATAAAGTTGTTGCGCCACTTAAATGTCTGGACGCATTTTTCTATTTCACAGCCGCTACGAAATGCAGATGGCTGAACACTTCAGTAAATATTTAAAAACGCATGAAAACCCACATTCAACATTTCTTTGGTTAAATTTGAAATATTTCTCGTTCATATTGATTTAGCAGTTAATAGTTCTTTTTTGTGTAAAACAAAACTAAATCAAGAAAGACACAGAGACCCACATAATTTCCACAACATTTTGTTCCCACGATAGACAATTTTGAACTAAATGCTGCTGTTCATTCATATGATTTTTAAAAGTTTCTTTTATTTTTGTTCTAATTTATGTGAGTTTTTTACCATTGGGTTTTGCTTCGCCAGTATCGTATACTTGACAGTTTAAAGTTGTACACAAGTCATTAGGTGTTCATGAAAATAAAATATTACACATATTCTTTCTGAACATTTGCCGTCAACTTTAATTTATTTTCTTGATAAAAGAGTCTAAAAAACATTTCAACCTTAATTATGTTTGGAATTATGAAAATATAAGTATTTGTTAGTTTAAAAATGATCTAAATTGCTGAGGTGTGTATGGAATTTCGAAAGAGTTCTAAATAAATTCCGCAATAAATAATTGTGATCACCCGAATTCTTATCGACGTGAATTTAAATTGTCTCTGGTCTTAAGTCTACCGTACACATGCTTTTTTACAGCTGACTAGTCAACTTTTCAACCCACATGTATTTATTTATGGCTGTCAACAAAATATTTATAATACTCTGGTCACAACTGTATCAGTTCTTCTGATATATCTCGGCTTTTGGCCAGCTGATTAGTGTCCATGTTTTATTCATGGCTCAGCTATCAGGTCATCTCACTAGCACAACAATAGAAAAAACGAGAACGTTGAGTCGAATCTTAAATACCCTCTGAATACTTAGTAAATAAAAACTCTATTTTGTGGGTGTTACACCGGGAGGGACCATAAAACACTGAAAAATTAATTTTTGGGATTATTAAGAGTAAAAAAAAAATGTTTTAAGGGTCATTTAGGGGCACATTTTGGAGGAGGCTAGGGCAGAGGAAGATCAGAGAACATCTCAGTTTCGTCATAAAAGCTTTAAAATTTAATTTTTAAGGAATGTAGACTTAAATTATACTATTTGTTAAATATTTACACTATTTTTCCACATAATATGTTATTTCAACGCCCACTAAAGAGAGCGGGGCCCAAAAATGGGTTTTCCTGGATGCAAGTTCAACGCTTTGGACCTTCTTTTATATAAAAATTTATCATTTGCTTAACAAAATTAAAAACAAAAACTTTAAAAATTATATTGTTTTTTAGAGGTTGGTTTAGTACTTCTTAGTGGAACTTTTTCCCTTTCCCGATTCATTCCATTTACGAACTGCGCTATCCTACAAAATGTATTTATACCGAATTTTGAGGCTCTTCCTATAAACCGAATCGTGATTTCCACATACGGACATGGCTATATCGTTTCAGAATTCCCCACTGGTCAAGAATATATGTACTTTATGGGATCTTGGAGCGATATTTCGCTGCGTTACACAAGAAATGACAAAGTGAATATTCATACTCTCCAACTCTTTTTTGGTATAACAACAGGCATTTTGTTTGTGTAAACATTTTCCATCTTGTCAAAAACAAATCGTGCTTACGGTTTTGGACTAATTGCTTTTTACAATAACAAAAATCAGCATTGTAAACAAACATCGGTGAAACGTAAATAAAATACATGATGGGGGACGGCCAAAACTCAACTCTGCCAAAAATCAGGAGAGGTGAGATGGCCCGTTATTTGGGACATGATTTTATTAAAATAATTTTTTGCAAACACCCAATTCTACAAAAAAGTTTTATCGTTTTACTTAAATTTTTTCTTTTGTTTTTAGCCAAATTGAAACCAATAAAGGGTGCGATTTTAAGAGTTTTCGAATTTGATTTAAAAATACATACAATTCAGAGAAATTTATGAAATATTTATTTTAGTCGATAGATTGATATATAAAATTCAATGTTAAATTTCCAACTTATCGGCCGGCATCTCACGAATAAATTCTTCAATATTGGCTTCCAGTCCGTCAATCCTGACATGAATTTTAACATTGCCCGCGCCACAAAAAATAGTCTAAAGGCGTTAGCTTTAAGTGGGCATTTGACTGGCCCAAACGTGATTAAAAGTGTTCGCCAACACTCCCCCTGAATTGGACCACAAATGGATGACAAGTCCAGCTCTTCCACTTTGGGCAAAAAATAAATCATCGTAAGGAAGCAATCGCCATGAACAGTAACGTTCTGGCCCATAATCCCCACCAAACAATGCATTTTTTCTTATCCATTGGCAGTTCTTGCACTGATTCTGGTTGCTTTTCACACCAAATATGACAATTTTGGATTTTTCAACTATCCATTCAATCAGAAATGAGCACGATGCACTTTCTTAACCGTTTTTTAAGCGTTTTTCGTTTGTGCGTCGATTCATGGGTAAATTATAGACCAAACTGAACATGCTTAACAGTAACGTATTACACGAAAACAGCTGAGAAAGTTGCTGAAAAAACATACTTTATTTTACAACTTAGAATTTCGAAAATTTGTTTATATTGCGTATATCTACATAAAAATAACATCTATACTACATATCGCACTGGTTCCTCTAAGAGAGCCAACTCAAAATTTTACAATTTTCACTTTTTACAAGAAATCGATATACAGTGGTCACATCTACCCACTGTAAAAATCTTACATCATTATCTCTACTCTTTCGCAAAAAAATATAGAAATCTACACCTGTTTGTGATATGAAGTAGTATAAAATATCTGCAGTTTTTTGCCTCTACTGAAAATTTTTAAATTTTGGGTTGACGCTCTTTATAGGAACCAGTACGACATATTCAATCAATATTGATGGACGATAAGATATTTGGAAGAGTACCACGAAAATATTATTATTTAAATATTTAAAAACTGCAAATAGTGTAATATTGCAATTGTAATATATGTCGAGTAAATTTAAAATGACCTGAGAGTTGTATTCCTTTTTCGGTCGGATGTAGATGGTGTATATAGTGAAGCAGTCAGTTGGGGAAAGTATGTCTTATACCGTCTTAACTAACCGAGGAATTTGAATTATGAGACATAAAAATGTGGTCAGTCCATTGAATATCGTACTGTATTTTCATACAAGAGAACATCACGAGCTTCTGATTCCCCAATATCTATAAATACGTATGGGGCAGCACCATCCACCAGCCGTCTGGGGTTAAACTTAATCATGTTCGCGAAGCCCCACACGGATGACATGAGATCACTTGCAAGTTTGCCCTTTGGCATCAATATCATCCAAGCTTGGCCACTTGGTGATTAATGCTGCTATCATCAGTAGTAGACATGCTTCTAAGTGTGACATAAAAGGTAATTTAAAAAGATAAGAAAAAGAGTAGGAGACAGAACGGAGCCTTGCGCTGCCCCCAAATTCACCTTGAACTCATTTGATGATACCCCATCTATAACAACTC
The DNA here is from genome assembly GCA_951800035.1 of Linnaemya tessellans. NCBI lineage: Eukaryota > Metazoa > Arthropoda > Insecta > Diptera > Tachinidae > Linnaemya > Linnaemya tessellans. The sequence continues at coordinate 36,214,531 of OX637533.1, read as the reverse complement.
GCCTGCCGCAGAGGTGACCACCTATATATCGAAAGAAATCATCACTGACGTCCAAAGCAGTCAGTTTCGATTGTACTATGCTAAAAGAGAAACCAGAGTCTGTTCCCTTACCGGCTTCGGCAAAAAAGCTAAAAATATTAAATAGTCTTAGGAAGAATGCATGTCTAAACATGCATTAAGAAAAGTAATAACTTCTGGACAATCATTATATAATTCGATTTGAATGAAAAATCTTTCGACTCCCTATCTTCGAACAATTTTCGTTTCGAATCGAATTACTTTCTATTACTTAATTTCGCTTTGTACCCGATTTACGATGCTTAAAATATTGATAGATATTTCATAACTTCAAGGCCTCTGAAACCGACTAACGACTAACACTGGGCAGTTAAAACCAACAATAACTGCAAAATCTTTAGCATTCTTACGTTGTTATTTTTAGTACTTCCATGTTATTTTCTTACGATGTAATTGGAAAACACGGCCTGTTATTTTTGTGAGGTAAAAATAGTGGCCTGACACTGAACTGCACTCTCCATTTTTGCACTGTTCAATTGCATTTGCTCAATTCTACTTGATTTCACTTATTTCCTATAGAAGACATAAAACACTTCAAAACAACACACTTAACGACCACTATTTGTGTTTTGTGTGTGCAATAAACATTAAAAATAAAATAGAAAATACCAAAACTGCAAGTGTTGTTTGCTTATAAGGCATCATTGAACTTCATTTCCGATGGGTGGCCAATAAATTGCTTAAGTTCACATGTTGGCAAAAAAACTAAACAAATCGTAACACGAAGCCAAATTATTGTTAATTTAGTCTGCTCAGTCATAAATTTTGCTTCAAAGTAGAACGAAAATGGTCATGGTCAATGTAAACATTTTATTTATTTTTTAATCTGGTTGCTAGTGTGTTGTTCATACGGCAAAAATAAACAAAAATAATTTATTTAGTGCATAAAAAACTGTTTGAGAAGAATAATATTGATCCTATGGAATGTTTCGAATTCCAAAACAAAAGACTGGCGAAAGTGAAGACAAGGAAAGTGCTGACTTATTGTCAAGAAGAATTTACAAGGCATTTAAATAAATAAATAGATGCGTAAATAGATGCGTCGTTCATTTTGTAAATTGAAATCGAGGCTTCCCTCTACAACGAATTCTGTTCAATCGAAATAAGTTAAAATTAAAATTTAGTTCTGTTGAATCAATAATATCAATTAGTTGTAGAGTGGATGCAGCACAAGACTAGCACTCCGATATGCCTTCTTCGTTTCGCTCTGAAAAGCTCAACCAAACGATATGTTGAGCTGCTGTACGATCACTAAATATCGTTTTGCCAGTGTTGCCTCTGTCGATTGATTTCCCTGACTTCCTGCTAGTTTTTAGCTTTGTCGACGTTGGGAAGATTTAAAAGGAAATAAAAAACATTGAGACCAGTTTAGTGAAAAATAAAACACTGAAAGTAGTTTTTTTTGCCAAACTGGTCCGTTTTGCAAACAAAAGTTAACGTGCGATGACGGGAAATTATTCTTAATTCAAATAAATCTCGTAGTAATAAAATTAAGACGTTTCAATCTCTAAAAGTGTTTTAAAGTGTTATTTTTTAGCAACATATTGGCAACACTGTTTTTGGGAGCTCAGCTGTTTTCGTTAAACATGTTCAGTTTGGTCTATGTTAAGATTCATGTCTATAGGGACAATTTCGCAATGACTGACGGACTGGAAGTCAATATTGAAGAATTTATTCGTGAGAAAGAGGCCGATATGCTGGGGAGGGTATGCCGAAATCGGACTCAGCATATGAAACATTTGAGGCATAGCCGCGGTCAACATTTACATGAAATCAACTTTAAAAATTAAATTATATTGAACGTTCTATTTATTTTTAATAAAATCCGAAAGCTCTTAAAAATCCCACATAAAGTCTTAATTAAGTTTTTTGCGCCTTTTTAAAATTTTTCTGTCAAGAATTTTTTAAAATTTTTTTCAGTGTATTGTTGCCCTCTTAATGCAACGACAATAATGGAAAAAATACACAAAATTTAATTTTCAAGAAATTTTATGGTTTTTCCAAAATGATGCGTCTTTTCCTCATTATTTTCATTATTTGGTATGAAAATAATGAAATATTTTAATTGAATTTCATTTTATATTTAGAATAAAATAATTAACTTGAGCAAGCAAAGTTGAAGACATGGAACGAATGCTTTAAATTTACAATTGAAATCTATGGATTTGGTGTTTCGTAAGCATCAAGGGATTTGTCGTCGTTTCCTGTTTGTTTTGCCAAGAAATTTGTTTCTGTCGTCATTTTGATTATTCAGTTTTCATTCAATATGTAGACGATTTTATTGAAATTGAAAACGAATTTTATTTATTTAAAATGTATTTAAAAATATATTTACAAAACTTTGTATATCAAGTTTGCCGTTCTTGCTTCTTTATTTTTATTCAAAATGTGCTAAAAATGTCGATTAATTTAAAGACATTTTTTCATACATAAAGTTTTGTTGTTTTTTCTATTACACATTCCCTCCACTTGACGTATCTTATGAGTTTGAATGTAAAACGAAAATACGAGGGAAGTGCGTGAATTACCAGACAAAAATCTTTTTGCTCCATTTAAAGAATACGTTTCACTGAAACTGTGAAGATCTGTATGGAGTTGCAATGTTTAAAAAGTTCGTTATCATATTCCGTTAGAGCAGACTATTTTTTTAATGATCTGGACTAAAAGTCGGCGCTACTACTGATGGATCCTTGAAAGAAATATGTGGGCCGATCACATTTTTACACCACAAACCGCTACTCTTTGAAAATCTCTTTCGTAAATCTCTATTTGATTTTGACTGTCTCGCACTCATGTATTTAACAAATTTCCGACAATGTTAATGGTCTGCGGACTACTATATCTGTGCGCGCGTTATAGGAAGTACTTTGTCGAAAATGCCAGCGAAGAGGATAGCGAAATTCGCTTTCACGAACTTTATTCTTATTCTCTTTCACGCGAACCACGTGCCGATGATATTGACAGTTTTTCAGGTTACATGCTATGCCCGTTGGTAGAACTTTTTTCATAAAATGTTCGTAAGACCACTACGCGGTGACACTTGGCAATTTTACGTGGCCAAAATTAATACCTCTCGTTCCAGAGATGATTTGGGAATTAAATTTTAGGAGTATTAGTAACCTCATTTCAAGGTGAAAAAAGTGGCCTTCAAATTTGACCAGCCCCATGTATCTACATGTATTTCAACGCACTGAATCCGAATAGTTAAGAAAGTAGAATTTGTTTATTATTTTCCTGCGGAGTTGCATATCCTTGAATAATGTATTGTACTTTTTATAACATGATTGTGTTAATTTCTGTCAATGCTATTCAGTGACTAGTGATATACCTTGATCATTGAAAGAATTCACACAAGCACGCACTAATGCAGATCAGAATAATGACTTGGGATAAGTTTCATAAATCAACGTTTCAACTACTTAAAACAAGAACAACTTGGAATGCATTTAGGGATCTGACCCCAAGATAAAGAAAATTTAAAAAAATATTAATATACAATATTTTAATAAAGTAATAATGAGAATCAAGTAAGAGAATTTAAAATAAAATTTAACTGCAGAGTGGTTAAATATGTTGCAGGATTTGTAAGGAATAAAGTTTAATTATGAATGAATGACTTGATTTAGGACTGAAAATGTTTAGTGTCCCACAGAGGCCTTCTAGAGTATAAAGTGATTATGGTCGACATTAACAACGATCTTACAAATTTGAGCGCATTATGTTTTAGGATGATGTTTGTATATGTGCATGTTCATTCATGCTAGTGTCATGTGGCAAACTTCATTGTTTCCTCAACAAAAATTTTAATGATTCTGTGGCCGGATATTGGTGAGGTTTCCTTTGGGAAGTTCACATGTTGTGTGAAGTTTCCTCAGGGGATGGTAGTAGCTTATTGAATTTCGTTCTAACCGACAGTAGCACTTTCTATTTCCTGTTGCGAACAAATTGAAAATTGTTATCTCATGGATAACAGTCACTACTCTAGTAAGTCATTTATTTCCTGTTCAGCACTTTAGAAATCTGTTTGTCTGTGAATTGAGAGATTTATGTATGAGAAGTTGCCACCTGTCTTCCTTGTAAGTCACACTAGTCGGGATAATTTCGGCGGCGGTATTAAACATACGATATCATAAAATCTTAAAAGCACCCATAGATTAGACAGTAATGGTAAATAGCTATACGTTTAGCATGGATGTAAAAATTTCAGAGAACCATGCTAAATAAATATATTAGTTCCCTTTCACAGGAAAGTGAAAGTCCATTTTAAAAATGTCGTCGAAGCGAAAAGTTGCAAAAATTGCTATTCTTCTAGAATTAAAACAATTAGAAATTGAGAGCCAAAATAAAAAAAGAATGAATGTATGATTTATTATTTATATCCCATAAAATTGGGTACGAACGATATAAATTAATTAACGATATAAATTAATTAATTTTGCCTCCATTTGTATTGTTTTGTAGAGTTGCCAAAATAATCACTTACACAAATTTACAAGGCAATAGTTGGAAATAATTATTATTGTTAATATTTTAATGAGATTATTGTTACAAAAAGACATCAATTGTCTTCTTTATGTATATTTGAAGAAAATTATTATAATTAATTTCATATACATGTACATACATATAAGTATATACAAAATAACTTGGATTTACAATTATTATTTTAACACAATCCTGTAACTTTATATATGTAAGTCTGTGAAGTGGCAACAGTGTTTACCGCCCTGTCATTTCATTTTCACAAAGTGTCAAAAAATTGCTTTCTAGAAAAAATCAGGGAAAGCTGATTGGAAAGTAATATAAGTTTGCATGTGTTAGTGTAAAAATGTGAGTGTATTGCGACTTTCATGCAATTACTTTCATGTGTAAATACTAAGTTAGTCGTTAATGAATGAACTTGTTCACGCAGAAATTAAAAAGATTTTTGCTTGAAGTTGGGAGTATAGGGGAGAAATCGAGAAATTAAAAAATTAGACAAGAATTATCTAGCCTCAATATGGCCCATAGTCTTATATTGAATTTGTACACACATTGAATGAGTTCTCAAGTTTTTTACTTCCTACTTTAATATTCAATAAATTGCTTGTTTACAAAATATTTCATGCAATTAATTACCGCAGCATGTCTTTTAAATTACAAAATTTTTCGTTCATTGTAACATTATTTTTCTGATTTAATACGATTTTGTATAAAAATATGTCATCATCTAAATATAATGAGAAATAAAACGCCGAAGATGAGACATTGCCCAAACCGGCCTATTTACAACCCAAATTTGATATGGTTTGAAAGAAAGCCGCACACAACTATTATATACATTTTATGTCCTTTTTTATAATTTGGTCTAAGACACTTCAGATGGTCCATATTGACCACTGAGATCAAGAAACCTCTAATAAAGCTGTAGCAGAGTCGGTGAGTCTATTAGTATCAATCAGTCAATCAACTCCGTGCCATTAATTAAGAAGAATACTCGAGATAAAGTTACTAGAATAAATAGCGTGACTCACACTACTGCCATCCTCAAACGTTTACATATCTCGCTGAAAGGTTTGCGAGCTGCATCGATCGGTAGTGATTTTTTTGTCATTAATCTTTTAGGTTAGTTTTGCTTGAGTTGCTTTATCAGAGTCTATTTGCTAACGGCTTCTGATTTGGTTGGCATACGCTGTATTTTAAACTCTTTTCTACATGCACTAACAGCCGCGTATCTCATTTATTTTTTACTCTTATGAAATTCAAAAACTGACCTCGTACGATTGCACACAAACTTGTTGAATAAATTTTTTTTGTTCAAAACATTTTAATTAAGAGCGCTCATGATCACCTGACGTCACTTGTGGAATTAAATTAGATATTTTTATTAATAAAAAATAATCATTTTCGTTTGATTTTTTTTCGTAACGATCGATTATAGCGCCATGGAGTTATTGATTGCAGAGGAGGAGGGAAAGCAATTCAAAACATTTTAACAACATGTTATCGTAAATATTCTCTTTGCGTTTTGTTGTTACTCTTAATTCAAGGCGTAGATCTATTTTCGAGTTGTTAAAATTTTAAATAAACTATTTTTATATAAGAACAGTGAATACCAATAAAAAGTATTTATACAAACACGAACATATGCCAACATATTTTTATGTGTTAATTAACAAGTTGTTTTTAGGCAGAATTTACTTTTAATAAATGAATATATTAAATTGAATAAGAAAATGATGTGGTTCAAACATCGGTACTGCAATATTAGGTTTATCTTTCATCACTCACGGATAATGTGTGCAGCTGTATTGTCTTCTTCCAAACATACTAGACGATACAAGGGTAAAATAATCTGGTTACTCTTCCACAATACATACTTCGGTGAGTGATCACAAAGAAAATCAATAACTAGAATGATCATTCCTGTTGAGATTCAGGAAAGTATCGTACGAGAACGATTTCATCAATAATTTAATCTATCTTTGACCAGAAGAAAGCCAAGCATCCTTTGAAAACAATATTAAAGAAACTATTTTTAAGAGAAGTCCTTAATTGCTTAAGACTATTTTTGCCTGATTTATGCTAGGAACACAACTGCGACGAACGACGACGACGTCGCCAAAAATAAAACACATTGGTGTATATGAAAATGCACACAATCGTGGCGTTGGTCGACGTTCGCCATACTCAGCGAAAGTTGAAATACATTTATTTCTAATTGTTTCGTCAACGAACGACGAACAAATCAATATAAAGTGACCAGGTTTCATATACTCAAACTGGTTTTTTGTAGAAAAACATAGTTCACTAGTGTATTGTTGCATGTAGCACTAAAATTTTCAGTACATACTAAAAATGCATTCGCCAATTCACAAAAATTTATCATTCGGACGAATTTTTATTAATTTTGAACACTTTTTATAATATAGTTTTTCTTTCTATTTCTCACTTTTTCATATGGTCACCCCATCAGCTGTTAAATAAAAATAATAATTTATTTACAGACAAAAACTTTTTCAGAAAATATTTACAAAAGGGAATTTGTTCTGAAAAAAATGGACAACACCGGGATAATTATTGAGTGTCTAAACAATCTGACTGGCATCAGAGGATTACAATGATTGAAAAAACAAATATTAAAATTTTGTTTGCTTATTATTTTAATTTATTCGTCGTTATTGTGTTTCATACGACGAATTTATAGACCGAGTTTTTACCAACGAATTCGTCGTACTAAGCGAAATTCGTCGTTCGTCCCAGTTGTGTTCCTAGCATTACTCGTGCTCAAAATTTTGTTTATCGTGCTCTATAATATTTTATAAGTCGGATGAATAATGCCCAATAAATCAGTGAATATTTAAACATACTTGAGTTAACTAATTTACATACAAATTTAAACTGCATTTAAATAAACTTAAATTTATGCAGTTTAAAGTTATTTTTATGCCTAAACATAATTTCTTTTTAAAATCTGTCTAAACACTAAATTCATTTTTATATATCATATTTAAATAGTACCATCTGTTTTTGATAGTAGTTTGCTTACATTCGTCAACTTGGAAATTTGTAAAGCAGCTGTTCATTGAAGAAAGCGTCGGTAACAAAGTAGATTTATTGTAACATCGTCGGTAATTTCCTTCATATATAATTGTGCTACCATACTTTTGTCACAATTGTGTTTTTACCTTCAAACCGGGGTACAAATTACTGCATTCGATATCGATCGAAATTTGTATTTAAATTGTATTGAAAAACCTCAAAAGTGGAGCAACTGTAGAATAAAAAAATCACCATATTCAAAGAAATGAACTTAACTTATTTTTTATAAAGTCTTTATTAGACCCTCCCTCTTCGTTTGTATCATCAAAACTACTTTAATATTTCTAAGATTTCTAAGGTATAAACTATATAAACGGTGCTTATAATAGTCATTCATACGTACACATACAATAACAATTTATTTTAACTGCAGTTTTCAAGTGGCCGAGTTTGACCACCGTATGACTCCAGTCATAAATGCAATGGCCACCACAAATCCTCTTTTCAACTTTAATGGTCTGTCCTCTCAACACTATCCTCTCCTTACCTCAGTTGCATGATTAGCAGTCATCTACTGATTGCCGCTCCTAGTTAAGAAGAAGAAAAGAATGATTTGTGTTCATATAAAAACCAATTTAATTTATGTTATTTATTAATCTTTTTAATTTACTTATTAATAAGAAACAATTCGGTTAAGAGACCGCCACTGTGACGCCTAATGGAACTTGTGTGATATTATTAACTTAATAAATAAATACATAAATAACTGAAATAGCTTGTTAGTGGTTAGCAGAGCCTTAAAATAATGATTCCTTTTTTTGAAGAAAATGTGCATCATTCAGGCAATAAATTTTTATTTGTTTATTTCATCACATTTAAAAAATTTGATATCAAGATGTCAGGTATTTGTGTACAGCAAGTGCTCCTTGTGTTTGTATATGTGAGCGTGGCTAGTAATTGTGCATGTGTTCAGCACTTTAATGTATTTTATTGCTATAAATTTTGACGTGGGCCATGACTTTACACAAACAAAAATCCAATTGGTTGGAATGTTGTATTTGTTGCAGTAGTACTGCCACCTTGTATTTTTTTCACCATGGGTTGAGCAAAATAACTTTCATCTGCGGCAGCGTTACCACCTTATATTTATTGCACCATGGGAGTATTAACTTTACAAGGTGGCAGGGCGAATACAACAGTGCAACAATACAAAAAGCAACAGGCATTTGAGTTCTTTTTTTTCAGTTTAGAATTTTATATAAAATTAACACTTTTTCAATACTAAAATGCTTTCTAAATAAAATAAAACACGATTTGATTAATATTTTTTTTATAAAATGTTTACCAAAAGCACAATATTATCAGAACTGTTTTTTTTTTGTATTTGTATTAAAAATACTTTGCACAGTAAATTTGAAAAAATATCGGTGCACAGATGTCGACGGGCTGACAGAGACCACCTGCCGGCAATGGTTTTAACCCGTATTTTATCCGTTACTGTGACTGATTGTAGACGAGTTACGCCTTCATATAAGAAATCTTAGTTAACCAAGGAAAATTCCTTAAAAAAACGTAAACCTATACAGCTATTTGGTGTGTTGAAATTAACTAGTGCCGGTGAGACACAAGACTCTCGAAAGAGAGTAACCGATCAGTGGTCGGGCTGCATTTAAAAAATAATTACAAACAAGGCTTGATGTTGACTGACTCGGAGCTGTATTGCGGCTGTTTTTTGTTGTTGGTTTTTTTTGCTTTTTTAATAATGTATTCACAACCAGGTGTAAACAAACTAAGCAAAACCATGCAAGTTTGACAGTTAGTGTATGGAAACAGGGTAGAGCAAAAAAATAATAATCTGTCATGGTGATGCCACCTTGTTAAATATGCCTTGGGCATGACCCAATAAACAGACTAATGCAATTCATCAGATGACTCTTTGCAGAGATGTGCTTTGACCGCTAAAATTTTTCACTATTGTTGTTTATATTTTCGGTCGCCGTTATATATTTTGTTGACGTCTTACAGATGTTGGCTTATTCGGCAGTTTTTTTCTTATTGTAAACAGCAGAAAGAAATTTTAGCGTTGTCAAAAATGCTGTGTAAAAACATCAAACAATACAAAATATGCTGCCAAACTACATCTTCCACAGAATGCTGGAAGATTGGCTATACAATTTTACTAATTCAACCTAAGAGGTGCGAAAACCTTGGCAGAATAAGATTATAGCTGCACCAAAATAATATAAATACATATCTGTTTTTCAAATTTATTGAACGCCGAAAATAATTAAGCACACTTTGTTAAGGTTATGGAGAACACAGAAATAATTCTTAATGTAGTAAATTTAATTAAATAACTACTAAAATTCCCTACAAGTGTATACATAATTATTAATCATCAAAAGTTTTTCATTTTACAACATCTTATATCCGAACGCTGAAATGACAACATAGAAGTTCTATTCTTCTGTTTGTTTTCTATTGTGTAGATCATGCTCTCTTGATCTAGATCGGCATCCTTCACATGACACATTCCTATAAATTAAGAAAATAAAGATGTATAAAAATAATTTATGCTTTTTGACAAAACTTTCCAGTAACAAGAAATCAATGGCAAAACACTTGTCTTAACTGAAACATCTGTATCATAAATATCAAAGCAAGAATATAAAAAAACTGATAGATGTATGATAAACAATAAAACATAATAAAATGAATAAATTTATGTTTTCATTGAGAACAATATTAATGCTGGACAGAGTTGCCATTGACGGTCTTCTAATAAATTTCCTGCGTTTAATTTCGCTTGATGACAACATAGAAGTTGTGTTGTCATATAATCAGAATTATCTGTTTTTGCAAGCTTGTTTATGCAGAAAAAGTTTTCCAGTTTTTTTTAACAAAAACAAATTTCTTATTTTTTTAATTAGATGATTACATAAGTTTGTGTGTAATAAAGCTTAGTTTATTGATAAATTACTTCTACTTAGGATTATTAAATTATTACTGCAATGATGATTAAAAATTGTTAGTGCGTTTTTGTTCAACTAAGTTACCGTGGCTACACATGAGCAAGTTCCATCTACTCTTCCATCGTGTGGACAAATGTGTCCAGTTACAATTAATGTTTTCTTTTTGGTTCTTTAAATAAAATTCTTTCTTGTTTCCAAACACAGTGTTCCACCGTCAAGGGCAATTTTTATTAGTTGTCCTTTATTATTCCGTTAAGAGCAGTCACGACAATTGAATGCAATAAAAATTTTTATGAATGAATATAAAAATGTTGACCGGAATTTTGTTGTTTTTCGAATAGGTAACTGCAGTTTTTTAATATTAAAAAAAAAAGTTTTTTGGTCGAAAAAAAAAATTGTTTGAAAAAAAAATATGGCAACACTCAATGTTTATTAAGCAAATCAAATATTCGCAAATTTGAGAAAATTGGTAAAAATCGTCACTATATTTAATTAAAAGTTAAATAATTATTATTTTGCACGTCAATAAAATGAACTGAACATTGGTCAGGTACCATGACCCGAAAGTCATGAGTTCGACTCCACGCTCAATCATGAATATGGTGTGGAATTCTTCCGATAACCATTAGGGCAAGCTTATGTTAGTTGTTGTCGGTCTGTTTCAGTGACGAAGACATATCCCTGGTCATTGACAGTAACAGCACCTTCTTTCGTCGGCCTGACCACATCTTTCACTCTCTTCAAATTTCTTTCAAATCACGCAAATGAGGTGGAGATGACAATCATTATCACCCCGTAATGCTAAAACACATTTCAAAGTAATTTTTAATTATTGTTAGTCGTTTTTGTTATTCGCTGTTAAATGCTCCAAATTTGTAAATGCTGCAATTTCAATCATAAATAAATAACACTTCAAATTACACATATTTAACAGCTGACAGGGTTGTCAGATCGCCGATTTTGAAGATTCCAGCTTTAAGGCGTCACTGACAAAATATTGCTATTTTCCATTGAAAGTGCAAGAAATATGGCATTCGTTTTTAGAAAAAAAAACACAGAGTTGTAAATATTTCTTAAAAACATAACGTCTGTTTTTTATGGACAGATAAAAATGCAGATTTAAACTGCGTAAAAGTAAGCTTATTCTTATAGAATAAAAGACTGCGATTTAGTATATTCCAGTATTTTCTAGAATTATTACATCGTCGCATCGACACTTTAATATGTTTGGAAATACAAATAGGGCACGGATCAATCAATCATTAAATCTGGCAGCTTTGTAGCCTTAGTAAAACGTTAGAATACAGAAGTGAGCAACATTTTTGACAGATTTCTAGATGTCTAAAAGCCACTTATGTTCATATGTATGTATGTAATGGGTGATTTTTTAAGACTTTTCGGATTTCAACAATTAGAAAAAAACATGAAATTTTGAGAAAGGTGTGACACCTTTATTGGAGTCGATAGAATGAACTATTTAATTCAATGTTTAAAGATGATTTAAAGCAAATGGTTCATACGCTGGGTCCACGTTTGGCATACTTCTACAACATATCGGCCGGCTTCTCACGGATAAATTCTTCAATATTGGCTTTCAACTCCCTACAGACATTAGCCTTAACATATACCCACAAAAATTGTCTAAAGGCGTTAAAAAGTACGTTTGCGGCCCCAAACGTGAAATAAACTTTTGATCGAAATCGTCCCTCAATTGGGCCATTGTTGCGCGTGCTGCGTAGAATGAGGCAACGTCTTGTTGAACCCACATGTCAGCCAAATACAGCTCAACCATGTTGGCAAAAAAAAATATTTTGTAATCATCGTGTGGTACCGCTCGGCGTTCACAGTAACGTTCCTGCTTCCGTTGTCTTTGTAAAATGATGCCACCTGCCCATAATCCACACGAAACAGTGCATTCTCGGAATGCATTGGCAGTTATTGCATGCTTCTGACTGCTCTCCTTAGAAAATGCGCTAATTTTGCTTATTTACATATCCATTCAACCAGAAATGAGCACGTTGGATGCAGTGCTAACCGTTTCTTATGAGTTGTTCGTTTTTAAGTCGATTTATGGTTAAATTATGAACCAAACTGAATCTATTTAATAGTAACAGGTTGCCAAAAAAGTAAGTTACTAAAAAAGGACCCTTTATACTGATACTTCAAAAGCACTGATACAAAATTTTAAGAAAATTTCACTGCGTTAATGAAAATGTTTCGTCCTTGAAGCATTCAGCAGCTATTATGAAATATATGTACGTACATATACACCTAAAATCAGAATTTTTATGAATAATATGTACGTATTTCGTTATTTGTCACAATTTCGATTTGAAATATTTTGCTGACACTTAAACGACAACAAAGCTAACAACAACAACACAAATAGCAATTAATATTAAGCTTTGAACATACAGAAATCACACGCCACGTCACATTTCATCAAAGTGTTGATGTGTCCACAGCAGAAAATATGATGTGATATGTATAGATAAATGGATAGAGAATTAAAGTCAATCATCTGTAATACCTTAGTGAAACATATAATTAATTTTGTTAATATTTGTAGTCTTAAATATAAAAAAATAAAATAAAGAAAAATTATAAAAAGTGTCGATTTGAAAAAAATACTAAATAAATCACATACTAGATTAAACCAATTGAAAATAAAATATTAAAATGGATCGAACAATGTATGGTAAAATTGATCCCGGTGCTCGTCAGCCATATCGTACTGTAAGAGCTAAAGGAATACAACCAGGATGTAAGTATAAAGAAATATGTTTAAAGTTAATTTGCTTTAAATAATCTCATTCCATGCCTTTGTTTTTTATGCTTGCAATGCTGTAAACACCGCTGTTATTTGCTTGATTTTTTCAAGCATACGTTTAGGCTTTTGTGATATCCACTGAAACTGTCATTCATTCCTACTTGTATATTAAATAGAATATGTTGAATGTTTATACAATGATGTATATTTTGTTGGTGTATTTAATATTCGGAAACATGTTGAGTTAATCATGTTTTTACCGTTTCATACAAGAACAATTGATTGAATTTGAATTGATATAATCTAGCCCACTCAATTGCTGACTGCCAAATATTTTTGTTTTAATTTATTTATTCTGTAAACTCCATTCTGTCGTCTCTGGCTATTTTCTGCTCATTAGAAAAATATTTTTTACATCCGCTCACGTTTTTAAACATTGAAATTACATTTGGTTGTAGGTATGTATTGGTTAAATAGTAGGGTATTCATTACATTAAACATTAATCGGTTAATTACTAAACGATTAACTGGTTGGCTACTTTAGTTAAAGATTAAAACGGTTAATTTCAGTCGATTACCCAATGTAACAAAATTTTTAGTTCTTTGCGGTAGAAAAGGGACTGAGAAATTAGGTACATACTCGTATTGCGTATTATGGGTTGCTTTTGATTTCTCCAACATCTGCGATAAGTGAAAGAATTGTTTCCAAGTCAAGTTTTATAAAAGCTAAATAAATGAGCCGCTTAAATCTTAAACATTTAAGCCGAATTATTTTATTATTGCTATTGTTTTTATTAAAGAGCTCCAAATAATAAATAATTTACGCGTATTTATTTAATTTATAAAATAAGAACGTTATTAATCGATTAACCGATCAATAACAAAATTAACCGATTAAAATAAATCGATTAACTAATCGACCGATTAAAGCAAAAGTTCCATCACATGAATACTCTAGCAAATAGTTTATTGTATGTGTTCTAGAACAAATAAGTAAAAATTTACTTATGACGTCATTTTCAGCCCAAATATTGTAAAATAAATAATGTGCAGAATTTACAATACATCAATGTTTCATAGCGCTAAAAGCGTTAATATATTCACGGAAGAATGGTTTTACGAAGCGGATAGAATTAAAATATTTAAATTTTATTTGAACATAAGCCTTGACCCATATTTATCATTAGGGAATTAATGATACGCTTTTTTGACTAGAGGGTACTTACATACTATATATTTAAATTTAGAGGATTCGAATTCATGTTAAAAGTAACAAAACTCAATTAAAATTACATTGTAGGATATTATTAATATTGAAAATTGATTTAACAAGATTTAAAAAATAACGAATTGAATTTTAGTTATGAGTGAAATTAATAAAAGATAAAGGGTAGAATTCATAAAAAATACATAAGAATTTTGCGTTTATTTTTATTTTATATAAAAATATTGTTAATACATATTTCAATATTTCCACACTCCTTTTGGCTTTTTCAGAAAAATGTTTTTATTTGTAAGTCCATTGCATGCATGCAGCTATATAAAAGCTTAGCATATTGTCCAATACTTTATTAGCGGCTGTTACTAAAAATGTTTAACCCACCGCAAACAATAGGATCTTTTGAGCGACTTGAGTTAATAGCAATAATAATATGTAGTTATTTACGTTGGTATCTTTTAATTTTTTATGTGTTAATATTTGAATAACAATAAAAGGACGTTTTTGAAAAGTACATTTTTTAAAAGTACTTTTTGCAAAAAGTACCTTTTCCAAAGACCATTTTTAAATAAGTGCCTTTCCTTAAAAGTACCTTTTAAGAAAGTACATTTTTCAATAAAGTACCTCTTCAAAATAGTATCTTTGCTTAAAAGTAAATTATTTATAAACCAAATAAATAATATTACTTAACAGAACTTTTTAAGATTCTCTTCAAATCATTCTCAAAATGTATACCACCTTCCAAAAGTTTCCCTATTCCAAAAGCACATTATGAAAAATTATATTCGTCAAAAGTACATATGAAAATACATATAGCATTTCCCAAAAGCACCCTTTTTTTAAAAAACTGATGTTTCCTGAGAGAATGTTAAAAAAGTCTATGTTGAAAATAAAAAACTTTTTACGAAACGTACCTCTTTATTGCCAATATTCAAGAATACAATATAACAGCTAATAATTTTTAACTCAGATTTGTTTAAAGTGCTTCAATTTTCTCGAATATTAATTTTTAGCACCGTTCTCCCGTTTTTACCCTTCTTGATACATTTTTGTGCCGTTCGAGAGAACACACATTGTGTTATATCTACTGAGCGATAGGAAGGCAAAACTAGTTTTACATTTGTGTACTTAGTACGCAACGGTACATAAGTATGCAGCTTATCGTTACCAAAAACGTACCGAAATGGGTACAATTAAACCTTAAAAGTGCCAATTTTCAAAAACATGTTCGAGGTTTTTTTCGGAAAAAAGAGAGTGCCCAAAGGCTATCTGTTATGTTCAAAAAGCTGTGAATTGCGAAAAGGTACCAAAATTAATTTGCTCACCCCTAAAAGTACATATTGAAAAAGTGCCAAACATCTGTTGGCTTAATTTTTAGCAGCATTTGTCGTAGTCTCAGGACTTTAAGACCGATTTTATCCTTTTGTATCCCCTTTCCATTAAAATTACCAAAAGTCTTGCTAGTGAATCTATAAATCGGAAGGGGGACGGACCTACAGTCAGTAACGTTACTCGTTTACATATGCATATGCATAGATGAATTTAAATATTGCATACGTTTATGTAAGCATGTATGTGTGTAAACATATGTATGTAAATCCATACCGTATGGCGTCTAACTTAAAATGCTTCTGGCTTTCGTGTGCTTGTATTTGTTGGCGTCATGATGCCACCTTCTAAAATTATTTCGCCTTGATAAAGAACTTTTGGATTTTTGTCGTTTGAATGTACGAGTGGTTTCATGATTTAAATTTAATTAACACACTATAAAAATGGAATATGACGTCATTAGTGTGGGTGGTACGAAACTTTTCTAAATGTGTGCGGCTAAATAAAAAAAAAATCATTTCGAATATGATGTGAAATTAATCTATATTTTTTTCCTTGGTAATTAAACAGTAGACCTTTCAGCAAAACCATAAAATTGTTGAAATGAAAGCAATTCATTCTTTGGCCCAATAAATCAGTGATTAAATAAATGTCATTTATTTTTAAAATCTATTTAAACACAATATTCATTTTTATAGGTCATATTAAAATAAAATTTAATTCTTTTGAGGATATTTTTGGCCAAGGATATAATTTTCAATATATAAAGAATTTGTTAAAATAATCATATTCATCATATCATATTTAATTAAAATAAACATATTCAATGTTAATAAAACAATTTATCAAATGTTTTACCCAACGTTTCGTCGATTGTTTGTGAACTTCTTCAGGGGTTTTCCTAATGTTGTAGTTTACTAAATTGAATTGAGGTTTATAGGCAATTTTTAAATTTTTTTTAATTCAGAAAGACATGATAAATATTCCAAGGTACAGAGGAAAGTCAACATCAGTTTTTTAGTTATTCAACTTACACAGCAGAGCAGAACAGCTGTTTTCGAAAGCCGCAACGCCTTCATCATCAGTGCTCATGTGTATTGCGTTTGCCACCAGTTGTTAGGTGGCTTAGTTGAATATGAGAACAGTTCTTATTTAAACAAATTTTATTAGGAAATTGCATACGAGAACTGTATCAACCTGATGTTAACACATTTTTGTTTTAATACCCGTGTTACCGTTTGATTATTTTCTTCATGTCCCATTTTTCTGAATTTGTTGTAGTTTACATTGCATGAAATACATATTTAACCTTGTTTTAATATTAATGTTTTAATTTGAATTAGTGAACATATTTTGTGCTAATATTGTTAGCCTTTAATTTTTTTAAGTACGTAATAATATTGAGGTTGAGGCTTATTTTTATAAAATAATAACTTTAAAAAACTATTATTTACTTATTTATCAATATCCTCTGGATATCTTCTTCGGGATAACAATTAATTGTAATTACATATTAACAATAAGAAAATTTTAAAATTATAGAATGTTAAATATTTTTGTTGTTTTGTTTTTTATATAAAATTAAAATGATTGAAAATATTTCTATCCATATTAAAAACATTTCAAAATTGAAACTTTTTCTTTTCTGTCTACACATTCTAGATTACCCTATGATCTATTTAATAATCTGGTCTTGTAAATCAAATGCCTATAATTCTGTGCTGCACTATCAGTATCAGCTTTAAATTAATTCTTTTATCCAATGGTACATTAATTATATGTAAAAAATAGGTATAGACATTAGAAATGCCTCAATTTGCCGAGGATAACCCACACGAAGGTATTTCTTCAAATAGCGCCTACTTCTTTTATCACGAACTTTTTTGGAAAGCAAACGCTTTTAATCAAACCTTGTTTCAAAAACAAATTTTTACGAAAGTGTGTTACAAAATGTGACTTTTTCTGAAAACTACTTTTATAAATCTTTACAACATTCTGCCAAAATTTGATTGATTATTATGTTCTTCCTAAAAAGGTTTTCGCCGTAAACAGCGTATAGGGACAATGTTGTTGAATTAACTACCAAAACATTTTGTCTCAGCCCCCACTTAAATGTTTAAACAATTACACTTAATTGAATGCCTCGTTAAGGCGTTTCAAAACAATTCGCACCTAAATGTATCAACAACCAACACGATGCCTCATTTAACCGGTTGAAAGTGAAACATATAAAACATTGACTGCATGAAATGTCACATTTACTTTTAATGACCTTCGTCCATTTTTCATTTTTCGATTTTGTATACACTTTTCGAATAAAAGTGAACAAGCAATTTGTTTCTGTACAAACAACAATTTAAATGAAATTTTATTCACTCGTGCTGAAGTAAATACAAATAAAATTCAATTTTAATTGATGATTTATGTCTCGCGAATAAAGAAAATAAAAAAAATAAAAAATTAATGCATAAACTTAAGTAGTCCCACAGAGTGGATCAAATGTTATATTTAAGTGAATTTAAGGCGGTCTACTTCTTAAAAATGGAAATACATATAATCAATGCAACAAACTGCAAAATCGATTAGCTAATAAAACTGCATTAGAATTTCAAATCATATCAAAGACAGAATGATTTTTTTATGGCATTTATTTTTGGTTTCCGTATTATGTACGTCGCGGTCCACTCCATCAGTCCAATTTTTGCCGGCGTTTTCTAATAAATTGGCCGCATGGTGATTAGAATATTGGCTTCCAATACTGCAAGCCATTTAACTAGAAATAAGCTCGATCACTAAACCTAGTTCCTGGACAAAGTTTTCTATGAACTTCACGTGCAGGTTTTTTGTAAGCAAATTCCTCAATTCGGAAACGTTATTCTGACGTTAAACGATTCATGATGACTTGCGAAACCTAATTAAACAGAAATGTCAACACAGTTTGACACTCTCAGCTGTCCAGCCATAGTTTTCGGTATTTGTTGTTCTCAAGACGCTAATAAAAACACCCGCCATATAAAAACGCATACAATGATTTAATTAAAAAAGTTTATGAAGGTCGATCTTCACTATCCCACACAATCGCCCGATACGTTTACTAGGCGCCAATAAAATTCTCAACGGGTACAACTTCTGCAATACCCACAAAATTTAGACACATATTGTAAAAATGCTGTTGTTTTGTATATATTTCAACTTGTAGATTTGTAATTTGAAGTTTTGATAAACGGGCCGCGCCACTGGTCGCGTGGAAACTATAATTTCCGAATCGTAAGACTTGCCAAGAAAAATCCGTCACACAGTTGTACTTTTTTATACCCTCCAAAAAAGAATTTGGAGGGTATATTCACTTTGTCATTCCGTTTGTAACGCATCGAAATATCCATCTCAGACCCCATAAAGTATATATATTCTTGATCAGTGATGAAATCTAAGACGATCTGAGCATGTCCGTCCGTCCGTCTGTGGAAATCACGATTCAGTCCAAACGAAAAGAGCTAGACCCTTCAAATTTGGTATAAATATATTTTGAAGCTTCGAAGATGGGCTAAATCGGGCAAGAGGGAAAAAAGTTCCCCTAAGAAGAACTAAACCAACCCAGAAAAAACAACATAATTTTTAAATTTTAATACTTAAGCCTGCATTCTTTAAAAATAACATTTTTAAGCCTTAATGACGAAGCTGAGACGTAACTTGGTACTACTCTGCCCTACCCCTTCCTCCCCCTCCACCCTCTAAATGACCGTACCAAAAAAAACAAAAATTCTTTTTAAATTTAGTATATAATCATCCCAAGCATTTATTTTTAGAGCTTAATGACTGCCGATTTCTGCCCTACCCCCTCCTCCCCCTTTGCCCACTAAATGACCTTTGATCAGTGATGAAGTCTAAGGCGGTCTAGCAATGCCCATACGTTCGTCTGTGGAAAACATGATATTTCCTATTTTTGAACCCCGCCCCTTTAGTGGGCATTGACGTACGATATTATATAAAGGGACTCTGTTCCACCAAGTTAAACATTTTAAATTCACTTACTAAATATTTGGAGGGTATTTAAGATTCGACCCGGTCGAATATAACGTTTTTACTTGTTATACTTGACACTGTTATACCTTTTTGTCAAACATGTTAAAGTTGACAGATCGTGCGATATTGAAAATACGATTAAAGAAAGTTTTATAAATTTATAAATAGCTAAATAAACCCAATCAGGGCACACTCATACAGGTAGAAGCGATAGGCCAGTTGATTATTTTGTTGTTGGGAAAAATTCAAGCACAAACGTCAAAATTTTTTTTACATATTTACATACATACAAAACTTAAGAGCAAATGTAAAAACAAACATGTATATTTGTTTTTGTACTTTTTCGTTTTTTTTGCTCTACACATTTAATTGTAACATTTGAATTAGATTTCACAAAAACAAAATGCTTGTAGTTTTGTATTGTTGTAAAGCCGTTCCTACCTGTATCAGTGTGCCCGGAACTCA
Organism: Linnaemya tessellans; assembly: GCA_951800035.1. Classification (NCBI taxonomy): domain Eukaryota; kingdom Metazoa; phylum Arthropoda; class Insecta; order Diptera; family Tachinidae; genus Linnaemya; species Linnaemya tessellans. The sequence continues at coordinate 36,194,154 of OX637533.1, read as the reverse complement.
ATAAAGAAAGAGCTTCCAAGGAAGTTGGTGTCCGGAAGTAATGTAAATTTGGATCATTGGTAATAATTTTTATATGGGATTGTCATTCCAACCACGCCTTTTCGGTGAATCCGAAGTCATGTTCCTGATGTTGAGTGAATCCGATTTTTGTTATGTCATTTTTAATTACTGCAAAAAACTCCTTTTTCTTTACTTTTATGGAGTTAGGGAAACTTGCTTAGTTCTTTTCATTAATTGTTCTTAAATCAATTATTATATTCTGATATTTTTAAGCTTAAAGTCTCTTTATTTTAAATTAATTTTTAATTTAAATATTTCGTCACTCCTTTGTGTGACTTCTTCAGGAAATTAATTATTTTATAATAATTAAAAAGAGGTCAAGAAACCAGAATAATTTAAATCAATTATATTTCTAAGTTCCCTATTTTAAAAAATCGGGAAGTTACTGGTTTTATTCCTTTTTGAAAATATCGAGTTTTCACCAGATATCGACGTTTTGAGTCCCTACTTCTCCTGAGAGGCCGTCAGTATATCTATGTATGTACAAGTATGTGACCCGTTTATAATACCAAATCTAACCAATTTAGCCGCGTTTTAAAGGGGTTTTTAAAACTTAGATTTCCTGTGAATTGGAACCGTTGCGGACTGGATTTTTTTCAAATGCCTATTAAACAGCTCTATCGATCGATTTTACAACTAACCAGCTCTTCACATTCAAAAACCACGTCGATCGCCACTAACCGGGTGAAAATCGGTTGACGCGTTCGTGAAATATCGTGAAGGAAGAAATTCGAAAAATTTGTTTTTTTTTTAACTCCGCATCATAAGTCCACGTTACGATTTTAAAATTTTAATTTTATATTAATTTTGCATTGAATTGTTTAATAATTTTTCATTTAATTATTTCGTAGTAAAATCTAAATCTAATTAATGGCGATTTCCTTTCTGAAAAATATGTAACATTTTGTCACTTTTTATTCTAAAAAACCACAGTTAGGAGCAATTTTAAAATAAAACACATCTTCATAAGAGATGGTAAATCAATTTCCAATAAATTCACTATTTTCAAACGCCATAATGTTACCATTTTCCATTGCAAAGTGCACAAAATTTAGCATTCTTTTTTAGAAAAGAAAACAACATAAGTGTTTGCAAAAGAATATCGTTACATTTTGTATTCCAACTCGTATATCAAATCAAATCGATTGTAGCTTTTCGCCTGCATCTGTAATCTTGTGCACCTCAGACACAACAAATTTTGTCCCACAAACACATGTATGTATGTGTATGTGCTTATATATTTCCTTTGCAGTTGTCGCATTATATTTTAAACTACATATAATTGAAGTTTTTCTCATCACACTGGCGTTGTTTGTTTTTAGTTGTTTTATTTATTTATTTATTGCTGTCACCCCATCTTCCTCACTGTTGAAAGTGTTTGTCATAAATGTGTTTGTTGTTGCATTCTAAATTTAGTCAAAGTCAAATGATTCATTCATCACTCACTAACAGCAACAACTTGTGTACGTACATCTGCGGCAGCATTCAGTAGAAGCGCAATTAAAACAAACTAACAAACGTAAAATTCATTCATATCCCAATTGGCATTGTTTTCACTAAATATTGTGGACTAATTATAACAACAACCAGAAGAGATTGTAAGACACTTTGAATCGGCGTCGTTGTTGTCAATCGCATACAATATTTGAGGAAAATGCTCAGAGACTAAAATCAAGTATTGATATCAACGAATTCGATACTCTGGTACAAGGCGAATTCATACCAGGTGGCCTTAGTTCAGAAAATTGTGATCAGGCAAAATTATTGAACAGTCAAATTGAACTGTTTTTGTGTGCGACCATTGTTTTTTCCAAAGCATTTTATTTGACAGTCCAATAAATTTTACACAGAGTTGCATAAATGAGTTCACCTTGTATGAATTCGCCTTGCTCTGGTACTTTCACATTGTCGCCAGTGCAACTCAATCCAGGCTGTTATTTCCCAAATTTAATTGCATTGCAATGCAATTCACACATCCACTTCTGTATGCGCTTTCTTGGAGTTTACTCTACCTTTTGAGATAATCAATTATATAATTTAGTTTAAATTAAAAAAATCAAACTGTATTCGTAAAGCCATATGTCATAAAATAATAGCACGATGAAATATGATTGGTGTGAACAACCTGTAGAGGTGCAAAACTATCGATGGTATTATCGAAAGTTTGGTTTTAAGAGGACTATAGATGTTTTTTATCCGATAGCGATCTATCGAAAAAATCAGGTTATTCAAAAAGTAAAAGCGAAGTTAATGAAAAGGCTTTGGCGGCGGCTTTGAAATAAAAGTTGCAACATTCAAATTTCGCCGCTAGTAAACTTTTGTAATAATAAAAATAATGACAAACGTATGTAAATGTAAAACTAAATAAGTAAGTTTAGGTTTTTTACAACATCAGATGTGACCGTTTCAATACCAAAACCAAAAAAATGATTTGCTAAATAGTAAAAAGTTGAAATAGCTACAAAAAAAACTGTCTATCTTCTCATCTTTCCTAATCTGTCCCCTCAATACTATCCCCTCGTGTTCAGTTCCTGCGCAATGCATTGTATATGGGCATTTCCATTTTGGCGTTACGTTACTTTTGTACGACGATATGTTGAAAAAAAAACGTTAAAAACCAGAATTTAAAAAAGTTTTTTTCTCACATTAGAGAAGTGATTGGATAGCTCTATATTCAGCCAAAAAATGGAAATAGTTGAGCCTAAGAATTTCAAGATATACTCCAAAAAGTGACCTGGCGTTACGTTACAAAAAACGGAAGTGCGATTTGACTTTGATAACAAAATTGTTGAACTCTGCGAATTGGGCAAGTATTTTTAATAAAATTTTTTTTGATAGGTTTTGGACCAATATACATTTATTTTCCAAGTTATAAATTGAACAAATCTTTTTTCCTTTTTTTTCTTTTATGAAAATTGGTCTGGCGTTACGTTACTGGCGTTACATTACTAAAATTTCCACTTTATTTTATTATGTTAAAAAAATGCGAAAAAGACATAAATATTAGAAAATTATATAAAAACTACAAAATACTAAATTTATTTTTTGCATTTGTTTTATGATTAAATATGTTTGTAGCAACAGTTTTGCATTAAGAGTATTATTATGAAATTGCTTTTAGGAATGTTAATTATAAAGAGAAAATGCCCTTGAAGTTAAGAAACACTTACAAAAACGGGAACTTCAAACTTGTAGCTCAGTATTTCACCATCCCAACAAAAGAAAGCTTTAAGCTCCTAAATTAAGTTTATTTTAGAAGTTTCTCTTTTATAATACATTAGGAAAAAATCTGTTTGTTAACTTTTAATTTTTCGATCAAGGTGGACTTTTTTCTGGAAATGCCCATATATAGGTGTCATCCCCTGAGTGCTGGTCCAAGATAAAAAAATAAAATATTGGTAATAACATACGAGTAGAATTGCATAAACATTGTGTATAACAAACCGTAAATTAATGACAATATAAAAATTTCTTTTGATTTTTATTTATTTTTCTTAGTCCCGGTTTACACTATGCAACTTTTGTTGCAGCAGTATTTATTTTGTGTGAAAGTCCTGAAATAGGAATATATACCATTTGTATTACTTTCTCGCTCTTCCTCACTAAATATCAAGAATTGCTGCGACAAAAATTGCATAGTGTAAACCGGGACTTAGTTTCATTTTTATAGAATAAAACTATCGAAACTTTCCAATCGATATTTTTGCAGCTCGTAACAACCCGTCATAGTTTAGTATATTATTTCAAAATTCGGTCAGCTGATAAGAAAATATCATATTTGTTATTAGTTGTTATCAGAGGAAAAAAGTGAATAGTGTGAAAATTCCATTTTTATTTAAAACTACAACATTTTTCTATTGCCGTACAAAATTCTCGAAATAAATTTGTATGTATAAACCAAAACAGCTACTTCCGGTGACATGGGCTGCATAAATTTTTTGGTGCCGGTAAGTGGGAAATGCCAGTTAAATTTATTTGATGTGTTGGTGCTGTTGGCTGAAGTAGTAGAACACGAGACTATGAAGTGGAGGGTCGTGAGTTCGAGCCCGCGCTGAGTCATGAAATATTGTGTTGAATTCTTCTAAACAGCATTAGTGTGTGGTTGTGTTAGTTGTTGCCAGCCTGTTTCAATGATGAAGGCATAGTCACTGATCACTGAACATAATTGGCAGCGACTGACACTATCATGTACTAAAAGCAGAGTAACAGCACCCACCTTCGTCGGCCCTGTATCAAAAATTAGCCGGCGAAGTAAAAGGCTGAAATAGCTACAAAAACAACTGTCTATCTTCTCATCTTTCCTAATCTGTCCCCTCAATACTTTCCCCTCGTTTTCAGTTCCGGCGCAATGCATTGCATATATAGGGATCATCTCCTGAGTGCTGGTCCTACTCCTAAAAAAAAGAAAAAAAAAACATCTATACGCTGGGTGTTAAAAATATTTTTCACAATACAATCACAAATTTAGAGTAAGATCAAATCGGTGTGAGTGTATTAGTGTAATCATACGGACAAAAAGAAGTGCAGAGAAACTTAACAGCTACATAGAAATACACTCAACACCATCTAGTGTGCAATAGTAGCTACTAATTTTCACTAATTGTCGTACTTTATGTTATCGCAGGCAAAGAAAAACAAATAAATAAAGTCAAAACGTTTAATTTTAAAAACTTTTTTTGTGCTTTTAATAACAAATTTACTAAAACAAAGCAAAATAAGGAAAACAAAAAACTAAACTTGTCAAACTAAGTCTTCTTTGTCTTTGAGATTGTCATTCATACGGATAACAAGAAGTACAGAGAAACTTAACACCTGCACCATCTAGTGTGCAATAGTAGCTACTAATCTTCACTAACATATAATTGTACTAGCTAGTACTTCCAACTTGAAAAAAATTTTTCAAGTTGGAAGGGGAGATGTTGACACATCTCCCCTGTGCTCGGACTCACATTGCTTTTTTTTATCTCGGACTAGCACTCAGGGGATGACCCCTACTTATGCAGTCCATTGCATTGAGGAGACAGATGAAGAAATATGATAAGTTAGAATAAGTTAGAATTTTTTGTATCTATTTCAACCTTTTTACTTCGCCGGTTGCTGAGGTTTGCTCATGATTTTTTTTTTAAATTTGGAGCATGAATCCTTCCAAACTGCTGACTTTTGAAAAAAACCCCGTCGCGTTAGAATCGTTCAGGAATTGTTGAATAACGTCAACGGCGATCCAGATTCACCCAATTTAGGTTCTTGATTGAAAAGGCAAAAGAAAGAATGGCGTTTTGAGGAGATAAAAAGTACATAAACCTCTAAGAGATCTCGAGGGTATACATAAAATGCAATAAAACTTGAACGGTGTGAATTTTAGCCAAATCAATTTTTTGTTGTAAAGTGAAATTTTTACGGTTAGAGATAGAATATTATTTCATTCATATAGCTGCCTCGGCTGGCGTCACAGCCCCCATTCGATTCACATCAATACCATGAAGAACGGACACAAAAAATCGTTTATCATGGTGCGATACGTGTCTCCATTGACCACTCCACAAGCCGCACTAAACAGTTACTCGTAAGGACCACGTTTGGGTTCCCTGAGCCACAAATACGTCAATTTTGCTTATTGTATTTTGTATCAAACTTTTCATTTTCATAGACCAATTGTTCGAAAATGTGTTCGAAATTCAGAAAGACATGATAAAAAATCCAAGACAAAAGCAAAAGTCAACATCAGTTTTAATTAGCCAACCTAGACAGTAGAACAAAACGGCTGTCTTCGAAAGATACGATTTGTTTGCTCAGCAGTCCTTAACATACAAGTACAAGTGAAAACGAGTTTCTTTTACTTGTATTAGTAGATCAATTAACAGGGTATCGGGTAAAGTATTTTTTATTGTATAAAAAAACTCAAATATTTAAAATTATGTACCTACTTGTATGTTGAGGAATGCTATGCAAACAATGTATCGAGTTTTAAGCGACTGGCTTGAGCTTACCGTAAAAATTTAACCTTCACATATACATCAGTATAAAAGAATTCAAACCAAATAAGCTTGGTTCAAGTACAAAAAATTCAGAAAATAATCAAAGGGCAACATAGAGATTACAAAAGCGTGTGACTATCGGTTTGATAAAGTTCTATGCAATTTCCTAATAAAATTTTTATAAATAAAATATGTTATCATATTCAACTAAGCCACCTAATAAGTGCTGACAAACAAAAATACACATGGGTACTGATGATAAAAATTCAGAAAATAATCAAAGGGCAACATAGAGATTACAAAAGCGTGTGACTATCGGTTTGATAAAGTTCTATGCAATTTCCTAATAAAATTTTTATAAATAAAATATGTTATCATATTCAACTAAGCCACCTAATAAGTGCTGACAAATAAAAATACACTTGGGTACTGATGATAAAAATATAGCTGCTTTCGAGAACAACTGTTCTGCTCTGCTCTGTAAGCTGCCTAATTAAAACTGACGTTGATCTTCTCTTGTGTCTTGGAATATTTATCATGTCTTTCTGAATTTAGAAAATTGGCCTATCAATCTCAATTGGATTTAATATAGCAATAAAAAGTTCGATACAAAATACTTATATGAAGTTTTAGATATTGAGTTTTTTCATTATATTTTGATATTCGGTCAGTTGGGTACACTTGTACAACATAATTCAATAAACTAACAAATAAAAACATATAATCTTGTAAATGCCTTCTCAATGAGTGAGACGTACCACCAAAATAAACAAGAAAAGAGTACAACACCCCCATGACTTTTATTTTAAAATTTTAAGAGATCTTATATGTACGATGTAAAGAGCCATAGCACAAATATATTGTGTATGGGCTTGCTTGTGGGTTTTTGTAATGAACACACACAAATAAGTGTGTCAAATGTTTTCTCCCTTCTCTAAGGGACGCACTTTATTTACAGTGTAAATTTTACACACACACATATTTCTGATCAATATTTGTTTTGTTTGCATATTTGGTGTTGTAACAACAGCTGATTGAACTCATTTAATTTGCGTGAGAAAAGTGAGCAGTAAATAGAGAAATTTAACGAAAACACTCAAGAGAATCATTAATATTAATCGTTCGGCGTTGTTACTTTCCAGCGGGCAAAACCCGTCCTATAAGTTATGCGTGTTGCTGGTTATAAAATATATCACGTAGAAGCTATAGAAACAGATTTTTTCGAGGATTAATTTAATCATCCGCCATATTTTCCGATTGCGGAAGTTCAGTGCAAAGGGGGAAACTGAGCCCTGACGGCGAATCTTCTATAGAAGGTGTCTACGATGAGTCTAAAATTTAGATAAATAAAGATTGTAGAGAGTAAAATAAAAAACACTCGCCAAAAAATCATCAAAAAATTACACACAAAATCGTCTTTGGGAAAAGTTAAATACGGCAGTTTACTATTAACAATTTTTAAGTGATCGCCAAAATGTGCAAACGACGATGTACTCGTCATCGATCGCGCTGGTCAAATAATCTTCCAAATGCTCGTAGGCGGATGAAGGAAAGACAGGGTAAAACAACACAATTTAGTGAGAATGAAGTTGATTGAAGTTGATGTTGGCTAAAGTAGTTTACACTTAACACTCCGTCCTTTCAACACTATTCCCTTCTTTTATAGTTCCGACCCAATGCATTGCATCAGTTGGGCTCATGCCCGCTTCAAGTGTAAAAATTAAATGAAAACACTGAAATTGTCCTATGCCGAAACCGGAGTATTGACAAATCACATATGACTGACTGACAGAGCATCGTTTGCATTTCAAACAAAATTTATTATAGAAAAATTCAACAACCAGCATCGTTTTTTATAATTGGAAAAGATTGGGTTGAATTTTATCTGACGATATACAAATCGATCTTAGTATTGCGATACCTTGGCAAGATCGTAATGGTCATTTGCTTATTGGCTTAATATGTTACCTTTTAAATGAATGAATATTGCAAAAAACTGTTCAGAAAGATAACTGAAATGCTGTCAAAATGCAGATTTGACGTTGGTTGTAGGTTAGGTACAACACAAAGGAAGTAATTATTGACATTAAGAAGAGTAATTTTTACAAGAACGTTAAGTCTTCTTAAAGATGTGTGTATACGACTACATTTCGTTTTTCGGATAAATTTTGGAAATTTTTCAAGATTTGCTACAGTAAAATTTAATGTCGATCACGGCCATACCGATAGAATGCAGCTCTGTGAAAGCCCAGCTGTTGCTTAGATGTTAATTGAACTCAGTATGATTATAATAATTATCGTTAATCGGCTGCAATAAACAATATCCAGAAAGAATTTTTTATATTCACTTATTTTTCCGCGCAGTGTGATACCCTTTTTACGGTTTCACTCGAAATTCAAGACTAAATGAACTTGAAGTACTTTGAGGCACCTTTCCTAAAAAACAAAAGAATTATGAGCTCAGAAATAAAAGAAGAAAAAAACATTTTTTGTATATCAAAGGTACTACACACAATTGTAAAAAGGGCAGTACCTAGCCCAGAAAATTACGTTGAGTGCAAACGATTTTACATATTTTTCGTTTTTTATTGTTTGCATAGAAACACCTATAAGTTGGGAGGCTGAAATATATTTATGTACATGCGATTTTTGTCAGCAAAGAAAACGACATAAAATTATTTGTCTGTTATATTTACCAGCGCTCAAATATTAAAAACTAAAGGGTAATTTTTTAGTTACTCTCTGCATCACTGTGTTTGACAGCTTAGCTGTTTTCGTATAACATGTTGCTGCTAAAAATGTTCAGTTTGGCTTATCACTTCGACGCGAATCGACTAACAAACGAACAACGCTTGCAGACTATTACATTTATTTTAATCAGAATTTATGCTCGGTTAAGAAAGTGCATCGCGCTCATTTCAGGATGAATGGATACGTGAATAAGCAAAATCGCCATATTTGGTGTGAAACGCAGGCGGAAGCATTGCAAGAATCGCTGATGCGTTCCCAAAAATGCACTGTTTGGTGTGGATGAAGGGCTGGTGGCAACATCTTTCAAACACCAGGAACGCTGCTGTCAATGACAGGCGCACCCGTGCGTTCATTACGATGTGGTTGCAAAAAGCCGTTGCAACATGCCTATAGGGACAATCCCACAAGTCAATATTGAAGAATTTATTTAAATTGGACCCAGCGCAGCCGCGGTCGACATTTACATGAAATCATCGTTAAACATTGAAATATGTAAATCGTTCTATTGACTAAAAGATTTCATGCACTTTCTAAATTGTATATGCCGGTTTTAATAAAATCCGAAAGCTCGTAAAAAATCACCCTTTACTAAGAAAATATGTATGTTGGGAGCTGAGAGCATGTGAAAACAATTGAGTTAATGCTGCTGAAATTGAGTGTAAAAAAATAAAATTTAAGAAACATTTTGTTTTGTTGTTGTTGTTATACACGATCATATCTGTTTTTCTGTTGATGTTTCTGACGCTCTTGCAGCATCATTTGTTTTCGCTGTCAGTCAGTCTATAAGATTTTGCGAGCGATTTTTGTCATGTTAACGAGTTTTAGCGCGTAAACGAAAAGTGTGTTTGGACTAACGACTGTATGTTTATTTAACGCATTTCATTGCTACTTTAGAAAAGTATAAAAATCTAATAAAAAATAATAATAATCAAATTACCAGCATTGTTTGTAATTCAAAACATGAGCTGGAAATCAAATTAATTAAGTGTTTAGCAAATTAAATCAATCGAAAATGTTTTTGTGGATTTCAAATTAAAGCAAATGTTTCAAGTGGTGATGACAGGAAAAGGTGTCAGAGTATAAGAATAATCATTAAAAAGTGTTTATATAATGATCTATTTTGATTTTGCGCATTGTTTTTTGACCAACCGAAATTCTCAAATGACAGATTTTAAATAACTTTTTTTTTTCGATAAAAAAACATTTTAACGAATCTATTATGATTGTTGTTGTCTTTATTAACATCTATTTGAATTTGGCTTAAATTATTTGAAAAAATCAAGTGTAAAATTAGTGGCATATTTTCGAGAGTTTCGTGCCGAAATAGAAAACTTTTGCATGAATAAAAAGATCATGATGTTATGATTGAATCATATGCTTGTAATCAAAGTCGATTATTGTCATATAATTATAATGCGGTAATAGAACACAAATTGCCATACGTGGTCGCTGGTTATCATTGATAATTGAACAGTGAGCGAGTGGGATTGCTGTAAAACTTAATCGTAAATTAATGTTTTAAAAATTAATTGGGGTATTCACACAGTTTGGTATATAATCACATTGTCATATTACCTTAGAACATTTTGAAAAATTATTAGTGCACTGCATACAAATAAAAAAGTCATAAAATTATAAGAGTTTTTGAAGTATATTTACTGTTTTGTTATAAAATAGCTCTAGAAATCTGAATAAAAAGTCCGAATCTCTTTAGTCGATACGGCGATATTAGCCGCCTTTACTTAGTTCTGATACAAGAAGAAAAAACTGTTGAAGAACTATTCACACCTTTATATCTACATATTAACTAATAATAAACGAAGAATTAAACTTGCGGCTTATAGAAAAATATTCAACTGACTGATTATCCTTCTTACACTTATGTAATTGCCCGCCTCTGAACGTTTTCCACTTGTCGCCGCCAAGCAATTTATTCAGCTCACATCAGCGGAAGCAGCTGTTTTGTTTCACATATACAAATACATTTTAAGAGTCTTGTGCGGCAAAAGATACATTTTATAGTAAATAATTAGAAACGTGTTATTTTCTTACCACCTGTTCGAATTTTTACATATTTAACACACTAAAGTATCATGGGTTGTCACACAAGTCATATACATAGTTTCGTCCTATTATTTCATAGGCATTATTCATAAAATATATTTTTGGTTTATAAAATAAATTTTCTTACAAGATTTCCTCTATAAACATTTTAAAAAACTGTAATTATTATGAATACTGCAGTATGACACAGTTAGAAACCCCAAATATTTTCCTTCATATTTTAAGCACTCGAATATGAGGCCCATTTCAATTCAGGATAAAGATTATGAAAACTCTATTATCATGATAAACAGAATTTTGAAGCTCTCATTATTAAAATATGATCAATTTGATTTTTCAAATCGAGAGTATCCTTAACATAATCAGCCGCAGCAAAATCTCTTCATTCAATTTGGTATAAAGGGATCGCCTTTAAATCGAATAATCTTGGTTACCCCATTTATCTGTACAAATTTCTCTGAGATAGGCCCTTAATTTCAACGAACAGATAACTACCAGTGTCAATACCTATTAGTTATCTTTACATAGCCGGTAAAATCACGTTGGTAATTTGAATATTTACCCTACAAGAACACTACCGAACATTTGACTAGTCATTTGTTTGATAGTGCTGAGGGCTTAATACCTCATTGCCTATACAAAACTTGCTATCATTTTCTTAAGAGCAATATGAAAAAACTGATGTATACAATTGTATACATGTGAGCTTGCATCTCTGTCGTACTTATTAATTCTGCCGCCATTAGAAAATATTGCTCACCTGCTCACTCTAGTGCTTTTTTGTATACACATATGTCTCATCAGTTGATTGCTCAGTACTGAAGAATCAAATGACTACTCAAAACTGACAATTCTATTAAGTTTTGTTTATATTCTTCAGTGCAAATAAAAAAACAATTATCAAATTTAATTCAAAATGTAATATTAAATATTTACAATAAAAGGATATTTACAAATAAAAGATTTTAAAAAGTAAAAACAAGACTTAACAGCTACTTCTTGACTTAAACGCATTGTGTAAAAGGATGAAAGTGTCTAAAATGAAACAAACAATAAACATTAAACCAATGAGATTTCCCTAGAATATACTTATATTATCTAAGTTTACCTTCATTTCTGGGTTCTCTGTGTAACAACCTCTCAGTTTTCCACAGCAAGAGTTATTCCGTAATTTGTTTGCTCATTGTTCATTGATGAATATTTCCTCTGCCCGGAAAATATCTTTCGAATCACAATTACTTATAAAACATGTTCTTATTATTACAATTTTTATTTGTAACTTTTAAACAATATACTTACTTGTCCTATTCATACATATGAAATTGATTTCTCTTTTGATTTGCACCATATTTTGCACAGACATAAAATAAATAATTACGAATTAAAAACTAAAATTAAACTGAAAGTATTGTCAAAAATTCAACAATTGTCAGTCATATATTCAAGTGTGTTAGTTAAAATGTTGTATGTGTATTAGTTTTAATCATTCATTTCTTGTAGGGTAGTTTACCCATGTGTTTCCACACGATGGGTATTTTGGACAACTTGGCAACATTTATGTTTGACGTTACTTTTTATGAAAAAAATATTTGTTAAATTGAACTATTTCTTGTAAATATTGCAACTTTTTTTTAAATGAGCAGTAATTGAAGTCTTGGCGAAATGTCTGTTTTCCTGAAATTGAAACTTCATTTCTCAGTAAAATAGGATCTAATTTTTTGCAACGCTATTATTGCACTTTTTTTAAAGTCTAAATTTTTATAGAAATTTCGCATCATTCCATAATTCAAAATGGTGGGGTCTGTCCCTAAAATTGTGTTTTACCCTTTGCGAGTTTTGCGTAGCGAAATACCGTAAACGTCTAAGCCCCAACAGTTCTAAATCCTTTTCTTATTAATTAATTCAAATAATAGATTTTTTTTTGTATGCAACAAAATTTGAATTTTTATAAAATTTGTTTCTTTTTCTTTAATATTTATTACCTAACAGATTAACCAACCAAAATCGTTGCTGTAAAATACACCATTGGTTATCTATCCGGTAAAACTTATTTACGAGTTAAAGCACTATTGACATCTATTCGTTGAAATTACGGGCCATAATGCAGATGTAAAAAATTATAACTCGTGAAGTCCAGTAAGTCCTGTCACAACTATTCTCAGCATATATGTTCATAATGTGGATTGCGATTTATTAGTAAATCTAATAAATCGCGATCTCACTGAAGAGCATATTGTTAAAAAAATTCACGTTTCTGGGATAAGATAAATGATATTTCATTACCATTAAGGAACTTCAAAATAGAATTTGGAGCGCCGTCTGATACACGAGAGTTGCATTCCATGTTCAGCCTTGAAAAGCACTTGAATGCTTATTTTGATATCTGAAAAATCGAACGTCGGTCTGAATTTTCATACGCAGAACATAAAGAGCTTCTGAGGCTTGAATATCTGCACCATCAATAGTTACAGACGAAACAGTGTGATCATCATACTTCGATGTTTAAGCATCCCGTATAGGATCCGTATAGGATCGCATTCGGATATTTGAATGCGTCATTCAGATTTTGCCCGACCTCTGATAATATCGATACAAAATTAAAGGCTTATTAATAGCAAACGCTGTTGTCATATTCAATTGAATAAAGAGGATTGGAAATTTGGAAAAAATTCCAACTATTTCATTAACACTGCAGGATTCATTTATTTCCACACAGACATCTAGGAATAATAATAGAAAATAAGTGAACATATAATAAGTTACACGTATTCAGCTAGACTGTCTCTCACTTTCTTTATCACTTAAGCAATACATCAAGCACAGAGCCTGACAAGATTCGATACGAAAGAAAATGTGTTTGGATTTCAATGGTAATAACAAGGGCATATGCCATTTTTTCAAGTAGGACCAGCACTCAGGGTATGACCCCTATATATGCAATGCATTGCGCCGGAACTGAAAACGTGGGGATAGTATAGGGGGGACAGATCAGGAAAGATGAGTAGACAGTTTGTAGCTATTCAACCTTTTACTTCGTCGGCTAATTTTTTGCTACAGGACCGACGAAAGAGGGTGCTGTTACTCTGCTTTTAGTACATGATAGTGGCAGTCGCTGCCAATTATGTTCAGTGGTCAGTGCTATGCGTTCATCATTGAAACAGGCTGGCAACAACTAACACAACCACGCACTAATGCTGCGCAGAAGAATTCAACACAATATTTCATGACTCAGCGAGGACTCGAACTCACGACCCTCCGCTTCATAGTCTCGTGTTCTACTACTTCAGCCAACAACACCCGGCTGAGAGCAGTTGATACACTAGTTATGAACTGTGAATAAGATGTATAGCTGCTATCTGCGAACTATGTCCCTGCTTTGATTTATGCAATTAGCTTCTCTATGATGTTCAATTAAAATCTTTGTGCCTTGAATAGCATTCCATCTAGCTTTTGATAATTCGAACTCTTTTTAATCTGAATTGTCGATTGTTTGTAGTTGTTCCCTGCTAGTCGCTTAAATTATCAGGTGACGCTGAAAAAACTGCAAGTAATCGAATTATCAAGCTACGAGAAAAAAACATTAAATAATCTAGAGTTGATATTTTAACGAAAATTTGTTTGTTTAATTGGCCTTTGTGCAATAGAACAATAGTTTGGGTCATCGTTGAACAGGCACTTAAATCTTCTTCACTTACTGTGTTGATTCAATTTTGAACAGATTATTTGTTGGGCACGACTATTGTTTGTTGCGAGCTAAAGACATATTTTAATTATGTTATTAATGTTGCTGTCGCATCAATTGTGTCCATGCATGTGATAATGCCAATTTGCTATTTTTAATTAAGTTCCTTAAAGAAATATGCAAAAAACAAGGCAAATGGACAGACAGTCCTTAATGCAAATTACATTCAATTATAAGAATATTAAAAACACTTTGTAAATTAAAACTACAATAGCAATAATAACAACAATTACAATCAATATTAAATGTTAACAACCGACAGCAATTGCAATGACAACAGTTGCAGCGACAATTGTCAATGTACGAATATCAATTGCACTTACAACAAACAATATAATAAATATTCCATTTAGCAGTTGCTATTGTTGTTGTTGTTAATGCCATTGATAGTCATAGTATCATGCGTTTATGTCCATCCGTCCATCTTTAAAACTTTTTTTGCTTATGTCTTTTGCATTCATTTTTTTTTTTAATTGAACTTAATGCGTCTGAGTGTCCAAATCAAGCAGACAACCACCGACCACTTTATTCAATGAGTGAATGACGGAATGTGAATTGAGGAGAAAAAAAGATCTTCAAAATTATCTTCAACTTTGGTTAAATATGACAATTATGCAGTCAAGTAGTCCGTTCCGTTGTCAACAAACAGCTGTGCTCAATGATTAATGGTGGGTTTTAATGGCTGTCTGTTTGTCAGCCAGTTTTCCATCACGCTATCAATCAATATTAATTGAGAATTTCTTGTGGGTTGAATTTTCAAGAAATGTAGAGAGTGGGGAAATTGATTGAAATAAATTGTTGGGCTTTCAACTGCCCCCAAATTATAAAATTTTACATTGTGTGTGTTCTGTAGGTGTTAAAGTTTAATTGCTAAACAGTGTAGAGTTTAATAAAGCGAGTAAATGGTTGAGTTGAAAATTCCACATTTGGTGTCCATTCACTCATCCGAAAGCCGTGCCAACTTCTTTCTGTCTTTTTTTGTATGCATGACTCGTAAGTGTATTATTTTAACTTGGGGGTAAGAGTAAGAGGTAAACTGCCATATAACAATTTTTTGTTGTTACAACTTCACCGTAAAAAATTTTGTTTGGCAGTTTCGGAATATGGCAACTTCGTGTACACATGTTCTTCAATTTAGCGGTATGGCAACTTCAAAAGTAAATTTAAATATAACAGCTGCGATTTTTCCCTTTTTTAATTATGCTGGCACTTAGCGAATCTATAAAAGGATGAGATGGTGTTGATACGACAGATTAAGAGGATGAGAAAATTATAATTTATTGTATTCCTACGGTGCCGACGAAGCAGGGTGCTGCAATGCTCTCTTTTAGACATGATACTATTGTCGGTGTTGTTCAGAGACCAGTGCTATGCCTTCTTCATTTGAGGGTGCTCTTGGCTGAAGTAGTTAACACGAAACTATGAAGCCGAGGGAGCAGCATTCGACCTTGATCCCAGTCATGAATATTGTGTTATCTTCTTCTGATCAGCATTGGTGCATGGTTGTTAGTCTGTTCAGTGATAAGGCAGTTTATCTCTTACTGGTCACTCAACATAACCGCCAGCGATTGGCACAGCCGTGTACTAAGCAGCAGAGGTACAGCATCTTCCTTCGTCGACCTAGTAGGAAAAAAGTAGTCGGCGAAGTAAAAGGTTGAAACATCCCAAACAAAAATTCTCCCTAACTCCTCATCCATCTTCATCTGTCTTCTCAATACTATCCTTTCTAGTTCCGGCGCAATGCACTGCATATGGAGGGGTCATATCCTGAGTGCTCGAATTAAAAAAAGTGACTGCCACTATTTAGCACAATCGTCCACTATGCAGATCATAAAAATTCGATCCGATCTCGGATTCCTAGTCTACGCATTAACTGTTTCAACTAACAGCACTCTAGGCGACAGTCTGACGGATGTTGGTTTTCAAATGCTCCACTGTTTGGGAATTATCCACGTCAAATCGCGTGATATTACTCCTTTTGAAAGCTTCTCATGAAATAAAGCCAAATCGGTAGTGTTGTGTGGCTCGTGAACCGTTTTGTTGAAATCACACATCGTCTAGTTCACAATCTTCAATTGCAGGCCAAAAAAATCGCTTATCATAACTGCCGATTGCTGCGAATTCCGTGGAAATTCGGAATATAAGAGCATAATATATTTCTTCTAATTAAAGGGCCATATTCGTAAAAACGTTATTAAATTTGAATGGAATGTATTTTAAAATGAATTTTCCATTAGAATTTTTTATAAAAATGTGCGAATATATTTGACTTTCAAATTAAAATACATTTTTTATGAATGCGGTTAGTTAATCACTGTCACTTTAATATGTTTGATTTGTGTTGAGGGAATTTCTAAAAATGCAAAACAATTGTTCTACTTGGCGCCTCTTAAGTCTTTTACATTATCGTTTTCATAACCTAAATTCGCTGCTCGCTTCAGTCATAAGCATTAAAAAAATGATTTACAAAATATTTGATCAATTGCGCAGGTGTTTATTTTATTTATTTACATTTTCTTTTTAAATAAAAATCAGCAAGGCAGCCAAAAATAAAGCAAAACAAATAATAAAAGTAAAATTCTTTGCAATATTTGTGTGAAATATAATTTTATTCGATATCATAAATTTCTATTTTATGATATTGTATTGTTAGGAATTATGAGCTCGTATACACTTAGAGAAATACTTAAAACTACTTAAATGATTTTATTGACTTTTAAAAAATAAAATATAATTTTGTAGTTTTTTTTGTTTAATATTCCTCTCTAGTGTTGGCTGTGGGGTCTGGGGTAATTGATCGGTTTTTTATTGAACTTTAGTGTCACACATTTTTCCTTCAGGAACGAACATGTCATTGTGAAGAAAATTAAGATCCATGACCACATTTTGTGAAGTGACTCCTATTGGGTCTGGCTAAAAATTTAAACTTGCCTTCGTTGAATAGACTCAGTCTAAACACTGACGAATTATGTATTCCAAAGCCTCTATATGAATTAGGATTTGTTCTTTGTGATTCTAATTAAGAATCACTTTTTTATTCAAAATTCAAGAAAGAACGGCACTTGTTGAAAAAAAGTTATTCAAAACTGTCTGATTAAGCTGTTAGAATGTTGATCACACAATTTGAAGTTCTCATACTACAAATTCTTATTGCCGAAGATATAATCTCACGATAATCATATAATAATTTTTGATGGTAAAGAACGCCGGTTCTATTCCGCACTCAGTCATGAATATCGTATCAATTGAGCGACAGTTTCTCATGCTGTGTGGCCACATGCCATGTGGAAACTGACATGTGGTTTTGTTGAAACCACAAGCCAGCAAAGTCCAGCTCTTCCATTTGAAAAAGTATCGTCCAATGATGCCACCATCCCAAATCCACACCAAACAGTGCAATTTCACACCAAATATGGAAATTTTACTTGAAATGAGCACGATGCTCTTTCTTAACGTATCATGAATTTTGAAAATAAAATTCAATAATCTGCAAGGATTGTTCGTTTGTTATGATTAAATTAAAGACCAAACTGAACATGTTTAAACAGTAACATGATACACGAAAACAGCTGAGCTGGCAAAAACAGTGGTGCCAAAAAGGAGGTTGGTAAATAATCTAATACAGTGCTGCCCATGCGATTAGTGGAAATTCATTACCAGTCACGATTAGGGTTATGTCAAGCTTAATTTGTGTTTTCAACATGTATTTTGGTTATGGTGCTGCAGATATGGCGCTTCGAAGTTAAACTTAAGAAAGTAAAAAAATTTAAAAGTTAAAATAATCACTCGTCTTATTATTTTGTCATTTAATCATTCTACATTGGCTGTTTTTTCTCCAACTCTAATTGTATTTATAAAACAATAAATTGTAGTGCTGACAATTTATAAATTTCTTTTTGGAAAATGTTGTTTAACACTAAAATTTTTATTTAATTGTGCTGATTTTTTGAAAAATTAATGTAATCAAGGTTTGGCTAATTCCTCTGCGCATTTCAGGCAACAATATTTTTTTTTTGCATATCGTATGCTATCAATTTTTCATTAATGAGCCAATAAACAATATGAGGCAATAATAATTGTTCCCATTTGTGTGCAAAAATATCCATACAAATAGTTTTGAAATAATTTTCACACTACAAGTGTAGTCGTATTATATTTTTAATTCAAAATTATGCAATATTTTTGCCTTCATGAAAGCTACAATTATTTAATTTATGTAATTTGATTTGTCCAATTTTTATTGTTGAACACTGAAAATATCTCCGAAAATAGAAAAATCGTTTTAAAAATTTCCGCGTGGCAAAACAGAAAATGCTCAATTTTATGGAACCCAGACTGCGAAAGTCGTGAATGTCGTACATGAAAATATATTTAAGAAGCTGTAGGTTGGTTGCCGTTAATATTTTAATAAAGAGAACAAGTACCCGTAGTACATTACGTAGAAATTATATATAAATATTTATCAATATAGTTTTTGCTGTTCTGTTTGTTGTTTATTTTGGTTTGGCATTGGCACTCGTAGAAAAAAATAAAATAAAAAATACAGGTGTTCTCCGTTTTATTTTCATAAACTGTTTTTAATTTTTTGTTTTTATAGGCATGGTTTTAGCTATTATTAGTTTTTTGTAATTAATTTATCTCTGCACAATCTTAGGCCCTCCAAATTTATTAGATTATGTGGAATTGTTGAAAAATGTGTTCTATTAGTTTGGCCTCTGAGTTCATTTAGCTTGTTTTCGTTTGTTATTTATTCTAGATTTTTGTTCTTTTTTGTTCATTGTAAATGCTCATCACATTCTAATTGCTTGACCAAAAATTTTAACAAATAAAATCAAAACAAGTGTTACAAATTATTGTCAATCGTAAAAAACAAATATAAACACTCCGAAGAAAGTTGAGAATTTCAAATTAAAATACGAGACTGAAATAATGTTGGAATTAGTTTTTTTATATGGGTCCTGCATCAGTCCCATGACTTAAATTAAAAGTAATCAAGAAGCGTTAATTCTTACGTACTCGGGAACCAGTGAACAGCAACAGTTCGAGGGAAAAACTTAAACCAAATTTATTTTCAAATAAATTGATTATTAGGCGTAAGTTGGCACCGAAAATCGTTGATGTTTAAGTGATTAATTTTGGAAACAAAAATGCAATCGCTATGGCTCGATAGCGCTTGCAATTCACCGTAACAGCAGGTCCTTGCTCTTTTCGAAAGAAATAAGGAGCGATAAACTGCCAATTTTAATGGATGTTCTGGTGATTTGTTAACGGCAATTTCGCTTTATGTGCACAATTCTTTAATAAAAATGATCAGTTTTTCAGAGTTCGATCGGCAAAAATGCGACTCGTACCATAGTCGTTTGACTTCAATTCTTGCACGAGTTTTATTTTAGATCCTTTTTGCACGTGGTCGAAGGCCAATGACCAACAAGTTGAGAACGAAGACGTATCGATATTTTGGTGTCTTCGCGCTACAGCATTAATATTCTCTTCCCTACGCATATTTCTTGATCTTGTTGATTATTTTTAATCGAGAAGAGCAAAATCAGGGCGAACTCGGTCAATAACTGCGCATATATTTTGCTCACGAAGTCGTTTATGAACTTCGAGAAAAAGTTTATTTTCTTCTTTTTAAATAATTTTTCACAATTTCAAAATTTTGTTTTGTTATTAAACGATTCATGATTACATGCTAAACCTTGCCGAACAGAACTGTCAACACAGTTTGACATTATCAGCTGTCAAACTATAATTATCGATTATATTAAATTGAATTAAGATTTATTGGCTAGTAGTTCGAAAATTTTTTTGTTTTAAATTCAGAAAGGCATGATAAATATTCCAAGGCACAAAGGAAAGTCAACATCAGTTTTTAGTTATTCAACTTACGCAACAGTGCGGAACAGCTGTTTTCCAAAGCCGCTACAATTTCGGCATCTGTACTCAGTAGTTTTTGTTTGTCAACACTTATTAGGTGACTGAGTCGAATCTGAATGTGTTGTGTTTTAATTGATATAAATTTTATTAGAGAACTATATCCAGCCGAAGGTAACATACTTTTATTTAATACCCGTGTTGCCGCCTTATAATTTTCTTCAAGTGGCATTTTCTAAATATTTTGTTCCATTACAGATAAGCCAAACTTTTTTGGTTTGAATTCTTTTATAATTAAAAACATGTTTTTATCTTATGAATGTTAGCTCAAGCCAGTAGCTTAAATTTATTTGAGAATGTTTTTAGGCATATTTATTGAAATAAGTTTCCAAAAAGATGGAGGTATCTGGAAAAACTTTATATGAATAGTTAAACAAATTGTTTTTGAATCTATAGAAAACGCCAACTTGTACTAGTGAAAAAAAAACAATGTAAAGGAACGGAAGTACGGAATTAAAGGCGTTCTTTTTTGGATTATGCGAATAAGAAGAAACGTGTCAAACTATTCTACCAGAATACTTTAAAAAACTATTTATAAATAGTTTTAAAGAGTTAATTACTTTAAAGGGAGAAGAAAATAATTTTTTGAGTGGCAATTCGAATATGTTTCTATTGAAATGTCTACTGCAGTTTAAATCGCAAATTCATGGCGATAATACTTAAAAAAGACTTTTTAGAATTCTTTATTCAGTAACTGGTTTTAAAAAAAATGTGATTTTATGTAAATTACGAAACTCTAAAGCAATTTTATGATTTAAGATTTCATTTCAGAACACTAAAAAGTGGTTCTTCCAAAAACTAATTTGAAGGTGTTTCTTCATAACGGTGACGTTGGAAGATCGGTTATGTACTCAGCCAAATCGTGAACATGGGAACGAATATTTCTGATCTGTCTTACTGCCTGTTTTCGTAAAAAGAATAACAATTTTCTTTTGGGCATTTATAATGAAACAAAATAAAATTTTGAGTTTTTTTATTGTTGCTTCAATATAAATATCCAAACGAAATTCTTTAGTCTTTTAACAAAAGCAGCCAGTTCGTGTTTGGTTCTGTTAATTGTTGTCGGCTTTTTTAAACAGTACCTACAGCGATTGACACCATCATAAGGCCCATTAAAACCGGTCTGTTCATAATCCAAAATTGAATTTGGATAATAGAAAATTATTTCCAATTTAAATTTATGTATTTATTTTTATTAGCAAGCGCTTTCGAGATATTTGCTATATCCATGTTTTTGCAGTCATATTAATTATTGTGCAGATGCCAGCCAGCTCTTCCTAATCGTGCTTACAAATAAAGGGTATTTCTTTAACAGCTTTCGGCTTTGATCTAAAAAACGATCTACATATATAGTTCAATGCTTAAAAATGATTTCACTTAAATGTTGACTGTGACAACGCCCCAATTTTGGCATACAATCAACATTTTGGCCGGCATCTCACGGATATTGGCTTCCAGTCAACCGTTGCGGGCTTGTCCCTATAGACATAATTCTTCAAATAGCCTCACAAAAAATACTTTAAAGGCGTTAAATCGCACGATCTAGGCGGTCAATTGATTGGCTTCAAATATTTGCACCGTCTTGTTGAAACAGTATTTTAGCCAATTTCAGCTCTTCCATTTTGAGCAAAAAATTGTTCATAATCGCTGCATGGTTGTGCTCACCATTCACAGTAACGTTCGTAGTCTTTGAAAAATGATGCCATCGATCCATAATCCAGACCAAGGATTGCATTTTTCGGGATGTATGACAGTTCTTGTAATGTTTCCGGCAGGTCTTCACATCAATTTTGCTTGTTCACGTATCCATTCATCTAGAAATGGGCACTTTCTTAGCCGATCATGAATTTTGATAATAAAATTTAATAATCTGAAAACGTTGTTCGTTTGTTAGTCGATTTATAGTCCAATTACAGACCAAACTGAACATGTTTAATAGTAACATGTTACACGAAAACAGCTGAGTTTTCAAAAACAGTGTTGCCAAAAAGAAAGTTTAAAAAAAATCACCCGTTATTGCAGCGTATCATATCCTTCTTTCTCCTCTTTCCGTCATTATAATGATGTTTGGGATCTAAATTAACTGATTTGCAATTACATCGAGATATTATTTTTCCAATTTCATAGTACGAGTATTAACTTGTTCCATTAAGAAAAAAATATGAGTTTCCACAGTAGCAAATACAGTTTAATGTTTAACGTTCTATATTTAGTCTATGGCCGAAATATAGGCTGGCATTATTTTTGGCCATGAATGTATATTTATTTTTTGTTAAAATAATATTTTCCTTTTGGATCGCTCTCCCAATTCTTCAATGTTTTTCTATGGCAAAAAAAAACTAAAGAAATATTATTTATTGTATGGGTGGTGCCAACATAAATTTTGAATTTCTATTTCAATGCGAAAATGATTCTATCAACTCAATGTGCTTTTGATGTGAGTAAATGTAGTTTTAATTTCTTTTTTGTTTTTCAAATCGTGTCGTATTTATTAATTTTATGTTTTGTAACATTTATTAGGTCAAAACTACTTTATTAACGATTTTTTATAAGCAGGCCCAACCCACGAACGGCAAACAACAACGAAAGAACATGAAAAGCCATTAACGTGTTTTTTTGTAATATTTGTTTGCCACAATATTTTAAATCAGTTAGAATGTTGGAGGCTTTTCGTCATGATTTGTATTTTTAATAAAATTCATTCATAATTTTAATAACCAGCAAACAAGACAACAGATATTAGCAAACTGATAGCGACTTCGACGTGCTAAATGACAGGGAGGGTACGTTTTAGCACAATTGACTTCCAAAATGTCTATTTCTGCACTCCACAATATCTGGCTTTGGTTTGCTGTTATTGTACTGAAATCTTTTGCATTCCAAATCTGAAAATAAAACATAAAAAGTATAAAGATAAAAAATTATTGTTAGAGACATTTACGACAAAAATTGTTGTCGCTTAGAATCAAATGTGCTATTTTTACGTCCACTATTATGAATATTAATCCCATGCACATGTAAATGTCAATCCGGTGGGTGTCACAGTTTGTTCAGTTCTTAAATTAAAACAAGTTCATTCATTCAATATTTGGAACTAGTGGCTTTTGGTGTAGTAAAACAAGTTGTATTTCGGACACGTTTGCCACTAAATCCATTAACAATAACAAAAATAAAAACGAAATTTTCATTAAAGTGTGATAACATATTTCTAAGTAATTATCTAATATGACAATCTTTTTTTTTTTTTGTCTACCAATAGAAGTCACTAACAAAATTTGGACATGTTTATGTGCCGCAAAAAATAAAACTTCAAACGTTTTATAACTTTTCGCTGATTTCAATCTCAAAGAGCTCTTAGATGTAAGCTTTAATTAAAAGATATTGATTGTGGATGAAGGTCTATTTTACGGTATTCGTTGCATCGTGGATCAAATCATGTTAAAGAAATTCGCACTGATTGAAATTATTCTTTGAGGTTAAGATTTGAACGCAAGTTTAAGATTTATTTTGAAAAATATATATATTTTTAACACATTCGCGGACAAGACGGCGTATGCCGTCCAATTTAATGAAAAATTTTAGGACAGGACGGCATATACCGTCAACAAGTTTTTAAATCATTGGGACAAGCCGGTAGCTCCCGCACTAAATTTAATGTTAAATTATGGTTTGCTTTATTAAGTGTCCCTACAAATTTTCTTTTAGGCGCTATAGAACTAAAAATAACAGCCAATAACACTTGCAAACATATGCTGCCATCTATTACGCATCAGTAGAAGCAAGACGGGATATCCCGTTAGTTTTCAGTACATTTTTTGATTTGCGTCCAGTTGCACTTGTTGTCTTTCAACGAATAACCGCAAATAAATTTGCGGATAAAGGTAAATAAATTTCATTGTAAAAATACAAAATCGAGCCACTTTTGAATTAACATAAAGTTGGACATAAGTAACTAAAGAAATGTGCTACTTGTGTAGTGAATTTTTGTAGGAAAAATGGACCGATAGCACAAAGAAAGAGATAGAGTTTTGAAACTGTTCGAAGAAGTTGATTCTGGCGATGAATCTGTATCCGATCCTTTTAGCGATGATGGAGAGTATGGCAGCGATCCAAATTATGAGCCAGATGGAGCAAGTTCCGACGAAATCCCAGATAAAGAAGAAAAACCTACTTGTAGTAGCTCTCTGCCTTCAGATGTCAAGACGGGAAATCCCGATGTGTCCTGTGTGACCAATTTGGAACTGTGGATGGGACATGACGGCGATAACCGTAAAATTAAATTATTAAAAATCTTCACTAAATATAATTATATTTTTAATTATAATTATTTTGCTTCAGTCGCGGATTAATTATCTTTAGTAGATCGGAAGATACAGACTATGCCCCACGAAGGGACTATGCGAAAATGAACTGTCCGCGAATGTGTTAATATTTTATTTGCGACAATTCATAAAATTAACCGAATCCATCCTGATTCCAGAAAAATCTAACCGAGCCTTTCTATATGCAGAAGTCCTTTTACACTCACAGTTAATTTACGTTCCAAAGTATTAAGTTTGTCGAAGATAAGAGAAAGAGGAATGAGGGCGTGTACAGACTTTGATGTTCACTCAAAGTTGCTTTGTACTACGTTCGTAGCTTTTACAAGCTTGCATTTTGTTGTTGTTTAACACAAAGTGAACGAAAGATTGAAAGAAAATTGAAGAGACTTTGTCAAAGTAAACTTTGTGAGTGAAAAGGGCTTTGAGTAATTACATATTTCCAAGTTAAGTATATGTCAGGGCACACGCATACAGGTAGGAGCGATAGCCCAGCTGATTATTTTGTTGTTGGGAGAAATTCAAGTACAAACGTCAGAATTTGTTTACATATTTACATACATACAAAACTTAAGTGCAAATGTCAAAACAAACATGTATATTTGTTTTTGTACTTTTTCGTTTTGTATCGTTTTACACATTTAATTGTGACATATGAATAAGATTTCACAAAAACAAAATGCTTGTTGTTTTTGTATTATTGTACTTGTTGTAGAACCGCTCCTACCTGTATCCAGGGTTGCCACTCAAAATTTTTTTTTCCTACCAAATTTAATTTCAAAAACTACCAAATGGCATGTTTACCTACCAAAAAAAAAAATAAGCAGTTATAAAAAAAAATAAACTTTGTTAAAAAAAAACAAAACAAGTTTATACATAACAATGTTTATAAAAATAAATAACAATTCATTTGTAAAAGAAACAATATTTTAAGTAAAAAAATAAATAAGACTTCATTAGTAAAAGTAAAAATTTATATTATAAAATTCTTCGACCTTATTTTTTATTAATTTATAATGTTTATTTAAACGAAAGGTCAATTATTTTTTAATTTTTATATCAAATTACACAATTTTATATATCCCTGAAGAAGCTACACAAAGAAGTGGCGAAATATTGGAATAAAAACATAATTTTTATATAAAAATCAAAAAATAATTGACCTTTTGCTTAAATAAACATTATAAATTAATAAAAGTAAAACTCTTAAGTGTTTATTTGGAAAAAGGTTTATTTTTTAAAGTCTCTTTTTGCTGACCATATATAGTGCGAATCAGTCTTATTTATCATTCCCTTGCACGTCATAATATTATTCAATCAAACCAACCTGTCCATGATGCCATACAACGCACAGAGTAACAGAGAGCCGGCAAGATTGATGTAACATCAAAAAGATGGCCATTAAGACCGAAAAGTTGCCACTTGTTATTACTGTCGCCTCTATGATGCATACAAAAGCTGATGACTAAAAATCAAAAAGCAATCATAGATGAAAGCTGATTATTAAAAATCATGCATGGATGAAAGCTGATTAGCGTGAAAAAAATATTAAAACTGAAATTGAAAAAAACTACCAAATTCACGACACAACCTACCAACCTACCAACGCATTTCAAAAGTACCGAATTTGGTAGGAAACTACCAAAAACGGCAACTCTGCCTGTATCAGTGTGCCCTGGTATATGGATATATATTATTAACGAAGATATCGAAGAAGTAACTGAATGATGCAAGTTTATGAATGTTCACGCAGTCCAGCGCAAGTTGTTTATTATTTTTCTACCTTACGTACGAGGTCTGTCAAAGAAATAAGCTGAATTTTAATTTCTCTGGAATATTTATTTATTCATCAATTTGCAATTTGTCCTTTTCAAAGTCCTACTCCTCAGATATAATACACGCGTGCCAGCGTGTTTTCCAATCCTCGATTCAGTTCTGGTACACACTTTTTGGTATGGCCTCGAGTTCCCTCAGCGATTCGGGATATATCTCTTCGACCGTCACAAAATGCCTTCCTTTTATGGGTCTCTTCAATCTCGGGAATAGGAAAAAGTCGAAGGGGATAAAATCTGGTGAATACACAGGCTGAAGCGGGTTTTTTAAGATTAAAATGAGCAACTTCCTGACGCCGCTCTTATCGGTCACCCATGTGACTAAGACACACCGTCACTTTTTCATTCATTACAGAGAGGTACCGTGTTTAAGCGCCTTGCTTCGCTGTTCGGGCAGATCTTAAACCCTTCCTACTTCCGAGGTTTACAAACAATCCGTCAGTAATTAAAGAATAAGCAGCAAGACGAACGTGTTCCATAGCAGAAGACAGCCATACTGGCCTTCCGGGCGTCAACTTTCTGGCATCGCTTCCACTGCATCTGTTCATTTCCCAATATCATCACTCCTTACCCGACGTTTCTAATAACGACTTTTGGTAACAAATCACAGCCATCAGGTGGTCTTCCGAAGGAGACCCCATCCAGTATCCGGCCAGAAAAGGAATATTCTGCGGGGCATATCAGAATCCGTGGTACCAGTGTTAGGCTACTGATGGAACCTCGAAAGTCAAACGAGTGTGTTTTGACAAACTTTCTATTGATTTTGATTCCACCTTACACACAAGAAAATACTCCTTCCACATTCGCTTTTATACCAGACGAACGTATGCGAACGTTGCTCTGTTAATTCTATGGGTTACCAGCCGAATGTATATCAGGGAAAGTTGTGTAGCCTCCACAAGCAGAACCAGTATTGGTTTTTAGCTTTCCATTGACTTTGGCTCTCTTATGAAACTTGGGACAGACTTATGTAGTCGAGCGGACCAAATTTCAACGTGTCTCTTTGGTATCTCTGTTTGTCAGTGGAAGGACTGCTCTTAATTGAGAGAACATCTCCGGGGAGTACGGCAATTGAGGCAATATTACGCTGTTCTTTTTGGCCACAAAGCGATGTTTTTAAGTCTCCGCTAAGAAAATTGAAAATTTTCAAAAAAGTGAAAAGGTACCACTTTATGAAAAAATCAAGTTTGCACTAGATCTTAACGTTTCAAGTTCCTAGGAAGTTTTCCTGACTACTATGTCTGTATGCACAGCTCGACCTTCGTTGAAAACCTTGTACCGCTTGTAAAAATCTGACTCAGAGTACAATTATCGTATGCCAGTGTCATCGTTTCACCCACTTTTGAGCATTTAATTCCATTTTTTTATTAGTTTTTCCCCCAGCAGAAAATCGCCGACCACGCAAAATACTTTGGAATAGCTAAAAATGTCAATATTTGTATGGACCGGTGCTTCAAAGTTTATTTTAAAGTTACTCGACCGAGTACAGAAGAAGCCGAAGAAACTCTTTGCGGACCATAGGGTAGCCAACTCTATTGACCGACTGTAGTATTGGGTTGTATTCTAATGGAATCAGGGATCGTTTTCCAGAAAAGCGCACTTTTCTCAAATACTTTGTCGTGGATTTATCTTTGAATTGCAGTACGCATTACAGGGAGAATTCGTTTTTTGCCAGTCTTAGGTCTTTCTCGTCGTATATGTAGCATGAAAGAATTCGATCGATTGTCAAGTACGAGTACTACTCAGTTTATCCTCCTTCCTGCAACCAATTTCCTAGTTCCAGCGCAATGCTGTTGCCTGAAGTAGTAGAACACGAGACTGTGAAGCGGAGGGTCCTGAGTTCAACCCCGCGCTGAATCATGAAATGTTGTGTTGAATTCATTAGTGCATGGTTGCGTTAGTTGTTGGCAGCCTGTTTCAATGATGAAGGCATAGCACTGGTCACTGAACATAATTGGCAGCGACTGACACTATCATTTACTAAAAAGCAGACTAATAGCAACCTCCTTCGTCGCTCCTGTAGCAGGAATTGGCCGGCGAAGTAAAAAGGTTGAAATAGCTACAAAAAATTCCCTATCTTCTCATCTTTTTTCATCTGTCCCCTCATACTATCCATGGGGTCATCCCCTAAGTGCTGGTCCAAGATAAAAATCGCACCCATGACTAAGGGTCATAACCGGAGTGCCTGTCCTAATTTAGAGAAAAGTTACCAATGCAGTCACATGAAAAAACCGTAATATGCAGCACGCAAATTTTAAAATTCACCATGATTTTTAAACACACCTCGCATACGATTTTATTGTTATATATATATAAGTGGGTCAGTCATATTCGATCATAATGCTTGATTACATGTAAAAAACGGAATTTAAAAAAATGGTTTATGAAGACGCTCCAATATTACAGACGTTAAAAATTATTATTAGAAAAAGCACCACCCAAATTAGCATTATAAAAAACAATATTGTACTGAAAAAACAATATTTTGGAAATGTTTGAAAACTCTTTTGAACCACTGTGTTTTCTTTCCTCTGCCACACCACAAACCACGAAAAAATAAAACAAAATAAATTTAATATTTTCGTACCAAAAATTACGAAAAATCTTTAAATATCAAATCCTTAATTGGATCGATTCGTTTTTGTTTGTATTTGGATCAGACTTCCATTTTTGTCGGGTTTATTGAAACGTTCAGATCGTTTTTTGGTTGATATTTGGTTTAAATGAACTTATTTAAAATTAATTTTAATTTTTAATATTTGCCACCTCAAAAGCAAAGTGTGAGAATTTTAAGTTAAAAAAAAAGAAAACGAATAAAAATTAAAAAAGCAAAGAAGAAACATGTCTTCGAAACTTTTGTCGTCATCATTTTATAGCGCCCCTACGGATTGTTTTAAAGTGGGTGAATTCGAACGACGTTTGGGTAAGTTTTTTTGTATATTTTCTTTCTAAAATTTATGATTGCGAAGGTTGAATGCAAAATAAGGAAATAGTTGCAAGTGTAATTATTATTTATGTGGAATTTACTCAAATAATTTTTTTTATATAATTCAACACTGTGTATTTCAACACAATGAATTTGGCTGAATTTATTGCAAACAAAATCGTAATAAAAATTACTTTTGTTTAATGAATATTGCCGAAATAAGATTTTGACAATTTGTTTTTTTAAATAATTTGTATGTCGTACTCGGCCTACACAAGAACAAGATTCAATTATAAAAACCATTGAATCCATACCATGAAGTAGTGCTTATTTGCTCCACAGCCTCCCTACAAGAACAGTGTCGGCCATTTGACCGGTAATATGACAGCCACTCGTGAAATAGTTTTCATTAGCACGTAGACCAAAGTTTCTATCACTTTATTAAAGGCATTGTGTACGTGTGATTTTGCATTATTCTCTAACCTTTGAACTTTATCGCCCATAAAATATATATCCGAACTACTCACTGTAATGTTATTACTATATATAAATTTGTCACTGATGATAGGTATGGTGGCCACCCCTGATAGGTATGGTGTCACTGATGACCAGCCATCCTTGACTTATCAAACCTAACCTAACTAAACATAATGAAATAAAACACGTTTACTCCAATTCATTCAATCCAATTCTTCATTTTTATTAAATATTTAAAAAAAATTATTTCTACATACATATTCATTTACATACATACCATCTCTCAAAAAGTAGATTCAGATCAATTGTAAGTGACAAGTTACAGAGCAAAACGCTCTGCGTCGCATGCGAGTTGAGAAAAGGTTTGTGTCTTTTGTCTTTCTCTCTTGTCATGGTTATATAAATATGATAATTTCACCATGGTCTTTCATATTGAAGAAAGGACAAGTAAAAACGTAATATTCGACCGGGTCGAATCTTAAATACCCTCCAAATATTTATTAAGTAAATTTAATATGCTTAACTTGGTGGGACAGAGTTCCTTTACGACATCTCTGTACCCAATTTTAAATCTCTATTTTGAGAGAGTCATTCTGGGAAGGGCCGTGGGAGAGGCGTTTCACCTCTGCAAGATCAGAAAAGATCTCAGCTTCTTATAGGCTTAAGGAATAAACATTTTTCAATATCTACACTATTTTTGCATATAATATCGTACGTCAACGCCCACTAAAGGGGGCGGGGTCCAAAAATAGACTATATTTCGTTTCCCACAGAAGAATGTTATCCTATGCCCAGTCCACATGAGACAGTTGCTTGTTGGGGTGGGTGCATTTGTTTCTCATGGACTACATGAGAATTTTCTGAGCACCAAAATCAACATCTCTGTGTATTCACGAAACCATAAATATAAATTTATAAATTTTCGTTATGAGTTTTCAAAATTATAATGCACGCACATAAGAAACTAAAATTAAAAAGTGCATACTTATATGGTGTTCAGCCATTAATTTTTAATTGAGTCAATATTCACTTTATTGACATAATTATCTTCATGTTTACACATAAAAAATTTAGTCGACTTAATTTTCGTATGACAACTAAAAGAAAACATTTACTATATTCATGATGATCGCAGGCTCAGATTTGTGATACATATGTTTTGTTTTAATTAGAAATAAGTTTAATATCAATAACTTACCTCTTGCTTTGCCCACATTTTAGGTGCTCAGAGAGTTGAAATTGGCTCATTAAACACACTTTTTAGCAGTGTTGCATTTATAATTTTATTATAAAAAGTAAGCCGTAATTGAGGGTTACCTAATTAAATGTATATCTGATTAATGGAGCTCAATAATAGCATTTATTGGGAAAATCTCAATTAAGATGCATGTCTGAACACCGCCATATGTCGGCGACCATATTTTTTATCCGCTCCTGTGACTGTACACGACCTATGCCTTCAGATAAGAAGTAGAATCGTAGCCAATCACGAAATAATTCCTCAGAATAACTGGGAATTATTTCTATACACTAAACGATGAGTTTTCTGGCTGCAATTAACTAATAATTGCCACCCAGAGATGGAAAATGACTAACAAAATAAACAAAATATACTTTTCATGCCATTACGGTGCATTTTGTAATATTTATTAAAAACAGAAATTAAAAAAATTGCGTGTACAAATTTACAAGTGTGCAATCGCATATTATATCCATGCGGGTGCTCTTGGCTGAAGTAGTAGAACACGAGACTATGAAGCGGACGGTCCTGAGTTCAAGCCCGCGCTGAGTCATTAAATTACGTGTTGACTTCTTCTGATCAGTATTAGTGCGTGGTTGTTTTAGTTGTTTCCAGCATGTTTTCAATGATGAACACTGGTCACTGAACATAATTGACACGATCATGTACTAAAAAGCAGGGTAACATCAGCACCCTCCTTCGTCGGTTCTGTAGCAAAAATTAGCCGGCGAAGTAAAAAGGTTGAAATAGCTACAAAAATTCTCTAACTTCTCATCTTTCTTCATCTATCCCCTACTTTCTAGTTCCGGCACAATGCACTGCATATGTAGGGGTCATCCCCTAATTGCTGGTTCGAGATAAAAAAAAAATAAAAAACAAGTAAAAACGTTATATTCGACCGCGTCGAATCTTAAATACCCTCCAAATATTTAGTAAGTGAATTTAAAATGTTTAACTTGGTGGGACAGAGTTCCTTTATATAATATCGCACGTCAACGCCCACTAAAGGAGGCGGGGTTCAAAAATAGACAATATCATGTTTTCCACAGACGAACGTATGGGCATTGCTAGACCGTCTTAGACTTCATCACTAATCAAGAATATGCATATTTAGTTTTTCCCCTCTTGCCCGATTTAGCCCATCTCCGAACTTAACCTGCTCTAAGCTTCAAAATATATTTATAATAAATTTCAAGAGTCTAGCTCTTTTCGTTTGGACTGAATCGTGATTTCCATAGACGGACGGACGGACATGCTCAGATCGTCTCAGATTTCATCACTGATCAAGAATGTATTTACTTTATGCGGTCTGAGATGGATATTTCGATGCGTTACAAACGGAATGACAAAGTGAATATACCCTTCAAATTCTTTTTTGGAGGATATAAAAACATAGAAGGAAAAAGAAATTCAAGGTACGATGTAGGAAGCTGCTTTAGCAAAAATCGGGAAAGCTGATCAATCAGTTCGCAATCAAATATTAATCATGCTTATGCTAGCGACATCCTCTTCGAAAATCGTTTTTGACGATAATCGCCAAATTTTGTTTTTCAAATAGATCAAAATTAGTGGCAAACCTTCAAGAATATCAATGAAACAGTTAAAGAACATCTTGCTAAGGACAATGATTATACGTTTTTAATTTGTTTGGTTAAGTTACTGATTTTTCACTACAGCGAAAACATCTTGACATGTCTTAACCTCCACAAACATGCATTGTGTTATAGGAAATTCATTAAAACTATTAACATTAAATATTACAGTCAAGTACAACCCTATTTGTCCAATATTGAGGTTGTACTTCCACTTAAACCAAGGATAATTAAAAAATACTTCTCCTGTAAAGTTTACTTTTTGTCGCCTAAGCTTATTTTGCGTTTGTAAGTCTCTTTCGAAACTGAAAATAACTGATCAGAAATGTGAGTCATAAAATACTATTTCGGAAGAGTTGCGTCTGGAGCCCTTTTTCTTCAAAAAGAATAATAATTTTCTAAACAGTTATTTTGATCGAACGGAGAAGTAAACAAGTAAAAGTGCTATATTCGGCTGTGCCGAATTTTAAATACCCTTCACAGATGTAATTCTTCTTTCTTTCTTGCTAAAACAGGAAGTGGGTTTAATTAAAAGATGTAACATAGTTTTACTTGACAAAAAAAATTTAATTTTTAAACTTTTTGGTCACTTTCACGTACCATAAAATATTTTATTTGTTCAACCCTGGAGTCGAAGTTTTAATTTTTTTAAATTTTAATACCAATTTTGTTCTTCCTGAATTATAAAATAGTTTGAATTAGCAAAAACAACAACTTCAATTGCCTATTTGGTTAATTTTATATATTTCAATTTCCCAACCCTGGAAACGAAATTTAAATATTTTTACCAATGCAACTTTTAATGAGGCATGAAATAGTTCTATTTACAGTACACTTTCATGTACTACAAAATATTGCAATTATCCAACTCTGGAATATAAATTTTGTTTTTTTTTTTAATTTTTGATACCAATTTTGTTTTTTCTGAATTAAAAAATAGTTTTAATTAGTAAAAAACCGACGTTAGTTGCCTTTTTGGTTACTTTTATGTATAAAAAAAATTCAATTTCCCAGCCCTGGAAGCGAAATTTTAATTTTTTTAACCAATCCTAGTCTTCATTAGGTATAAAGTCGTTTTATTTAAGAAAATACTTAAAATTTGCAACCATTTTGGTCACTTTCATGTACTACAATATATTGCATGTACCAAAAAAACTTTAAACTTCCCAGCCCTGGAAGTGAAATTTTAATTTTTTTGGTTTTTTTAACAATGCAGCTCTTCATGTGGTATGAAGTAGATAGTATTATTTAGGAAAAATTTACAATTTTCAACCATTTTGGTCACCTTCATGAACTTTAAAATATTGCACTTGTCCATCCCTGGATTCGAAATTTTATTTTTGATTTTTTAATACCAATTTTGTTCTTCCTAAATTATAAGACAGACTTTGTTAGCAAAATAAAAACAACATCAGTTGCCTGTTTGATTACTTTCACTTATAAAAAAAATTCAATTTCCCACCTCTGGAAGCAAAATTTGAATTAAAAAAAATTTTTTTGGCCAATGCAAATCTTCATGACGTATAAAGAGGTTTTGTAAAAGAAAAACTTAAAATTTTTAACAATTTTAGTTACTACATGTTCTACAAAATACGGAATGGGCCGAAATTTTTTTTTTTAATTTTCCATCCCTGGAAAAAGTTTTTTATTTTTTTAGTTTTTAATAGACCATTGAGGCTTCCCAAAGTACGAAATAGGTTTAATTTACACACATTAAACAAAAATTGATTTTTTGTATAAATTTTGCGTCGAGAAATAGGTATAAGCTTCCCAGCTCTGGAACCATACCTCAGATCTTTCTGAATTTCAATACCACTCTATTTAAGTTCATTTCCAATCCAACGGTCCAAGAACGAAGTCTCTAGCTCTTCTGGGGGCTTGGGTAAACCCCCAGAAGAGGGAAAACCCCCACGTACAGACAGACGGACATCGCTCAATCGTCATCGCTATTCATAAGGATCCAGATAATATATACTTTATGGGGTCCCATATTGATATCGAAGAAATTACACACGGAATGAGAAACCTATATATACCCTTTCACTTTTTTGTGAAGGGTATAACAAGTGCCGTAGTCGCGAAAACTATAATTAGGTATATGATGGCATAATTCATAAAAATTTTTAACTGATTATTTAACCAATTCATAAAATTTTTCAAACATTTACTGACTGTTTTTGTAAAAATAATAACATTTTTCTGGAATATTGGGAATATTAATCGTCAGGCTTGGGGAATTTCGTACTAACCAAAAAGTAATAACTTGTAAAAATGGATGTGATAACTTCTCGTATTCAATTTTCGTTAAAAACATTGGTTAAATAGTTGATATTCCTACTAACTAGCACCATTTGAAACAGTTGAAAAATTGAACAAAGAACGCTGATGAGATGGCGTAGCGGCCTCGAAATCAGTACTGATCCGTTCTGCTGGTTTGATGATTATTGAAAATATTCTTAATATTCCTCTCTGAGAAATAAATATTTTATTAAAAATAAAAAATAATTTGCATTTTCGCAGATTTGAAGTTAGAGCCTGTTGAGAAAATTAACATTCTGTAATACAATTTACATAAATAAAAGTTCACTATTAAAATACATAATAAAAATTTTCGTTTGGGTATTTATATTGAAACAAAAACAAATTTGGAGTTTTTTTATTGTTGCCAAATACCCAAACGAAAATTATGATTCTTTTTTTTACAAAAACAGGCAGTAAATGTTACCATGGTACCAACAAGGTGGAAAATGTACCGTAAAAAGTGCGATTGTACCATGTTTTCCATCCGTGCTGCCAACTGACTCGGAGCTGCTTTCCAACTGAGACGTCCTTTGTTTTTTTTTTTCACCCTCTTTTTGAGGGCTTTAATGGCCGCGAAACAGTCTGGTATCCCTTTTGACCAATTGATAATGTTGCAAACATAAAAATATTATAAACAAACTCGTATTTTCCCACAAATAACTACCCGTAACGAATGGGCGTCGGATAGCATTTTATCTACTACATATTGGTTCAGTAACCCCTCCTACCCCCATTCTGCCCTTGTTCTTGTAATTTGAATGTCTCACCTTTATTTTTTTAATACGGCATAATGTAAGAATGTACTCGCACCGCACTGATAACGGACCCATTACGTGCATGTGGTACGAAAAGATAAAAATTGTTTACCTTTATTTTATTCACTTTAAGTTCAATATGCATTTTTCATTTTATTTGAGCGACTTGCAATGTGCGGACTGCTTTGAATAATTGTTAGTGCATTTTCAAAGAAAAAGTTACATGCAAATAGAATACGCATTCATAAACATTTGTACAGACATACTTAAAGCATTGAATACTGGAAGCCGAGCAAATAAATTGCACTTTGTGTTAAAGAAAAAAGAAATATTAACAATTGAAAATCAACAATTATGAGTAACTCTGGCGATTATGATAATCTGGGTATAGTTTTGTTGCATTTATTTTCAAGTTGTATTTAATTTTAACTTAAACAGACATAAACAATTATTGCAATTTCTATTTATAAACTTTTATTAGCAATAAAAATAATAAATTCTTGCAACAACAGATTATTAAAGTATTTATTTCCATTGTATGTCTTTTGCAGATGCATTACTTGCCGATTTGCAAAATAGTGTGCCTGGTCATCAACCCCAACACCAGCCTCACTACCCAGCAACAAATACAGCGACATCGGTCCAACAACAACGTCAAGTGCCGCAACCACAACATCATCAGCAAAATTATATTGAATCTTCTTCTGGGTACGGCAGTCTGCGGGGCAAAGCCCCACCACTATCACAGGTAAAGGTAGTCAGTACTTGCTCGTGTTTCACTCTACATGAATTTGCAATTACAATTCGCTTCTTTATCTCCATCAAATATTTAGCCTGTCTATCAGGAGCATTATTCTGAAACGCGCACATCAGTATCGCCTTCTGCTGGCCCATCCCATCACTTAGGTGGCTATAATGGCATCAGCAACAATTCATCTAGTCAATATCAAAATCAAGGAGCCATACCACGCCAACAGTATAATGGCGCAAGTGTTGGACCCTCTTCAGCAGCGCTGCATCAACAGCAATTGAACACGGCTAGCAATTTGTCGGAATTGGATTCATTGTTGCAAGACTTGAGCAGCGCTCGTTACAATGGCAATGGTTATGACAAAAAAGGTTGGTTAAATTAAAATCGGACTCGTGTATCTTAACATGAAAATTAAAAAAAAAATTAAAAACGTGCTGTTCTATGCTTTTAAGCTCTTCGAGGTGAAAAATTTTCTAAAACTCTATTTTATTTTGAAACTGCTATAACTTTTGAATGAATCAGCCGGTTCACACGTGATTAACGTCGTTTGACGTATAAAATTGAATTAAGATTTATAGGCTAATTTTTCGAAATTTCTTTTAAATCTCAGAGCGACATGATAAATATACCAAGGCACATAGGGAAGTTAACATCAGTTCTTAGTTATTCAACTTACACAGCAAAGCAGAACAGCTGTTTTCAAAAGCCGCAACACTTTCATCATCAGTGCTCATGTGCATTGTGTTTGTCACCATTTATTAGGTGGCTTAGTTGAACATGATAACAGTTTTTATTTAAACAAATTTTATTAGGAAATAGAACCGGAGAAGTGTATCAACCTGATGTTAACATATTATTGTTTTAATACCCGTGTTACCGCTTGATTATATTCTTCATGTCCCATTTGAAGTAGTTTTTCGAGTCCCATAAAAAAATGGGGAACACTAATTGATCAGAAATATAATTTCGGAATTTATACGAGCGCATAAACGAATTTTGATAGAACTATTGATGAACGGCGAGTTTTTTCAATGTTAAGAGCTCATTAGTCTGTGGAATACATCAGTAAAGTCGTTTAAAATTTATTCTAAAAAAATTTCATTTGAATAAAAAGAATCTTAGTTTTTAGAGAATCTTCAAAATCTATTGATCCGAAGCGGTTCTAATTCACAGGAAATCTAAATTTCGCAAAACACTAGTTCGATTCGATTAGGGTCAAAAGTTATAAACGGTTTACATAATTAAACACACATAGTGAAGTAGTCAGTAAAACTTCCAAGGAACTCAAAACATAGACAACTCGACCACTATCTGAACATATCGCTTCTTTAATGCAACATAGTCATATCTCAAAAAACTAAAATTTTTATTTATTTAAACAAAACTGCTCTTTCATTCAGCATTTCATCTCAAGGTGAACCGGAATTATAGCAATACGAGTATATTTTGTTGCATCGTATCTGAAAGCGTAAATTTGAAAAACTTTAATCGCATTTTTCTCATATTTTTTTTAATGATATGACTATGTTGCATTTGTAAATGAGGTGATATAAAAGAAATAAGAAGCAGTAGCGGGGGTGGTTCATAAATAAAATGATAAACTATTTTTTTTACTTTTATATTAACCTTCCAAAAAAGAATTGAAGGGCGCATTCGCTTTGTCATTTCGTGTTTAATGCAACAAAAAATCTTGATCAATGATGAAACCTTAGACAATCTAGCCACGTCCAACGAAAAGAGCCAGACCCAGATAATTTTTGGAGGATAGTGCTGTTCAAGTTCATAAATGGGCTGAATCGGGGCAAAGGGAAAAAGAAGAACTAAATCAACTTCTAAAAAACAACATAATTTTTAAAGTTCTTTTATAATTTTGTTAAACAAATGATATATTTTTATGTCAGAGAAGGGCAAAAGCGTTGAACTTAAAGTCAGAAAAATTCATTTTTGGTCACCGCCGCCTTTAACGAGCGTTGAAGTAACATATTACATGAATATATATAACAAATTGTATTCCTTAAACCTACATTGATTAAAAATTAATTATATGTATATGTAAGTTCTTACGGCAAAGGTGTCTACCCCACGGCCCTTCTCGGAATGACCCTGTCAAAATAGAGTTTTCAAATTTGACAAAGAAATATCTCAAAGAAGATCTGACACAGCAGGTTAAACTTCTTCAATTTATTTCGACACTTTCGAATATAAAGTTCTTACTTGTTTAGTATTTGATTTGTTTTAAACTCAAATTATGGTTTGGAAATAAACGGGCAGTCCCGAAATTGGGAAAATTTACTTGATATCCAAGTATATTCTCTTTTTATCTCGATACCCTTTCACCAGGGATATTCGATAGCTATGATTTGCCTGTTAAGTACCTCCTTAAAATAACCATCAACCGCTGACTCCCCCTCTTCATTATTGTAACAACGACTGACAAAATCTTGTAACATCATATTACAGCACCTTCTTTCGTCGGTATTATAGCAAATTCACTGGCGAACTAAAATAATGAAAAAATTGATTCGTTCCAAACATTTTTCCTTCTTTTGCATAGATCCGGTTCAATGCATTGATTGCATTTCGCCCTTTTTTTCATTTGGAAATAAGAAATAATGCGATATAATGAGTTGCATTAATTTTTGCCATCGTAATAATAGACGTG
Organism: Linnaemya tessellans; assembly: GCA_951800035.1. Classification (NCBI taxonomy): domain Eukaryota; kingdom Metazoa; phylum Arthropoda; class Insecta; order Diptera; family Tachinidae; genus Linnaemya; species Linnaemya tessellans. The sequence goes on along the minus strand of OX637533.1, from coordinate 36,154,773 downwards.
AGATTCAGATTGTTCGATAACGAATAACAGAATCACAGAAGTAAAAAATTTCGTACATTCGATTAAAAAGTAGATCGTATACACTCAAAATAATCCACGGGTAAAATAAATAAAAATCGTCGTACATTGTACGAAAAAATTCGTTATTTTGACGGCATTTCACTTAATATTTTTTCAAAATCGTGTATACTTACCAATATTATTTTGTAAACATACGAAAAAGGTACACATGTTTTGCTTGTTTTACAAACTTTTATTTAAAATTACGAAATATATTTTCTAAAAGTAGAAAAATTTTGTAATAATACAAATTTATATGGATTATCTTATCTAAAAAGTTTAGTTTATTTTACGAAATTTTTGCACATAATCGAAAATGTGTTCGTTATTTTAGGTTAGGTTAGGAGCATAAGCATCCCAATCCATCCTGGATTACACTTAGACCTCATAGGCCTGTTGTGCGCTCTATAATAAGGAGTTCCCATTCCACTGTAGGGAGCCTCCACCGATACCATGGAAACCTCTGAGTTTGATTACGTCAAGAACCTAGTTTCTTCAATGTACTTCCTTAAGTCTTTCCAATCAGAGCCCCTAAGAAATTCCATCTCCTGTATAATCTCCTGATTAAATGTTCGTCTTCTGACTTGGCTGGACAGTAGCACAAGTAGTGATCTAGTGTCTCGTCCGTTTATTTTGTAGTACTTTTTGTGTTTAAATTATCATTTACAGTATCAACTATTTTTCTGCAAAACAAATTTTTTTTATTCTATCTGTATTTGCAATTTATGCAGTTTTTTTACTTTAAAATGTGTTGGTTCTATCCTGATGAACCGCAGTGTATAAGTGTACTTATATGTACACTTATATGTGATATTATCTTTTTTATTATGCACTAGTCTAAAATGTTTAGAAACAAGTAAAAGTGCTATATTCGGCTCTGCCGAATCTTAAATACCCTTCACAGATGTAATACTTCTTTATTCCTTTCTTGCTAAAACAGCAAGTAGGTTTAATTAAAAAATCAAAATGATGTTATAGGTTACTTTTATATTTAAGAAAACGTTTAAATTTTTCGGCTAACAAGCTAAATGTTTGGCTTTTCTTACTAAATATGTTTAATTTAAAAACAAAAAGTAAAAATCCGTTTCATGTACCCCAAAAAGTTCTAACTTCTATTTTCTATTTTTGGTTCTTAATACCAATTTATTTTTTCCTGACATATCAAGTAGGTATATTCATCATAAAAATTAAGAACATATATGGCTACTTTTATGTACAAAAAAATTTCGATTTTCCAACTCTGGAACCGAATTTTTAATTTTTAAAATTTGTAATACCAATTTAATTCTTCCTGAAGTATAAAATAGGTTTAATACACTAATAACACAAAATTTTGAATTTATGTGGGCACTTTTATGTACCAAAAATTTCGATTTTCCAAACTCTGGAAGCCAATTTTTTTTTACCAATGCAATCCTTAGTGACGTATAACTTAGTTTTACTTGAGAAAAAATTAAAATTTTTAAGCTTTTTGGTCACATTCATGTACCATAACATACATATATAATTTGTCCAACCCTGGAATCGAAATTTTGTTTCTAGGATTTTAATACCAATTTTGTTCTTCCTGAATTATAAAATAGTTTTAATTAGCAAAAACAACAACGTTAATTGCCTTTTTGATGACTTTTGTGTTAAAAAAATTTTAATTTCCCAACCCTGGAAACGAAGTTTTAATTTATTTTGCTTTTTTTTAACTCTTAATGAGGCATGGAGTAATTTTATTTAAGAAAAACTTACAATTTGTAGCCATTTTGGTCACTTTCATGTACTACAAAATATTGCAGTTATAGCAACTCTGGATCGAAATTTTGATATTTTTAAATTTTTGATACCAATTAGGTTTTTCCTGAATTAAAAAATAGTTTTAATTAGTAAAAGTCCAACGTTAGTTGCCTTTTTGGTTACTTTTATGTATAAACAAATTTTAACTTCCCATCCCTGGAAGCGAAATTTAAATTTATTTTCTATTTTTTTAGCAATGCTAGTCTTCATTAGGTCATTACAGTCATTTTATTTAAGAAAAATTTTATATTTGCAACCATTTTGGTTATTACATGTTCTACAAAATATTGCATGTACCAAAAAAACTTTCATTTTCCCAACCCTGGAAGCGAAATTTTAATTTTTTTTGTTATTTTATTAATCAGTGCAACTCTTCATGAGGCATAAAGTAGTTTTATTTAAGAAAAATATTAAATGTTTAACCATTTCGGTCACTTTCATGTACTACAAAATATTGCACTTGTCCAACCCTGGGTTCGAAATTTTGATTTTTTTTTTTAATTTTTCATACCAACTCTGTTCTTCCTAAATTATAAAATAATTTTAGGTAGCAAAAAAAACAACGTCAATTGCCTTTTTGGTTACTTTTTAAATAAAGAATAAATTTCAATTTCCCACCCTTGGAGGCGAAATTTAAGGAAAACTTAAAATATTTAACAATTTTAATTACTACATGTACTACAATATACGGAATAGGATGAAAAAAGTTTTTGTTTCCCATCCCTGGAATTTTTTTTTATTTTTTTAGTTTTTAATAGACCATTGAGGCTTCCCAAAGCACGGAATAGGTTTAATTTACAAACATTAAAAAAAATTGATATTTGGTATAAATTTTACGTCGTGAAATAGGTGTAAGCTTCCAAGCTCTGGAACCGTACTTCGGATCTTTCTGAATTTCAATAACACTCTATTTAAGTTCATTTCCAATGCAACGGTCCGAGAACGAAGTCTCTAACTCTTCTGGGGTCCTATATTCACTTTTTTGTGAAGGGTATAATAAACATTTCATTTGGCAAATATACATATATCACACAAATAACAATTTATTTTTCACATTAAATACAATAGTTTTTCTTTTTTATTTATACAAGTACCGCAGAATTTTTTAATAAATATAAGTACAGACATTTTTTATTTGCAAATAAGTACGTTTAAGTCACTCCACTGCACGTGTTCAACTGACATTTTTTCTTCATTGAATAAAACCGCTACTTATGGCGACTATTCATAAAATAATAGGAAAGGAGACAGAGAGTACAATCATTTAGAAAATAACAAAACATTAAAATTTCGTATTTTCTACAAAAGTTTCGTAAAGTAAACAAAATGAATTTGTAAGAATTCAGATTTGTAAAATTCACGAAAATCCGAAATTTACAAAATATTTCGATACGAAAATTTAGTACATTAAACGAAAATTTCGTCATATTTTTCTACGAAAGAATTTTTGTTAATCTACAAATTTTCTAAAAATACGAAATAATTTTTTATGGGAAAATTACGAATATTTCGTTTTATTTACAAAACTTTTGTACATTCCTCGAAAAAAAATCTACGAAATAATATTTCGTATTTTTATGCATAAAATATTTTGAGTATACGTATGCCAGAATTGGTATGGGTGTGAAGCGGTGAACCTTATTGAAACATTATCACACAAAATGGTGGGTTTTAATTCTATAATCTCTAAACGCGTAGTCTTTATTAATCACATCATTTAACACTTAAGTGATCATTTCCAACTCCAAATATATTTACAACATCTTTTTGTCTAAGACTTTTAGAGTCTTTCCAGTATTTATTTGCGTAAAAAGAAAACTCATATTCTACTCAAACATTTAAAGTCTTAGGAAAGTCATAGGGCCATTATTACAATCTGATATTTTATCGCATATATAAACAGTTTTCTATTATTACAACTTTAGTTTAACCCAACTTAAGCGATAGGTTAAAGAGTGGATGAACTTACTCATAATTGCCATGGAGCTTTTATAATATTGACGTTGCCATATACAAAATTTTATAGCATGCTTCTAGGAGCCAAAAGTATTTTTCTTTACAATTGTGTAGCCAAAGGGCACTACTGAATGTAGTGATTAAGTGTCTCGTCTGGCACTTTCATATTATAAAGAAGATTAAATTGAATTTTACTAAGGAGTGGTAATAACTAAAATTGTTTCACTCTCCTTGACTAAAGTTCATGTTTAGTATCCGGCCCCTTTAAACGCAAATTGTAATAATGGCCTTTAGCCAAAAATATGCCATAACATTTTTATTTACATACGTCTTCGATGAAAAGTGCTGAAAATGATATGATAGATGCGATGCAAAGAAATAAAATTTGTTTCCGAGATCTTCGTAATTCAAAGAGCTTTTTTTTAAATTCTAAAATAAGTGTATAGGGTTTCACTTTATTTTTTTCTTATTTTCCAACAAACGCAAATATTTTTTTGAAATAGATGCCAGAATTTACTTTTTAAAATCTTCAAACTACTCACAGACATCTGAACATTCACATTTTCTTCAAAAGAGACACATAAATGTAGAAAATAACAAATTCAATGTTGGGAACAGTGATTTTTTAAGATCTTTCGGATTTTATTTATAAAAAACGCATACAATTTAGAAAAATTTATAAAATATATATTGGAATTGATAGAAAGATCTATATTCAACAATGATTTCATGTAAATGCTGGGCTCGGCTATGTCTCAAATAGTTCATACGCTGGGTCCAATTTTGGCATACTCCCTCTAAGGTATCGCCCGGTATCTCACGATTAAATTCGCCAATATAAAGGCGTTAAATCGCGGGATCTAGGCGGGCTATTGACCGGCCCCAAACGTAAAATAAACTGTAAGGGGTAGCACTACCCTTTTATAATTAATTTTCGCTTCTTGGGTTTGTTATTATTTAACTGGGGCCAAATTACGGCATTCGATATCGATCGAAATTTGTATTTAAATTGTATGGAAATTTCGATCGATATCGAATGCGGTAATTTGGCCCCTGATCAAGAAAAAATAAAATTAATAATAAATAAATGAAAAAATATACTCTACAAAAATCCTTGTGAAACAAATTTAGAGATGACCCTTAATTCAGATAGTTGTCAGAACAGGAAAAGTTGGGTCCTAAAATTTTAATTTATCACGAGCAATTTAATTTAAATCAAAAGAGTTTAAGAAAACTTTTGATTGGCCTGAAAGGTGATTACGACGATATCGCTGGAAATTTTCATTTCAACTGTAGTAAAATTTCGATCGATATCGGCTGCTGTAATATTAACTTTTGGCAATGAAATACGCTAGATGTTGAAAGGAAAACATAGAATATATATTCCATAATAATTTTATAAAGTATTTGATGACTCCTTCAAATAATATTATAAATTTTGCAGATAATTCTGGTCCATCCGGTTTTCATAGTACGCCATCGTCCAAGTACAATACTTACAATAGTTATGCTTCTGTGGAAGAGCGCCCAACCGTAGATAGTTTATTAAATGAAATGGACAACGCCTCTTTATATGCTATACCCAATGGGTAAGTAGTTAACTGATTAGTGAATGTAATTTATAAACTTTATTGGAGATATTTTCGGACATTTCTGTTTCAAAAATATTTAACTATTTATTTAATTCATAACCTAATAATAAATTATTATTATTAAAAAAATATTTTCTGTGCGTTACTCCAGACATAAAGAAGACTTGGTTAACCGCCAAAAAAATAAATAAATATTTTTGAAATATTATTATTATTTATTACAATTAATTAATGACTTAAAACTATTTTCAAGAGCACGTACTAAATCACCAACTCCTGGTCGCCATGTGACGATCACTGTGCGTGAAACTAAAACGGAAAATCTTGTTGGGCCCGAAGGACCAGGTACATTTAATTTTATTGGTAATAAAATTTGAATTTTACACAAATATAAATATTTCAGTTAGACATATTGAAGAACAGGTTATTAAGCAAAAGGACTCGTTTACGCCAAACAATGCTGCCCATCAGTCGTATGCTTCGTCAGCTACAAAAGAACTAGATGATTTAATGGCTTCGTTATCGGATCTTAAGGTGAGCTTTTTAGTTAATAAATTTTAAATAGTGAGTTTTTCGAAAACGTTAATTTACTTATTAATAAGATAAGATAAGATTACTTATTAATAAGATAAGATAAAAATATATTGTTCGTAAAAGTTTCATTTACGTGAAGATTTATATGAATGATTTCATGCTGAAATGAAATTCCCCTTATCGTGAATGATTTTTTTCCCGCGACTTTTTTCACTTTTCCCCTTAATTTATTCGCTTAGTTTTTGGTGGGGAATAGAATAGGAAATGTAATTCGAATATCAGAGTTTACAAATTTTATTTTTTGACACAAACTGATATTTTCCCAACAATTCAATTGCCTGCCTCTTTGTAAAACTTGTTGCTCCAATTCTAAACATTAAAGGCGGATTCACCCATGTTGCCCGAACAAAATTTTTGTCCGGACAAAATTTTTTTTTTATATGTAGTTTGACTTCTCTCTTCTTGAGAGAGAGAAAATATTTTTTACGAACAACTCTCAGCTTGAATTGGTTTAATTTTATATTTTGTCAAAATTGAACTGAGTTGCCAATAGGTTAAACTTTTTCACACAAAGTTGAGTTGTCATTTTGTGTTTGATATATTAAATTATGAGAAATAATATTATCTATTTGTTTTTTTTTATATATACTTTGCTAATAACAATGCTTTATGCAATTCAAAGCCATAAGGAACAGCAATTTTCTCTTTTCATCCATTATTATTATCACAAATTCTTGAAAAATAATTTAAAATATGTAATATTCAAATATCAAGAAAACAAAGCAAAATATAAAAAATTGCTGCAGTACTACCATTTGGTAAAACGAATTTTTTACATGTATGGCAGCTTTGTTTTTCCGAACAAATTTTTTTCAATGGGTGAATCGAGCTGCAGAAAACTCTCAGTAAAGAAAATTTTGTCCGGACAAAAATTTTGTTCGAACAACGTGGGTGAATCCGCCTTAAGAATATTTTTTATTTGTTTTGTTCGGTTTCCAAAATGTATCCAAATTATTTTACAACCAAATATTTAGCCATATTTTTTGTTTAATTTTTTTTTTAATTATTACATAAATGTAAATTTTTCAACACAAATTTCTTTGATTTTTCATGATGTTTTCAGCTTCTTCTCTTTTTTACATTCCTTCAAGATTCACGATACCATTTTTCCCTTCGAGTGTAATAAAAATTTCGAGTAAACAAAAATGTCACTTGTTACTCACGATAAGGGTGATTATGTATACATAAGCGTATTTTTGGCAATGAAATATTGCAGGTTTACTTTATAAAACGATTTTTTCATTTCTGGAATAAAATTAAGAATTAATATTTCAGAGATTCATGTTAGTTACGTTCTTTTGAACTGCATTTCCAGCAAAAAAAATGAAAAATAAAAAAATAAGTAACTACAATGAAAATTATTTAATTTGAAGCGAGTCGGTTTTTAGTTCGTATAATACTGAATATTCAAGAGGCTTTCTTGTTTTTAAATAATACACGAAGGACTGATCAGAAATGACAAGAATTTGTAAATTTCGATTAGAGTTTTTTTGTAAGTGTTGGAACGTATTTTCACAGTTTCAACTTATTTTCTTGGCGAGAGTCATAAAAGTTACAAGAGGCTTGTGTGTTCGACAATTTTCTACTGTCGTTAAAGAATTTGCATTAAATTTTCTGCAAAAAAAATGGACTTAATTGCTCAAAAGTCAGAAAACTGTTTACAAGTACTTTCGAAGAAACTCGAAAAGATAAAATGACGATGAAACTGTAAAAAAAGTGAAGAAAATTATTATGAATCGTAGAATCACTATTAGAGAAGTTTCGGGAGACATCGGCGTATTCGATTTTTTATTTGATAAATTTTGACGAAAAAAACTGTCATGTAAGAAACCTCTTGAATTGTTGAATGACTTCAAAAGCTTTATAGATTTTCTGGAAGGATTCATAACTACAGGCGAATGATTAGTTTTAATTCTATATTTTGTAGACAATTTTCCCATGCGCATAACTTTTTTGTTCTTCAGTTATGCATGCTGATGAATGTAAATATTTTGTATCTAACTCGTGTTTTTATTGCTATATTCGATTCAATTAATATTGATACACTAATTGTTCGAAAATTTGTTTTAAATTCGATAAGACATGATAAATATTCCAAAGCACAACTTACACAGCAGAGCAACTGTTTTCGACAGCCGCTACTCTTTCATCATCAGTACTCAGTGTGTTTTTCTGTTTGTCAGCACTATTTGGCCGCTTGGTTGAATATTACACCAGGTGCTATTTATACAAATTTTATTAGGAAATTGCTTACGAGAACTGTACCAAACCCCTTATGTTATCATATCCCTTATTCTGAATTTTTTGCTTCATTATACTTTTAACATTTTTTCGTTTGAATTCTTTTGCACTTAAGTACACGTGAACTTCTTAATTTTTAATGTTAGCTAAATCCAGTATCTAAAATTTAGATGAAAGTATTTTGTATCGACATTTTATTGCTGTGTTAGGTAATGAATTTTTTTACTAAGTGCACATTCCTTTTAGCTATATGTGTAGGACCAATAATTCTGTTTTGAATTTCATTCGCAAATCGTTATTAAGTCATTTAATGACTTAATGCGCTACCAGATGTAATAAGGGATAGTGCGTAAAATTACGAACAGAAAACCTCCAAAATAATTATAAGAAATTGTTAAAAATTCGTCATATAGTATAAAAACAAACTTTTGCGAAGTGCATAATAACTTATGTTATCTTTTGAACTGAAAACCAATAAGAAATTTTGTAATTACAAAATGATTTTTTAATTAGCTCCCAGGCTAGTCTTGTTATTGAAATCTTCTTCTAAAAACTCAAAATTTCTATTAGAAAGTTATTAAAAACACTTCGTATAATTGCCTCTAATATTATTGCTTAAATTTTTTTTTTTTTTTTTTTTTAGGAGTAGGACCAGCACTCAGGGGATGTCCCCTATATATGCAATGCATTGCGCTGGAACTGAAAACGAGGGGATAGTATTGAGGGGACAGATTAGGAAAGATGAGAAGATAGACAGTTTTTTTTTGTAGCTATTTCAACCTTTTACTTCGCCGGCTAATTTCTTGCTACAGGGCCGACGAAGGTGGGTGCTGTTACTCTGCTTTTAGTACATAATTGGGTCAGTCGCTGCCAGTAATTGTCCAGTGATCAGTGCTATGCCTTCATCACTGAAAGATGAAAGACTTTAGCCATTCAGTTTATTCTTCGAAGTCTGATCCCATTAAAATTTATTTGAACGGTTAAAAAATACTCATATTTTACAATTTGGTTGATTTTTTATCAGCAAATATACGAGCATCTCTTGCATATATTCTTAAATAAATTGCATCTATATCTAAGAAGCTAATTATATCTGTGCAATTAACCTATCAAACATTATTATAGTTAAACAAGTTTATTTAAAAACAATGTTTTATAACTGCTTAAATGGTGTTTTTTTATGACCGTGTAAATTTTGTATTTCTGTTTCATCGCTTTAAAAAATTTATTAATTCAAATATACCATTTAAAAACTAGTATATTTTATTAGTGTGCATAAATTATTTGCAATCAGTACGGCGGTATCGTTTTATAGACTAATTTCTGAAACGTATCAATACTGTGCTTGTTTTTATACCCTCCAAAAAAGAATTTGGAGGATATATTCACTTTGTCATTCCGTTTGTAACGCATCGAAATATCCATCTCAGACCCCATAAAGTATATATATTCTTGATCAGTGATGAAATCTAAGACGAACTGAGCATGTCCGTCCGTCCGTCCGTCCGTCCGTCTGTGGAAATCACGATACAGTCCAAACGAAAAGAGCTAGACTCTTGAAATTTGGCACAAATATATTTGAAAACTTAGAGCAGGTTAAGTTCGAAGATGGGCTAAATCGGGCAAGAGGGAAAAAAGTTCCCCTAAGAAGAACTAAACCAACCCAGAAAAAACAACATAATTTTTAAAGTTTTTTGGTTATTTTGTTAAGCAAATGATATATTTTTATGTCAAATACGGTCCAACGCCTTAAACTTGGAGCCATTAAATAAAATAAAAATATTTTTTGACCCCGCCCACTTTAGTGGGCGTTATTATAGGCAAAAATAGCATAAAAATTTAACAAATTGTTTTACTTAAGCCTACATTCCTTAAAAATAACACTTTTAAGCTTTAATGACGAAGCTGAAACGAAACCTGGTACTACTCTGCCCTACCCCCTCCTTCCCCTTCGCCCCCTAAATGACCCTACCAAAAAAATTTTTTTTTTAAATTTTGTATATAATCATCCCAAGCATTTATCTTTAGAGTTTTATGACTGCCGATTTCTGCCCTACCTACCCCCCCCCACCTTTTCTTTTGCCCCCAAAATGACCCTACCAAAAAAAAATGTTTTTTTAAATTTTGTATATAATCATCCCAAGCATTTATCTTTAGAGTTCTATGACTGCCGATTTCTGCCCTACCCCCCCCCCCCCCCGCCCTCTTTCTTTGCCCTCTAAATGACCCTACCAAAAAAATTTTTTTTTTTTAAATTTTGTATATAATCATCCCAAGCATTTATCTTTAGAGTTTTATGACTGCTGATTTCTGCCCTAGCCCCCTCCCCCCTTCTTCCTTTGTCCCCTAAAATGACCCTACCAAAAAAATTTTTTTTTTGAAATTTTGTATATAATCATCCCAAGCATTTCTTTAGAGTTTTATGACTGCCTGTTGCTGCCATATCCCCTAAAATGACCCTACCAAAAAAAAATTTTTTTTAAATTTTGTATATAATCATCCCAAGCATTTATCTTTAGAGTTTTATGACTGCCTGTTGCTGCCCTACCCCCTCCTCCCCCTTTGCCCGCTAAATGACCCTATTAAAAATAAATATACATTTTTTTTTTATTTTGTGTATAATCATCCCAAGCATTTATTTTTACAGTTTTATGTGTATCTGTTTCTGCCCTACCCCCTCTCCCCCTTTGCCCTCTAAATGACCCTATCAAAAAAAAGAAATTTTAATTTTGTATATAATTATCCCAAGCATTTATTTTTAGAGTTTTATGACAAAGGTGAAATGTTTCCCCCACAGCCCTTGCCAGAGCGACCCCGCCAAAATACAGTTTTTATACCCTCCAAAGAGAATTGTGATGAAGTCTAAGACGGTCTAGCAATGCCCATGCGTTCGTCTGTGGAAAACATGATATTGTATATATTTGAATCCCGCCCCCTTTAGTGGGCGTTGACGTACGATATTATATAAAGGAACTCTGTCCCACCAAGTTAAACATTTCAAATTCACTTAATAAATATTTGGAGGGTATTTAAGATTCGACCCGGTCGAATATAACGTTTTTACTTGTTAGTTCTTCTATCGAATGAAAATTGTGGGTATTCACGAAGCTCGAGAGCATTGTATTAATTTTAAAATAGGGTTGCATTTATACGGCATTACAAATACTTGCCGAATACTTTTCAAAATAGTATGGGTTGTCAATGTTGTGCACTGATCCATTAGCTAAAATCAATGCCATATTTTTCAAGGTTATTGATTATTTTCTTGAATTTTTGGATATAGCTCTTACATACTATGAACGGAAGTAATAGCAGTTAATTTCTTATAATTTTATAATCATCTTTCGCGATAAATTTTGATCAATGAAGTTATTTTCGAAAGTCCGACATGCATGGAACGTATGACTAAATATGCATCAAGCGCTTTGATATTTTGTAGGACAGTTTGTGCTTAAATCATGCATCTTTTAATAATATCAGTCTGTGAACAAGAGGGTCTTATTTCAGTAGCTCCTTTCTATCAGAACTAATTTAGATTTGTGTAAGATTTTCATCAATTGTACTCTTTAGAATTCGAAGCTACACTTAGAAAATCATGATCAATTTCATAATGGTATTTTAAAAACTGAACAAGCGAATTAAAACGCACTCGGAAAAACCCAGTGAATTAAAAATGCAATGATTATCTCCTTTAAGCGACTTTCACACTATAAGACTGAGTATTAAGATTTGTCAAAAATTCGAAATCATATGAAAAGTCTTATAGTGTGAAAGCGATCTTAAGTGAAATCTCATAGATTGAGAAGTAAAATGTGGCACACCGATGGCTCTCTCCATTTTTTGAAATTTTTCTAAAAGCTGAGACATATCATATTATCAGGGTTGTTTTTTTGCAACAGCTTACTACAGAGATGCCATTCATTGTTTTAAGTGTGATAGTGTGAAAGCATTTCGTAATGATACGTTAGATTTTTCGGCATCTCAGGCATTCTCCAAAGAGAAATTCGAATGAAAATCATACGACTCAGTCTTCTAGTGTGAAAGCGGCTTTAAAAATACTTTTAAAATTCTTTTATCACTCACATTCATGGTCAGTCACGTACGACAATTATAAAGAATTTCTTTGGAAACTTACAATTTTTTTTACTTGTTCAACAAACAGAAATATAATGGAGTTATTATCGCGATTTTAGTTAATTTTATATATTTGGCTATTTGTAGTTTTACACAAAATTTTTTAATTTTATTCCTGCTGATTCTTTTCCCAAATTTACAAAAAAAAAAAAAATTCAAAATTGATTATTGAGGGATTTTATCTAGTTGCTATGAGCATTTTACTGGGGCTAATGCAGATCATCAGGCAACCTTTCCCCGATATTTCTTAGAATATCTAAAGATATTATTTCAAACTTGGACTCAATTGAATCAGAAGCTTAAACAAATATCAAAGCTCAATATTCACTTTTTCGCTTTTTGTTTTCTTACTACTCGTATGTCATATTTTGCCCTACCCTCCCCCACCTTTGCCCCCTAAATGACCCTATCAAAAATCAATTTTTTACACTTAATAACCGCTCACATTTTCTTTTTAATGTTTTGTGGCAAAGGTGAGATGTTTCCCCCACGACCCTTCCCGGTGTGACCCCTACAAAATATAATATTCATTTACCAAATATTTAGAGGGTATTTAAGGTTCGACCCGGTCGAATATATCATTCTTTCATGTTTCTTTTGGAGTTGTAAACGCCGTTGGTTTTTCCGGTTGCGATTTTCTCTCCAACTCGCCTGTTAACCAAATTTTCGTCGGAGGTTATTTCAGAAAAACATGTTTTCTCATAAAAAAAATTGCCAAATAAAATTTTTATCTATGTGTTTTATCTTACCATCCGGCTTCTCGTCTATATTTAGCTTGATTTATATTTTACACGTCAATTTTTTAAGAACATTTTCAAAATGCACACAAAAAGATTGCAGAGAATTACCTTAATATTTTTTTGAAACAAAATGTCGGCGAAACTTCTATCCGATGGTACATATTTTCAATGACTCTGATGTTCAATGTGTCGAATTATCTCATTCTTTAGCTCTCGAATTGTTCTAGGCTTATTGACATGCACTTTTTCTATTAAATATCGCTAAAGAAAGAAGTCCAAAGGTGTCAAATTACATCATCGTGGCCAAATCTCTACCACATGAGATAACACTACCATTGAATTTCTCGCCCAAAAGAGCCATTGTTTCGTTGGCTGTGTGGCAAGTGGCACCATCTTGTTAGAGCCACATATCCTCAATTTCGAGCCACAAGAAGTCTGTCATCATCAGCCGATAGGGAACACCACTCACGTTAACTGCTGGGCCGATCTCATTTTCGAATAAGTACGGTCAGATGACGCCACCAGCCCATAAAGCTCACCAAACAGTCACTCTTTATGGATGCATCGGCATTTTAACAAACACTCGTGGATTCTCATTTCCCCAAATGCGGCATTTCTGCTTGTTAACGAAACCACCGAGGTGAAAGTGTGCTGACTAATAAAACCATGAAGTGCTCGAAGTGCGTTTTGGTTTGAGCGCCCATTTTCGTAAATGGTCGAACACTAAAACAAAGACATATCAAATTAAGTTGGGCAAACAATTTTGTGTGACATAATTAACATCGTGCGTTTTCTTTGGACCAACCTTTAGCAGCCCTCTGCTGTAATAATCGCAGTTTTTCCACCCAAGGCTCGGGCCTCACTGGCCTAGGCTTAAATCTATCACTGGTTGTCCGGTCCCTCCCACTAAAATGTCAAATAAATAAACCAAAAATTTTAATTATTTTTACTCATTAACAAAGTGGTCAGGTAACAGCCGAATATCTGAAATCGACAAAAATAGGCGATTCGGTTGAACGCTATTAGTTTTGTTCATCACCTGTTAAGCAATAATTATTTTTATTTGTTTACGAATAAAGTGAAAATTAAAAGGGACAATGAAACAAATATAATGTAATTTTAATATGAAGAATTTATAACAATTAGTGAGAAAATACTTAAATAAATGAAAAATAATTTATTTCTTGTTGCCAACAATTTTAATATACGGCTGTCTGCAAAATTACATGGTCTTCTTTAAATTATTTATAAATATGAATGACAGAATTGGTCTCAATAAAGTAAAAGTGCTGTTCTTCTTCCTCAACAATGTAAGTGAAGACGCCGTGATACTTGCCCAAAATTAATTTTTTTTTTTAAGAAATTATACACGTACCTTCAAAAAGTCTGAAAGTGTTTTTAATATTAACAGATTTTACTTCTTATTTGCATAATAATCAAAGGATGCCTGCCCATTGTATCCATGTATGCGTACATGTGCATCGGAATTATGAGTTAATGTTTTGTGTGTCGCTTTTTGACAACTGATGCTTTACATTATTTATAAAAATGATGTCAATGATGACATCAGTTTAGAGGATTTAACCCCAAACTGCGAATTTGTTTTTGTTATTGGCGATGACAATTTCGTGTTAGGATCTTGACGATTTTTTGGGATAACGTCTACTTAATGAATCTTATATTTTATAATTTGCCAAAAATTAAAAATTTAAGGGAAAAATATTTGGAATGTCAAACTTTTACTTTTTATTGTCGTCACAGAAAATGCAAAACGAACTATCTAAAAAATTCAAAACTAGATTTTTTTATTAATTGTCTGTTTTGCCAAATACGTTATGAAGAAAAATTTTAAAATTTTCCGACAATGGACAATGATTTTATAAACATAATAAAAATGCGATTAAGTGTACTGAATATTTGTAATCGAAAGCCGTCGCGATTTTCTTCTTGAGAGATTTAAATTTTCAGAATAAAATGGCAACTTGTACAGGATCCGAAAAATGTTTCCCCACCCCTTTGTCATTACTTCAATAATAATTTAATAATATGAAAATTAAATTCCATTATTTTCTTTTCGCTATTAATTTTTTACACACAAATCGCCAGCTCTGTTCTGTACTCCAACTCCGAACATATTTATTCCAGCGACCGTAACGGTTATAAGTTTTATTCTAAAAATAACATTTTAATCATTATTTCCCGAATTTTATTTTTCCTTTGGAAAATAAAAGTTATTTTCATAAATTTATTTATTCCACAGAAAATAAAAGTTATATTTTGATTTTTATTTATTCTTCATAAAATAAAATTTATTTCTAGATTTTAATTTATTACCCATTAAATAATTTATTTCTTGTTTTTTATGTATTCCTCACGTATTTTTATATTTTTATTTATTCCTCAGCAAATAAGAATAAATTTATTTTATTTCTATTTATTCCTCAAAAAATAAGAGTTCTTTCTTGATTTTTATTTATTCGTCAGATAATAAGAGCTATTTTTATTTTTATTTATTCCTCAGAAAATAAGAGTTAATATTTGATTTTTATTTATTCCTCAGATAATAAAAGTTATTTCTTGATTTTTATTTATTCCCCAGCGAATAAAATTTATTATAACAGATAAAATTTATTTATTTATTTTTCTATTTTTATTTATTCCTCAGATTGTAAAAGTTATTTCTTAATCCTAATTCATTCCTCATATAATAAAAGTTATTTTTGGATTTTTATTTATTCCTCACAAAATATAAGTTATTTTTTAATTTTTGTTTATTCCTCAGAAAATAAAGGCTTTTCTTAATTTTTATTTATTCCTCGTTAAATAAAGATTATTTCTTGATTTTTATTTATTTCTCAGATAATAAACTTGTTTTGTTTATTTTGATTTATTCCTCAAAAATAGAAGTTATTTCTTGATCGATTAATGGATCTCATGCATTAAATAGCGCGCATTTGTATGTCTTTTAACAACTCTTCTTGGTCAAGTTTGCCATTTTCTTGAATAAATAAATAAATAAAAAAAAATAGCTATAACTTTTATTTTCTAAGGAATTAATAAAAGTTAAAAAAATAACTTTTATTTTCTGTGGAATATGTAAAACTCAGAAAATAATCAGTAACTTTGAGTTTTTTAATATTTAAAACTTAAACAAATAAAAATGGATTCACCTAAAGGTAGTCCAAGTAACAAGGATTACTTTGGTGAATTGCTTGTAGAAGTGGCACATCTCATTTAGTTTAAATTTGGAAATTACTCGTTCTTTGCGGTCCCTGCTTTATTGCGTTTCGATTAGAAACAGACCTCAATAAGTACATATAAAAAACATGTAAATAAAATTAATTAAAATCTTGCCCTTTTCCCAAAAAACATCAATGTAGATAGCGGTTTTTGTTTCGTGAAATAAAAAAGCAAAGGCCGTAACTGACGCAACTTTTTCAATATTAAAAATAACAAAATTTAATAATTTAATTATTTTCGGTAGAAATAAATTTGATAATCTTTTTTTTAGTTATTTTCCAATATTTTGTGGCATTTGCAAATATATTTTTTATTTAAATAATATTTTTGCTTTTCCTGCAAAATGTTTATAATGCTAGAAAGGGCGTTTAGAATTTTCTGGGACGATATGTAATGATTTGCTTTTAAATATGCTTTATAATAAGCAAAATTCTGAATATATTGAAATTTATAAGCACCATTTTTCCGATTTGTAAGCCTTTGCGAATCGGCTATCGAGAAACAGTATTTTTCTCTGCTTAGTAACACATGTGTGGTTGATTAAATTAAAAAAATATATACATATATTAAAATTTGCTAAAATTGTATGACGCCATTTTAAATTGCCCATTAAATCTTGAAATTTATATGAATTTTTAAATAAAAATTGTTTAATACCATTTCTTTATTTTTTTGTTTTGCACGTGAAAATATTTCTCATATTTATTGTTGACATCAAATATTTTACATAAATTGAAATGTATGCAAAAATAAACTAAAGAAATAGATAATAAATTTCTTAAATAAGCGATAAGTATGTTTTGCAAGAGAACGGTCAAGTACAAATAATTGCTCCAGCGCTCTTTATTAAATATTCTGTGGTAAAAATGTGGATACACTTTTACTAAAGTGTTTAAATATGTATGAATATATTTTCACTTAATTAGTTTGTCATTGGCAAAATTTTTTGGCGAAGTTTGGTTTGGAGTTGTCCCACACTCCATTTTCTTGGTCAAATTGCATGAAAATGTTTTCGAACGATGACGAAGTGGCAGAAGTAAATGTGAGAGAAGAAAGGCAGTCATATAACAAATCAAATAACTATTGGTACTTCTCGTTTGCGCTATTGTGAGAAAATACCCACCTTCTGTCTATAATTATGCCCTCCAAAAAAGAATTAGTGGATATTCACTTTGACGTTCCGTGTGTAACGCAGTGAACTATCCCTATAAGACCCCATAAAATATATATATATATATATGTATATATATATATATATATATATATATATATATATATATATATTCTTGATCAGTGATGAAATCTAAGACGATTTACTCATGTCCGTCCTTCCATCTGGCTTGGAAATCACGATATAGTCCAAGGGAAAAGAGGAAGACCCTTGAAATTAGGTAAAAATACATTTTGAAGGACAGCAAAGGTCAAGTTTGTAAATGGGCTCAATCAGAAGGTCCAAAGTGTTGAACTTGGAACCAGGAAATCAGAAAAATCCATTTATGGACCCCGGCCCTTTAGTGGGCGTTGAAGTAATATATTACGTGGAAATGTAGTGTAAATATTTAACAAATTGTATTCCTTAAAAGTTATTGTTTAACGCGCTGAACTTTCTTTAACATAAAAATATATCATTTGCTTAACAAAATTACAAAAAAAAACTTTAAAAATTATGTTGCTTTTTAGAGGTTTGTTTAGGCCTTCTTAGGGGAACTTTTTCCCTCTGGCCCTGATTCAGCCCATTTACAAACTTAGCCTGTGCTATCCTTTAAGATATATTTATACCAAGTTTCGAGGGTCTGGCTCTTTTCGTTTGGACTGACTCAAATGGCCAGATCGGAGTCTCAGATGGATATTTTGCTGCGTTACACACGGAATGACAAAGTGAATATACCCCCAATTCTTTTTTTGGAGGGTAGGTTAGGTTAGCAGGTTGCTGGTGAAAGGAAAAACAGAGACCAGCCCACTTGGGTCCAATTATTTTGATCCCTTTGTGACACCTGTATTTAATAGGATTGAAAAGATAAGAAAAGAGGAAGAAGTAGGGATATTCGAAAGTTAAGGTAAGAAGGATAGTAAGGAAAAAGATGGGATACATAAACCAAGAGTTATGGTCGTGCATACACGCTGCCGAACCAGCCACTGCTCCTAATAAAGAGACTCAGGTATCTCAGCCCTATCTCCGAAATGTCTCCAAAGCGTGCCTTACCCAGAGACTGTAGGCGCTGCTCCTCCAGAGCAGGACAAAAGCAGCGGAGGTGTGCAATGCTTTCCTCCTCCTCCTCATCATTGCAACTGGAGCAGTAGTCGTTATAGGGGAGCCCCATGCGCCTGGCATGGATCCCAAAGGTGCAGTGACCGGTAAGTGTGGCCACTATATTACGTAGATGACCTCTTGCGAAGTTCAAAAGATCCTTCGTTCTCCTAGAGTCTAGGCGGGGTCATAAGACTCTTGATATCTCGCAAGTGGATTCTCTGAACCACCTGTCCTTAGCCAATTCGAATAGTGCAACATCAAAGCGTCTCCAGCAAGATGAGAGTGGAATACCACTTAGTTGGTCGATGTCGGCTTCCTGAAGTGTGGTTCCTCTCACCGCCAGTTCATCCGCCCTAATGTTGCCCGTGGTGGTCCCATGTCCCCGCACCCAGTTCAAGGTGATGCGTGAATGTTCCGCAAGTCCGTCAAGGGCTCCGCGGCATTCCTGGACAAGTAGGGATGTGCTATACACCCCCGTAAGAGACCTTATTGCAGCTTGACTGTCGGTAATGAATTGGATTTCCCGGTTCGATATCCGATAAAACCTTAGCCATAACGCTGCCCTTTTAATAGCAGATATTTCTGCCTGCAATACGCTACACTCATCCGGGAGTCTGAAGGACATCTCGATTCCAAAGTCTGGAATAAAGACACCCCCACCGACCCTGCCCCCCCGTTTCGAACCGTCCGTAAAAATCTGTACGGATCCGTGCAGTGGGCAGAACCCTTCCACCAGAGAAAGTTTAAATTTCCTACTGAGGTAGGGTACCGGAGTGCAGTAGTCGATAAGATGTGGTAGATTACCCATCGTAAAAATATAGTTTCGCGATCCACCTACATAAATTAAATATATAATTCTACTTAAGCCATACTTATGAAAATTTGCACATACACATGCAATGAGAAATAATGCCCAATTAATTTAAATGTTCTGGTTCTTCTGCAAACTATAGAAATACCATTCCGTTGCAACGACTGGAAAAGTACGCAAAACCATTCTCTTGCAAAATAAATTTCCTTCTGCAATTACTTGCGGTGGTCACGCACATAGTGTTTCTAATATAACACGACATTATAGTTTGAAAGGTGGGTGGTCACTTTTGTTTTTAAATGATTATTTTTTAAAAACATTATTAATATTATGTACATTTATTAATATCAATTTTTATAAATAGAACTTTTAAATTAATTAATATCATTAAACTTTTTAACTAAGTGATTTATTTAAAAGACAATTTATTGCCTAAGTTGTGCTCGTATGTATTCGCATTTGAAATGTTTCATAATTTTAAACAAACAAAAAACAATTTGTAGCGTAAACAAATTGAAAATAAAAATTTTCGACTTCCATGTTTTCCATTTCGGCTGCGATAAAAACAGAAAATAATAAATACATATAAATATAATAAAATCGTAAATATTATTTAGACAAACATAAAAAGATTTTCAAAGATAAGACACAAAATATCGAAATATGAAAATGTTTCTGATGATTATTGAAGAACGCACAAGATCGAGGCGCAAAAATCGCAATAGGAAAGTAATGCGAGGGCTGACTCGTAAGTAATATGAAAAATATATGTATATACGAGTATATGTATATTGACTATTTTTAGCAGTTTCCAAATATGAGTGTCTTTACTAAATTACTATACTATAAATACGTACATGTAAAGGGTGTCCCAAAACTAACGCACCGTTTGAATTAATGCTAGAGTTAATGTCGACGTCGTCGACGGCGTCAAATGTCAAAAAAAAAGTTGAATCGTATGAAATTGTATGAGAGCAGTTAATCTCAAGGCGTTGCAACGCCGTAAAAGTTCAATCTATTTCAACTTTTTCGGCGTTGAAACGCCGTCAACGGCGTCAACATTAACTCTAGCATAAATAATAAAAAACACGGTTTTTCGTCTTTCGGTTGTTATGGACAGACTGGGATAAAATTATTTATGGAATAACACGTCGTGCAAATGGCCTCCATGGCTTCGCATGCAAATACGCACTCGTTTGTCGAAATTTGCCATGATAATTTTTCGATGATGCGTTGCGTTGAATCTCCTAAATCTTATGGTGATAAGTCACACGATCTGATCACCGAAATGTCTCTTGCATTATTTCACGGGCTATATGGCATGTTTCATCGTCTTGTTGAAACCATATCTTGGATTTATAGTATCCATACTTTCGTAGGAAAGAGCAGTGATTATAATTGTGCTATTTCCTGGATATATTTGAGTCTATGGGGTCTGTTGTGGGTAGGTTTCAATTCATATACGGTTAGTTTAAGCCAAAACTGAGCCTCTCGTTTAATTTTACACTCAAATTTATTTATTTATCAATGATTTTCTAATACAACAAGACACGTGATCTTATAAATTACAGTATTAGTTCTATCGATCTTAACAAATTTAATGAATATATGATCATGATGTGATAAATCAATGGATAAATAATATACAAAAGTTCAATATATTATTTAATATCGATTTAATATTCGATCACCAACGAGGCATGCATTGCATGCAACACACGATTATAACTTTAATGTGAACAGCAACTTTCCTTTTGGCAAGACTGTTTTTGGCAGCTCGGTTGTTCTCATGTAAAATGTTACTGTTAAACATGTTCAGTTTGGTCTATAATTTAAGCATGAATCCACTTATAAAGGAACAGCGCTTGCAGGTTATTGAATTTTATTATCCAAATTCATGATCGGTTAAGAAAGCGCATTGTGCTCAAACGTGAACAAGCAAGACTGCCGTATTTGGTTTGAAGAGCAGCCAGAAGCATTGCAAGAACTGCTAATCCATACCGAAAAATGCATCGTCCAGTGTGCCGGTAACGTCAGCTTTCAGATACGACGAAGTTGAGAACGTTATTGCGATGATTACAATTTTGTTTACCAATATAGAAGAGGTGGGCTTGGCTGACACGTGGTTTCAGCAAGAGGATGCCATATGTCACGCAGCACGCGAAACAATTGCCTAGTTGGGAAGCGAGTTCAGTTAACAATTTCTATTTGTTGTGGGGCTAATACAGTGTTCAGACATACACCTTAATTGAGCTTATCGCAATTAATGCCATTATTGAGCTCAATTAACCATATAAAATTTTAATTAGGTGATTGCTCAATTAACACTTAGTTGATACAAAATCGAAAAAAAATTGTAAATGCAACACTGCTAAAAATTATGTTTAGTGAGCAAAGCGCAACTCACGGAGCGAAGTTAGTCGAGACTTAGCACCTAAAATGTGGAAAAAGTAAAAAAAAAAAACATTGAAATTAAATTTATTATTAATTGGAAAATTAAGAAACAAAGAAAACCAAAAAAAGAATCCCAGATTTGAACTTGAGGTCCTAAAAAATTGTTACCTTTAGTTGTCATACCTTAAATGAATTGACTAATTTTTGTATAAGTGAACAGGAAGATAATTATGCCGACAAAGTGAATATTGACTAAATTAAAAATGCATGTCTGAACACCATATGAGACGGCTCACGTTTATAGGGACAAGTGTTGGCAAAAAGAAATTTTCTAAAAAACTTACCTTTTACATTAAAATAATGAAAAATTAGATCAATAGAGAAAAATATCCTATCACGATGTGTAATTACTACAGCACCTTCATAAGCATTTTTAATGACAAAAATCAATAGATGCGTACAGATCGGATTTGTCAAGCAATTCTCGTCTATTTCCTCATATCACAAACAAAAAATATGTGTTAATTTTCTCTCGTCTGCAAAAGATATTAATAATCGTTTGATGGTGCCCCAATCACAAACTGAAAGCCGATGCCCACGTCTTCAATAACAAATTATTTCGCTTCCGTATATTTTTCCACAATAAAATTAATATCCGTCGTATAACGGGCAGGCATCTAACATCATTCAATGCCACTGCCAACATTGATTCCACCCAACATTTTGACACTCGCTAATACTAATTTTCAATAAAAAATTGTTTTCCATCGTAATTTAAAGCTGAAAATTGAAATACATAAATATAGAATCTATGTAAATACATAAAGTGCTACAAATCCTACATGCATATGCGTTTGGTCGAAGCGCTTGCAACATCATTCTTTGACAGTGTTTCTGCAGTCGAGAATCGAAGGGAGGGTATCAGATAGGCCGAAGCATATTTTTTTTTTTCTGGAGTAGGACCAGCACTCAGGGGATGGCCCCTACATATGCAATGCATTGCACCGGAACTGAAAACGAGGGGATAGTATTAAGGGGACAGATGAGGAGATGAGGAAAGATGAGAAGATAGACAGTTTTTTTGTAGCTATTTCAACCTTTTTACTTCGCCGGCTAATTTTTGCTACAGGGCCGACGAAGGTGGGTGCTGTTACTCTGCTTTTTAGTACATGATAGTGTCAGTCGCCGCCAATTATGTTCAGTGACCAGTGACTATGCCTTCATCATTGAAACAGGCTGGCAACAACTAACACAACCACGCACTAATGCTGTTCAGAAGAATTCAACACAATATTTCATGACTCAGCGCGGGCTCGAACTCACGACCCTCCGCGTCATAGTCTCGTGTTCTACTACTTCAGCCAACAGCACCCACATATTGGTGAAATTGAATACTTATTTCGCGACTTGAAAGATGTGCAGAAATATCTTTTTCTTCTTTTGGATTTTTAATGCTCATACAGGATATATCAACTCATTCTTCAACATTTATACCACGCATCGATGGAAGAACATTAAGAAAAATTAGAAATAGCGTAGGAGAAAGAACTGAGCCCTGCGGTAACCCTAAATTGACATTAGAGTCCTTCCAGTACTTTTTTAATTTATCAGCATGACATAATTCTCGTTCAATTTGGTTAACGAACGCGCTGGCGTCGAAGATCACTACTACAAGAACAGTGCCGATATTCCATCCGCGACAGGAAACTTATTCATCTTGAAGTCTGTCTCTTCAACTTGTACGATATCTTGCTTGTTTAATGTCTAAAATTGCTCGGTATTGCACGTGGATTAGGCTCGATTTTAAATGCTTAATAACAAGCCCATGTCGAAACTCTTATAAAGGGAAGGATTAGAGGACGACTTGCTTAAAGCGGTTTTTGAACTGTTGTGTAAAATGACGCCTAGGTTTTATTGCGATCTCTTCATGTTGTTTCTGTTCGTAAACCATTTCCGATTTCTGAGAACCAAGTGATTGACATTTCACTTAGTAATTAGCCTTATTGAAGATTGTGGCATTGAACCTTCAGCCACATCTCTTAATAGCGTTTTCGTAGTGTATGTTTAGTTCGCCGTAATACATTTTCTTAACATTTTCTATGTTTTTGATTATTTGGATTCTTAAAATGTTACGATCAGCTGGTTAAGCATTTGATTTATTGTTTAATAAACAAAACGCAGAAGATGAATAAAAGCGTAAACTGCCTCTTCAGAGGGTAAATGAAACAAAGGAAGGGCAACCAAAGTGCCGATATACGAGTAGCAACAACAACAACACATGCTTGCATGGAGGGACAGACAAATGGTCATCAACAAAAATCTATAAATTAGAACACAAGTTTCTTTTATTGTTTGTGGGACTTCACAACACTTGACTCGTACACATCCCCACCCCCTCTCATATGTTTGTACGATCAAAGAAATATACTACGTGTAACAAAAACAACAACAACTATTCAGCCGGCCGCTTTTAATGGCCAATGCTGAAGATTTTGCTTTTGGCAATAAATAATAGAATATAGAAATATAAACAATATTGCACACGGCCACCATCAACCATCATTATAAAATTAGTTCCTCCGAGTATCATCGTCTTCATCATCGAAACGTCCCCAGCAAGTGAAACGTAAAACACTGCCGCTCGCGCTTGTTAAATATAGTTTTCATTACGCTTTTCTAAGTTTATTTTTGTTTAACGTTTTTATTTTTGTACTTAATTTTTTTTTTTATTTATTATTATTTTTTTGTTTATTATTTTTTTTACATATTAATATCTATATTTTAATATATTTTTTATTTTTCTAATTTAATTCTATTTGTTATGGTCCATAAAACAGGATGTTTAAATTAGTTAATTCTTTTTTGACAACATTTATTATTTGAACAGAACATTTCTCTCGTAGACAAGTAATTTATTATTTTAAAGAAAATTGCTTAATGCTAGAGTTAATGTCGACGTCGTCGACGGCGTCAAATGTCAAAAAAAAAAAGTTGAATCGTATGAAATTGTATGAGAGCAGTTAATCTCAACGCTTTGCAACGCCGTCAACGGCGTCGACATTAACTCTAGCATAAAACTGATTAAACAAATTAAATGAATCAGCGAATAAAGGAATAAGGCAAAAGTTTCGAAATGCTTAAAACAGTTTCATTGAGTAAAATATAAGAGATACAATTTTGGAGAATTTAACTTTTTTTCTTTAGTCTGTGTTCAAACGGTGCATGTCTTATTGACATGATTTTTACTTTTTCTTCTTTGAACTTTCATTGGCGTTTACAGAATGCATGTCTTGTTGACGGTATTTACTTGCAGCCAGTGATGCTAACCTTTTTTATTTCGATTTCTGTACACCACTAAAAAAGTTACCGTTTTTTAGGTAGAACTACCGTACGCAAAGTCTGGTACAAAATTAATATGTAATAAGAAACGTATAAAATTTAACTACAATAGGCATTATTTTGCATAGTTGTAATGAAACCGTACTTTTTTGATGTTTTTACTGAGAAATATGTAGTCGCAAGAGAATTTGCAGTGAAGAATTTATATTTGGGCTGTCACAAAACTGATCTATTAACACACTTATGAATTCGCCCTGGTAGACACATAATGAAAAAAAATGTTTGGGGTCTATCAATTAAAAATGAAAACTTTTTAAAATTACCGTACAAATATAGAAATTACCTGCTTACCGTTCGGAGGGCTAAATTACCGTACAATACGGTAACTACCGTACGGTTAACGAATGAGAATGCAAAACGTACTGAGAGTACATGCGCATGAGTACTCGTTACTTTTCCCCTCGTCCCTCTCGCCTATAAAATAGCAATTATGCCTATAAAACATGACTTTTATGAACACAGACTTATTATTATCGGAAGAAGCAACATTTTTAATGGGAAGGAGAATAGCGGGAGTGGTGTTTATGTAAGAAGGCGGTTTGATAACTCCCTAAATGATTGAGTAGAAAACTTTCAGTAAAAAAAACGTTTTATTTTTAATTTAAATCTATTATTCCGACCTTATTTTCAATTTTTCTATTTCTTCCCAATAATAGGGTTTCTCAAAGTCCTCAAACGATTCGTTTGTTTCGCTTAATTCGACTCATACATATATGCCCAGCCATTTCTTCAGGTTTAAAGAAAGAAAATAATCGCAAGGAGTTATATCTGGGAATATACTAGATGGAATTTTGAAGTGGTTACACGGTTTCATTTATGGTCGAGTGTGAGCGATGGCTGCATCCAGTTTTTTCATGTCCAAATATTCATGTATTCGATCAGTTGAAATACCTACAGCTTCAGCCACCTCACGTATTGTTGGTCTCCAATCGTTCAATATTATTCCATGAACTTTATCGGCGATTCCTAGGGACCACTTTTGGGCAACTTGAAAGCACGTCAGCAATTGTGCAACAGGAACTCAGCGAACCACTTTTTAACCATTGAAGAAGTCGTATAGTATTTATCAAGTATTTCCTTGTTTTTAGTGATGGGGCTTTTACGCAAAAAGAATGCTTAATCAGCACACGAAACTAACTTTTTTTTGAAATTTTCGTTAAAATTCACGGAATGACGAACGTGCTCAAAATTTGAGCAGTCTATCAGTAATGAGTGAAGAGCTTTTCGATTTGATTAAAAAAAAAACAAATGAAATTATTGAACTCCATGAAATCATTAAACATTCCAACGGCTATGCCTTAACTGATTCATACTCTGGTTTCAATTTGAGCACACTCTCCAACGTATTGGCCGGTATCTCTTCCAGTACGTCGACCGTTGTGGACTTATCCCTTTAGACATGAATCTTAACCCCCCCCACCAAAAATAGTCCAAAGGTTCAATCGTACGATCTAGAAGCCCAATTGATCGGACCCGAACGTAAAATCAACTGTTCACCGAACTCGTCTCTCCATTGGGTCCATCTTGTCGAAAACACATGTGCACCTCTTTAATTTTGGGCAACAAAAAAAATTTGTAGTCATCGCACGATAGCGTTCGCCATTCACAGTAACGTTCCTGCCTTCGTTGTCTTTGAAAAATTATGCCATGGACCACAGCATTTTTCGGGAACCATTGACAGTTCTTGCAATTCTTCAATCATTACTTTTGATAATGAAATTGAATAATCTGCGATACAAGACCAAACTGAACATGTTTAGCAGTAACATTTTACACGAAAACAGGTGAGATGACAAAAACAGTATTGCCAAAGAAAAAAATCACCCATTGATAAAAAATTGTCAAAAAAATAACACCCATTTGATAGGATTTTTGAGTTAGTTTATGTACATAACGTCAAAGTAAACGTATACAAAAAATGTTTTGTCGTATTCCGAAGTCAAGTACTCTGTTCGGCTTGTTTAACTGGGGAAATCAACAACTCCCAAATAAAAATTCCTACTCGTAATAGCAACCGATTTAGAAGTGACATATAATTGTTCTTAATCTTTTATAGCTCTGGTATTTTTTTAATTCCGTACTTTTTAAAAACATTACATGTACAGACATGTTTAAGCATGTATGTTTGTATGTATGTAGGAAAGTATTATTAAATATTTAACGTTTTTCATTGTCATTGAAGCGCGTTGAAAAAATAAAAAAAGTAGGCACAAGTTTTGTTGATCACTTTAAAACTGCTTAACTAATAAATTAATTGAAACAAAAATCAAAAGAAATCAAAATTTGCGTCCGTCGACCCTCACACATTTAAGATCTTGAAAAATGTGACCACTTCTTCGATGCTGTTCTCACCGTTTAACACAACAACATCACTCGTGTTTTACAAGTGTACAAAACAATTTATTTTTTTGTTAATTAAACATTTGTATGGTTGATATCGATTTGATATAAAAACAGATGTGATTAGAAACGTATAATAAGCTTTGTAATAATAATAATGAAAATTAACCCTGTAGGGACCCAAATGAATTGGCTTACCTGGTGTTTGTTCTGATTGCTGTCGAGTTAAGAGATGACGCGTAAATAATTTCGTGGACTAATTAATTTCCCTCCTTTTGACTGAAAGAGCTAAACCGCTCATATTGACCGACATCTGTCAGTTGACTCTCGTCAAAATTTGAACAATGCGTCACTAAGATTGTGTTTGACGGCCACTGATAGTAGATGAGCGCGTCATTTGACAAGAACAAAATAAATTTCGTCATTTAGTCTTAAGAACTATTTTTTGCTGAAAAAAGAACATTCAAATTAGGGCTAAGGCCCTAAGTTGAATGTTGGATTAAGTTTAAACTTGGTTTAATGTAGTCTGAAACTTGTTTTTCCGGCAAAACGTTTTTTTTTAATTACTAGGTGAAAGACCAGCTTTTTAAGCAAAATTAAACTGTTCGGTCAAAATTTTGTTTAGAAACTTGTTGTTGGTGGCTTATATCTGTTTTCAGATTAACTAAACTTATTTTAACTGAGATCTCAAAAACGCAACCTAAGCTTGACAAATTCTATGGAAACTCTACACCATCAATTTCGAAAGAAAACAACTTCTCTACTGAATTTTTTTGGCCTTTCAAGCATAAAAGCTGTTTAATTTAGAGACACATGGTTGAGGACTCAAAATTGTTGAGATTGAAAGCTCGAGATATTATAGAAGCTATGGGCATAACACATGACCGTGTGGTTTCAAACCATCACTTGGTTTTAAGAAAGCTTTGCGGAAGATGGCTGCCGCCTTCTAGTTAATTTCAACATCTCAGATAAGTGTATAGATTTACAGTTCTTCTGAGAAACTATCCGTGGTTAACTACGTTGCTACTTCCTATGTAAAGCCATAACTTGTGTAAAGTCAATCACAGGCGCGGATAAAAATACAGGTTAACGACATCGCCGACACATGGTCTCAGTTACGCCGCCGGCATCTGTGCATCGATACCTTGCAAAGTAATCTTCAAATAAATAAAGCTAAGCTTAGCTCGATAACCTAATATGGCCACACTGAGTAGGGGTCTCGAATTCCGGCTACAGTTAAAAAACATGTTCCCCGCAGCGGAAACTTCTAATCATTTCTAGCCAACTTTCATTGTAAATATCGTATATGGAGCAATTTGATTTCATTGTAAGTTCAGGCACATCCCACAATCCACAGTGTACTTTTATGCGACGAGTCGCTTAAAAAATATTTAGTAACACTTAGCATTAAAAATATTTTGTTATCACTTGTTTATACCCTCCAAAAAAGAATATGGAGGGTATATCCACTTTGTTATTCCGTCTGTAACGCAGCGAAATATCCATCTGAGACCCCATAAAGTATATATATTCTTGATCAGTGATGAAATCTAAGACAATCTGTGCACATCACTATTCAGTCCAAACGAACAGCCAGACTCTTGAAATTTGGTATAAATTTATCTTGAAGGATAGCACAGTTTAAGTTCGGAAATGGGCTAAATCGGGCAAGAGGGAAAAAGGGAAAAAGTTCCCCTAAGAAGAACTGGACTAACCTCTAAAAAACAGCATAATAGATAAAGTTTTTTTGTAATTTTGTTAAGCAAATGATATATTTTTATGTCAATGAAGGTCCAACGCGTTAAACTTGGAGCCATAAAATAGTGGGTGTTATTATATGCAAAAGTAGTGTAAAAATTTAACAAATTGTTTTACTTAAGCCCCCAAAATGACCCTATCAAAAAAAAAAAAAATATTAATAAACAAAATATTTTAAATTGGACCCCATAAATTATATATATTCCTGATCAGTGGTGAAGTCTGAGACGTTCTAGCAATGCATATTCGTCATGTTATAGTATTTTTGGACCCCGCCCCCTTTAGTGGGCGTTGACGTACGATATTATTCGCAAAAATAGTGTAAATATTGAACAATTTGTATTCTCTAAGCCTATAAGGAGCTGAGATGTTCTGTGATCTTGGGTACTGGGAATACCCAGTATTCCGATTTTTTAGCCAAACAAATTAGTTTGTTATTTCAATGTTGGCTCACTAATAAAATCGATTTGAACAATTTTTATTGTATAACACTTGCACCTGGGTCCTCTTTTTTGAGTTCTTTATTGTACTTTGGAATCAGTTTTTTTATCACGATTTATTATATTAGCTTTTCTCGTGCCACTAAATAAATCCTTGTAAACATTTTAACCTTCAGCTGATAAAGTTTATGGTGATTTTAAATAAAACCGAGTGGAAACAAAGAATCTGTTCTATATCTTCATGTGTGTTTCATTAATTATAAATTCTGTTCTTCTGTCTGTTGAATTTGTTGCAGTCGTTAAGCATTAAGTTGTTGCTTGTGGCCTGATCTGTCTGTTAAACAGAATGTCTGTTTGACCGCAAGTATGACTACTCGCTGTCCTGCCTTTAAGCGAAATTCGTACGTGGATGTAAGTGCCAGAATATTTCCAATGCTATTTTTCTCCAACATGTGGCACTTCCGCTTAGACTCCCCCACTTTCAGATGCGATCTACAATACGAAATAATTTTAAATAAATAAATGTATTTTTGCAGAAAAAAAGTAATAAGAAAAAAATCAATTTAAAACAAAAATAAAATTAAATAAATATTTTGTAGAGTAACGTGTGCCACCATCGGGCTCATTTGTGTTGATTCTGTTTCGTTCTTGTTGCTTCAAGTAATTGAAATCGACACAAATCAAAGGCAAATATGTATGGCATGAGTGTTTTTTTGTAATTTTTAAATTTATTTTTAAAGTACAACATTTAGCGGGAATTCCTTATATGAAGAAACATTTTAATATTGAAAATACTTTGCACCCCTGCTTGCACCACCTGAACCCACGCTGTTGTTGATCACTCTACAACAAAGTTTGGCGCTTGAGCACGGCACCTTGGAATGAAATTTTTATTCATTAGTTTTGTCACTAACAGAATTCAACATAAATTAATTAAATATTTCGCTTAATTGGATTTTGATAATTTCATGGTGTTGACAATTAATAAATTTTCCGTTTATAAATTTCGCATTCGCCTTACACGGCCGGCAACTTTGTAGAGGAAAAGAAGCCTTCAGAATTTTTTATTGAAATCAAAATATAACAATAAATAGGAAATGTAATTACATTTCCTACTTATTGTTAAGTAAAAGAGAGCGGCCATTACGCTCATCTCTTGGATATACACCTAAACCAGTAAAGGCCTGTCGAGCGCTCTCCAGTAGCAGAAAGCAAGAAACAATTAAGTTATAGAAACTCCGTCTCATTGACGAAGCCTCCCAATTTCTTCCAGTCAATATCTCTAAGCCGGGTAATGTCCGGCCCCAATCCGATCCAAATGTCCTCTCAAGTTCTACAGAGGCTACAGCTTCATAAATTTTTTATTATTCTGCAACTTGTTATGATGAATAATGCACTTGTTTTAGACCTCAAACAGTCACAGATAAAAATATGAAAAAGAATAACCTCAATCATGTTGTAAAGGTAGAAGCACTGCTGAATTAAAAAAAATATTTTGTTGCCGCTTAATTGATTATAAACGTTTTTTAAACAAAAGGGAAAACTTACACTCTTTTAAGAATGTAGAAGGGTTTTTATACCCTTCACAAAAAAGTGAAAGAGTATATCTAGGTTTGTCATTCCGTGTGTAATTTCTTCGATATCAATATGGGACCCCATAAAGCATATATATTCTGGATCCTTATGAATAGCGATGACGATTGAGCGATGTCTGTCTGTACGGTGTTCCCAAGCCCCCAGAAGAGCTAGAGACACTCGTTCTTGGACCGTTGGATTGGAAATGAGCTTAAATAGAGTGGTATTCAAATTCAGAAAGATCCGAACTACGGTTCCAGAGGTTGGACGCTAACACCTATTTCCCGACGCAAAATTTATACCAAAAATCAATTTTTTTTTTAATGTTTGTAAATTAAACCTATTTCTTGCTTTGGAAAGCCTCAATGGTCTATTAAAAACTGAAAAAATAAAAAATTTTTTCCAGGGATGGAAAATTAAAAAAATTTTATTCGGCCCATTCCGTATTTTGTAGTACATGTAGTAACTAAAATTGTTAAAAATTTTAAGTTTATCTTTAACAAAACCTCTTTATACGTCATGAAGATTTGCATTGGCCAAAAAAAAATTTTTTAATTCAAATTTTGCTTCCAGGGGTGGGAAATTGAATTTTTTTATACGTGAAAGTAATCAAATAGGCAACTGATGTTTTTTTCCAAGGATGGACAAGTGCAATATGTAATAGTACATGAAAGTGACCAAAATGGTTCAAAATTTGAAATTTTTCTTAAAAAAAATTACTTTATACCTCATGAAGCGTTGCACTGATAAACAAAAAAATTATTGCTTTTAGTCATACGATAATTGAATTCAATTTAGTGGAAGAACAAGAAGATAATTATGTCAATAAAGTCAATCACGCCTATCGTGAATAAGAAGGGGAATTTTTGTTCACATGAAATTTTTATTCCACTCGAAGGGAAAAATGGTATCGTGAATCTCCCGTGAAAAATTCTTCCCGCTATCAGTTCTCAGTGAATGCAAAAAAGAGAAGAAGCCGAAAACATCATGAAAGA
Source organism: Linnaemya tessellans (assembly GCA_951800035.1). NCBI lineage: Eukaryota > Metazoa > Arthropoda > Insecta > Diptera > Tachinidae > Linnaemya > Linnaemya tessellans. Next base: position 36,122,468 of record OX637533.1, on the reverse strand, counting down.
TCAAAGATTTTGTGTTGAAAAATCATTCAATCATGCAATAATTTAAAAAAGAAATAACAAAAAAGTATGGCTAAATATTTAGTAGTCAAATAATTTGGCTAGATTTTGAAAACCAGAGAAAACAAATTAAACATATTCTTTATCTTTAGAATTGGAGCAACAATTGCAAACTCTAATATTCGATTTATAATAGAAAATACTTACATTTTCTACTCTATTCGCCACCAAAAAATAAGAAAATAAATTAAAGGGAAAAGTGAGAAAACTCGCCTGAAAAAATCATTCACGATTAGGGGACTTTAATTTCAGCGTGAAATCATTCACGGGGAATTTTTTCATGATTGCAATTTTAGGGAAAAGGGAAATATTTCGGGGGAAAAATTATTCATGATAGGGCTGAATATTGAAAATGAATGTATGAACACCATCCTGCATTCCATTCCCGCTAAATTTTAATTTAACGCTATTATTTCCACTTTCAACCTTTTTTTAAAGATCAACCGATTCGAACTTGATAAGTGGTGATTGATACGATTTTTCGAGTTCTATAAAAGAATCGGTAACACTAACTATTTTTTCATTCACGAAACCTTGAGGAAACCTAGATTTCATAGAACTCTTTGAGATATTTGGTTTGACTCGGCCCAGCCGTTCAAAAGTTGTAAGCGGGTCACATACTGACACACACATACATACATACATACAGACATATTGGCACCCTCTGTTGCCAGAGAAGCTTCCTAGCAACTCAAAACGGCGAGATCTGGGGAAAAGTCCATTTTTTCAAAATAGGGTAAAACCAGTAACTTACCGTGTTTCTCATCTTTCTTCATCTGTACTCTCAATACCATCCACTCCTTTCTAGTTCCGGCACAAAAGCACTGCACATGTAGGGGTCATCCCCTGAGTGAAAAAACGTGTCACAGTCATGCATTGCCCACACTTTAGAGCACATCTTCGAAATATTGCAAAGTTATGGATGGTAAAGATCAGGAATTATAATAATTTCATGGGTTATAGGAGTTTTAAGTATGCTCTTCTTTTTAACTTCCCGCTACGAAAATTCCAAATCTAAAAGAAATTGGGAAGTTATTGGTTTACTATGTTTTGCAAAAATCGAGTTTTCACCAGATCTCGACGTTTTGAGTTGCTAGGGAGCTGTCTTCACTACTTCCGAGAGGGTGTATGTGAACCGCTTATAACTTTTTCGATTTTTTCATAGGACTCGAAGAACTACATCAATCACCGCTAATCACGTGAGAATCGGCTGATTCATTACAAAATGATAGCAGTTTGAAAACTAAAATAATAGCGTTTTTTAAATGACCTTAAGTTCAACCGTTTTTTATATATTTTGTTTTTGGTCTTTTGTTTTTGAAGTATCTAAATATCTGTCAGTTGTTAAAAACAAAAGTCGTGTTTGTTTTTGTGAAATAAAATTTTATCATTATCATTATTACATTATGAAGCAGACATTTTATATTTCAATAACATGTTATTTGAATTAAGATTGTTCGAAATTTTTTGTTTTAAATTCAGAAAGACATGATAAATATGCCAAGGCACAAAGGAAAGTCAACATCAGTTTTTGTTATTCAACTTACACAGCAGAGCAGAACAGCTGTTTTCGAAAGACGCAACCCTTTCATTATCAGTGCTCATGTGTATTGTGTTTGTCTCCACTTATTAGATGGCTTAGTTGAATGTGATAACAGTTCTTATTTAAACACATTTTATTAGGAAATTGCTTACGAGAACTGTATCAACCTAACACAGGTTGGTACAGATGTCATTTTGTTTCTGGTGTATTCGTTCTATATGTTGGAATATTCATAACAGATGTTTGATTACACATCCAATGATCCGGTGCAAAATTATGTCCTAGAACCCTCTTAAATAATATATTAAATCGGTTCCAAAACAACAGACCTGGTAAACACTTATTCCCCAATGCGGCATAGATATCTCCCAGAGTCCCAAACAACTCAATTTTGTTTTAATTGGGCTAAACAACAAATTCAACAGCCGCATATTTCGGTGTGTTGGTTAAATTAAAAAAAAATCACTTGGCGAATTTTCCGCAAAAGTTAATAACAGAAATATAATTTCTATGGGTAGTTCACCTACACACACGCACACACACCCATGTTTACGTTCATAAAATAAGAGCCGATTTAGTAGGAAAATGCGTACGTATGATTTTTATATCAAACCAATCCATCCATCCATTCATACAAACAACTGTTCAAAAAAAGAAAATGGGCAATAAAAGCAAAAACAACAACAACAGTGGCTAAAATATTCATATATTTTTGGCAATGATTACGGCTGCTACAACGTCAACGATGCTGCGAAAACGCCTAAATTCGTCTGATTACTGGCAACGTTGCTGTTGTTGTTGTTGGCTTAGTGGCTGCTGCCACAAAATTTATAGACAAACGTCGTGTGCAAAGCACGAAAAAAGTGTTTTTTCTATAGGTATTTCGTTTTTGAATATTATTTTGAAAATGTGTGTGAAATTTTAATAGAAACTGTGTATTTTGTTCGATTCTGTGACGCTGCCTGGCAGGCAAAATAATACAACACAAGAAGAACAAGACAAAGCAGCAGAAGAAAGAAAATGAAAACTGTTTTTGAGACTAAAACTTAATAAAAGTATTTTCAGTTTAAGAAATTTCATCAAACGTTACGGATCGCTCACATTAAAAACGTAAGAACTCGGGCCAGCATTTTCGTTTCCACAGGGAAACAAAATTTTATAAATCGCTTAATATATATAAAAAAAACCAAAAAAAAAATTTAATTGATTTATTCAATACGAAAATTAACGAGTTTTTTTTCTGTTAAAATTTTAGGTGAACAACGGTTCCAATCATTATCACCAAACGATAACTGATTACGCTAAACCCAACAAGGGCACCTCACACTTGACTCAGACCATCACTGAGACCACAACTTCTACCCTCGTAGAAGATAATCAACCGGATCAATTGGATTCTATGCTCGGTAGTTTACAGGCCAACATGAATCGCCAAGGTGTCAACACTGTACAAAAGGGCTGCTGCAACGCCTGCGAGAAACCCATTGTGGGGCAAGTCATAACCGCTTTGGGCAAGACCTGGCATCCAGAACACTTCACTTGCAACCATTGCAACCAAGAATTGGGCACACGCAATTTCTTTGAACGCGACGGCTTCCCCTACTGTGAGCCCGACTATCACAACCTCTTCAGTCCTCGCTGTGCCTACTGCAATGGCGCCATTTTGGATGTAATTTTCATTATTTTTTATCAGTAGAAAAATAAATAAAAAATTATCTTTAACGTTTCATTTGACAGAAATGCGTAACTGCTTTGGACAAGACCTGGCACACAGAACATTTCTTCTGCGCCCAATGTGGCCAACAATTTGGCGAAGATGGCTTCCACGAACGCGACGGCAAACCCTATTGTCGCAACGATTACTTTGAAATGTTTGCTCCCAAATGCAATGGCTGCAATCGTGCCATTATGGAAAATTATATCTCTGCCTTGAACTCCCAATGGCATCCAGATTGCTTTGTGTGCAGGGTAAGTTGCGTCTCACTCACTTGACCATTTCGAAAATGTCGAACCAAAATACGCTTCATGCCTTCTGCAAACCATGTACTACACAATTTTGTAAAAATGTTCTCTAATTATTTTGTCTAGGACTGCAAAAAAGCCGTCAGAGGTAAATCGTTCTATGCCATGGAAGGCAAACCAGTTTGCCCAACCTGCGTGGGTGCAGATGAGGAAGAATAAGTTTTAAAATAGAATTTCATTGTTATTTAAGAACTCAAAACAAACACTTATTTGATCGCGTTTCGTTTGTTGTTATTTTATAAAAAAAAAACGTTAAGATTTTTCTTTCTTTTCGAAAGAGAAATCTTTTACTGAAATCGGCAGCTATTTTTGTTGGCATTTGTTTTCGAAATGAAACCACCATCACCACCACCACCACCTCAACCAGCGAACAACTCTAAACAAACACGAAAAATACAATGAAAACGCACACCTACACACAACACAAGAAACTACAAAACAGCATCACTTTTAAACTTAAAACAAACGTTTTTAGAAAATAAAACAAGAAATTCTATTTTACACAAAAACGGAAAATTCTTCTCATCTTTCAACACAACATTTGGAAGAACTTTTAGTTAAACAAAGAAAAAAATAATGTAAATCTAACGTCTCGACGACATAAACTGCGAAACCGCCAAACTTTTGTGTCGATTCTTGCTGCAAACAGAATTGACCTCTTGTTTGGCATATGCAGAAATTCAAAAATGATCTGTTTTAGAAAAAAAAGGAAAAAATGCTCGTCCCTGAAAAGTCCATGAGTTATTTTGACACCTTTTTTTATTACAGCTATTGTTGATATGTTGACCCATGACCCACCCGTTTCGAAAGAGTTTCGAAATTGATTTTCTAAAAACTAACAAACACTATGAAACAGTTTTATAAAATTAGGCTTAAGTCTAGGTACTTTATAATCACTTTTTTTTTAAATTAATTTATAAAATAATTAAAACAATATTGTAATATTATTATTTATTTGTAAATAAATATTAAAAAAATTATAAAAAAAAATTAAACAAAAAAACAAACAAAAACCAAAACCAAAACAAACATTCACACTTTCATCATAGAAACTGTATCAAGACCTTGTCTACTTTTCGTTGCAAAGGTCTTGATATAATTTTTATATCGCTGCGCTTCATAATCACGACCACTTCAAAGGTCATGTTCTCTGTCCATCTTCATTTTCATAATCAGGTGTGTCCTTGCACTTGGTTTCTATTTCAAATTTCTCACTTTTCCTCTTCATTTTTTTTTTTTGCTCTTTTCTCCTCGCCTGCCTCCGGTGCTCAGTTTTCCATTTCAAATTCAAAATTTCATGTTGTGGGTGTTTTGTTTTGGTTTTCATTTAAATTACATCATTTTTAAATTTGTTTATACAATTTTGCTGATCTTTTTTGCTCTTTCATCCAAGCAGCAAGTTTAATTACAATATTGTTTTCTATAATTTTATTAATGTGTAGATGTTTATAAACTGTTTCATTTGTATTTGCGAAATGTTTTCTATAAATTACAATTTTCAATTGTCTGTAATTTCAAATTTATTAGCTTCGACTATTATTCTTCGTTTGAATTTTTTCTCTTTTGAAAATTTCTGACCTCTTGATATTTCCAATATTTTTAGTAGAGGTTTTTCATATACGAGCAACATATCGTCATATGTTTTCAAAAAAGCCCTAATTTACATTAAACAAATTTTACATGAGAAGCAAAAAAAAAATCTTTAGTGTGAAAAATTCTCCAAATATTTTCAAAATTTTTCAGTTTAAACTTCTTGGCAAGAATTATAGGAGTACAAAATGTTGCAGTAACGTGTATTTTGATACAGGACATCTTAGTCAATTAATAAGTCGATTTTAAATTGTGTTGTAACTCAGGGCTTTTGTGAAAACATATGACGATATATGTCACTTTAAAATACACCATTTCCATTGGTTCCGTGTTAAATAAGCTGTAAAAAGTTATTAAGTTATTAAAGTTATTAACATTATTCAAAATCAAATATCAAAATACTATATTTATCTATAGCTTCTTTTTATAGAGTGACAAAAGTTTGAATCATAATCAAATAAGGAAATGTATTTTTAATATCAATGAAACGAGCTAAGAAAATTTTATGAAATTAATGTTTAAATAGGATTTTTGTCATGTGGCAGCCACGGCTGGCGCATAGCAGGCGCAATCTGGGACACCAGCTTTCAACAATTAAAAAAATCTTCCAATAAGTGGAAGGACACAACCCCAGTTGCTGAGAACGCCGACGAATTGATTGATTACGATCATCTTCAATGCTTTCCTGTACAGCGGCTACATATTCTTCAGTGCGCAGTGTTCGGCGTCTCACGGGATGCACATTATCAGTCACAGTAAATTTGTACGCTACAAAAAGGAAGAAGTGCGCGATGAGTTTGACGAATAGAACAATTATTTTGATTAAAAATTTCAACAATTTGTGCGCGTTGCTTTAGTGTTGTGACACTAAAAAATCACGATTTTCAATCATGAAAATCATACAGCGTGTGAAAAGCTGCCACTGATTTTTTGTTAAGGAAACACTTGTTGTTCTAGCAGATTAACCGATTTTATTCTTTAATATTGCACTCTTTTCAAAATGTGTAAAGGATTCACTAATCGGGTATCTAATCTCGTTGCTATAAAACAAAATCTATCGTACGCGCATGCGCTGCAAAGTTTACCGTTTTTGTGGAATTCGTAACATATCAGGAATGCATAGGCAAGAGTACCAAAAATATAAAATTACAAAAAATTTAATAAAACGCGGTATCAACTTCAAAAACGCATTAGAATTTTGTATTTTTATTTAAATTTTCTTTTAAAAATGTTTATATTGTTAAGATAAGAATTCCATTATCGGACTCAAGCTCAAGTCTGCAATCTGCAAATATTTTTTTGTGAGTTTTTATTAAATTCAAGTTGTTTTTATTAAGAATGGGATATTAGAACATCAGCAAGGATTAGTACTGATTTCGAAGCCGCTACTGCATCTCAACAGTGTTCTTCGTTCAACTTTTTACACTTTCCACGGTGGTACTAGTCATTGGAAACATTAACTATTTAGCCAATGTTTTTAACGAAATAGAATATGAGAACTTCTTATATTGACTTTTAAGTTAAATCACTTTTGGTTAGCAGGAAATTCCCCAACCCTGGCGATTATTATTATTTTTATATTGTTTTGGTTCACAATAATCTGTATTTCACTCTTGACTAGTGAATACTCTTAACAATATTTCGCGCAAATCTTTTTTAAAACAATTATTTGTGGAATACTTTTCTTGGATTCTTTTCAATATTATCCAAAAATTTTTTGCACTTCTAAACAGTTTTTTTTTTAATCAATAAACCAATATGGCGCACTAGAAATGTAAATAAATTCCGACATTGACATCAATAAAAATTAAAAAAAATCTGGAAAGCGGGCGGTTGACCCTAGACGATTAAAAAAACTTAACTTAATTTTCAAAGTCCTATGAAAGAATCGAGAACACTAATTGATATATAATTTCGGAGTTAAAAAAAACTTTTTTCGTTCGTGATATCTACCGGGTCAAAATCAACCGATTTTGACCCGGTTAGTGGCGATTGACGTGGATTTTCAGTGTCAAGAGCTGATTAGTTTGTGAAATCGATCGATTAAAGCGTTTAAAAGTTATTCCAAAAAAGGAACATATGTTTTTTAGTTATTTTGAGGTTTCTCGAAATCTACCAGTCCGAATTGATTCCAATTCAAAAGAAGTCGAAGTTTGGTACTATTCGGTCTAGTCGTTCCAATGTTATAAGAGGTTCACATACTTACACACACAAATACATGCAAACATAGTGACTCCCTCCCAGGATTAGTCAGGAAACTCAAAACATCGATATCTGGGGAAACCCCCATTTTTGAACATTTTTACATTTTCTTAGCGGGAACTGAAAGAAAGGGAAAATGTACTTTTTAAAAATTTTAACCTAAACTATGAGTTTTGACTGTAGGACTTGATTTCCTTGTTAGGAAAATAGTGCACCACGGAAGCTAAAAAATTTAAAATTTGTATTTATTTTATCAAATATCTCTATCTGCAAAAAGCTCTAATGAGATCAAAATCATCACCTTTAATTTTGCATTACCTGGAGGCCAGCTAACCACTTTGAATTATGAAAGACATAATTTCCATGCTGCAGAAATACATCAATTTTTAATATAACGGCTGATTTTTTTATGTATTTTCTTTTTGGCAACACGGTGACTGTCCTGTTCGCTGATAGAACTGGGCGCTCAGAACAGGCTGACGTTTTGCTTGGTGCCTGGCCATAAGGGCCACGCTGGGAACGAACGGGCTGACTGTCTGGCGAAACGAGGAGCCCATCGTAGATTCATAGGACCGGAACCCTTCTTTGGCATCTCAGGAGGATATGTCAAAGAACAGAATGACTCCTGGGTCGAGTGGAGTTTAATCGCCACTGGAAAGCCCTTCACGGCCTAAGACAGGCAAAACGTTTCATTACGTTATCTCGGAACAAATCCCAAAAATTAGTGCTGATGGGTAAGAATGACCTCAGATTATTAACGGGTTGGTTTACCGGACACTGCGGTCTCAGACGACACCAGTTTACCATGGGCAATTCTGAGACCAAAGTGTGTAGACTCTGCGGAGCAGAGGAGGAGACACCGGAGCACGTTCTCTGTGACTGTCCGGCAGTGGCGTCGTGCAGGAGGAGGTTCCTCGGAGGCAATTTCATGACTCCAGGGGAGGTGTACGATATCTCACCGGGTAGAGTAATTGGCTTTATTCGCAGCCTCAATCTACATCAGTGAACACTTGGGCTGCATCATTTGGGTCGTGGTGCTTATGGCCTCATATAATAATAATAATAATAATAATACTGTCCTGTTACTGTCAAACATGTTCAGATTGGTCTATTGTTTAACCATGAACAACGAACAAGGCTTGCAGATTATTGAACTCTATTATCAAAATTTGTGATCGGTTAAGAAAGTGCATTGCAAGCACCATATGTTTTGGATTATGGATCAGTAGCATAATTTTTTTAAAGACGGCGAAGGCAGAAACGTTTTTTTTCAAGTTTGGGACCGATCCTAGATCGTGCGATTTAACGCCTTTAGACTATTTTTTGTGGGGCTATATTAAGGATCATGGGTTGACGCATTGGAAACTAATATTGAAGAATTTACTCGTGAGACACCTTTAAACATTGAATTATACAGATCGTTCTATGGACTCAAATTCAGATTTCATATATTTTTCTAGATTTTCTCACATATAATAGGCAGATTTAAAATCTGTGATATCGTTAATTTTGCCACCATAGTTCTAATCAATTTAAACAAAATGCGGAATTACTGATTTGAAATCTTTATTTATTTTTTGCTTCGTAATTGCAACAGTCTACAGTGTAAATTTTGTTTATGATTTCAAAAACACAGGAAAACACGTATGTATGTACATATGTGATTTAAAATGATCAATTGTTTACAAGTGTCATTTTTATTTCATGTGATTTTCCTTCTCTAGGTCTAAAATTTGCTGTTTTTAACATTCGCAAACAAAATTTAGCCCATAATATTTAAAAATGTCTTTCATCTCATTTTATGATCGTTTATTGTACAAGTTAATATATTTTCAAATTTCCATAAGACGTAATACACAATAAATATGATGATACTTTATGTGCTTGTCATCCTCTTTGACGTATATTTTTGTTCATAATGACAATTCTACGTTTTAAATGGGACAAATTGATATTTTTATGTTAAAATTTGGGTTGACAATTTGTATTTAACTTTGAAATATTTGTGGCGTAAACGATTTTTCAGCATGTTTTTGATTGATGGATGGATAACGAATTGGAATATCTGTACTGCACACACATTTCCACTGCATTCTTTTAAATATTTTATTAAGAGTTTTAAAATAAATTTTGCACATTTCTCGAAAGGAATTTTATTAACTTAAATGTATTATTACTCGTATGTGCGTGTGCATTTATTTGCAAATTGTGTTTTTTTTTTGCTATTCACTAACACTTAAACGATGTTTGTTGTTGACGTTTAAAAACAGCTGTTTTTATTTTAGTGTTACTGCAATCACAATGGCGCGTATTCTCAAATTGTTACTAATTTAAACTCCCTATTTAAGTTATTCACAGTTAATTACATTGAGCACGAAACGTTCGTACTTAATTATGGTAAAGCTGCACTAAATGGCAACAAATTAATACATTCAGCGAACAGCTGATAGATTAAATTTTATAAACAGATATTTGAACCTTTTTATAAAAATAAGATTAACCCTAATTATACCAACAGAGACACATATATAAACATTTAAAAAAAAGCTTTAATTAGCTAAAAACAAGTAAATTTAGAGAAAGTTTTTTTATTAAAAAGTTTTACATCATGCCCATTACAAACATCATTGTAACATTTTTGACAATATTGTTTAACAAGCATCTCTTGATTTTATTTGATGGACACTCAGTAACATTTGGTGAAGATTCTTCCTGAACAACTTTTTGATTGCACTGAGCTATAGGCCATTGTAATTTATTTCTCGACCTTTGGCGATAAGTGCTTTGTAAATGGAGTTTTGAACTTTCTGGATTGCATGGCTTTCCAAGATGAATGCAAAATTTTCCAAATGACATATCCCGCAATTTCACATACGTCAACTAAGTTATAGGAGAATTTAGTACGATGGGAATGTAAATTTACCTTCGCATTGTTTTTATTTTGCATATCACAAAAATTAATATCATAGTGTATTAAAGGGTTTACTACATAGGAAACCAAAGTCATGTTACTAGTGTTGTCAGATTTATTTTTGACCTCCACGGCAAAGGCTTGTCGAATATCGCCAAATGAGCCTAAATATCGCCAATTAATAAAACATTAAATTTGAGTTATAAAAAATATTTTTATTTCGTAATTGCATTACAAATATAGTTAAATTTAAAATTCATTAGCTCGGTAGTATTGTAAAACATAAACATTTGCTTTTTAAGAAAAATTAAGAAAAGTTTTTATATTAACAAGAGCTCTTCATTTATAAAAGGTGCAATGGTTTCCTATAAAATATAATTACTGACGTATAAAAAATACTCAAAGTAACATATTCCAAAATATCAATCTGAACATCGAAATCAAAGTGGCTATTAAAATCTTGTGATAAACTATAATTAATTTTTACTTGATCGGCAGATTAATGAGGTGTGTATACGTAACGTATACGACAGTTAAATTGCATCTCCTTTAATTCGCCGAAGCAGATACTTTATTAATCAGCCTTGAATGTAACAAAGCTGCCAGAAAGTCGATTTTATCAAGAAAATATTGTAATACCAGACAATGCAACGTTTGCACAACTTGGTTCCTGTTTTCAAAAAAACTCTGTACATAACCGAAAACAAGTTTTTATCGCCAGTTACCCATGGTCTGTAACTCTCGCCACGAGAAACTTTTCGATTGATACGTGTGAAACAAAACTGTCATAAATTGAAACAAACAAATGTTTTTCTCACTAGACTGCATCTGTAACATTTTGGTCCAGTAACAGCTGCCATGTAAGGAAATTTCCCGCCAATTTACAGAAAGAGTGTGCCTGTTTTAGTGAGAAAAGTTGCCGCATTGAACTGTCAAATATGCTCACTAATAAAAACGAGGTGAAATACAATTTACAAAAAAAATTTATTCGAAATGCAGTGTATAGTATACCATTTTTTCATTCGTAAATTATATTTTCTTTATAATTTTTAATATAATATATTTTACAAAAAATAGTTTAGTTTCTTTAACACAAATATATTTTGCTATTTTGTAAACAACAAACATTAAAGTCGAACTTTACAATATTTGAATTAACCGGCAGCTGTATTTTGCCATCGTCTTTAAACAAAAAATTTAATTAAACAGTTTCGGTCGCCGCCGACGATTTGAATGGTTACAGTTTTTATCATCTTTAATGATTTTTCGGCTGCGAATTTTATTTTCTGACATTTTTAACGTTACGACGTAACCTTAATTAATAGTTAAAGATGCAGTTTTTTCTCACTTTTCGAGAAACGAAAGAATATTATTTTAAATTATGTATGAATTTCTATTTTAATAGTGAACTTTATTTATGTAAATTGTATTACATGATGTTAATTTTCTCAACAGGCTATAGTTCAAATCTGTGAAACTGCAAATTATTTTTTATTTTTATTTAGTAAATGAATTTGTTTAAATTCTATTTACTTTTCAGAGTGGAATATTAAAAATATAAGAAGTTCTCAAATCGTCAATATTAATCGTCAGGGTTGCGGAATTTCGAAGTAACCAAAAGAAGTAATAACTTAAAAAATGAATGTGGGAACTTCTCATATTCAATTTTCGTTAAAAACATTTATTAAATAGTTGATATTCCTACTAACTAGCACTACTTGAAACAGTGGAAAATTTAACAAAAAACGCTGATGAGATGGCGTAGCGGCCTCGAAATCAGTACTGATCCGTTCTGCTGGTTTAATGACTATGAAAAATATTCTTAATATTTCACTCTGAAAAATAAATAGAATTTAAACAAATTGATAAGATTTGAACTTATAGCCTGTTGGGAATATTCACACCTATCGTGAATAACAAGGGGAATTTTTGTTCACATGAAATTTTTATTCCACTCAAAGGGAAAAATGGTATCGTGAATCTCCCGTGAGAAATTATTCCCGCTATCAGTTCTCAGTGAATGAAAATAAAGAGAAGAAGCCAAAAACAACATGAAAAATCAAAGAATTTGTGTTGAAAAATGCATGTTTATGCAATAATTTAAAAAAAGTATGGCTAAATATTTAATAGTCAAATAATTTGGATACATTTTGAAAACCAGAGAAAATAGAAATTGGTTTTTTCCTTGTTAGCAAAAATGCAAAACTCTGTAAATATTTTTTGTCATAATTCCCAACGTTATTAGTGATTTTTTTTAATGTTCTGAATTGACAAAATTTCTTGATTACCCCCTACAGCCCGTTGTTTGGTTCGTGACGTTACGTGATGCAACGTGACATAGTTTACCATGTGATACTTGTGCTAAGTTTTGTTTTCAATAACTGTTTGTTTTTTTTTTTAATTCATGAAAGAAAACAGGTTATACATTTTATTTATTTTTATTTTTCATAGAAATTTTTTAAAATTGTCCTGCGTGTCTTCTATGTGTTTTTGTATTCCAGGAATATTTGGCACGTCATCCTTCCATTTTTCTGCTAAAGGTATAGACAAATTTTCTATGTCCTCTGAGGAAATATAAATTAAGTGAATACCAGAAATATGACTTCGAGCACATTCAAAAAACGAGAAAGCATTTTGCAATGCATTTTGTGATCTGCCAAACTTTTCTTTTTATAACGGCACCTTTGCCGTGAGACGTTGCAAAGTAGTTCCACTCGTTATTCTTACAACCAAATTTGAAGAGGAAATCAGGCAAACTTCTGGAAATAAATTTGTTTTTAAACTGTGATCCACTTTCATCTGAAAATATATAAATATTTTGAAATTGGCTGCATTCACTTTTTATCTGATGTAGATGTGTCGTTAAGTAGCAACAAACATCAGACTTATTGTGAGTAAGTCTATCAGTTATTATTGCATAAGATTTTGTGCCGCCACTAAACCAGGCAACACACGTAAAAATCGATGTTTTTGTTGTCATCTTAGATTTTTTCTCTTCTTTCTTCTAATAATTTGTTATTATCTTTCGCTTTTTACAAAAAATTTTTTCTGTAAATTTGCGACCGTTCTTTAAGTGGGTATTTTTTAATGTTTCTCTTTACCGCCGAGCTTTCTCCTTATTCTACTCCCGTAATAAATCCATCAACGTAAAATATATAATTAAAAAAAACAGGCACAATGCAAAATTTATATCAGGTGACGGACGTGACAAAGTTAACAGTACTATAAAAATATAACAGCGTATGATATGGTCCAATTAAATGTTTCAATAAATTAAGATCATTAAACTTGATTAACGTAAAATTTGAAACACTTGCGACCACCGACTCAGAGGAAATGACAATTTATGATGTTTTATGGTCACGAGTGTTACATTAAAATGTTAATGAAAACAAATCGAAAATTTACCGTTACCTGATCTTTATAATCAGATATTTTTATTTTTTGTTAATTTATTATTGTTGTAAGAATTGTTTATCAAAAATAGTATTCTATTTACCATCGCCACTCTTACGGAAGTAAATATTTAAGACAAAGTACCACAAAAAACTCAAAAAGAGTTGACTAAAGCCCTTGCACAACTTTGAAGTCCAATAATTGGCCGCAGAAATAAAAATACGTTTCGAACTCTTTAAGTTTAATAAATTTTAAGTGCGTTTCTTTAATAAAACATGAAAAAAGAAACGGGTGTTCAGCTTTTATTTTTTCACACGTGGTTGCCATTTCTTTGGAAATAGCCATATGTTAAACTACAAAAATTCAAGAAATTTGGTTGTGATATGCCGAATATTTTCGTTACTACATTGAATTCTACCGAATAACTTTATTTTTAAAGACCCTATTTTGATTGATTTATACAGGGAACCAAGAAAACAATTTATATAATTTTGTTGAATCTTTTAAGAAACAAAAACAGTTTCTTAATGATTATGATGCTTCTTAATTAATTATCGACATTTTATTTTCTCAATATGCCAAAAACAAGGTTACATGTCTTTTTCCAGCTGAGAGCAGTTGCTACGCTGGTTATGAACTGTGAATAACATCTACAACTACCTATGATCTATTATTTTCATGATTTATTAATTCGCCTTTGTTTATAATTTCTGAATATGCGCCAATGAATCTTATGATGTTAATTTTTAAAGATGGTTGAAATTCCAATAATAGCTTTGCTAAGAGTTGCCTGCGGTGGTGAATCGTTAAGAACTCATTTTTTTCATACAATAACCTTAAGCTGTTTTTCATTAAAAGTTACAGTCTTGGTGTCAACAGCTCAAAATGAACATTGGACACTGTGCGATATTGCATATGGCTTTCCCTACAATGGCCGTTGCATGAGCTGTTTTGATCAAAATCATAAATAGTTGTTGCAGACCACGATTTCCATGTCTCTTTAGTTAATATTATTTTTCATTGATTTATCCGTTTAATTATCTACATATAAATAAAAGCTAATTGCTACTGTGAATATTTTTATCGACTTATTTTTTCCTATATTTAAATTCATTTAAGATTGATGGTATAGGATTCGTAGAGTGTTATATTCAGGGAGAACAAGAGAAACTGTTTATTATATTTGTTACCCAAAGCACACAGCACGGTTTTCAGAAGCCGCTGCTCCTCTTGTCGGACGGCTTTGTTAAATGTAATAGCAATTTTTGTTCATATGACTTTTGAGAAAAGTGTATCAATATGTTAACAAAAGTTAAATCCCATCTCTGTGTCACCAATTGATCATCACCCTTATCGTGAGTAACAAGGGAAATTTTTGTTCATGTGAAATTTTTATTCCACTCGAAGGGTAAAATGGTATCGTGAATTTCCCGTGAGAAATTATTCCCGCTATCATTTCGCAGTGAATGTAAAAAAGAGAGGAAGCTGATAACAACAGGAAAAATCAAAGTAATTTATGTTGAAAAATTTATATTTATAAAATAATTTAAACAGATTCAAAAAAGTATAGCTAAATAATTTGCATACATTTTGGAAACCGAACAAACCAAATTAAAATTCGAAATCAGTACTGATCCGTTCTGCTGGTTTGATGATTATTGAAAATATTCTTAATATTCCAATCTTAATATAAAAAAAAAAAAATAATAATAAATAGAATTTGAACAAATTCATTTATTAATAAAATAATAAAAAATCATTTGCAGTCATGATGATTCGAACTTAAGCCCAAAAAAATTAACAATTTAATATTCTTAATGTTTAGAATTGGAGCAACAACTTTTACAAAGACGCAGTCAATTTATTTGTTGGAAAAATATCAGTTCGTTTCTTATTAACGGATCTTAAAATAAAATTCGTAAACTCTAATATTCGAATTATAATAGAAAATATGTACTTACATTTTCTACTCTATTCCCCACCAATAAATAAGTGAATAAATTAAAGGGAAAAGTGAAAAAACTCGCGGGAACAAAATCATTCGCGATAAGGGGAATTTAATTTTAGCATCAAATCATTCACGAGGAATTTTTTCATGATCGCAGTTTGATGGAAAATGGTAAAATTTCGAGGGAAAAATTATTCATGATAGGAGTGCATGTCTTACTTTCTGACTGTTTGACCCATTTCAAAATGTCTTCTAAGTTTTGGGGTGTATATCTGAATGGTGTACACTTAATTTAATTTTAAAGATGACTTGATATTCGTGGACATGATTCAAGATGTCATGGGACATGTGATGTAAAAAACACGGCGTATTTAAAAGAAAATAAAAACTGAAAAATCATAAAAGATTCGTTACGTTTATTGTAGGCTCAACAGAGCATTAAATGAAATAATATGTGCTCGTACACCGTTTAGTTCATCTTTCTTTTTGATTTGTTATCTTTGCTGCTAATGAAAGCCATAAACAAGTGCTATAAACGATGTTACGCTTTTTTATGGTCCTTCCAACCAAATTGTGTATGGCCATGCCCCGTTTGATAGCAGTTCCTTTACATCTGTTCGCAAATTCATGTACAGAAATAAATAATTTTTTCTAATTGTATATATGAGATATTCTTTTTTCAATGTCAAAATCATTAATCTGCCATTCCATTTTAAAGAATTATTTGCAACTACATGTGTTTGTGTGTGCGTATTATATAAAACAATGTGGTTTAAAATTAAACCAAACTGCATCATATTCTTCTAAAAGAAAAAATATACTGAATTTTTAAAGCAAAATGAATAAAAATTAATTAAATCATAGCACAACCATCAATGAAATTAGCGCGAATGCACATGAATTATAAAAAGATTCCCAACGCTAATGAAGACATCAAAATGTAAAACAAACGTGTCGTACCGCTGAAAATTGTCTCTTTGATTAAATTTCAGCCCATGTAATAATAAATAGTAGAACATTCATTACTAAACTGCTGGTCTCCACCAGACATCAATGTCCGGACGTATGGCTGGCCTTCCATGTCCGACTTGATGTTCGCCTTCATCTATAATTTAAAAGAAGAGGAAAAGAGGCAGAACGCACAAATTTCATTTTTTTCTCTTTTGCGCAACTTCAAAATTGCTGGAGAAGCAATGCTTAGTCCTTGGTATTTGCTAGCTTGGGCCGTGTGTTTTAAGGCATATTGGTATTACTGGGATGAAAAAGCTCCAAATGTGGTGGTGGATTACATATCTTGACTGCAGTGTTCAAACCAGAGATCGAGTTTCCACCAGGGAAAGGGTTACTGTAGAATTCGATTTGAAAGAAAGATTTACACAGGTGCATGCTGTGGTGTGCATGATCGCGACAGCTATAAGTACGCTGAAGACGAGTGTCCCCAAGTCACTACTTTTTACTACCATTTTGAACGCTGTTTGGCGACATTGTCAATAAAGGGTCTACATTTTCATATTTGTTTTTGAACAGAACCAAAATTTGTAATGGCGGCAGATGACTGAAATTAATTTTTTTTGTAAATTTTTTAATTTTATTCGTGCTGATTCTTTTCCCAAACTCACAAAATAAGTTCAAAATTAATTATTTGTTTAATATTTACAAAAACGACTTAAAAAAGAATTAATGACTTTTAGCCTTTTAGTTTTTAACTTCCAGCTAAGAAAATTCAAAATTCTTAAAAAAATCGGGAAGTTGCTGATTTTATACCGTTTAGAAAAAAAATCGAGTTTTCACCAGATTTCGACATCTTGAGTTCCCAGGAAGCTTTCCTGACTACCCCTGAGAGGCCACCACCATGTCTGCATGTGTGTATGCTTGTGCTTGTGTGTCTAAGTATGAAACGCGGTTATATGGAACGACTAAACGGAACCGAATCAAACTTTCAAAGGGTTCTTTCAAACTTAGATTCTTGTGAATTGGAACCGGTTCGGTACATTTTAAGAAATATCAAATACCTAAAAAAATGGTTTTTCAAACGTTTTTTTTTTTTTTGTAGAATAACTTTTAAACGACTTTGCTGATTGATTCCATAAACTAATCAGCTCTTGACATTCAAAATCACGTCTAGCGCCTCCAAGCGGGTCAAAATCGGTCGATGCATTCGTGAGATGTCATGAACGGAAAAGTGTTTTTATTTTAAACTCCACGTACATATTAAAGAGTTTTCTCTTTCCTTTTTTAAAGAGTTTTTTAAACTTGATATCAATATGGGCTGGCTAATGCTTTCACCAGTAGAGAACATTTGCTGCCAGTTCCATCTTGGCATAGATTTGTGATGCCAGATGTTTAATCAGAACAATTAATTTAATTGAAATTGTGTCAGACGACTTCTACAATAATTAGTCTGTGTTCATACGAGTCATGTCTTATTGACAAGATTCTTGCTTTTTCTTCTTTGAACTTGCATTCGTGTTCACACAATTAATGTATTGTTGACGACATGTACATATAGTTGTATTCATGTACATATGGTTGTGTGCTTTACGAATGAGAAAGCAAAACGTACTGACAGTACATGCGCGTGAGTACTCGTTACTTTTCCCTTCTCCCCTCTCGCCTACAAAGTAGCAATCATGTCATGCCATGTCGGTATTCGTATGAACATCGACTTAGTTGCATTAAATTGGATTTTGTTAGTAAGAGTTAGAGAAAATGCCAGAACTGCAATTTCATGAAATTTTGCTCGATATTTTTGTAGACATTTCAATTGTAATTTGAAAAAAATTTATGGAAATGTGTGCAGATAAACAGGCAATAAAATACGCAGCAACCTTAAAAGAGAATTTCAAAAAACTGCTTCGTATAACTTTTGTTTCAAATATAAAACTCCACTTTTGGAATTGACAAATGGTTAAAATTGATGTCTGGTGTTTAAGTTCTTAAGTTTTACTTTAGTTTTTAGTGAAGTCAAGATACGTGAAAACATCTAGTGTTTAATATTTTTAATATAATTATTTACTTTTATATATTAAATTTTATCAAACCAAAAACGCCTTGATAAAAGCGAAATTTCAATGTCATTTGAATTTGCCAGACTGCATTTCGAATTAAGGCAGTCAAATACACAATTAATTTTAATTTTAACAAGACAAAAGTATAATTAATTAATTTAATATTCATGCATTGCTGCCTCCTCTACTTTTTTAACATAAATTTAAAATTTTTTTTCTCATAAGTATTTTGTTTTTGTTGTATTGCAAATGAAAAACGTAAACATTTTATGATCTTCTCACTTTCGAAATGATTTGTTTACTTTGATTTCCTTCACTATCAATTCTTTAAAGTTTAAACTTGTTGAAAGATTCAAGAAGTAGATACATTTATTTTTAGCAAAGAAATCCACGTAAACAAAAAATAAAATATTAGAAAAGCACTTGGAGTCTAGTAGACTCTTAGTCAGAGTTCTTTAAAAAAAATGATAAACCTGTTCAAAAGCAATTCCACACGAAATCTACCGTCCGAATCGGTTCTAATTTACAGAAAATCTAAGTTTGTTGAAAGTCTTTCAAACGCGACTAGTTTCATTCTATTCGGTCCAGCCGTTCGGGTCACATACTTACGCACACACGTTCATACATAGTGACTGACACCCTTTTAGGAGCAGGCAGGAAATCTTCCTGGGAACTCAAGATGTCGAAATCTGGAACGGTGTGAAACCAGTAACTTCCCCATTTGTTTAAAAATCTTTAATGTTACGGAATTCAATATCATGTTTTTTTCCGGAAATATTGCGACTATATGAACACTGACTAAAACATTCAGTCATTATTGATGGGGCGCCATCAACTAATTGAAAGTGTTTATCTAGTGCGGTTTCCAATTAAAAAATGTCTGGTTTTGTTACTCTAAAGAATTAAAACATCTGCTTTACAAAAAGTAAAATATCAAAAAAGTCTGTGTATAACAACCTCCGAAGTAGTTGTTACCTGACAAATTAGGTCACAACTGTGACTCTTGGAATTTTGGGAAAAAGTAATACATTTAAAGTGCATAAATGATAACTAAAAGTCGACAGTTAAGCAGACAATGCAATCTTGCTTGTTATTCAGGGTTTCGTGCAATTGTGTTTTTTTCAAGAAAGAACGCACTCAATTTGTTCCCCACCCTTAATTATACTGTGTCTGCCTTCACATAGGCTTACCTACACACATACATACATAACTGCATGCACACGTAATTGTCTACCTGTGCCTAATATATTTTTCAACTTCAACATTATTAATAAAACTCTCATTTCGTTTATCATTTTAACAACACAAGTAGTCGAATTTGATGAGCGAAAAGCATACTTACCTGGCGTAGGGGTTACCGTGATCATGAAGGCGGTTCCCCCGGAGTGAGGCTCGATCATTGCACATGCGATTGAGTTGACCTCCGCGATTATTCCTAATGTGAATAACTCGTGCGTGTAATTTTTGATAGCCGGGAATGGCGTACGCGCCGTCCCGACGTTTCATAATAAATTTCAAATAATTGTTTAGAGTGACTAGATTATTTTAGTTGGAAGTTATGCTCTATTCTTACACAAAATTTTTAAATCACTAGAAGTTAAATCGTTATCTATACCAGTGATGGAAAATACAAATCATAACTGACCGTTAACTGAAAAAGTACATCTTTTACCTTAAAATTGTACTTTTTTCAAGAATGCAAACAGCGTTGCGTTGAACAAAAAACGCGTAATTTTTGAAAAAAAGCACTAAATATAAATATTTAACAAAAAATTTATAAAATATGAGATTATTTAAAAATAATTAAATATCCTGAAAAAGTCATACAAACGAGTGACAAAATATTGAATAATAAAATATTTTCAATAAAAAAAAGTAAAAGTCCTATATTCGGCTGTGCCGAATCTTAAATACCCTTCACAGATGTAATTCTTCTTTCTTTCTTGCTAAAACAGGAAGTAGGTTTAATTAAAAGATGTAACATAGTTTTACTTGACAAAAAAAATTTTAATTTTTAAACTTTTTGGTCACTTTCATGTACCATAAAATATTTTATTTGTTCAACCCTGGAGTCGAAATTTTGATTTTGTAAGATTTTAATACCAATTTTGTTCTTCCTGAATTATAAAACAGCTTAAATTAGTAAAAAGAAACAACGTCAATTGCCTTTTTGGTTACTTTTATACATTTCAATTTCCCAACCCTGGAAACGAAATTTAAATTTTTTTACCAATGCAACTCTTAATGAGGCATGAAATAGTTTTATTTAAGAAAAACTTAATATTTGTAACCATTTTGGTCACTGCACTACAAAATATTGCAGTTATACAACTCTGGAATCTAAATTTTGGTTTTTTTTTAATTTTTGATACCAATTTTGTTTTTCCTAAACTAAAAAATAGTTTTAATTAGTAAAAAACCGACGTTAGTTGCCTTTTTGGTTATTTTTATGTATAAACATAATTTTAATTTCCCATCCCTGGAAGCGAAATTAAAATTTTTTTTTACCAATCCTAGTCTTCATTAGGTATAAAGTTGTTTTATTTAAGAAAAACTTAAAATTAAATTATGTATGAATTTTTATTAGTCGAACTTTGTAATGTAAATTGTTAATTGTAATGTAATTGTTAAAAAATCATTTGCAGTCATGCAGATTCGAACTTAAGCCCAAAAAAGTTAACAATTTAAAAAACTTAAAATTTTCAACCATTTTGGACACTTTCATGTACTACAATATATTGTATGTACCAAAAAAACTTTGAACTTCCCAACCCTGGAAGTGAAATTTTAATTTTTGTTGTTTTATTTTTAACCAATGCAACTCTTCATGAGGTATAAAGTAGTATTATTTAAGAAAAATTTGCAATGTTCAACCATTTTGGTCACCTTAAAGAACTATAAAATATTGCACTTGTCCATCCCTGGATACGAAATTTTGATTTTTTTTTTGAAAATTTTTGATACCAATTATGTTCTTCCTAAAATATAAAATAGTTATAGATAGCAAAAAAACGTCAATTGCCTTTTTGGTTACTTTTATGTTTAAAAAAATTTAAATTTCCCAGCCCTGGAAGCAAAATTTAAATTTATATATAAATAAAATTTATTTATAAAATTATTTTAACGAAAATTGAATATGAGAAGTTAGGCTCTGGAAAAAGCGAAAGAGATACATGGAATATTGGGAATATTAATCGTCAGGGTTGGGGAATTTCGTACTAACCAAAAAGGTAATAACTTAAAAAATATGAATGTGATAACTTCTCATATTCAATTTTCGTTAAAATATTGGTTAAATAGTTGATATTCCTACTAACTAGCACCACTTGCAAAAGTGGAAAAATTGAACAAAGAACGCTGATGAGATGGCGTAGCGGCCTCGAAATCAGTACTGATCCGTTCTGCTGGTTTGATGATTATTGAAAATATTCTTAATATTCCAATCTTAATATAAAAAAATAATAAATAGAATTTGAACAAATTCATTTATTAATAAAATAATAAAAAATAATTTGCAGTCATGCAGATTCGAACTTAAGCCCAAAAAAAAAATTAACAATTTACATTACAAAGTTCGACTAATAAAAATTCATACATAATTCAAATTCTTACCCTTAATAAAATGTTGTCTGCCTGCACTCAGACTTACCTACACACACACGCATAATTGTCTACTTGTGCCTTATATATATTTTGCAATTTTAACATTATTAATAAAATTCTCATTTTGTTTATCATTTTATCAACACAAGAAGTCGAATTTGATGAGCGAAAAGCATACTTACCTGGCGTAGGGGTTACCGTGATCATGAAGGCGGTTCCCCCGAAGTGAGGCTCGGTCATTGCACATGCGATTGAGTTGACCTCCGCGATTATTCCTAATGTGAATAACTCGTGCGTGTAATTTTTGATAGCCGGGAATGGCGTACGCGCCGTCCCGACATTTTTGTATTAATTTCAATTAAAATCAATAGTGTTTTTGCCAAGGTTGATAACATCTTTTAATTAATCGAAATCACCGATGCAAAAAAAAACTGGTACAATTGTGCTTTTTATTGTACATTCTACGGTCAAGATCATAAAAAGTAGTTGATGTTTATTATAGGCTTTTTTACATTTTTTTAGAGAAATATGTATTTCAAATATATTATTTATACCCTTATATAATTATGGTTCTTGTGTAAACGTTTCACTACATTTAGCATTTAATAAAATTATTGTGCCTTTTCTGATTCCTATAATCGATTAAAATAATTATTCTTGCACTCGGTTTTCAGTCGAAATGACTGCTCTTCTGAGACAAAATGCTACACTGCCCGGACACCCCTATTTTTTAACAATTCCCTTCTAAGCATTCGTGGAAATCATTTTCTATTTTTCTTATTCATGAACGTATATTTATTCGGACTTATTAATTTAACTAACTAAGTTCGAATAATAACTAAGTTTAGAATTTTTATTCAGGCTCAAATTAAAATCTACAAGTCTGCAGATTATATTTTTCTATTTAGCAATTTGTATTGGATTCTATTTTTATTTATTAAGTGGAACATTTAGAATTCTTAAAATAAAAAATGGAGTTTGCAGATTTGAACTTGAGCCTAAATAAAAATTCTTTACTTAATAATTAAATTATTAATTAGTTCGAATAATAAAATTTACATTCATGCAAAACTTTTTAGTTTTAAATAAAAATAGGACAGCCTGGCCCACGATGCCCCTCAAAATCGTTCTTTCGAGTAAATACATTTAAACAAAAAATAAATTGTTAATTTTTTGTTTCTTAATATAAAAATAAATAGAATTTGAACAAATTCATTTCTTAAATATAAATAAAAAATAATTTGCAGTTTCCCAGATTTGAAGTTGAGCCCGTTGAAAAAAATTAACATCCTATAATATAATTTACATAAGAAAGTTCGAATAATAAAATTTACATTCATACATTTAAACAAAAAATAAATTATAAAATTTCGTTTTAAATATATTTATTAGGCAGAACGATATCGAGTGACGTCGTGAGCCACGGAAGGTATTTTTATAAATGTTTTAATTTATATACTCTTTGATAGCAAATAATTGCAAATGTGTTATCTTCTTATCAGCCGGCCGAATTCTGAAATGGCACACTAAATTATGCCGTGTTGTTGACGGCATTCAAATTTTTGTGTGTCTTTTTGACGAAAATTTTAATTAAATTATGTATGAATTTTTATTAGTCGAACTTTCTTATGTAAATTGTTAATTTTTTCAACGGGCTTAAGTTCAAATCTGCATGACTGCAAATGATTTTTTATTATTTTATTAATAAATGAATTTGTTCAAATTCTATTTATTATTTATATTAAGATTGGAACATTAAGAATATTTTCAAACTTAATATACCCTCCAATTCTTTTTTGGAGGGTATAAAAATTCTTTTTCGTGTGGTTTTTCTATTTTGAGTAACTTTTAAACGGCTTCGACGATCGATTCCACAGACTAATCAGTTCAAGAAGTTGAAAAACCACGTCGATCGCCGCTAACCGGATCAAAATCGATGATACGTTCGGGAGATATCGTGAACGAAAAAATTTTTGTTTTGTAAAAAGCTTCAAAATTTTATATCTGACGACCAATCAACTTTCTTTGATCAATTATTTTTCTCTACTCGAAAAAATACATAAATCGGCGCTGCTCAAGTGGGAATGGGTTAACTCATTCGAAAGTTATAGAAGTTTGAAAATTAAAATAATAGTGTTTTATCACACTCTTATTAGATGTTTGAGCTCGAAGAGCCTAGAAGCATAGAATAGTGCAACAAACCACGTTGCGATAGTTTAGCGGTTAAACGTCGTCAACCATTTTCTGTTTAAAAACTGATACATTTTTGTGGTCAACTGAAACATTTCCGAACAAAATTATTTTTAAAATGTCTCTTCCGAGCCGTCAACGTGCGAACCGTTATTGAGATATTTTTTTCTTTGTGGTTCGATATAAATTTTATTTATAATAACTTGAAGTTTTAATGACGCATCATATTGCTGTAATAATATTTTTTTACATTCTTTTTTGTTTCAGGATTGCCGACAACCCTTCCATGGCGGCTCATTCTTTGACCATGAAGGCTTGCCCTACTGTGAGACCCATTATCATGCCAAACGCGGCTCATTGTGTGCTGGCTGCTCGAAACCCATCACCGGGCGCTGTATCACAGCCATGTTTAAGAAATTCCATCCGGAACATTTTGTTTGTGCCTTCTGTCTGAAACAATTGAATAAGGGTACATTTAAGGAACAAAACGATAAACCCTACTGCCACACTTGCTTCGAGAAGATCTTTGGCTAATGCGCCATAAGAAGAGCTGGAACAGGACAATACATCAACATAAAAACATTATACTTTTTTCTAATTGAAAAAAAAAACCATCTAAAGAAAAAGATGTGCAGAATTACTTTAAGTTACTTTCAAGAAGGCACAATTCTATAAGTGGTTTTCTAATAATATCGTCTGTTTAAAATAAGGAGTGTATGATTTATCGTTTAGGCTAACATTCTGATTATCTACTTAGTACAACGTTTAATAAATTCAGTTGCATATTAGTTCGTATAACTGACTATCAAAATTATTTAAATATTTATTGACGAATTTACAAAAATTGATTTTGTTTCGAAATGTATTTCAAAATGCGTTTTTCATACGAAAGTTTCTTAAATTACATGTAAAGGCTTAAACTGCCCTGTCAACCGGCTACTGCAAATTCATACGGTGTTCAGATATGCATTTTTAATTGAGTCAATATTCACTATATTGACATAATTTTCTTCCTGTTCACATATACAAAATATAGTCAATTCAGTTAACTAACGTATGACAGCTAAAAGTAAACATTTTTGATGTTCATGAGGACCTCAAGTTCAAATCGGGGATCTTTTATTTTTTTTATTTTCTAATTAATAACAAATTTTATTATCAATAACTTAACTTCGACAAAACTCGATATAATTTGTCTGTAGCTCTTTTTTACTTTTTCCCCAATTTAGGTGCCAACTCTCAAATATGGTACAATGATCTAGAAGGCCGCCGCAAGAATTTTTTCCATGGTCTCAACGATCCGTATTCGCTGAGTTGTGTTTTGCTCACTAAACACATTTTTTTAGCAGTGCCGCATTTGTAATTTTAGTCCATATTATAGCAATTAAGTGTTAATTGTGCAATTATTTTATTAAAATTTTGTATAGATAATTGAGCTCAATAATGGCATTGATTGCTAAAAACTCAATTAAGGCGCATGTCTGAACATGCATCTCTTGCAATTTTGTATTAAATTTTAGCAAATGCAGCCGATATAATGCAGCCCCTAGACTTTGGGATCTGTTGTAAAATCGAGTTGAGCAAAGCAGTTGAATGAACATCAAATATGTTTGATTTTTTATGCAACCGATGACCAACCAGACCTCTAACGCAGCAATTGGCTGTACATCGTTAGAAAACGATGAAAATTGATTAAGTGTTAAATTAGAATTATCGTAATAACATTTTTTAGGAGCAGACTAAACGTAAATTTTTTATTGATCAGGATGTTGGAATAATCGATTAATCGAGCGTTTCTATTTAAATTAAAATAAAACAATAATAATATTAAAAAAATACGCAGTGAAAAACGGTTTTGTTTGTGATACAGAAATTTATTGCTCATTGAAATAATTAAACTTTTTAGTTGGTCTGCCAAACATGCCCGACTCATAGACTAATGAAACACAAATTCTACCGCCAATCGGTTCATCACAATTAAACCCGCTTTTCCGCGTTAAACTGTTAAAAAAATAAATAAACAAAATCCCTAATAATTTTCATAAATAATAGTACGTTAATTTATCTGTATGTATGTATGTGTATCCTTTAACAAGGACAATAATCCCATTTCACTATTATTTGCTAATCTTATTTTTATATCGTATTTTATTTTTTTAACTTTACTTTAATGTTGTTTGTCATTTGCCGCAGTTTAAGAAGTCAAATCGATCATTATCTTTAGTTTTACTTGTTCTAATTTTTGTATTCCATTTTGTGCCAATCTCTTTTAAGCAAAATATTTTATGTACGAGTGTGGCAGTCACGCCGCTCAGGAGCTTCATTGTTCATTTCAAAGGTTTAGTTAGAATTTACCGATTTTGTAAAATTGTGTTGAAAATTTTTCTTCTAAATCTGCCAAGTGAATGGTGCATCTAAAGAGCAAACCAACTTAAAAAAATAGATTTTTATAAGATAATTTTGAAATAGTTTCTTTGGCTTAAGATTTTTTTACCCAACAACTTAAAAAAATAATTGTACTTTCAATGTTATATTTTGTTTAATATTTTTGAAATTTTTATGGAAAAACAAAAATTTTTTATTAAAAAATGCATTTTATGCGATAACAACAAATTTGTTAAAAACATTTATGAAAAATTATAGCTTTTCAATTATTAATAAAATAAACATTTACAAACATTGAATCAAACTAATGACGAACAAATAAATGAATTTAATAACGACCGCAGAAGTAGTGAACTTTTATTTACTCACAAAATTGTATACAATCTGTGTGTGTAGTAGTTTTCTTGGCAAACTTGTTTATATGTATTTACAAAAAAAAATATTAATATCCATTCCTAAGCAGCTTGTGCGAATGGTAGCCAAATAGATAGCTCTCTCTTTGCAACAATAACGTTTTGGTTTCTATTCAGTAAAAACATGAATGATTTTACCACTTCTACTCAGCCTTGCAACCACCACAAATGCAGCCACACAGATTCATCCATTCATGTGTGTGTACGTCAGGGAAAGGCAACCTATACTATTACATTTTGCGATTGTATTACTTATTACTCTCTGCGCTCTCACCACGAATCGGTATTGCCAATCAACTTTCGTCACTTCTCCCCAATTAAAACTTTAAAATCTCCAAAAACTAACTTAATTTTATTATGGGTATTTGCAATATATTAGAAAATTAGTATCGGCATGGCATTGGGGCAAAATGATGTTTGTGGCTCTGTATGCAGTGATGGTGTGTAAATAAGAAGGTTTTGTAGAACATTTGACAAAGAGTAATGCAAATACACATACGTACATATATATTTTTCATTGCATTATTCACCAACAGGCATTATTTGCAAAAAGTTTGAATGTAATGAACACAATGAATTGTGGTTCAAATTGTTAACAAAACACCAGGTGGTCATAAGGGAATGTCATTCATAATTTTCCGCATCTCTTCATACTTTTCGCCAAAGCATTTGCCTTTCCCTGTACTAGAATCAGCAAACATTTTTTTCATAAAGATTTCTCAACTGTGATCGGACTCACATTGCTTTCTGGCAACGCTGATTCTTAAAGTATGCGATAAACACAACCTGCCTGTTTGAATGCTGAAACTAGACTGATTAAAGTTGTTTATAGCTCTACAATGCGTGTACACACATACGTAACAGAAGAGTAAATGAAAAGGCGCCGCGCCCTGCATTTGCCTTTCCCTGGTGTACGTTACCACAATCCTATACTTCCCATATTCTGCATTCAATTATACTTAATTTTGCTATTCTAATTCTCATTTGGTTTATCATTTTATCAACACAAGTAGTTGAATTTGATGAGCGAAAAGCATACTTACCTGGCGTAGGGGTTACCGTGATCATGAAGGCGGTTCCCCCGGAGTGAGGCTCGGTCATTGCACTTACGATTGAGTTGACCTCCGCGATTATTCCTAATGTGAATAACTCGTGCGTGTAATTTTTGATAGCCGGGAATGGCGTACGCGCCGTCCCGACATTAATAATCAATTTCAAATGAAGTTTCAGAGTGACTGGCGCCTTTTGTTTTGTTACATAAAGTTACCAGATTTGACGAGTTGGTCACTCAAATAAGAATTTTGATGTCTAGACGTTTTTTGGCTCAAGTTTTAAAGCAGGGAAAGGCAAATGCAGAGCGCGACGCCTTTTCATTTACTCTTCTGTTACGTACGTTTGTACGTACACGCATTGTAGAGCTGTAAAAACAACTTTAATCAGTCTAGTTTCAGCATTCAAACAGGCGATTGTGTTTATCGCATACTTTAAGAAATGTTTGCTGATTCTAGTACAGGGAAAGACAAATGCTTTGGCGAAAAGTATGAAGAGATGCGGAAAATTATGAATGACATTCCCTTATGACCACCTCGTGTTTTGTTAACAATTTGAACCACAATTCATTAGCCCAATTCACAATCCTGTGCAAATGGTCTTGCATTATAGCATTTGCAAATTGAGAGAGTATTTGAGAGCATTTTCAATGTATTTTGTTGGTGTAGAGTACAATTATTTTGCTCATGCTACGATGCTAGACTACTTGCTCGAGATTGTGAACTGGGCTATTGTGTTCATTACATCCAAACTTTTTACAAATAATGCCTGTTGGTGAATAATGCAATTAAAAATATATACATATGTAAGTATGTGTATTTGCATTACTCGTTGTCTTTTTTACATGCCATCACTGCATACAGAGCCACAAACATCATTTTACTCCAATGCCATGCCGATACTAATTTTCTAATATGTATATTGCTCATACCCATAATAAAATTAAGTTAGCTTTTGGAGATTTTAAAGTTTTAATTGGGGAGAAGTGACGAAAGCTGATTGGCAAGACCGATTCGTGGTGAGAGCGCAGAGAGTATAAAAGTAATACAATCGCAGAATGTAATAGTATAGGTTGCCTTTCCCTGTTTTAAAGGTAGAATTAGCCGAGTGTCCACGTCCCGTAACGAAACAGCTGATCGTTTTTGTGGACTAAAAACAATGCAAACGCTTACCGAAATTTACTGTAACGTTGACGGCACATCTCAACCTGTATAAAATAGAATTTGCTTGCGTTGTTAAGTGACATTTGTAAACCAGTGATGGTACTATTGTATGTTAAATGAAATGGGGGTATTTTGGCTCTGTTTTTCGGTACTTTTGTTAATAATAATATCTGTGTGAAAAACAATTTAAAATAATACATGAATATTTGCATATGTATAATACCCAGGTATATAAATACATACAGATTTATGTATATACAATGATGAAATACGTAAATGATATTAAAACCTCTTATTGTATATGCATACATGTAAAAATTATTTCTGTTACATATCGCACTCGTTCAACAATACTATATATTTTTAAATACATATTTTTATTTTATCTCTTTGGCAAAAAACAATACATAACACTTATTTCTAGCTATGGTTAAAAATTCCCATAGTTCTGACTAATTTTTCTTGATAAAATGACATGTTGTGGCCTTCTTCCTGCTGAAATGGGTTATTTCTGTGAATCAAGAAAACAAAATTATTTTGAGTTGTTTGAAGTGATTGGCCTTAACAAATCATTGTTTTTTTCGTATAAAAAGTAGTATTTTGAGTTGAGTTGTTATTCTAATAATAAAAATTTCTTTTAGTCAAGTAGTATTTTGAGTTGCAACTGTTTAATTGATTCAGGCTAAGCATTTTTTTGTTTTAATTCGAAATATGACTGTTTTTATGAAATAGTGCTTAACTTTTTCTTTGAGTTGTTACAGTTTTCGTGAAATAATTCTGTTTTTTATTGAATTATTACTGTTTTGATGAAATAGTTTTAATGACACTTTGTAATATTATTACTTTATCATTTTGCATTTGAGCAATATAACAAAAAATGCAATTTTGATCAGCTAGAAATTTCATTATTAAGTTTATTAAACATAATAGTGAATATTTGAAATAAAAAAGTCTAATTAATTCAATTAACAAAATGAGTTGTCAAAAAAAAAAGATGCCACTGTCGGAAAATAAAAGAAAGGATATTATGGACCTAGTCAAGAGAAATCGCTGAAATCGTAAATGCTGCGCAAACGCATCAGCATGTTTGGTTTGATATTTAAACATTTAGTTGATACATTTGCAGACATACATAGCGTATTTAGTAAATTAATTTTCTATATAACTTATTTTTCTATATAAAATCTCACAAAAGGCTGTAAATATATGTATGTGAATATTTTTTGTAGAATAATACGTTAATGTTATACATACATATGTACGTATGTATATGAACGCATGAATTTTTGTATGTACATAGTACCAAAATTACTAAATATGTAATTTATGTACGTATGTATGTGCAGGCAAATACGTCGATAATGTTTAGCGACCAGTACTATGCCATTGAGACAACCAGACAACAATTAACACAATATTGCACTCATGCAGGTCAGAAAAATTCGAAACCATGTTCATGGCTGAGGGCGAAGTCGAACTCGGGATCTAAGGCATAGTAGTCTTGTACTCACTACTTCAGCCAACAGCACTCCTATAAAATAAATAAAAGTATAATTTAGCCATACATATAATGAAGATTACATCGATCGCAAGATTAAAATAACATATTGTACTCAGTGATGCCAAAAGTAGGAAATTTTCCCTTTTTGTAGGGATTTTTTTGAAAAATTTCAAGCGTAGGGAAAAAAGGACAGATATTTTTTAAGGCATAATGTAGGCAATTTTAAAAAAAATTAGTTATTATTTAAATTTTATATAAAAATGCGCAAAAAATTTCTGTTTTGTCCACAAAATTTAGTTTTTCATGTATCACGTAAATCCTATCAATCTGGCAATCATCAGTAATTAAAAGCACGAACTAACATTAACGCATTGAATTCGCCCTGCATTTTTATGTATGCTCAATGCAAATTTATACCAGGTAGACTCTCCCCAATTCGAATTGGAAAATACCCTTTTAGTTTGTCAAAAAATGTACTGAAAAAATTTTCAACAATGCATTTGACATTGTAACAAGATCAAAAAGGGGCGAAGCCAAGCAAAAATAGTCACATGATCTGTCGAGAGCACCTGTTATAAATTCGCCTTGTGTATTATAGAATGTGCTTTGTTCAAATGTAATTGATAATCCTGAAATTGCAGAGACTCTTCAAAATTAATAACTAAAATAATTATTATACAATTGGTTTTTTATATGTAAGTGTGAAAAGTAAAAAATTTAATGGAAGAGAAAAAAAATCATATATTTCTTAACTAGGACGACATTATTAACTGCGGTATTAAAAAAGGTGTAAAAAACAGCGCAAATTTATTCTTGTGAATGTGGGTAAGTTCATGTATTTGTAAATAAAAAAGTTATATACATATGCAGTTTATTGTATTTTTTATAGTAATGTCAATAGACTCATTGGAGGCAGTGGAGATTTCTGCAAACAAATACAGAAAGCAAAGATTTTGTACAAGCTGACTTGAAGAGGATGAATTTAAAAGATGGTTGGAAGCAATTAAAAACAATGAATTCAAATGTAAATGTAAGGCTTGCGACAAAATGTTAAATTGCTGCAACAAAATATCATAAAAGAATGGTATTAGCCGTTAATAAATCGCAAGCAATTGAATCTTTTTTTTCCTAAAGAACCTCTTAATAAAAACCACGACGTTGAAAACTTTGAAATTCGATTGTGTATGTTTTTTGCTGAACATAATGTTGCCATACAAATAATCGTCCACTTAATACCGCTTTTGAAGGAAATTGTTTCGGATTCAGCAATAATTAAAAATTCCAAATTAGGTAGAACCAAGTGCACGAAAATTATTCATAACGTTTTAGCTAAAGAAGAAAAAGAAAAATTAATCAAAAATCTTAGAGAAAACCAGCTCTCTGTGTTAATTGACGAAAGCACTGATGTTGGTTCAATATTTTAATATATTTAGTAACTATGTGCATCGAACTTACGCATTTTTTTCATTACTTTTGTACTTTTATATTAATATATCTTTTTGATATTTATTAAAAAACAATAATTATAAATTATTTTATTATAACATGTATGTAGAATGTACATAAGTATTTATTTTCAGTTTATTTTTTTAATTAAAAATCAATTTATTTGTTTTTTACCTTTTACAATAAATATGCCATTTTTAAAATGTGCGAAAATATGTAGTTATATGTGTTTTTATTGCTGGTAACAAAAAATTCTAACGTAGGGAAAAATGATTTGGGTTGTAGGGGAAAAAAGGGATTTTTTCAGAGACCTGTAGGGAATTTAAAAATTTTGTTCTGGCATCACTGATTGTACTCTTTATTTAATTTCGTACTTTTTCTGTACAAACGCAAAATAGGAAAGTGCCATCAATGTTGAAACACTATTATTTGTTGTATGTATGTATGCATACACCATTTTTTTCTGTAAAAATATATGGTGCGTTTTTAAGCATTCTATAAGCGGAGCTGCGTTAGCATTTGCGCTGCGTCAGCATTTACGCACCATTTACGATTTTAGCGTTCGGCTAAATGGGCCTTTAATGATGTTTAAATAATTACGGATGACTTTTTTTAAGTGGCGTTAATCGAAATTTGTAATAAATAAAGGTCAAAGTATTCTCCTCATACTCTTGCAGTGTTGCCAATTCAGCTATTGTCAAATCTAGCTATTTTTAAATATTGCGGGTAAAATTATGGTTTAGCTATTAGCGGGAAACCCAGTGCTTTTATGTTTACTTAATTATTTTTTACTTTTCAAGCGTGTCATACAATCGTCGAAGAAGGAAGTCTTTAACAACGGTATTCATAAACGTTTGTTCGTGTATATACTTTTTGTTTTGTAAATTAAAAAGAAGAACTCATACATCTTACTGGTTATGTATCTTTAAAAATCTGGTGGAAAATATAAAAAAAATTTTAATGCAGTGTCATCTAAATACAATAAAAACTTGCTATCGGCTAAACCTTGAGCAATTAAAGTCTAGGCTAGTGCGCAATAAAAATATCACACAAGGCGATTTTGCAAATATTGAAGATGCTCTATATGATCTATAGTTCATGCTGAATGTAGAAAACACAAATCGGGCTTCCGTTTCGAGAAAACGAAAATTGAATTTTGTATAAAATGAAACTTGCTAGGAACACAACTGCGACGAACGACAAATTTTCGGTCGCGAATATTCGTCGCCAAAAAGAAAACACATTTGTGTATCTGAAAATGCACACAGTCGTGGTGTTGGTCGAAATTCGTCATAGTGAAAGTTGAAATAGATTTATATATGTGACCTGCTCCACGAAAAGTGACCTCTGCGCCGAAAAAATTTTTTTGTACTTTTTGAGTGATGCTAATAGGAAAAAACGCTCTTTCAAATGCTGCAAACCGCAAGTTTTTATGTCTTTTAGTTTTTTTACAAATCACCTGTAAAGATGAACATAATTAATGAAAAAATTTAAAAATGTGATATAAACAGGCATATAATATAATATTTGAAACTTAAAAAGAGTTCAATATCAAAAATACAAAATTACAAATCTGATGTACAAAGTACCAGAGAGTCGAAATACATCGCCAGATGATCAGGTGGAAGGAACCATGCGCAAAACACGGAAAAACGAAGCGCTATAATATACTACACAAAAGTTTTCAGTGAAGACTTAAAATACATCCACCAATTCAAAAAAATTTATCTTTAGGACGAGGTTTTATTAATTTGGAACACTTTCTTTAATATAGTATTTCTGCCCACTTCCTACTTTTGCATATGGTCACCCCATCAGCCGCTAAATGAAGATAACAAGGCAGCTTTACTAGGTACCCCCACAACCAAGAATGATAAAATAAAGATTACGCCAAAAGCTGAAATAAAAATAATTTTCTGCGCATTATGGAACTCTGGCGTCACTCAACATGTGTTCTGATTGGTTAAAAAAATTCAGCTGGAGAACTATTATCAGCGTTATCAACTCAGTGCTTTTAGAACTGTTTTAGTGCTTTTTAAAATTTATTACGCGAAAAATTTTGGCTTCAGTGCTTTTTGGTTTTTAGTGGTTTTTTTCATTCGGTGGCACCAGACAATAAAAAATGTTGCTATTAAACTTTTATCCTTACCATATTCCAATGCTGAAGTAGAACGAGTTTTTAGCAGAGCTCAGATTTACTCGATTTTACTCGCGAGTGAAAAATACTCGCGAAGAAGAGTACTCGAAGATTACGAGTTTTACAAAAAGATTACTCTCCACTCGTTTGTTTTAGGTGGGAGTACTCGCGAGTACTCCTCTTTAACAAGTAAGAGTGGGAGTAAAAATCTTCGAAATAGAGTGAGAGTTTACTCTTAAGAGTAAAATCGAGTGGAAAAATAGAAACTGTTTGTCTATGCTGACTTGTGTGTGCGTGTGGTTTTTGTGTACTCTTTCAGTCTTTCCATACAGTGCGCGTGTGCGGAGCAATTAGTTGGTTTTATAAAAAAAGTTTTATTATATTTTTAAAAATTTACTTATATTTTCTATATTATAATGAACAATAAAGACATAAATAATGAAACGCGAAAATATTTTCGTTATGACTTTGAAGGAAACAACACAATTTGTGAAATTAACAATTGTGGAAAAAAATTAAGTGGAATTTTTTTTTTGTATGAGAAAGACTGAAAGAGTACTCGGCAAGAGTATAATCTGCTCGATTTCGAGCGTATTTTACTCGAAATCGAGCAAAGCATATGCGCTCTTATTCGAATGTCATAGAAAAATGGAGTACACTCGATATTTTTTTTCACTCGCAGGAGTACTCGCGCTCGAATTCGAGCGAGTTTCACTCTCTACTCGAATTCGAGCGAAGATATCGGAGCTCTGGTTTTTAGCTCAATGAATCTTTTAAAAAGAAATATTAGAAACCGAATGTCGCTGCATTCGGTTAATGCGCTTTTACAAATCAAAAACGGACTTAAAAGGGAAAATGAAATAAAAACGGTAATGTGGGCAGATGAAGGTGCTGAGGAATTTACGGACTTTGATATTGACCTTTAACAAATACAAATTGAAATTCATTCGTTATTATATGAATATATTTTGTTATTTTAAACGTTATTTTACTTTTGTTACCTTAAAAGAAATAAAATATCGCAGAGAAAGTGCATCACTTTAAAAGTTTACAGGAGAATAAAAAACAATATAAAATTTATTGCATTTTCTATAGCGATATTTACAATATGTTGAGTTATTTTTAGTGTAATATATGAATTATTAAAAATAGTAATAAATGATCTAAAATTCTTCTCGTTTTTTTGATCTCTTTATAACTATTATTGTACTCTATTATTTTTAAGCTTAAGGTCTCTTTATTTTTATTGGAAATTAATTATTTAAAAATAATTAATTTCCTGAAGAAGTCACACAAAGGAGTGACGAAATATTGAAAAATAAAATATTTTAAATAGAAATAAAGAGACCTTAAACTAAAAAATAATAGAATACTATAGCAACAAATGATTTCTTATTTTGTAAATTTTTTGTTAAAAAATGTGTAAAATAGAAAAAAAATTAAATAAAATGCAATAAAAATAAAGAAATATTTATATTTAGTGTTTTTTTGCAAAAATTACGCGTTTTTGGTCCGACCTTAGTGCTTTTCAAAATTTCAAAGTTGACAACGCTGACTATTATGTTATTGTAAAAACAGGACAGTGGGGCAAATTGCAATTTTTCAAATTAAATTTGTTTGATAACAAACAATTTTAAAAAATTATTCTATTTTTCACTTTTTTTATTTGAAATTGTTAATTTATAGTTATTTTATATAAATATTGAACCCAAGTGCTAATTATTTTTCTTTTTTCCCCATTCAAAACAAATTTTTTTACTTGCAAAATATCAGCCATAACTGCCTTTGAGCTTCATCTCTTGGAAAACTATAAAACACAGCTTTTTGAAAACAAAAAAATTTTTGATAACAATATTACACATTAGCACAATTATTTCTCACTTGATTTTTGCTGTTACTTTGTTGGCAATTGCCCACTGCACATTTCATGCTCGCTCTTTTTGTTCTCTTTACTCTTTAATTTAGGTTTTTTATTTACAGCTCATGAGCTTTAAAAAACAAGTTTTAATAACTTTTTTTACACTTAAAGTTATTTAATAATTATTTTAATATATTTATTTTAAAATATAACACAATTTATTATAAAATATAACACAAAACATGCACTTTCATAAATCCGATGTAATTTGCTTGTTGGAAATCTGTCTGAGTAAATTGTGTGAAGAGTTGCCAAGTATAGCATATAATATTAATTTTGTAAGAGGAAGTATTAGTTTTGCATATAATAAATATTTGGCAATCTCTTCGAGGGAACAAATGCGTCATCAAACGGTAAATCATGCGCAAGGTGTAATCTTTATTTTATCATTCTTGCCCATAGCTACAACAATTAACAAGACCAAAAACCACATAAATTTTGTTGTTGGAAATTAAGCACCACCCTGTCAAAAAGAAATGTCAGTTTCTTGAAAACAAAACAAAAAGGCAAAAAAACAAAACGCAGCTAAAACAAATAATATAAGCAAATTTACACGCTTTGAATTATTTTTATTAACTTTTTATAATACATATTTGATCTATATATGTAAATATAGAATTAGCGAATCGTAATTAAAAGGTGGTAAATATGTACATATATAATTTTTAATTCGGCTGTCTAAGCTGCCTTGGGCCACACGTGTTTTCCTTGTTTAAGATATATAGAGTTAAAAGGAATTAAAATTCGGTTTCCAAAGAAGGTAATTATATTAAAACCAATTCATATTTGGGAAAAAATAAAGTCTTTAATTTTCGAGTATGAATCTGGGAAGCCACTCAATATATTACGCGTAGGGCTGCTCAGCGTTAACTTCAATTATATCTGAATGACTCCCGTCTTTTGTGGATTGTAGAACGTGTCTATCTAAGAGAGCCTAAACATCGCAGTCGACCTCAAAAAGGTTCTTCGGAAATCAAAATTTTATACGATTCCAAAGATACTAGATTTTTAGTACACGAACCTTTAGTTTGAACTCTCCGCGATTGTAAAGTAAGTATAAATATGGGTTTAAGCTGCCTTGGTACGTAGCATTCTTCTATTTAGTTTTTCTCACCAGATGTTCGCTAAGAAGACTGGACGAGACCGGGCTATAAAAGAATTTCGTAATTTGAAGAGGCGTTTGGCACAAACACCAAAACCCACTACAGCAGCAGTGAGAACAGCTGCTACCTAACGCTTGGCAGAATATTCTAATCAAACACAAAATATTTAGGGAAACAAAGTAAGTAACAGATATCCTCAATTTTAGTTTCACAATTTCAGTTTTTGGTTCTCTATTTTGCAGTCAGAGGATGAAGCTTTAGCTCGCGCAATTGCTTTGTCCATAATGGAATTGGATGAAGAAAACGACAGGAATAGACGTAATGATATACAACGACGCACCAACCCTACCCCTACCAGTGGGCGGCCAGCAGCAAAATAGCAAAGGCAAAAGCTCATTATCATAGCTCTTCAAATGATTTTCCTATCAAAAAAAAAATCAAATAGAAACAAGGGGAATTAATTTGGAATATCTAGATTTCAAAACTAAATTAACTAAAACTGTTAATTTTTTTAACGGGCTTAAGTTCGAATCTGCAAGACTG
Source organism: Linnaemya tessellans (assembly GCA_951800035.1). Taxonomy (NCBI): domain Eukaryota; kingdom Metazoa; phylum Arthropoda; class Insecta; order Diptera; family Tachinidae; genus Linnaemya; species Linnaemya tessellans. The sequence goes on along the minus strand of OX637533.1, from coordinate 36,084,339 downwards.
CAAATCATTTTTTTATTAATAAATGAATTTGTTCAAATTCTATTTATTATTTATATTAAGATTGGAATATTAAGAATATTTTCAATAATCATAAAACCAGCAGAACGGATCAGTTGGCATATATATTTTAGCCTCGTTGGCAATTGTATTTTAGTGCAGCCTCTTTCGAGAGGTCTGCGTCTCTCTCGCACTAGTTAAATTCAGCACCTCAGATAACTGTATAGGTTTACGGTCTTTTGATAAATTATTTCGTGACCAACTACGTTGCTACTTCTTATGTGAAGGCATATGCCGTTACAGTCAGTCACACCAACGTATAAATATTTCACACAGAGCAAACGTTATACAAATCAGGCAGCAAACGAATTAAAATTATGCCACAAAGGAAGAAGAAATACAATAACAGACAATGCAATCTTACTTGATATTCAAGGTTCCACTCGGCTTCAATGAATTGTTACCCTTAATAATATTTTGTCAGCTTGCGCTCAGACTTACCTGCACACACACGCATAAATAAATGCATGCACACGAAATTGTATACCTGTGCCAAATATATTTTTCAACATCATCATTACTAATAAAATTCTCATTTCGTTTATTAGTTTAATAACACAAGTAGTGAACTCTGATGAGCGAAAAGCATACTTACCTGGCGTAGGGGTTACCGTGATCATGAAGGCGGTTCCCCCGGAGTGAGGCTTGGTCATTGCACTTGCGATTGAGTTGACCTCCGCGATTATTCCTAATGTGAATAACTCGTGCGTGTAATTTTTGATAGCCGGGAATGGCGTACGCGCCGTCCCGACATTAATAATCAATTTCAAATAAAGTTTCAGAGTGACTGGCTCCTTTGTATTTGTTATATACAGTTACCAGATTTGACGATTTGGGCACTCATATAATAATTTTGACATCTAGACATTTTTTGGTTCAAGTTTGACCAAGGCGAATCCATACCAGGTGGCCTTAGTTCAGAAATTGGTGTTCAGCTGTTACCAAGGCAAAATTATTGAACTGTCAAAGTGCTCTTCTGGTTTTTCGATGTTGTGTGCGGCCATTGTTTTTTCCAAAGCATTTCAGTTGACAGTTCAGTAAATTTTACACAGAATTGCATAAGTAAGGCCACCTTGCATGAATTCGCCTTGAGTTTGACGATGTTTTAAATTACGGAAAATTTTTGTTTTAAAGTGGCGTTAATTGGTTCGTATTTGTTTATAGGTACACAACACTTTATAATAAATAAACTTCAAAGTATTTTCCCTCATACTCTTACAGTGTTGCCAATTTAGCTATTGTCCCTAGTGCGCAGCTGTCTATTAAATTTCCTTTGGTACGTACCAAAATACTTTCAACCGTTTTTTTACAAACTAAATAAAATGGTTTTTTGTTCTTAAATCTATCTGCCTTGTTAATGATGCTTCTTCTCTCTTGATTTTAGCATTAGCGCGTAATTTTCTACCTGCTATTGTGAATTGTTGTACTAGTGGGAGTACCTGTTAAGTCTGCCTTGCTGGTTATAAAGCTATAAAAAGCTAGTGGAAAATATTAAACATTTTAATGCAGTGCGATCTAAATGCAATATAAAGTTGCTATTGGCTATACCATGAGCAATTAAAGTCTAGGCTAGTGCGGAATAAAAATATCACAAAAGGCGATTTTGCAAATATTGAAGATGCACACTTTTCATACGATCTCTAGCTCATGCTGAATGGAGAAAACGCATCTCAGGCTTTCGTTTAGAGGTCATGCCGGACAAAATTGGATTTTGCATAAAATTAAACTGTTGTTGATAAAGTTCAAATGCTAGAAGCCGCATTAATTCAACTAACGACTTCAGAGAATTGTGTAAAAATAATTTCGGTGGAACTAACAAAACTAGTATTCATAGAATCAAAAGTAATACATATATTAGGTATGTAAAATATTCCTGTTATTAAGCTATTGCTTTCATTTGGAACTTTATAAAATTCTTGGTGAGTTTAACTAAATTTCGTAAAATGGTTACTACAATTTTAACAAACAATTTCTTTAAAATATATCGCTAAACATTCACTATCTTTAAAATTTAGCAATTTTCTAGCTATTCTTTCTCTACTTTAGCTATATTTTTTGGAAAAAAGTTGGCAACAGTGAAGTCTTGGTTGCAAATTTGCCAGAAGAAGAGACAAGAAAAACCGCTAAAATGTACTACAGTTATGAAATAAGTGCTTGTTTTAGTAACACTGCACAGTGGTTTCCCCCATAGGCCAAAAATCAAAAAAGTTATTGTTATTTTTTTGAGCTTTATTGCACAAAATTTATTGATAGCACTCTAAATTTTATGAATCTAAAAAATTTTGTTGTTTTTTTGGCGAGATTTATTGTTTGTGTCCGTTGAAAGTGGAGGTATGCTTATATTGCATATATTGTGGTTGCATAGTCATAAAAGAAAACTTAAGTTTATCCAAAAAGTTATTCGCGATATTGTGGCAGAAGTTTCCAAAAACCCTACAAACATTAAATTTTAACTTATTTTCTAGCAAATTAAATAACAAAAGCTGAAAAAAAGAGCCCATAAAACAATCGCTGAAGAATACTTTTCTTACATTTTTAAAACACACGTTTTTCAAAAACATCTCTTTTACGTAGATTTTTAGTGATATGGCCCTCATCTGCCCACAACGCCTTATGCATCAAATTGTAAGTTTTTTATCCCTCTTTAAATTAAAAAATATTGTGGCCGCGGGTTTTTGCATATGGGTGTGACTTACATAGTCATCCGACGAAAAATAGTGAATCGCATTTTGTTTTGTACTATTTCTTTTTAAGAATATGAGTAAAGAGAAATTAATTTTTTTTAATTGTTATTATTTTAAACTTTATATCGCAATTTTACGGTATTTGATTTACAGTTATGAATAGAGATAAACTTTTTTTTAAAGAAATTGTTGTTTTAAACTTTATATTGCAATTTTAAGGTATTTGACTTTCAGTTTAAGTGAAGCTTACTCATTGCATTTGAAACGTGTCAAAACAATTGCCAAATTTTAATTCTTATAACTAATTGTTTTCGCGATAGTGATAAAAGTTTCAAAAATATCAATATGGAAATTAAAATAGAAGGTTTATTCTGTCAGTGCCAATTTTCCGGAATGTATGTGCTTGATATTTGGAGTTCTACAGCTGGTAATTATCATTCGAAAGCAAACATAGCTACAAATACAGATCTTTTAAATCGCCTCTTTTTAAGTTCAAATCCATTTATTTCTGGAGCTCGAAACTTACCAACAAAGATAAGAAGTAGTTTATGTCAAGGAGTTTTAAATTTGCTTAATATTTGATATATATTACTACTATTTTACTTTATTACCTTATATTACTTAATAATACCCTATATTCCATTATTTAACTTTGTTTAACTTTTTAATTTAGTTTTTTCAGTGTATGAATTAAAATGAAATAAAAATTTACAAAACTTGTTTAAAACATCCAAATTTTCATATTAAAACACTTTATTTCAAACATTTTTAAAACAGATCTATAAGCCAATCAACCCTTAAAAGATCAAATGGTTACTGTGGCTACAGTTGTTAATATTTTTTCCTAAAAATTTGCCAACTTTAGGTTCTTTGGGCACAAAATGAGTTGAAAAATTTTGAAGACCCTAGCTTTTTTAGTTTTGGAGATATTGATATTTGACCGCTTTACCATATAAGGGAAACCACTGTGCACTGGTTTATAATATCTCTTTCAAGAGTTTTGCGCCTCACTTACATAAATTCAGCACTTCAGATAACTGTATAGGTTTACGGTGCTTTTGAGAAGTTATTCCGTGATTGCCCAGTGGTAAAAAATGCCGATGACGTAATCGCTGATCTAAGCGATATTTAGTAGCCCTCTCTTAAATTTAGCATATACTTGTTCTAGGCTGTAGCCATACCTAAATACGGGCGGAGAGCGGAACGTTTTTTTCCGCTGAGCTTTAACGCTGAAATGCCATACCTAAACAAAAGCGGCAACGTTATGTCAAAAAAACAATAAAAACAGGGTTATCAAACAAACAAATTAAACAACCCTGATTATTTTAACAGCTGGACTGACGATATTTGTGATTTTGTTATTGAAATTTTGTACAAACGTGCATACATATGTATGTACCCTACAAGAACACTACCGAACATTTGACTAGTCATTTGTTTGATAGTGCTGAGGGCTTAATACCTCATTGCCTATACAAAACTTGCTATCATTTTCTCGAGGGCAATATGAAAAAACTGATGTATACAATTGTATACATGTGAGCTTGCATCTCTGTCGTACTTATTAATTCTGCCGACAACAGAAAATATAGCTCACCTGCTCACTCTAGTGCTTTTTTGTATACACATATGTCGCATCAGTTGATCGCTCAGTACTGAAGAATCAAATGACTACTCAAACCTGACAACTCTTTTCTGTTTTGTTTACATTCTTCAATGAAAATAAAACAAGTAAAAACGTTATATTCGACCGGGTCGAATCTTAAATACCCTCCAAATATTTAGTCAGTGAATTTGAAATGTTTAACTTGGTGGGACAGAGTTCCTTTATATAATATCGTACGTCAACGCCCACTAAAGGGAGCGGGGTTCAAAAATATACAATATCATGTTTTCCACAGACGAACGTATGGGCATTGCTAGACCGTCTTACACTTCATCACAATTCTCTTTGGAGGCTATAAAAACTGTATTTTGGCGGGGTCGCTCTGGCAAGGGCTGTGGGGGAAACATTTTACCTTCGTCATAAAACTCTAAAAATATATGCTTGGGATAATTATATACAAAATTAAAATTTCTTTTTTTTGATAGGGTCATTTAGCGGGCAAAGGGGGAGGAGGGGGTAGGGCAGTAACAGGCAGTCATAAAACTCTAAAGATAAATGCTTGGGATGATTATATACAAAATTTAAAAACAAAAATTTTTTTGTGGTAGGGTCATTTAGGGGGCGAAGGGGAAGGAGGGGGTAGGGCAGAGTAGTACCAGGTTTCGTCTCAGCTTCGTCATTAAAGCTTAAAAGTGTTATTTTTAAGGAATGTAGGCTTAAGTAAAACAATTTGTTAAATTTTTATGCTATTTTTGCCTATAATAACGCCCACTGAAGTGGGCGGGGTCAAAAAAATTTTTATTTTATTTAATGGCTCCAAGTTTAAGGCGTTGGACCGTATTTGACATAAAAATATATCATTTGCTTAACAAAATAACCAAAAAACTTTAAAAATTATGTTGTTTTTTCTGGGTTGGTTTAGTTCTTCCTAGGGTAACTTTTTTCCCTCTTGCCCGATTTAGCCCATCTTCGAACTTAACCTGCTCTAAGTTTTAAAATATTTTTATGCCAAATTTCAAGAGTCTAGCTCTTTTCGTTTGGACTGAATCGTGATTTCCACAGACGGACGGACGGACGGACGGACATTTTCAGTTCGTCTTAGATTTCATCACTGATCAAGAATATATATACTTTATGGGGTCTGAGATGGATATTTCGATGCGTTACAAACGGAATGACAAAGTGAATATACCCTCCAAATTCTTTTTTGGAGGGTATAAAAACAATTTATCAAGTTATATTAAGGGTTTTATATTTAAATAATTTTAAAACAAATAAATATCTTACAAACTATTAAATTAAACTTAAACATATCTTGTACCCGTCCTATGTCGTGCTGCAAAGGAATGCGAATGGCTAAAGTGAACAAATACCATTAATTAATCCACCAAGTTTCACCTACAATAATATCATGCAACTTTACCTTAATTTTTTGAGTTTTTGATGAGCCAAGATGCAAATCGCATTGTGCAAAGGGATGGAAATGCCTAAAATGAAACAAACAATAAATATTAAGCCAATGAGATTTACCTAAAATATACATATGTATATTATCTAAGTTTACCTTCATTTCTGGCTTTTCCGTGTAATAACTTCTCAGTTTACCATAGTTGCTGTGCCATAGTTATTCCGTGATTTGTGTGCATTCATTACTGAATATTTCCACTACCCGGAAAATATCTTTCGAATCACTATTATCTTTAAAAACATGTTCTTGTTATATCAATTTTTATTTATAACTTTAAAAAATATACTTACGTATCCTATTTATTCACATGAGATAGATTCCTTTTTTAATTTACAGCACATTTTCCACCATAAATAAAGCAGAAATAAAATAAACAAATATTAATTAAAAACTGAAATTGAAATCTAAAAGTATTGTCAAAAATTCAACAAATGTCACTCATATGTTCAAGTGTGTTAGTGAAAATGTTATATGTGTATTAGTTTCAGTCATACATTTCTTGTAGGGTATATACTCATATTGGAAATATTTTCTTACCTCCATTTTCTAATACGAACTGCACAAACTTTTTCTTTTATTATTTATTTCACTTTTGTAAATTTTTGCTTATTTTTTCTGGTTACAATTGTTTTCTTTTGCAACTAACTTCACTAGAAAACGCTCTGTCAAAATCGGATTTTCCAATAGCAAAGCGTTGCCGCCGCGTTATTTCGTTATGCTTCATACAAAATGTATGGACATGAGAACTTTTGGCAGCTAAAAAACGCTTGCCGCCCGTATTTAGGTATAGCTGTAACTGACTAAGTCGTTAAGAGTCATTACAATTGTATTCACATTAAAAGCGTAGTTTAAATTATATTATTAATCTTATTAACATATTTTTAATTAATTTTTGATTTTGTGAAAAAATAATAATGATTGTTTCATATCTATAGGTATATTTACTTAGATCTATTTTTTTAAGTAGTTTAAATTCATTTACCATTGTAAATACAGACGGGTTTTTAATTTCCTTTCTTTTAGCTCGTTTACCATTGATAAAATTCTTGGTTTTCCATATCTGGATGAGTAAGTTTTATTCACTGTACTACTGTTCCTAATAGTTTGCAATTGAAATAATAATGCATTCAATTAAGCCTAAAATTCTGATTTATTATGAACTTTAAATTCATATAACGCAATATCGAAATTCGTTAATTTTTTAATATTGAAAATAAATTAAAATGTATGACTCAAATAGTTAAAAGCAAATAACTATAAAATAAAAAATAATTTGAAAAATTAAAGTGTTCAAGTGCAACCATTTTCTTTTCTCTGAATTTCTTACATAAATATCTATGTTTAATTCATTAAGTTATTATGTAGTAAAAAATTTAATATAAATCGAAAAATATTAGTTAATAAAATTAAAAATTGATAAGTAAATCCTAAATGGATATGTAACATTTTATTTTAAGCAGTTTTCTTTCTTATTTTTTCTGCATTTCTTCGCAAAATATTTATTTCTAATCCTTTTTAAATATATCCAGAGTTAGACCCTCTTCCCGAACAGCTTCTATAAGAAGTCAATATAAATACATGTCGCTCACTTGCTGCAATAGGGTATAACACGGTAACAAGGTTTTTCGAGTTATGAGCCTATTGTAGCAAGTGAGAGATGTAAATAAAATTAGAAATAATCTTACCGAACATTCTATCATGTAATGCTTTAAATTCCTTTAATCCGTTTTTCCCGTTCACTCCGGGAACATTGCTGTCCAATATCAAACATTGCTGTCCAATATCAAAATTTTTTTCCAAACCTCCGGCTCTTAAAATTGTTTTTATTTTTGAAATCTAGAGGAAAAAACTGATATTATTTGGGTGTCAGACGATCAATTTTTCCTCCAATTTCCTTCAATTATAAATATAAGATACTAACTAACGCAGTTACACGTTCAAGTTTTTCACACATACTGCTTGTCAAAACTTATATAAATTGGCAGCTGTGAGGCAGGCTGCATGCAAATTTTAAGCAATTTAATTTATTTGTAGTCAAGACAACAACTTAAAATAATTGCTTTACTTTAATTTATATTTTTATATTTTCAATAAAGAACACTATGAATAATATTTTTAAGAAAAAAATTATGGAAGAAAAGTATTTGAACACACAAAAACGAAAAATGTGCTCATTAAAAACGCTATCAGCTGTTTTCTTGCCTGAAAATTTGAACACAGAGTGGGAAAGCAAATTCGAAAGCAAGCTCGTATCAAATTTTTAAAGTGTGGATGTATTGGTAAAAAAGTATGAGTGTGCTGAAATTTGAAAGGAAAAACTTGATCGGGATACCAAGTAGAGTAAATTTAATATAAGAGTAAAAATTGTTACGTTAAGTTTTTCAAAAGAAGATTTTTCTTGTTTGTATAAATCAGTATGATATTCCAGATCTTTTCGATTTGAAAAGTCCTCATCTGTTCGAAGAATCCCAACATGATCGCTATATACAGTGACATTAGCAACTCTTCTGCCAGTTTGTGTACATTTCGGGCAACCTTTGAACGCATTGTGTCCCACAGTGCCGCAAAGAAATGATCGCGCCGGAGAATCACATATTATTGCCCGTAATTTAATTTTTACCGTCACATAGTTTACATTATAGCCATTTTCTTCCAGGTCGGACATTTCGTATAAAAAATCATGTAAATATTGGTTAACATTTCCTGGCTTTTTTTCTCCAAAATATGACCCTTTTAAAAACACTTCAGATATATCTAAATTGTATATATGACCCATAATAGGCCACAAGCCTTTTTTAGAAAATAATGGCAAGCCATCAATGCCAACATCGAAATATAGTACTTCGCATCCTATAACTTTAGTTTTAATTGTATCTACATAGATATTTCCTTACACCAAGATTCACCTGGATTTACGGTTCTCAAGATGATGTTATTCTTCCTTTTATTCAATGTGTTGGTTGAAGTGGGTACATTAATATTTTCCGATTTTAAAATTTGTATTAATTCGCCACAACACTTTCTTTCTGGATTGTATTTATTATACCAAATAATTAATTTTTTCGTTACGGAATTTTCAGTTTCCTCATAATCAACTTTTTCACTTGTATTTGCAGTAACACTCGCATATTCAGCACTATCATCTATTTCATTTTTCTCATAATTTAAATTGGTCCTTCCATTAACTTTTTTGTTTGCACTGTTCTTTTTTTCGACATTCGCCAATCGCTTTAAATTTCTTGAAGAAAAGCCTTCCATATTTAATTTATTTCATAAATTATTCAATTGTTATTTAGTTATTAAATTATAGCTTATTGAAACAAATAATTCATTTTGTTCAAAAAATAATTATAAAACACAAACCACTTTATCACACGAAATTTAACTTTGAACTAAAATGTAATTTTTCACATTTTTGCGTGCTGCTTTTCATTCATACAAAAGTAACGGTATTTTTTCACATTTAGACGGTGGCTGACTATTCGTTTACACCATAATCGAAATTGTCGATGTTGTGCATGGTTATATAGATTAGATGCAGCTTACAATGTACACTGCCGCTCAGTTGATTAGGTTCACATTTTTTTTAACATTCAAGTTGAATTTTTTCGGAACATAAAAAATTTATTGATTATTTTAGATTTTTTAATGGTAAAATATAGCATTATATATGATTACAAACGCAAAAATTGCATCAATAGTCAATCAGTTTTTTTTAGTATATTTCTTTTGAAAATAACATGCTTTTAAACATCGAATTTTTAGCTCACTTGAATAGGTTCAACACCATTAATTGAAAAAATTAAGGAGAAAAATTTTATTTATTTTAATTCTTTTAATTTGAAATGATTTTTATAATGTTTTAATTCAAATTTAATAATGAGTATTTCCTCCTTTATTTGATATTACTTCAAAAATACGATTTTGGAGGGAATTGTATAGATTCTCAATTATTGATAATGAAATTTCGTCCCATGCTTTTTTAATTCCTTCAATTAAGGCTTCTTTTGTTTGGTATTGCCTGCCTGACTCGTACACTTTGCGAGAAAGTAGTCCCCACACATTTTCTATTATATTCAAGTCAGGAGAATACGGTGGCCACTCCAAAATATTGACATTCTGTCCACGAATCCATTCTTTTACAACCCTTGCAGTGTGGATCGGGGCATTATCCTGTTGGAACTCCCATGGAACAGGTCCGAAGAGAGTTGAAAAATGTGGAAACGCCGTTTCAAGCACTGCTTTGTAGTTATTTGCGTTCATTTTGGAAGAAAGAAACTGAAGGTCAATGGTACCATAATATGAGATCGCTCCCCACACCATCACACTACCCTCACAGCTATGCAGACGACTAAGGTAACGTTCCTCTTTTCGCAAATCGTGGAAATAATAATTATATCCATCTGGACCCTCTAAATTGAACTTTTTTTCATCAGAAAAAACAACACGATGCCATTCCTTTTTATAACTCATGTATTTACGTGCAAACCGGAGTCGTTTTTCTTTGTGAGTAGCATTTAGAGGCGGTTTTTTTTTTAATTTTTAATCTTTTCAAATGCTTGGCACTTCGAATGATGCGTTTTACTGTGGCTAGACTGGCAGTAACACCTGTTTTTTCTTTTATTTTTGCAGCCGAATCGCTAGAATTGGAGGCAGCTCTTATGATAGCCCTTCTGTCCGCTTCTGTTGTGACTTTGCGCGTACGCCCTTTCATGTTTTTTCCATAATCTGATTGGTGTCTTATAAAATTACTGACAACATTTTGGCTTCGTCCAATTTTTTTTGCAATTTTTCTATGGCTTAGGCCAGTTTCTAAGAACGCTTTAATTTTGCCTTTTTCTTCTTCATTTAATGACTTGTTGCGTCCCATTTTTAATAAAAAACCTTGAAATATATTGCAAATACTCACAAATACTTAAATTGATATTAATATTATCCACTGCTAACAACAAACTGATTATTTCTTTAATGAACCTATTCAAGTGAGCTAAAATTTACATGTATTTTTTCTGAGTTTTTACATTAAAACCACAAATTGCAAAAGTTTTTTATTGTACCGTTATTTTTTTTGTTCTAAATTATTTTCATTCAAAATATCTCTCAATTTTACCATAAATAATATATTCTCTTAAAGCGTATATTAAGAGAAATTAAAATAAAAATGTAATAATTTGTGAACCTATTCAACTGAGCGGCAGTGTAGGTGCTAGAATTCTCGCTTAAAATGTCATGCAAATCGTCATTGGGTTTTATATTCGAACTTCGTTTGATGACTCTCCGCTGATATCGTAATCGGAGTTATGAAAGTTACGCATGATTATTTAGATTAGACATAATTTATATTCTAAGTACTTGCATGCTCGTTTAAAACATCATGCTAATCTTCATTGGTTTTTGTTTATGAACTTCGTTTCATTTACATCACGATGATTCCTCCACAAACATCGTAATCGGAGTAGTGGTAGTTGCGCATGATTATTTAGATTATAAACGACAAATTCATTACTTAAATGCTCGCTTAAAATGTCATACTAACCATCACTCGGTTATATTTTTGAACTTCGTTTCATTTATCGCTGGATAACTCCCCGCTTACAATGCAAATATTGCGCATGACAAATTGCTTTACACAAAACTTACATTCTAAGTACTTTAATGCTCGCCTAATATGTCACGTTAACGTCATTGGCTATTATCTAAGAACTTCGTTTCATTTACCACTGGGTAACTACGTTGCTACTTCCTATGTGAAGGCACAGTCAGTCACACAAAGTGTAAATATTTCACACAGAGCAAACATTATTATACAAATCATGCCGCAAACGAAGAAGTGGTACAGTTAAATTATATAATAAAAGAAGAAGCAGAGCAATTAAGAAATTCGTTAGGAAGAAAATGCAATCATACTTGATGTTCAAGGCTCATACAATTTTCACACGGCTTCAATGAATTGTTACCCTCAATAATATTTTGTCTGCCTGCACTCAGACTTACCTACACACACACGCATACATAAATGCATGCAGTCGTAATTGTCTACTTGTGCCTAATATATTTTGCAATTTTAACATTATTAATAAAATTCTCATTTCGTTTATCATTTTAACAACACAAGTAGTCGAATTTGATGAGCGAAAAGCATACTTACCTGGCGTAGGGGTTACCGTGATCATGAAGGCGGTTCCCCCGGAGTGAGGCTCGGTCATTGCACTTGCGATTGAGTTGACCTCCGCGATTATTCCTAATGTGAATAACTCGTTCGTGTAATTTTTGATAGCCGGGAATGGCGTACGCGCCGTCCCGATGTTTAATAATCAATTTCAAATAAAATTTCAGAGTGACATGGTTGCCAGATTTGACGATTTTGGGCGCTCAAATATGAATTTTGACTTCTAAACGTTTTTTGGCTCAAGTTTAAATAATTACGGATGACTTTTTTAAAGTGGTCTTAGTTGATTCGTGTTCGTTTATACGTCACTTATAATAAACTTCAAAATGTTTTCCGGTTGACATTATTTGTTCCTCAAAGTCTTGGTTCCACTCTTTCCAGAAGAAGATTGATTACAACTGCAAAATCGCTCAAAAACAGTGCTAAAATGTTCTACAGTTAAAAAAAGTGGAAGTTTTTGTAATATTTGCTTTTATTAACATAATTAATAGATGCAAGTTAAATGTTCAATATCTACTCAATTTGTAAAAATGTTTATCATATCGAGAACTTAAACCAGTTTGCAACCGTATTTATAGGCACGGATCACATCAGTTCAATATTCATTTTAGTTACGAGTTTTCTGTTAATCACGTCCCACACAGTTTGTACTTCTGCGTTTCAGCAAGGTAAATTCAAATGAGACAATACCAAACTTGGCAGCTATCTAAAGGGGATTTCCTTAATGGAGTTTTTGAAAACGTATAATATTTTGTTTATTTAAGTTTTTAAATAATTTTACGCTTTAAATAAAGATGCTATATAATTACACTGTGCAACAGTGCAAGGTCGTGACTATATACTCAGTTGGCCAATTTGGTGACCGTTTTGTTTTTATGGTCCTCCAAAGTTTCCCAATATTACCATGATGCCCAAAAAAAGGTGTCACCAGTTTTTGCCAAATAGCTAATCAGCACTTAAAAATATCGCTTAACTATGTTCGACAAAAATGTAGCCAAGAGTAAGTTAAATATATTTTGCTAAAATTTTATGACGAAAATTTTTTTGATCTTATAGTTTTTTTGAAGAAGTTAAAGAAAAAAAATTTTTTTTTATAAATTTTTTTATCATAACTTTTAGGAAATCCTGATTTTTCATACACTATATTTGGGAAAATCTAGATACCGTGTCTAGATACCAAAAATATGTCATAAAAACTCAACTTTTATAATATTTTCTACCTTGGTTTAGTTATTAGCCTGTATCTTAGTCCAGTGTCAACCGAACTTTGATTTCTCGGTGGATTTGGAAAGACAAGACCAAGGGCTTTCAAATGGCATATACATGTACGCAGAGGCATTGAAAATCATATATTTTTCCCCATCAAACTCATATTTTATGATATCTTTTTTTGTCATTTTTTAAATTTAATGGCGTTTTTCTGTCCCATTTTATATGGGAACCATTATATTTCTGTTTTGGGCTAAAACGTATATTTGTCTGTGTGTAAAATGCAACTTTGCTTTTGATAATCCACTAAAAATGTACCGAGTTATTAGACTTCTAACTGAGACATATTTTTTTGTTAAAATACACTTTTTGTTAGATTTGCTCTAGACGCCCGCTTAAAAAGAAAACGACCAAGAAAACATTTTTGAGTAAATTCATGAAAAATTATATTTTAACGAAATTGTGCCTTAAAAAATATTTATATAACTCAGTCAATTTCAGTTTATGTCCTGAATATTTGGAGAGTATTTAAGATTCAACCCGGTCGAATTGTCTTAGTTGTTTCTATTCACTTGACGTATAGATACGATTTTACTTCTAGGGACTTAAAAATGTTGTGTAAGAATAGAGCATAACTTCCAACTAAAATAATCAAGTCACTCTAATCAATTATTTGAAATTTATTATGAAACGTCGGGACGGCGCGCACGCCATTCCCGGCTATCAAAAATTACACGCACGAGTTATTCACATTAGGAATAATCGCGGAGGTCAACTCAATCGCAAGTGCAATGACCGAGCCTCACTCCGGGGGAACCGCCTTCATGATCACGGTAACCCCTACGCCAGGTAAGTATGCTTTTCGCTCATCAAATTCGACTACTTGTGTTGTTAAAATAATAAACGAAATGAGAATCTTATTAATAATGTTAAAATTGCAAAATATATTAGGCACAAGTAGACAATTACGACTGCATGCATTTATGTATGCGTGTGTGTGTAGGTAAGTCTGAGTGCAGGCAGACAACATTTTATTAAGGGTAAGAATTTGTTAAAACCGTGAGCGGTGTTTCTTGCAAGAAACACAATTGTTTTAACCATGAACAACAAGTACGATTGCATTGTCTGCTTAACCTTCTCGCATTCTAGTTATCATTTACTTTATTTTCCCCAAATTCCAAGATTTAATGTGATTTATTTTGTAAGAACTAATTAACAAATATTTTTTAAACAGTTTCTAACATTTTGAAAACGAGCAAAAAATATATTTTATGAATTAGTCCGTAAAAATCCTTTTTTATTAGCGGATTTTTATACTCTTCACAAAAAAGTGAAAGGGTATATATAGGTTTGTCATTCCGTGGGTAATTTCTTCGATATCAATATGGGACCCATAAAGTATATATATTCTAGATCCTTAATAGCGATGACGATTGAGCGATATCCGTCTGTGCGTCCGTCTGTACGGTTTTCCCAAGCCCCCAGAAGAGCTAAAGACTTCCTTCTGGGACTGTTGGATTGGAAATGAACTTAAATAGACTGGTATTGAAATTCAGAAAGACCCGTTGTACGGTTCCAGAGCTGGGAAACTTACACCTATTTCTCGACGCAAAATTTATACCAAAAATAAATTTTTTTAACGCTTGTAAATTAATCCTATTTCGTTCTTTGGGAAGCCTCAATGGTCTATTAAAAACTAAAATAATTTTAATTTTTTTCCAGGGATGGGAAATAAAATTTTTTTTCGGCCCATTCCGTATTTTGTAGTACATGTAGTAACTAAAATTGTTAAAAAATTTCTAGTTTTTCTCTAACAAAACGTCTTTATACGTCATAAAGATTTGCATTGACAAAAAAAATTTTTTTAATTCAAATTTTGCTTTCAGGGATGGAAAATTGCATTTATTTTTATACGTGAAAGTAATCAAACAGGCAACTGATGTTGCTTTTTTTTTGCTAACTAAAACTGTCTAATAATTTAGGAAGGACAAAATTGGTATCAAAAATTAAAAAAATGAAAATTTCGAATCCAGGGTTGGACAAGTGCAATATTTTGTAGTGTATGAAAGTGGCCAAAATGGTTAAAAAATTTTAATTTTTCTTAAATAAATCTACTTTATACCTCAAGAAGACTTGCAGTGATAAAAAATAAAAAAATAAAATTTCGCTTCCAGGGTTGGGAAAATGAAAGTTTTTTTTAGTACATGCAATATTTTGTAGTACATGTAATAACCAAAATTGTTATAAATTTTGAGCATTTCTTAAATAAAATCACTTTATACTTCATGAAAATTTGCATTGATAAAAAAATTTTAAAAATTAAAATTTCGCTTCCAAAGGCGGGAAATTGAAATTTTTTATGGTTAAAAATTTAAAATTTTTCTTCAATAAAACTACTTTATACCTCATGAAGAGTCGCATATATAAAAAAGCAAAAACAAAAATTAAATTTCAATTCCAGGATTGGGAAATTGAAAGTCTTTTTGGTGCATGCAATATATTGTAGAACATGAAAGTGACTGTCATATACGTTTAATCATGTTGATCGTTCACTTGCTTCTGCCCTTTATTTATCTTTGTTTTATGCTTAAACAAATTAATTGGTGTTACCATCTAGTTACATTTCTTAAACACATTAATTGGTGTTACCATTTTAGTTACATTACACCTTCCCTTTTTGGAAAGAATGACCTTAGGATTTGACATAGGTAGTAAGGTCATTCGAATATATAAACTTATTAAATTGTTCTGATATGGGTAATACACTTTGTACAAAATAAAATAGTTAATGAGATTTACAATAGGTATACAATAGTATCAAACATATTTTCAAATTAATTTCCAATTAAATTCATATATGTATATTTATTATATTTACAATAATATTTCAAATGTTAATAATAGTTTTGAATGAAGAATTTGTTTATAATGTCATCCCTTCCCCTTTTGGGAGTTAGATGCATATAAAAAAAATTTTCTCATATTGCATTTCTCTTTTGTTTTAATTTATTTTAGTTTAAAATATTATTTAAGATATTTGGACTCATGTACATATTTTCATATTGAATTAAAACTGTTAATTATTAATTAGTTAATATTCTAACAATTAAATAACTGATTTTTTTTTTTTTTGAGTGTTAGGTAACAAAATTATTTGAATACGTTTAATAATTTTTAGGATTTAATCAAAATTTTGACCATTAAATTCGAATTTCTTTAAACGATTTTTATGAACTTCTTGAGTTTTATTTTCATCTAGTTTAATTAAGCAATTTCCTTTGTTGTTAACTTCTATTATAAAGAGGTTGTAATTTATGACCTGAATCATTTTGTATAAGCAAATAATCATTTGGTTTTAGTATTTGAAATTTAGTTTTCCTGTCATATTGATTTTTTCCCGCTGTTTTGCCTTTTCGACTAGCGATTTCGCTCTACGTTGTGCATTCTGCAGTCTGAATTTTATTTCTTTTTCATAGGCATCTACGTTGTATATCGGTTCTACTTCGTTAGTCTGAAGGAAAGTCAAAGGGTTTGGTATCTTACCAAAAACGAGTTCATACAGACAATAATTATGAACAACCGATGGTGTTATAACAATATGCTAAATACGGTACCCATTCACCCCAGTCTGTTCTTTCCACAGACAGATAATGACGCAAGTATTCGTTAAGTGTACGATGGGATCTCTCTGTCGTTCCCAAAGTTTGGTGGTGATACACGGTGGAAGTTGTACGATTAATTCCTAATAGTTGGCATAAATTTTGCATCAATTGCTTATTGTACTCTGTACCCCTATCAGAAAGAATCTTCCTTGGAGTTCCATATATTGAAATAAGTTTTTCAAAAATAGCTCTTGCTATTGTTGCCGCACTCTTGTTTGCTACAGGTGTAATGATCAAAAATTTACTGAGATCGCATATCATAGTTACTGCGTACTCATTTCCATTGTTAGATTTCATAAATGGGCCTACGGTATCTATCACGATTGTATCGAAAGTTTTGCAAGGAGTTGGTGTGGTTATTAATGGCTCTATTGATTTCGGTAATGATTTATTTCTTTGACAAACAAGATTTGACAAACTTTATGACATCTTTAAGCTCCTAAGCTTGTTAAGGGTTCTAGTCACTCCACAATGACCACCTGACAATGGATCATTATGATAAAATTCTAGTAGGTTTTGTTTTACTTCGTCCTCATGAATATACATATGTAATTCTTGGCGTTAACGCGATTATTATATTTTTTAAAAATTTTTCTGCAGAAATTTTAAAGTCGCTAATATTTACGTATTTAAAAATGTCATCATCTAAAGATATTTGTAACTTTGTGATATTCGCATGTTTTGCTTCTATATTAAGCTTTGAAAATAATTGTTTTAGAAAGATTTTTTCATTAAAAATGCTTGTATCAATATTCATGGATTGTACTAGACGGTTCCCTTTTATAAACTTGGCAACAGGAGGTTGTTTTAGGAGTTCGAATTGTAACCTTACAAACTTTTTTACTTCCCTGAAATTAGCCTCGTAGGTTTTTTTTTTTTTTTTTTTTTTTTTTTTAGGAGTAGGACCAGCACTCAGGGGATGACCCCTACATATGCAGTGCATTGCGCTGGAACTGGGAAAATAGATTTTGGGAAGGAGGATAAAGGGAGTAGGGTCTGTGGATATTCGATTTGAACCTGCTCAAATTGTAAGTGGCGGGGAAGACATCTGCGGGTAATTTGTTCCACATACGGACTGTTCGGCCAAAAAACGAATTTTCTCTGTAATGCGTAGTGCGATTCGTTGGAATATCGACCACAAACGCATGCGCTCTTTATGAAAAACGCGTTGAGCGTAAGAAAGAATGGGTTTCAGGAACAAGTTCCCTAATTTCACCAGAGCACCTGCCATTATAGTAACGATAGAACAACGATACGCACCCCACATTGCGACGATGCTCAAGAGAGTCAATAGAGTTGGCTACTCTACTGTCTCCGATGAGTTTCATCGCCCTCTCCTGTACGCGGTCGAGTAACTTCAAAATAGACTTTGAAGCACCGGCCCAAACATGAGAGTTGTATTCCATCTTCGGTCGGATGTAAGTGGTGCAAATATTAAGGAGATCAGAAGGGGTGAAGTATCTCTTGCACCGTCTTAAGAAGCCAAGGCACTTGAATGCTTCTTTTGCGACCTGAAAGACATGTTCCGTCCATCTGACATCACACTGCACTTTCATGCCCAGAACATCAAGTGCCCCTGACTCCATAATACTTACACCACCCATAGAAACAGATGAAGCAGCTTGGTCGTACGTACGTCGATGCGTAAGCATACAACACTGGGTCTTACGGGCATTAAAATCGACCCTGTTCGCCTGACCCCATTCGGAAATCTTCGCGAGGTCACTATTCAGAACGTCATTCATAAACTGCCTCCTTGTCTCGAATTCAGACGTTGACGGCCTGCAGTTAAATGAATAGGAATGCGAAAGGCTGCTATCATCTGCGAAAGAGTAAATAGGACAGGAAGTTTGGGAAAGTAAATCGTTAAGAAAAATTAGAAATAGAGTAGGAGAAAGAACGGAGCCCTGCGGTACCCCTGAGTTGACTCTGAACTCATCGGATGAGACCCCATCTATAACAACTCGTATAGAGCGATCCCTGAGAAAGCTCGATATAAACCGAGAGAAGGTGGCTCCGACACCAAATGCAATAAGTTTGGACAGGAGTGCTCCATGCCACACTCTATCGAACGCCTTAGAAATATCTAGAGCCACCACTTTACTTTCGCCAAAACGGTGTATGGAACTACACCAGTTTTCCGAAAGAAGGGCCAATAGGTCACCCGTAGAGCGGCCTCTGCGGAAACCATACTGGCGGTCGTTTAGCAAACTGTTGGACTCCAGATATTTCACAAGATGGAAGTTAAGCATAGTTTCCATCACCTTCGATATAGCAGAACATATTGCAATCGGGCGGTAATTTTCGGGGTTAGTAGCCACTCCCTTTTTGGGGATTGGCGTTACATTAGCAACCTTCCAGCACGTTGGAAATCTACCGGAGTGGTATAGTGTACTGAAAAGTTTGGCTAATGGACGTGCTAACGTCGAAGAGCACTGCTTCAGGACCAGTGCAGGGATTCCATCCGGCCCAGGAGACTTCCTTGTGCTGAGTTCCGCAAGAACCCTTTTAACTGCACGCGCTCGAAAAAATATCTTAGGCATAGTTACGGATACTCTCTCGAGCGCGGGGAGTGGTTGAGAGCTATCAGGCAAGTGAGAGTTACTTGCAAATATCTCAGCCAATATATTAGCTTTATCAACCGGGTCAGTAAATATTTGGTCATTCCTCAAAAGAGTCGGAATTGAAGAACTAGCACTTTCCTTAACACTTTTGACGAATGACCAGAAACTCTTACTACCCCTGGGGGCAGTGAGAATTCTAGTGCGAATACGCTGCTCGTATAAAGCCTTTTCGCGTCTTAACACTTTGGCACACGAAGATCTTGCCTTCTTGCGTAGCAAATCAGTATTGGTATTTTTGTTATTACGCCAAGTACTGAATGCTGCCTCTCTGGATCGCAACGCATCTTTACATGCCTGGTTAAACCAAGACTTCGCCCTAGGTTTAACCGAAATTTGCTTACAGGGAATAAAAGCTTTCATCCCCAGTAGAATTGTGTTTTCAACCATTTTCGCCATGGAATTGACATCATTGTCAAGAAAACATAGTTTCCAATTAAAACTCCGAAAGAATTCGTTGAGCTCGGCCCAACGACCCTTTTCGTAAATATATTTACTACGCTTCGTGGCTGCACGCGAAACGTTGCGAAGTTTGGAGAACGGAAAGGTTGCGGAAATGGTGCAATGATTCGAGGTTTTTGAGTAATTTCTTGTTCGGTTGGGGATATTTGGGTTATCAACAACTTTTTCTTTAGTTTTCGACCTGGTCATTACCATTGCTATATTCTGTGTATTCAGTTCCTTAATAGAATTAAAATCAATCCTCGACAAAGCATCAGCTCCACAATTGTGTTTACCTTTGATGTATTCGACATCAAAATCATACTCTTCCAACTCTAACTTCATCCTTGTTAATTTTGATGATGGATTTTTTAATGAAAATAAATAGGTCAAGGGCTTGTGATCACTTCTAATCAAGAATTTGTTTCCGTAAATATATGGCCTAAAATAATTGACTGCCCAGTGTATGGCCGTTAATTCTTGCTCTATTACCGATTTGTTCGATTCTCCTTTTGTAAAAATACGTGAAGCAAAAGATATGGGTAACTGTACTCCATTGTGCTCCTGGCTGAGAATGGCTCCACAAGCGGTTTTGCTTGCATCAGTCGTAATGCAAAATTGTTTATGAAAATCGGGGTATTGTAGTATTTGTGGTTTTAACAGCATGTTCTTTAAATATTCAAATGCTTTTTCACATTCGTTATTCCAATTGAAAACAACATGTTTGCGAGTAAGTTTTGTTATGTTTAGTGCGTGCTTAGCGAAATTAGGAATGGAGCGCCTGCAATAATTGCAGAACGCTATAAAACGTTTACAAGCTTCCGCATCCGTTGGAGTGGGGTATTCTTGAATTATTTTGAACTTGGTATCATCTGGTAATATTTCGAAATTGGTACATTTATGTCCCAGAAAGGTGACCTCAGTATTAAAAAATATACATTTGTTAGGATGTAGCTTTAAGTTATGTTTACGACAGGTTTCGAATACATCTCTGATATGTTTAAACATATGCTTTTCCGAGCAACCTATGACGATTAAATCATCCATATAGAGAAAGGCCTGTTGTGGTTTAAGACCTGCAAATGCTAGAGACATCATGCGCTGAAAGGAGTTGGGCGCAATTTTTAGCCCGTAAGGCAAACGAGTGAATCCAAATGAACCTTGGTCGGTAGAAAACGGGGTGATATCACGTGAACTTTTTTCTAACTCGATCTGATGAAAACCAGACATTACCATTCGCCATCTTTTAGTATTTTCACCAGGTAAATTTTTCTTCGGAACTAACAGGACTGGACTATTGTATTCGGAACAGGATGGTTCAATAATTCCGTCCACATGTAACTTATGAACTTGAGTGTCTATTTCAGCCTTTTGAGAATGAGGTATTTGATAGTTTTTTATATAAACAGGTGTTTTATCAGAAACTCTAAGTTTTTGTTTGTAAAAATTGTTTTCTGTGATTTTCTCGTTTGAATAACTTAAAATATTTCATTTCTCTAAGAGTCGAAATATTGATAGATTCGAAATATTGATTTTTTAATACCAATTTTGTTCTTCCCGAATTATAAAACAGTTTTAATTAGCAAAAAAAACAACGTTATTTTTATGCAGAAGAAATATTTCAATTTCCCAACCCTGGAAACGAAATTTTAATATTTTTTTACCATTGCAACTCTTAACACGTTAACTGTCCACAGTCCATATATGGGCTATGAACGGAAAGCACCAGCAGTCCACTGACCATATGTGGGCTGTTTACCCACACAAAATCAAAGAGCTTTAAAATTGTGGACGTTGAGAGAACATCGTTTATTTGACTTGAACTTCATACAACAGACCATAAAAAACAAAATATGTGCTGGGGCATCTAGGAAATCTCGTTTTTTTTACGTGGAACTGACAGTTTGGATTGATAGAAAAAAAAAAACAAAAAATGTTGAAAGATATTATATTTATTGAAAAAAACAGAACAATTATTACGGAATATTCTTATGAACTCTTTGGAAACATTGCAAACAATAGGGCTTAGTACAAATATTGTATATTTGTGCGACTTTTTTTGCTTCATTAGTTACAGCTGCTGCTGTCTCGCCCTTCAGTCTATGTTCATCGGAATCGGTTGGTGAAATTGAGTTTGGATCGCCAAATAAATTTCGATATGAGTGGTTGGATTTTCAGGAATAAATTCGGGATCTGTTATACTGTCGTCACTATCAAAAGAATATACATCACATTCTTTCAATTGACTTTCTGTAGCTGCTCTTGAGGTATTTCTTGGGGCTTGATCGACAGCATTTATTGCAATGTTACTATCGTCGTCGTAATCGGAATTAGTTGCTGAAATTGGTTGTGGATCGTCCGGAAGAAAATCAGGATCTGCCATATTATCCACACTATCAAAATCAGATACATCATACTCGTATTCTTCTCCATCCGATGAACTTGACTCATTAGCTTCAAAATCACTTTCTTCTAATATTCTTCTCAATTCTTCGTCCGTATATTTTGTTTTTCGACTCATTATGGCTCAAAGTCTAATTAAAAGTATTTTATTTTGTTTTAATGAATAACGCTGTTTGTAAAAAAAAAGAAAATCGCTATAGAAAATGTATTATAACAGCTAAAAATATACATGTGGTCTGTGGATTCTGAAGGCGATTTATAGAAGATTTTGTTTCATGGAGTCCACAGCCCATATGTGGGCTATTAACAAAAACACCCTTTTAACTACTTATATACATTTTAAAAGGTGTAGATATTTATATTTATTGGAGCTTATCCGAAATACACCGATTATGCAAAAAAAAAATCGGACGTCTGGGGCACTCCTCAGTTTTTACTTTGGACAGTTAACGTGTTAATGCGGCATGAAATAGTTTTATTTAAGAAAAAGAAGTACTTTTTCAGTTAAGGGTCAGTCATGATTTGTACAGGGCACACTCATACAGGTAGGATCGACAGCCCAGTTGATTATTTTGTTGTTGGGAGAAATTCAAGTACAAACGTCAAAAATTGTTTACATATTTATCCACATACAAAACTTAAGAGCAAATGTAAAAACAAACATGTACCTATATTTGTTTTTGTACTTTTTCGTTTTGTTTTGCTCTACACATTTAATTGTAACATTTGAATTAGATTTCACAAAAACAAAATGCTTGTAGTTTTGTATTGTTGTACAGCCGCTCCTACCTGTATCAGTGTGCCCTAGATATGTATTTTCCATCACTGCTATAGATACGATTTTACTTCTAGGGACTAAGAATAGAGCATAACTTCCAGCTAAAATAATCTAGTCACTCTAATCAATTATTTGAAATTTATTATGAAACGTCGGGACGGCGCGCACGCCATTCCCGGCTATCAAAAATTACACGCAATTTAACTAGAGAGCTTTTTGTGGAAGTTAAAAAAAACTATTTTTGTTATTAATACAACTTTATTCGAACACCTTGCAACTTAGACTACTTTATTACAATTTGCTTCATTATCATCAAACTTCTTGTTGACATGTATTTAGCTTAAAATGTGTTTTACAATTTTGTTTACTTATGCTAAATTTATTTTATTTTAAAATTAATCTGAATTGAAACGGAAATACAAAGAATGCAGTTTTGGCAATATTTATTAAAAGTTACTGTGTTAAATTGGGGCCGTTGCACTTCTTGGAATTGCGACCGAAATATAGTATTGACTTATAATTTAGTTTTAATTGTACAACAGGAAATGATGTTTTCTTTATGTTTTTATACTTTGTATTTTTTCTATGAAATCATCAATAGGGTCATTCTTTAAGTATGTAAGTGTATTGGGATTTCTATATATAACTTCTCCCTCCTTTAGACCAAAATTCTCCTGAATTTTGTCATTTAATTTTATTTTTATATATTTATGTTTAATACAAAATATACAACATAAAATTATTATCAAAATAATTATTAATAAATTGCATCCGTATATTACTTTATTATGGGTTTTCAAGTTAGAAATGTTTTTAAAATTTAGTTCATTTTTTTCATCTAATTGTTCGAAAGTAAGTTTTTCCGTAAAATTCTTTATATTGTTGTACTGCAAACTCATAATATTTCCTTCAAATTTTTCAACTAAATTAGAATAATAATAATCATTAATTTTTATTGAACAATTGTTAAATTGAATTAAATTATTTCCATTTAAAATAGTGTTGTTTTCATTACATGTATTGTTTACAAATAAATTTAATGCGTTTTTAACCATTATTGTTTTTTCATCTAGCGATATAATTTCTAATTCTTTGTTTGTTATTAGTTTACAATTTTTTGTTAATATACAATGAGTGCTGGGTTTTAATTGTCTGAAATGTTTATTCTCTTCAAATTGCATAGTTTTATTTTCATACGTAAAAATTTCTTCTATTCTAAATTCTATTTCTTTTTGATTTTTATTTGGTAATGGTATAATTTTTCTTATTTTTACTTGTATGAATGATTTTGGTATTTTAATGCTTAATATTAAATAAGTATTAGTAAAGGTTGCTATTCCTAGTTGCAAATATTTTAGTTTATTAAAGTCAATATTATATTTTTCAATTTCATGATTTGTCAAAATATTTGGATGAACTAATCCGTATTTGGCTGAGACTACATTGTCTTGGATTTGTTCTATTTTACTTTTTATTAATTGGTTTTTTGACATCTGTTGTAAATACATGTGTTGTTGGTATTCTTCGTCTATAATTTTATTAATAGCATTAATACCTTTTTCAATTTCTTTCCTATCATCTTTTACAATATTTTTTATTTGATTTATAGCTAAACTAAAGTGATTGTTTATATGTATCTGTTCGTCTAGTGTCTTGTCAATCTGTGATACATGTTTTTGTATCGTTTGTCTATCTTCATCGTCCATTGTTCCAATTGTCCATTTAGCTACAGTACCTATTGCATTTATAAGTCCTCGTTTTTGTCTTTTTTCAGTTGGTACTAAAGTTAGTAATTTATTCCTTGCTTCTAATAATTCAGCTTGTAATATGTCCTTGTTACTTGTCTTTGCTAATATAATGTTGTCCGTCATTTCGTTAATAATATTTTCTATTTGTTTAACGTCAATTATGTGTAATACTATATCACTGTCCTTGACTATTTCCTGGTCTCTCATTTGTAGGTCAACGAATCCTGTTTGGTCCACAAGTTCAGTTAGGGTCATTCTGCTATCACTCGGCTGTATCGCAGTTAGCAGAACCAGTATCATAATTAATGTCTGAAAATTTTAGTGGTTTTTTAATGTTGATAGGGTGAACATTTTCTAATTTTTCTTTCCTATACCTTGGCTGTTCTTTATGCCTAACTGCCTTATAATTTTTAATAAATCCTTCAGGCCTTTTTTCCTCATAATTTTCCCTATTTTCATTCAGTTTATTTATAATTTTATGTTTTGCTGTTTCTAAGTTCTTCTTTACTATTCCGAGGTCTATTTTATTTTCATGCACTTCGTTTGGTGTACATTTTATTGTCGAATGGAATCTGTTGTTATAGTTTCGAATTGCCTTCTGAATTAGTTGTTTCACTGACAGCCCTTTTTCTATCTTGTATAATATCCTAAACTTTTCCGCTATTGTACTATGAAACCTTTCAATATCTGAATTGCCTGTATGGCTATTAGGTTTTGTCAAGTGAAGCTCTATATTCTCTTTGTCTAAGAATTCTTTTATCCTTGCTGCTTTAAATTCATTGTCTGCAATTATTTTCCTTGGTTTCCCCAATTTAGCAAAATGATCTTCTAGTTGCTCAATAATAGTAATATGATTCCTGTCGTTCAACGCATAGGCTGCGCCGAATTTTGAAAATTTATCTATAACTGTTAGAAAGTGATATCTTTTCATGACGTACGTATCTACGTGTATAATTTCGTTTTTATTTGTTGGTGTCTCTGTAAAATTTAACTTTGGCTTGATTGGTTTTCTATCGTACTTTACTTCTGGACAAATTTCACATTGATTTATAACTATTTGGATCAATTCCATTAATTTTGGATAATAGATCTTATTTTTGATCTGGTTGTATGTTTCAAGGATACCTGAATGCATACTCTCTCTTATGTGGTATAATGATATCTGTTTAACTGCCTCCACTTCAGTTTCAACGTCATGTGCCCGCATAGTGCACTTAGTGAAATTAACTTGATTATCGTTTGAATACATACTTATTAATTTTTCCTGTACTATATTATAGTTATGTTCAGATAGTTCCGAAAATATTCCTACTTTCCCTTTTGATATGTATCTCCTAAAAATTTCTCCCATTTGATCAAAATCACTTTCAGCAATAAATATAATCCTTTTTCCATGTGTTTCCTTAAATTCTTCTATTTTGTTATTTGTCAGAATTATTTGTGTTTTATACTTGTTCACAATTTCCTCTTTTATAAAAAAATGATCGCCCAATTCTTCATCGGCTGAATGTACTGTTGCCATTGTGACGTCGTCTTCTAAATTGTTAACTGAAAAAAAATTTAATATGCTGTTATTCTCAGCCTTGGTATCTTTACCCCCCGCTTTTTCCGAAATAGTGTCCTCACTATTTTCTATTCTGCTCAAAAAATCCGCTACTTTGTTTTCTCTTCCTTTCAAGTATTCGATCTCATGCTGAATTTCTGTGGTATTAGTCAATTTGTCGCCTTCTTTATATAGTAATTTATTATATCGCTTCAATAAATTAATAATTTCTCTACGCTCTTCCTCATTCAAATGATCCAATGCAAGTCTTTCCAAATTTGAGTCACTAGCCTCGAGATTACAGATTTGTTTAAATTCATAAGGGTTGTTCAAAAAATTACTCACTTTTCCGTTAAGCGTTATTTCTCCTTTTTCAATATTTATTTGGGAATTTAGAAAATTCAAAATGTCAATTCCTATAATAAAGTCATATATTCTTCCTGTTAATGGTGTGACCTTCCAACGAATCCTTGCGTTGTTAGGCAGATTAAATTCATTCGGTGCTTCTGTATGTACTTCGTAATCAATTCTATCTTTATTTGTTAGTGTGCTAAAGGTAATTTGGTGTCTCAATTTAATTTTTTTAAAATCATTTATCTCACTAGTAATTAAGCTGAGACTAGCTCCAGTATCTATTAAAGCTACATATTTTTTATTATTTATATTAAGTGTTATTTTTGGCAAGCATTCTGCGGCTGCTTCATAAAAAAAACCGTGTTATTCACTTCCTCACAATAATTAGTTCCAAGTCCTTCTGGGCTTTGCCTATCGTAGTTTAAGCGATTTTGGCCAAACTTACGATTAGGGTGTCCTGCCACTTGAGGATCGTAACAACTTCTTTCAATATTGTCTACCTCCATGGGTTCTATTCGATTTGGTCTAGGTGGATTCCAACGAGCTTGGTTGGAATTCGGTCTAGGGTGTCTCATTGGTTGCCACTGTTGAAAATTCCCTGAGGCATTATTATTTCTAATTTCATTTTGGAATTTATATCTACCCGAATTATTAAAAGAATTATTATTGAGACTGTTCTGTTCTCTGTGTCTATAAAAATTATGATGTTGTCGATTATTTTTGACTTCTCTATACTGATTATATGTTCTATCTTGATTATTAAAATTTGACCTCTTATGATACTGATTCTTGCGGTTCCCTTCTCTTTCGTATTTTTTATATTCAGGTCTTATACAACTGTCCTCGAATCTCCTCCTATTCATTATATCAATAATATTCCCTAAGTTCCGTTCATCATAAATTTTGTCAAGTAGTATACCCTGAGTCATTTCCTTAACTGTGTTAACTAATAAATTATCTATACCTGATAGGTCAATACAATGATCTTCTCGGTAATAAGCACTTAGTTCGTCTGCTTTGTATTTAATATTTTGTATTTCAATACTTAATTCACTTACATTATTTATTCTTAAATTGTAAATCCTTTTGTATATCTGGTGGGGTTCAATGTCTGGTCGGTATCTCAGTTTCAGCGCTCTTTTTATCGTCTCCCAGTTGTCCGGTTGTGGGATGTTTATAATGATGTTCTTGGCTTCCCCTTGGATACTTCTATAGTAAACTGCTTTCGTCGCTTCCTTTTTCATCTCTTCATTTGCAATAGTACCCAGTAGGTATTCCACGTTGCTGATAAATGAGTTTATTGTTATATCGCCAGTTCCTGTGAATGTTGGAATATGTGCTACATTTTTATTTATGTGTTCCAATTGATTTGGTTGCCGTTGTTGAAGTTCCATATAAGCATTTCTTAATTGTTCTAATTGATGTTCTCTGCGATTTAATTGTTCTAATATGTCAGCTGGAAACATGTTCGGCAGAGCCTGTGCTCCATTTTCCTGTTGTTGTTCCATTCTTCTTCGTTGATCGAATCTTCGTTGCCTTGATGCTCTAATGATGAAGTATTTTGATTTTTTCTTTCACAAAAATAATTTTGGTTTTTTCAAGTGGTGTTCAAATTCTTTTGTCCACTACACTTTGCTTTGTTTTGCTGTGGTATTCAATTTACAACTGTTCACTTCACTTTATATGTTAGCGTGGAGTTTGGTTGAAAAAGTTTACTGCATAGCGTTTGTTTAAGTGGTGTAAATTTTTTCCTTTTTCAATTTTCTGTATACTTTTAGTATTACGATTTTGGTTTTTGGAAATAAATGTTCACTGCACTTATAATTTTAATTTATTTATTATGTTTTATATTCTGGAGGGTCCCGTAGGATTCGCAGAATATATATTTTATTTTTTTATATAAATTTTATTATACACTTTTTTGAACTATTCGTATCACTGGATCCCTTTTATAATTTTTTCTTTTGGGATCCTACCGACTGCGCCATTTAACTAGAGAGCTTTTTGTGGAAGTTAAAAAAAACTATTTTTGTTATTAATACAACTTTATTCGAACACCTTGCAACTTAGACTACTTTATTACAATTTGCTTCATTATCATCAAACTTCTTGTTGACATGTATTTAGCTTAAAATGTGTTTTACAATTTTGTTTACTTATGCTAAATTTATTTTATTTTAAAATTAATCTGAATTGAAACGGAAATACAAAGAATGCAGTTTTGGCAATATTTATTAAAAGTTACTGTGTTAAATTGGGGCCGTTGCACTTCTTGGAATTGCGACCGAAATATAGTATTGACTTATAATTTAGTTTTAATTGTACAACAGGAAATGATGTTTTCTTTATGTTTTTATACTTTGTATTTTTTCTATGAAATCATCAATAGGGTCATTCTTTAAGTATGTAAGTGTATTGGGATTTCTATATATAACTCGCACGAGTTATTCACATTAGGAATAATCGCGGAGGTCAACTCAATCGCAAGTGCAATGACCGAGCCTCACTCCGGGGGAACCGCCTTCATGATCACGGTAACCCCTACGCCAGGTAAGTATGCTTTTCGCTCATCAAATTCGACTACTTGTGTTGATAAAACGATAAACGAAATGAGAATTTTATTAATAATGTTAAAATTGCAAAATATATTAGGCACAAGTAGACAATTACGAGTGCATGCATTTATGTATGCGTGTGTGTAGGTAAGTCTGAATGCAGGCAGACAACATTTTATTAAGGGTAAGAATTTGTTAAAACCGTGAGCGGTGTTTCTTGCAAGAAATACAATTGTTTGAACCTTGAACAACAAGTAAGATTGCATTGTCTGCTTAACCGTCTCGCATTTTAGTTATCATTTACTTTATTTTCCCCAAATTCCAAGATTTAATGTGATTTAATTTATTTTGTAAGAACTAATTAACAAATATTTTTTTAAACAGTTTCTAACATTTTGAAAACGATTTCAAATTCCTAATTTTACTAGCAAAAAATATATTTTATGAATTAGTCCGTAAAAATCCTTTTTATTAGCAGATTTTTATATCCTTCACAAAAAAGTGAAAGGGTATATATAGGTTTGTCATTCCGTGGGTAATTTCTTCGATATCAATATGGGACCCCATAAAGTATATATATTCTAGATCCTTATGAATAGCGATGACGATTGAGTGATGTCCGTCTGTCCGTCCGTCAGTACGGTTTTCCCAAGCCCCGAGAAGAGCTATAGACTTCCTTCTTGGACCGTTGGATTGGAAATGAACTTAAATAGAGTGGAACTGAAAGAAAGATCCGATGTACGGTTCCAGAGCTGGGAAGCTTACACCTATTTCTCGACGTAAAATTTATACCAAAAATCAATTATTTTTTTAATGTTTGTAAATTAAACCTATTTCAGGCTTTGGGAAGCCTCAATGGTCTTTTAAAAACTTAAAAAAAAATTTTTTTCCTGGGATGGGAAATTAAAATATTTTTTTCGGCGCATTCCGTATTTTGTAGTACATGTAGTAACTTAAACTCTTAAAAATTTTAAGTTTTTCTTTAACAAAACCTCTTTATACGACATGAAGATTTGCATTGGTAAAAAAAAAAAAAATTTTTAATTAAAATTTCGTTTCCAGGGTTGGGAAATTGGAATTTTTTTATACATAAGAGTAACCAAATAGACAATTGACGTTGTGTTTTTTTGCTACCTGAAGCTATTTTATATTTTAGGAAGAACAAAATTGGTATCAAAAATTCAAAAATATAAAATTAAAAATAAAATTTCGAATCCAGGGTTGGACAAATGCAATATTTTATAGTACATGAAAGTGACCAAAATGGTTAAAATTTTAAAGTTTTCTTAAAAAAAAGTTACTTTATACCTCATGACGCGTTGCACTGATTAAAAAAAAAAACAAACAAATTAAAATTTCGCTTCCAGGTTTGGGAAAATTAAAGTTTTTTTGGCACATTCAGTCTTTTGTAGTACATGTAATAACTAAAATTGTTCAAAATGTTAAGTTTTTCTTAAAAAAAACCTCTTTATACATCATGAAGATTTGCATTGGTCAATAAAAAATTTTTAAGTTAAAATTTCGTTTCCAGGGTTGGCAAATTGGAATTTTTTTTTACATAAAAGTAATCAAAGAGGCAGTTGAGGTTCTTTTTTGCTAACTAAAAATATTTTATATTATAAGAAGAACAAAATTGGTATCAAAAATTAAAACAAAATCAAAATTTCGAATCCAGGGTTGGACAGGTGCAATATATTATAGTTCATGAAGGTGACCAAAATGGTTCAAAATTGTAAATTTTTCTTAAATAACACTACTTAATACCTCATGAAGAGTTGCATTGGTAAAAAAACAAACGAAAGATTAAAATTTCACTTCCAGGGTTGGGAAATTGAAAGTTTTTTTGGTACATGCAATATGTTATTGTACATGAAAGTGACCAAAATGGTTTAAATTTTTAAGTTTTTTTTAAATAAAACGACTTTAAACCTAATGAAGACTAGCATTGGTAAAAAAAATTAAAATTTCGCTTCCAGGGCTGGGAAATTTAAATTTTTTATAGATAAAAGTAACCAAAAAGGCAACTAACGTCGGTTTTTTACTAATTAAAACTATTTTTTTGGTTCAGGAAAATAAAAATTCGTATTAAAAATTAAAAAAAAGTCAAAATTTAGATTCCAGAGTTGGATAACTGCAATATTTTGTAGTACATGAAAGTGACCAAACTGGTTACATATATTAATTTTTTCTTAAATAAAACTATTTCATGCCTCATTAAGAGTTGGATTGGCAAAAAAACAAAAAAAATTAAAATTTCGATTCCAGGGTTGGGAAATTGAAATATTTTTTCTACATAAAAGTAACCAAAAAGGCAATTGACGTTGTTGTTTTTGCCAATGAAAACTGTTTTATAGTTCAGGAAGAAGAAAATTGGTATTAAAATCTTAAAAAAGCAAAGTTTCGACTTCAGGGTTGGATAAATGAAATATTTTATGGTACATGAAAGTGACCAAAAAGTTTAAAAGTCTTAATTTTTTGTCAAGAATTGCATTGTAAAAAAATAAAAATTCGCTTCCAGAGTTGGGAAATCGAAATATTTTTGGTACATAAAGTACACACATAAATTCCAAATTTTGTTTTTTTAGTGAATTAAAACTATTTAATACTTCAGGGAAAATTAAATTGGTATTAAAAATTCGGTTCCAGGATTGGAAAATCGAAATTTTTTGGTACATAAAATTAACTATTTATATACTTTATGGGGTCTAAGATGGATATTTCGCTGCGTTACAAACGGAATGACAAAGTGAGTATACCCTCCATATTCTTTTTTGGAGGGTATAAAAAAATAGGTTTTACTAGTTACTTTTGTGAGTGCAAATAGGAGTGAGCTTTCCAGCTCTGGAACAGTATTTTGGGTTTTCCTGAATTTAAATAGCATGGTTTTTAGGTTAGTTTCCAACCCGTTACTCTAAGAATGAAGTCTTAGCTCTTTGGAGGGCTTGGGAAAACTCCAAACGTACAGACAGATGGATATCGCTTATACATCTTTCGTGTTGTAACATTAAATTAGCTTAAAGTACGTGAATTGACCAATTATTTCAATCTACGGTTCTGATTAAAACAAGTAAAAGTGCTATATTCGGCTGTGCCGAATCTTAAATACCCTTCACAGATGTAATTCTTCTTTCTTTCTTTATTGCCAAAACAGACAGTAGGTTTAATTAAGAGATCAAAATTATGTTATCGGTTAATTTTATATATAGAAAATTTTTAAATTTTTTGGATAGGAAGCTAAATGTTTGGCTTTTTTATACCTAATACCTCTGAACGTCTTTCATAAATCTTATATATGTTTAATTTAAAAACAAAAAGTAAAAATTCGTTTCATGTACCCCAAAAAGTTCTAATTGTCCAACCGTAGAATCGTCTTTAAGATTTTTTTTTGATTTGTAATAACAATTTAACTTTTCATCCATAAGACACCAAAATTAGGAACTTATATGGCTAATTTTATGTACTCAAAAATACGATTTTCCAACCCTTGAACCGAATTTTTAATACCAATTAAATTCTTAGCGAAGTATAAAATATGTTTAATTCACTGAAAAAAAAACCAAAATTGGGAATTTATATGGGTACTTATATGTACCAAAACATTTCGATTTTCCAACCCTGGAACCGAATTTTTAATTTTTTTAATACTAGTTTAATTTTTTCTGAAATATAAAATTAATTCACTAAAAACACAAAATTTGGGATTTATGTGGGTACTTTTATGTACCAAATATATATTTCGATTTTCCAACTCTGGAAGCGAATTTATATTTTTTTACCAATGCAATCCTTAGTAAGGTGTAACATAGTTTTACTTGACAAAAAAATTAAAATTTTTAAACTTTTTGGTCACTTTCATGTACCATAAAGTATATCATTTGTCCAACCCTAGAGTCGAAAGTTGATTTTTTAAAAATTTAATAGCAATTTTGTTCTTCCTGAATTATGAAACAGTTTTAATTAGCAAAAACAACAACGTCAGTTGCCCTTTTGGTTACTTTTATGTATAAAAAAATTTCAATTTCCCAACCCTGGAAGCAATTTAAATTTTTGAAATTTTTTTTATCAATGCAAATAAAGAGGTTTTATTTAAGAAAAACTTAGCATTTTGAACAATTTTAGTTATTACATGTACTACAAAATACTGAATGTGCCAAAAAAACTTTAATTTTCCCAACCCTGGAAGCGAAATTTTAATTTTTTGGTTTTTTTAATCAGTGCAACGCGTTATTAGGTATAAAGTAACTTTTTTTTAAGAAAACTTTAACATTTTTAACCATTTTGGTCACTTTCATGTACCATAATATATTGCATTTGTCCAACCCTGGATTCGAAATTTTATTTTTAATTTTTTATTTTTGACTTTTCGATACCAATTTTGTTCTTCCTAAAATATAAAATAGTTTTAGGTAGCAAAAAAAAAAAACACAACGTCAATTGTCTATTTGGTTACTCTTATGTATAAAAAAATTCCAATTTCCCAACCCTGGAAACGAAATTTTAATTTAAAATTTTTTTTTTACCAATGCAAATCTTCATGTCGTATAAAGAGGTTTTGTTAAAGAAAAACTTAAAATTTTTAAGAGTTTTAGTTACTACATGTACTACAAAATACGGAATGGGCCGAAAAAAATATTTAAATTTACCATCCCCGGAAAAACATTTTTTTTAAGTTTTTAATAGACCATTGAAGCTTCCCAAAGCACGAAATAGGTTTAATTTACAAACATTAAAAAAAATAATTATTTTTTGGTATACATTTTGCGTCGAGAAATAGGTGTAAGCTCTGGAACCGTACATCGGATCTTTCTGAATTTCAATACCACTCTATTTAAGTTCATTTCCAATCCAACGGTCCAAGAAGGAAGTCTCTAGCTCTTCTCGGGGCTTGGGAAAACCGTACTGACGGACGGACAGACGGACATCACTCAATCGTCATCGCTATTCATAAGGATCTAGAATATATATACTTTATGGGGTCCCATATTGATATCGAAAAAATTACCCACGGAATGACAAACCTATATACACCCTTTCACTTTTTTGTGAAGGGTATAAAAATCTTCTAATAAAAAGGATTTTTACGGACTAATTCATAAAATATATTTTATGCTAGTAAAATTAGGAATTTGAAATCGTTTTAAAAATGTTAGAAACTGTTTAAAAAAATATTTGTTAATTAGTTCTTACAAAATAAATTAAATCACATTAAATCTTGGAATTTGGGGAAAATAAAGTAAATGTTAACTAAAATGCGAGACGGTTAAGCAGACAATGCAATCTTACTTGTTGTTCATGGTTAAAACAATTGTGTTTCTTGCAAGAAACACCGCTCACGGTTTTAACAAATTCTTTCCCTTAATAAAATGTTGTCTGCCTGCACTCAGACTTACCTACACACACGCATACATAAATGCATGCACTCGTAATTGTCTACTTGTGCCTAATATATTTTGCAATTTTAACATTATTAATAAAATTCTCATTTCGTTTATCATTTTATCAACACAAGTAGTCGAATTTGATGAGCGAAAAGCATACTTACCTGGCGTAGGGGTTACCGTGATCATGAAGGCGGTTCCCCCGGAGTGAGGCTCGGTCATTGCACTTGCGATTGAGTTGACCCCCGCGATTATTCCTAATGTGAATAACTCGTGCGTGTAATTTTTGATAGCCGGGAATGGCGTGCGCGCCGTCCCGACGTTTCATAATAAATTTCAAATAATTGATTAGAGTGACTAGATTATTTTGGCTGGAAGTTATGCTCTATTCTTACACAAAATTTTTAAGTCCCTAAAAGTAAAATCGTATCTATAGCAGTGATGGAAATTACAAATCTAGGGCACACTGATACAGGTAGGAGCGGCTGTACAACAATACAAAACTACAAGCATTTTGTTTTTGTGAAATCTAATTCAAATGTCACACTTAAATGTGTAAAACAAAACGAAAAAGTACAAAAACAAATATACATGTTTGTTTTTACATTTGTTCTTAAGTTTTGTATGTATGTAAATATGTAAACAATGTTTGACGTTTGTTCTTGAATTTCTCCCAACAACAAAATAATCAACTGTGCTATCGCTCCTACCTGTATGAGTGTGCAAATCATAGCTGACCCTTAACTGAAAAAGTACTTCTTTTACCCTAAATGGTACTTTTTTCAAGAATGCAAAGATAAAATAAGTATTCTTAATTTAAATTTCAGAAAAATTCTGAATGTTTAGTGCGTTTTCGCTTTATTCAGGTAGTGATATAAGAACGTGTATTTAAACTAATTCGAATTAGTTTGATTATAATTAAATTATCTAAACTTTTACATTTAGGGTTTTTATTCTCAAAGTAGGTTAAGTCTAGGGGAGAAAAAATATTACCTGGCAACACTAATATCCATTGATCTAACGCTGCGATTACACATGCAAGTAGTGGCATGCCATTGTTGTATACGTATTATCAACGAAAAATTATTCGAAATAGTCCAATCTCATGCAATTTGCTTTTCTGTCTACACATGCCATTGATAGTTCATTTTCAAAATGTCGTCGAAGCCTTAAACTTCGATTTTGATTCCATTTCAACTTTTTGTTTTGTGTGCTATGTAGAGTTACAGAGTTCACCATATAGGCGCATTTTTGGGGAAAAGGTTAGCATACATATATTTTTATTAATATTATTTTAATAATATTAATGCTCTTTAATTAACAAACTTGCTATTTTTTATGCGAATTTCAAGAAATACTGCATAATAATACATTAAATAAGTTAAAACTTTAATTACAATTTTACTGTAATCCAGAAAGTTTGCATTACATGTTTGGCAGGGTAACATTGATTATCGTTTTGACATTTAGTGGAATGCAAGTGCCAAATTTTTACTCGCATGCAAAATTAACTGCCACTGGAGCTGCCACTAGAAAAAATGTGTGTGTATTAGTAAAAAGTTGTAAGTGTATTGACTTCTTCGAACTGCCAGTGGCATGTGTAAACGCTAAGTAAATCAGTCTTTACCGAACCCACAAAGTTTGCTTCGTATTACTCATTGAAAATCAAATAATCACGCGATTTATTTCATTATAGTTTTTATTTTATTTCTAGCAGTTATTGATTCATTTTTACGCTGTTGGGAAATATTTAACTGGTTAATATAGCCTGTCATGTCACATAGGAAAGCTAAGTGCAGTAGGAGTTTTGGATTTTTTTTCGTAGAGTCGCCTTCTTCCTTTAAAAACTCATGTACCACCTTCCGTAAATTAGATAATCTTTCCACACTTTTTCCTCGACTTAGTCACCGTACTTCTGTGTAAAGAAGTACGTCACAGTAATCAGCTTCAAGACCTTTTAAAAAATATAAACGTTTTCGATTTCTTAACGAATAAAAAATTTTGGATTAAAGGTGTTGCCTTCTTCAGCTGACAACTACATAAGTTGAAATGCATGCTTTCTCATGGGCATTATCACATTCTGTGTCAACGCTAAGTGCGAAAGTTGCCCAGCTTTTAATATTTGAGTATGTTGAATACTGACAGACAGTAAGTTTTTAAATTGTTCTGATTATTTTCTTTTTGTATTGCGTGCTCAGAAGAAATAAAATAATATAAAAAAAATTACCAAATTTAAGTTGAATAAATAAAATGGAGAACAAACAACTTGTTTAATATCCGGCGACAAAGTCCTCATTGTGCAATCTTCTCCGTCGATGCATTAATGTCATTTAGAAAAGGCGACGTACAACGTACGATAGATTTTATATGCCTTGGTCTTAAGGTTTAAAGGTTTTACGTTTCTTGCACTCATTGAGTGGGTTCCTTATGTGTTATTTGCAAAGCAAATCCCCACATTTTCAATGTATGTTTTTACTTGTTTTTTAAATAATTTCTGCAACTAAAGTTAATTTTCATCAGTGCAACCATTTTCAATTTACCACCCCTAAGCGCACACAAATATTTTTATTATTTTACCTACCCCAATTTGCCTTAATTTTAATAACATGTTATTCTCGGAATTCTCATTTGGTTGCGAATTGTAGCAACACAAGTAGTCAAGTTTTAGCAGCAAAGATCATACTTACCTGGCGTAGGGGTTACCGTGATCATGAAGGCGGTTCCCCCGGAGTGAGGCTCGGTCATTGCACTTGCGATTGAGTTGACCTCCGCGATTATTCCTAATGTGAGTAACTCGTGCGTGTAATTTTTGATAGCCGGGAATGGCGTACGCGCCGTCCCGACATTTTAAAATAAATTTCAAATAGTTGATTATAGTGACTTAGAGCTAAATGTTGAAAGCTTTGACTGTTCCAGAGACTAAAGTTACCTTCGGTTGCGTTGCCACTTGCTGTCTCATATTATTTTATGAGCTTAATCAGCGATATGCTATTCGATAAAGGCTTTTTGAAGAGGATCGATTATTTACTATAATTTGGACTATCTGTCGAACTTAGATAGTCGTAAGGAGTACCTTTAGGGAAGTACAGCAAAAAAATTTTTGCTTTTATTTTATTTATATATTTATTTTCGCAACTGCAAAATGTGGGTTACGTTAAAATTTTCTTTTTCAAATAGAGCAAAACTTCAAGGATAGCAACGAAACAGCTTGGTAAGGACAATAACTACCAATTTTAAAATAATTTGATCAAATTAACTGATTTTTCACGCCGTCAAGAAAATCGTAAACTGTCTAACGATTTTCTTGACGGCGGGAAATTCATTAAAAATATTTATCTTAAACATTAGAGTAATTAAAAAATACTACTCCTGTAAAGATTACTTTTTTTTTGTCGCTTAAGATTTTTTGGATTTTTTTTTTGCTATTAGCCACAGTAAAGCTGAAAAGTTTTTATCGCTTTTCCTTTCGTTGTATGGTAATTTATTAATAACTTTTATATACTTTCTATGGAAATACCGGTGCTTCAAAGTCTATTTTGAAGTTATTCGCTGAAAATAGAGTAGCCAACTAGTTTGACTCACTGGTGCAACGACGCACTCTTTTAGCGAACTACACATGCATCCACTCGTACTTCAGGTGTAAACTAAACTGCATCAGGTATTACAGGGAGAACTCGTTCATTAGCCGAACCATTCGGACGTGGAAGATACGTCCTACAGGTATCTTTCCTGCTACAGGAAAATTCAAGTCGAATGTCCACAAACACTACACTTTCCTCCCTCCCGAAGCCATTTTTCGAACATAATGCATGCTTATATGTATAAGAGTTCTGAAATTAAACCATTATTTAAGTATGTTAATTAAGCACATTGCATATATCGCCCACTAAATCATAAACAGTCACTAAAAACTTGTCGAAAGCCCATAAAATGGATGTGCAATGTACATTTACATCCAAAGTCTTTTGAGACATACCATTTAATAATATAATATATTTTAATAAAGATATTCAATAAAATCTTAAAATTTTTATTGTATAAATATGTATAAGAAATTGGTTTTCGAGTTTGCAAACCAAAAAATAATAATGAGATTATTACGTTGCGGCCATTTATTATTAAAAACAATGACTTATTTGAAATTTATTATAAAATGTCGGGACGGCCCGCACGCCATTCCTGGCTTTCAAAAATTACACGCACGGTTTATTCACATTAGGAATAATCGCGGAGGTCAACTCAGTCGCAAGTGCAATGACCGAGCCTCACTCCGGGGGAACCGCCTTCATGATCACGGTAA
Source organism: Linnaemya tessellans (assembly GCA_951800035.1). Lineage (NCBI taxonomy): Eukaryota > Metazoa > Arthropoda > Insecta > Diptera > Tachinidae > Linnaemya > Linnaemya tessellans. Next base: position 36,045,363 of record OX637533.1, on the reverse strand, counting down.
CCCCCACGCCAGGTACTTGACTACTTGTGTTGATACAAATTAAAGGCTTTTGAGAATTACAGGAGAATAACATGTTCCTTAAATTAATTGAAATAGTGGTAGGTAAAATAATAATGAATGTGTGTCTGGTTTTGGGGTGGTGAAATAAGAGTACGCCAAAAAAAATATTTTAAAGTAAACAAGTAAAAGTGCTATATTCGGCTGTGCCGAATCTTAAATACCCTTCACAGATGTAATTCTTCTTTCTTTCTTTCTTGCTAAAACAGAAAGGTTTAATTAAAAAATCAAAATGATGGTATCGGTTACTTTTATATATAAGAATACGTTGAAATTTTTCGACTAGGAAGCTAAATGTTTGGCTTTTCTTATATCTAATACCTATGAACGTCTTTCAAAAATATTAAATATGTTTAATTTAAAAACAAAAAGTAAAAACCCGTTTCATGTACCCCAAAGAGTTCTAATTGTCCAACCATAGAATAGTCTTTTAGATTTTTTTGGTTTTAATACCAATTTATTTCTTCCCGATATATAAAGTAGGTATAATTCAGCATAAAAATCAAAAGTAACATATTATATGGTTATTTTTATGAATCAGAAAATGCCGATATTCCAACCATGATATTGGATTTTTAATTTTTTTGGTTTTTAAAATCAATTTAACTCTTCCCGAAGTATAAAAAAGATTTTATCCATAAAAAACTAAAATTAGTAACTTATATGGCTAAATTTATCTACTAAAAAATAACGATTTTCCAACCCTGGAACAGAATTTTTAATTTAAAAAGTTTTAATACCAATTAAATTCTTAGCGAACTATAAAATATGTTTAATTCACAGAAAAAACCAAAATTGGGAATTTATATGGGTATTTTTATGTACCAAAAATATTTCGATTTTCCAACTCTGGAAGCGAATTTTTATTTTGTTACCAATGCAATTTCTAGTAAATTTTGAAATAGTTTTATTTAAGAAAACTTTTTTTTAACCATATTGGTCACTTTCATGTACTCCAAAATATTGCAGTTATCCAACCCTGGAATCGAAATTTCGATTTATTTTAATATTGGTTACCAACTTTGTTTTCCCTGAATTAAGAAATAGTTTTAATTAGTAAAAAACTGACGTTAGTTGGCTTTTTGGTTACTTTTATGTATAAAAAATTTCAATTTCATATCCCTGGGAGCGAAATTTTAATTTTTGTCTTCTTTTTATGCCAATGCTAGTTTCCATTACTTATGAAGTAGTTTTATTTACAAAAATCTTAAAATTAGCAACCATTTTTGTCACTTTCATGTTCTACAATATATTGCATGTACAAAAAAACTTTCAATTTCCCAGCCCTGGAATTGAAATTTAATATTTTTTTGGCTTTTTTATAAATGAGACTCTTCATGAGGTATAAAGTAGTTTTATTGAGGAAACATTTTAAATTTTAACCATTTTGGTTACTTTTAGGTATAAATAAATTTAAATTCCCCAACCCTGGAAGCGAAATTTTAATTTCTCAAATTTTTTTATCAATGCAAATCTTCATGAGGTATAAAGTGATTTTATTTAAGAAAAACTCAAAATTTGTAACTACTTTTGTTATTACATGTACTACAAAAAATTGCATGTGCCAAAAAAAACTTTCATTTTCCCAACCTTGGAAGCGAAATTTAATGTTTTTATTTTTTATCAATGCAAGTCTTCTTGAGGTATAAAGTAGTTTTATATAAGAAATATTTTAAATTTTTAACGATGTTGGTCACTTTCATGTACTACAAAATATTGCACTTGTCCAACCCTGGATTCGAAATTTTGATTTTGTTTGAATTTTCGATACCAATTTTGTTCTTCCTAAATTGTACAGTTTTAGTTAGCAAAAAAAAAAAAACAACGACACAGTTGCCGTTTTGATTACTTTTACGTATAAAAAAATTCAATTTCCCACCCTGGAAGCAAAATTTGAATTTAAATTTTTTGTTTCTTTGTCAATGCAAATCTTTATGACGTATAAAGAGATTTTGTTAAAGAAAAACTTACAATTTTTAACAATTTTAGTTACTACATGTACTACAAAATACGGAATAAGCCGAAAAAAAATTTTTAATTTCCCATCCCTGGAAATTTTTTTTTTATTTTTTAGTTTTTAATAGACCATTGAGGCTTCCCAAAGCACGAAATAGGTTTAATTTACAAACATAAAAAAAAATAATTGATTTTTGGTATAAATTTTGCGTCGGGAAATAGGTGTAAGCGTCCAACCTCTGGAACCGTAGTTCGGATCTTTCTGAATTTCAATACCACTCTATTTAAGCTCATTTCCAATCCAACGGTCCAAGAACGAGAGTCTCTAGCTCTTCTGGGGGCTTGGGAAAACCGTACAGACAGACGGACATCGCTCAATCGTCATCGCTATTCATAATGATCCAGAATATATATACTTTATGGGGTCCCATATTGATATCGAAGAAATTACACACGGAATGACAAACCTATATATACCCTTTCACTTTTTTGTGAAGGGTATAAAAAGAAATAATATTAAAATAGAAATAAGTTTGTTTTATGTTTATTTTAAGCATTTCCATTCTTGTTGTTGAAATGCAAACTATTTTGAAACAAAAAATATTAGCTTTGTTCCAAAAAGAAATATATAATATTTTAAATAAAGGCGTATATTTTATTTGCAAAAAGCTAATATAAGAAGCATTCTTATTATAATATTTAAAGTTTAAAAATGCAGTATTTTAAAAACGAAAATGAATATCTTTTTTGGTTGATTGAATGTGTAGTTTCAGAAATTGGTTAATAGACATCAAACAAATATAATCATTATTAAAACGTATCGGTAAACATTTTTGTTAAAATATTAGTACATATAAGGCATGTGATTGGTTTCTGTACCTCACGCACTGTTTTCGCATTAGAATTGAGAAAATTAGTCAAGTGAGTGGTAAAACCATTTTTGAATATTAAAATTCAATTTCCTATTGCTATGGTGGCGCGAAAATTCTCTTGAGCAGATACTTTCTGCACGGAAATCCTACCGAACCAATTTGTTTCTTAGGCATCGGATTCCAAGAATTGCAAATTGTATTATAAAAATGTTATTTTATTGTAAAATTTTCCAAGATCTCGCTCTATTCCTGTGATATACTTTAAGTTATAAATAATATTACGAAATCTCAATACAGGTAACGTGGATTTTTGTTCAGAACATTCCAAATAAATTTTCGAACTAAATTTTCAGGTCTACATATAAATTAAAAAAGCCCGTGGATAAAACCGAATTTGAAAATTATTTTAGGGCACTGCTATTTACAAGTTAAATATATATTGAACGCGATCCAGTATCGCGATATTTATTGAACGTGTAGCATGCAGTATTGATGGATCGCGATCCATATCACAGAATGGCCTAAAATATGGAATCCAGATCGGGGATCGGGGACCGCGGATCGCGTGAACTTGCAGCATTTTCATGATATTAGATCGCGACACGTTAATAAGAAATGAAATAAAACAAATAAAATAAAAACGCAGTGCAAAAAAATTAACAAATAAGAAGTAAAAAAGTTTATTACAGTTTGTTTTAAAAGGGTGGGTAATGGCAGAAGATAGCGAAAGCGATTGGGTTCTGTCGGTGGAATCGGAATTAACGACCGAAAAAACTATTTTGAAAGACTTCACTTATAATTTGGAGTCATTGCCGGAGTTGTGGGACTCGTCGGCTAAAGCTTTTTTTTGGTTTTCTTTCGACATTTTTTTAATAAATGATCCGCACAGCACAAAAATAACGTAAATACTGACGCGATAAATATTGAACATGTAGCACACGCTCGTGACCCATCAATCCATTAAAATGGATCGCGATCCAAATATCAATATAAATATTGAACGTGTAGCAGTGCCCATATAGTTTTTGTTGCAAAACTATTACCAGTATAAAATATATTTGAATGTAATGCAGATAAATTGGTTAAGATTGGTTAAGGAAATCCCGCTTTAAAATATGTTTCTTTACTGGGATCATTTAGTAGGTACATATTTTTAAATATTCACGATATATACATGCATTAATTTTTAATTATACTTATAACTAAACCTACGTGATCCAAAATAAACGAACGTTTTGAATTTTAAATTAACAGCTAAGGCGAATTACGAGAGAACACCAAAAACATACATCGAGCCGAATTCGCTGTATTTACCTACACATGCACGTACTCACGCATCCAACAAGTGTTTCATGCAGCGCTCTCATTTTGCATTCTGAGATTTTTGTTGTATAAATGAACCAGTGTTGCCATTTGCCAAGTTTTTCCTTGTTTTGCAAGTTTTTGAGATGCGAAAAAGTTTTTAAATTATATGCAGTTTTTTTTAATAACTTAAAGTTTGGAATTAATTTTATGACTATATGGATTGACGATATTATGCACATAATACAATGAAACGACCTTATATTATTCACTCCTTTTTTATACAACAATGTTGATTTGTTTTTACTCCCACCAAAAACAATGACACTGTAATTATTTTAAATTGAAAGTTTGCAACTTAGGTACTTCGTTGTGAATTTTGTTTTATATTCAGAAGGACATGATAAATATTCCAAGGCACAAAGCAATGTCAACATCAGTTTTTAGTTATTCAACTTACACAGCAGAGCAGAACAGCTGTTTTCGGAAGCCGCAATGCTTTCATCATCAGTGAATATAATTTTATTTTTTATTATTTATGTATATAACGTTTACTATACATATGTATGTATGTATAGGTACATATTATGTATGCAATGTTTTTTATGTTTTGTATTAGTTTGAAAAATACGTTTCTTTTTTGTTAATAAAATATTTTTAATAAAAATGAAATCTAATTTTGTATTTTCGTTTATTGTTTTGGCATATTTAAAGAAAAAGTTTTTTTATTAAAAAAACTTTTTTTTCTGGAATGGCAAGTTTTTTGAAAAAAAAATATGGTAACGCTGAAATGCACACAAATAACCGGCATTTTTTCTTATTGCGGTGTTCAAACTTGTATATTCAATGCTACGTTTCATTCCCATAAAATTCATTATTGATAATTTAGAATCTAAATTTTAGAATCTAAAATTTAGATACAAATTTACTTGGAGACTAATTGAGTGTTTTTAAATCGCTTTTTCAAAAAAAAAAAAACGTTAGAATCACATATCATTTTATGACAATTTTCATGTATTTTTCAATATCCCACCACTAGCCAAATATATCTGTCTCACAGTTATATTCCACAATATTTTAAACTGTGGGTAAACGGCAATTTTCAATAGAATTTTTAGAAATTTTAAAATTATGTACCACTTTGGTCGCCCAATAGTAAGAATTATATAATACGAAGCCTCTTCGTAGCGTTGGAAAATTCGTACTATTAGAAAAATTTTTTTCGTATAGCACATCTTCGATTTCTGAAAATTCTCCAGTTGTTACCATGTAGCGGAATTAAAGTACACCAGTAAGGCTAAAATAAAGCCTTATCTTTGCTGTACTAGAACCAGTGCTAACAAGTTAAAAGGATTGAAAATATATGCTGGTCAATTACTATAAAAACCGATATACAAAATTCAGAACTAAAATAACACATAGATTTTCCCAAAATTTCCCACTTCAATTCTAAAGAAATGCACATAATATATGTATTAAACGAAAGGATTGAGTGTATTTATCAAAGTCCATAGACTTAGCAATTGTAAAATTATCTGTTGTCGATATAAGCGCAGATTAACAAATTTCGTTGATGATCTGCCGGTGTTGCTTATGTGAGCATATATATTTCCATAAATTTAAAATAAAGTGTGCCCAAAATTAAGGTATAATATAATATTAAAAATATTTTCATTTCAGTTTATTGCAGCTATATTTCGGTTAAAAATTATATTAGTCAAGTGATTCCCATACTGGCTCTGCAGACTTCCAATCTTTTACCAAAATTATCAGTGACGTTTTGAAATAGACTTTTGTCGATGGGCGATATCTGCTCGATAGTCTGTGTTCAGACGAAGTCTTATTTTTAAAATTGCTAGTCTATAGGCGATAAGTTTCATTCGTAACGCGTATTTACACAATTCTGTACAACATGTATTTAATAAAAAGCTTGCGATAGGTGAACGCCGAATATAGATCGAAGAATAATAAGTAAAAGTATTATCCATAAGACTTTCATCGTCTGAACACACACAGAATGTTGGTTTTAAGCTATTGAACTTTTGTGCGATCATTGCTGCACTTTCCAACAAAAAATGTGTAAAATCGAACAATCTTGGTAGTCAAATTACTCCTCTTTTAAGAGAAATAATGGAATTTTCGAACGAGAAATAATTTCTTCGTGTAAAGTGAAACTAACTGCCTATTTCTCATTGTCGAATGAATTCTTTCTTTCGTATAAATACATTTGAAACAAAAACAATTTATAAAATTTTGTTTTTGTTTTAAGTATATTTGTACGAAAGAAAGAATTCATTCGACAATGAGAAATATGCAGTAAAACTAAAATTACAAGTAGAAAAAAATGGCAACCAACATTAAAATAATACTTCAATTTGGGCACTCTTTATTTGGATGCAATAAAAACATAAAAACAGGTATGTGCTATAAAAATGAGAATATTATAGAAAAATAGACTCCTTTATACGAGACGATTATTTTATTTCCTACAAATTTTGTAATCCAAGAGAGTGTTAATACCTCAATTAATTAAACATGTTATGTAAACACAAAATCAGCTGTTTCAACTTTTGTTGTAGAAACAAAAACTGGTGAGTTAACCGTTACAAATGCCCATACACAAATTACATACATACATTTGAAAGTAGTATAAATTAATAATAGTGTTAAAAAATTAGGATCATTTTATATGAGCGCTTTTCAGCTTGTTAAGGTCTGATGAAGGGTTTTGTGGTACTGCATTGCTGATAATGTATTCATATATTTATTTCACTGGCAGTTTATACATATATGTACATACATACATACATACATATGTACATCCATACATACATATGTACATGCATATGTTTCAGACTTGATATCACATGTATGGATGTGTGCATATGCACGAGCGCCTATAAGATTTTCAAATATACATGAGTATAAAATGGATTGAAACAATATGATTTTTCTCATATTGATATACATACACTCATACACACATACATATGAACATGTATCTACTATCCGCCGGTTAGTTTAGGTCAGTGTTGCCAGACATGGCGATTTTGGCGATGAAAATTTTGAAATGGTGATTAGCGGTATTTGAATTCATTGCCGATAAATATATGTATGGAATCTGGTATTACAATATTTTCTTGATAAAATCTACTTCCTGTTAATTAGATTTAATTCGAAACAAATGTACTTCAGTAGCGATCCAAACAATAATAAGGATACTGAAAATAATGAGTACGAAGGTTATGATTCAAAAATTGATATGTATACACGTTTAAGTAAACGTTAATTCTAGAATATTAGATTTAAATAACAACTTTGATCTCGATGTTCATGTTTAATTTATCTGATTTAGATTGATCTTTTGGAATAAGTTATTTTGAATATTTTTTATACCCCAGTATTTATATCTTACGAGTATAGTAAACCGATGTAACTTTTATAAATGAATTGTTGTTAATGTGAAAATTTTTATAAAATTTTCTTAAACATCAAGTGTTTATGTTCTACTGAATGTCAAATTTAACAATATTTGTAATGCAATTAAAATAATTTTTTATAGCTCGAATATAATGTTTTATTATGTTAGCGACTTGGAAATATTCGTCAAGTTATTTGGCGGGGAGGCAAAAAGAAGTCTGACAGCACTGGTTTAGGTATATGCATACACTTCTACATAATTACGTGGTTGCCAGACTGAATGATTTAAATAGTCATTTTTACATTATTGCAAAAGACAACTTCTTTAGTTATTCAAAGAAAGGCACACATTTACACAATTATACATATTATAAAAAGCCTCACATACTAAACTGTAATAAAACCAATTTTATGAAAAATTTTACCATATCAAAACTAAACCATATCTAAATGAACTCATATTACTGTTTTGATTTAATGGTATAAAATACGTACGAAATTTTATATGGAAAAATATACGTTTAATTATGAACACTCGAAATTTCTCCCTTTCCAGTTTTAAATTTTCTGAGAAAATATATATTTTAACGAACTGGATAATAAGTAGATTAGGGGAAATACGAAACAATTGTTTTGATTTTTGGCAATTTAATTCGTAAAAGAACTTTGCATAAAAATTATGTTTAACATCTTGTACTAAAAGTGGTAAAATAAAAACGAGGATAGTTGTTCACTAACTGCTTTTTAGACCCGTCGTTATTGACGTTACCTCGCGTTCTAGAGGATGATAATGTTCTTAGTTGGTGCACTTAGACAATGTAATTCGTATGGCGCTTTTTGTTTACTTTATTCTTACCTTTTTCTTTATCTCATATCGAATTTGCTGGGGAAAAAAATTGAGTGATATTACAACAGTTCTTTTTCTTATTTACTATTCTAAAATACTTACCTTTTTCCCTGAGGGAAATTGTAATTCGGAACAGGAGGAATGGAAAAGGGAAGAGTTTGTCACTAATAAATGAGTGCGGAATCGCACTCGGAATCTTCGGTTTTATAGTCTACGGGATAAACACTTCAGACAACAGCTAGATGACCTCAACTACTGATAAGCCGAATGCCAGTTTTTGATACTCGCAAAAGCTAATGAGGATACTAAAATAATACTCGCTGATACGAATGTTATATGTGAAATATAAAGACATAAATTGGGACTATTACGTTAATAAAACAGTATAAAAAATTTTAATTGTCATCATAGAATTTTACTTTATTTCTATGGCTTCCATGACATATTTAATTTTTTGCGCAGAAATTTTATATTAGCGAGTGCAATCTAGAGACAGAACTCGTTCATTCGCTCGGTTTGTCTGAATAGGTTTGATCACAGATTTTATCTGAAATGGTCATATGATGGCGCTCGATAGAAGTCTAGTTATGTATATGTAAGCATTCTTCTACAGCAATGCATCTATTATAAAGTAGAAGCTATTCTTTTTGGTGCAATTGCGTTTTTAATTATATACATTTTTATTGCTAATTCATATCTGTTTTTGGTTTATTATTAATTTTTTAGAAGATTTGAGTCTAATTATATAATGTTATTTCCGAAAGAATTTGTATAAATGTTTCAAATTCATATACTTTGCAAGAATTTTTAAGTATATTTGTTTTATATTTAAGACACTAACCTTGCAGTAATCTACATTCATTATATACGAGAGGTTTAAGTCACAATGTGTAACATTTTTTATTGCAATATAAATTAAAAGCACTTATATTCTTGTGCTCTAACAGCCTCTTATGTGAGATGCAGAATAAATGAATGACGATTTATTTTAAGGTAAACTTAAGACCTTATGTATGTACATAGTACATGGTGATTATATATATGTATATATATATATATATATATATATATATATATATATATATATATATATATATATATATATATATATATATATATTTCATATGGTTTGACATGGATATTTCCAAATATCACGTATATATTTCATTATCACATGCTTATAATCTGAGTATGGAAATTAAAACTTTTTGCACTTTTTATTTTTTGACAGAGATTCTCTTCTGAATTGAAATAAATTATTTTTTCTTATAGTTTTTACAATTAATTTTTGTTGCCATTTACTTAAATTGTTTTAAACTTTATGAATTTATTGTTGTTTATAAAATATATTTGAAATATTCTCCAATATGATGTAAGAATATAAAAAATCCTAATACGAGTATTTGCACATCACTAGCATGTACTATTCAAAATATCTAAAATACTATGTCGTTGACGTTTTATTTGGCGATCTCAAATTAGTTCCATGTGGCATCTACATTTGAGAGAAAGTTTTGTTGGCATTGAAACACAATTCGCAATAATTCTCCCATTCTGCTGCCTTTTCATGTTATTGTTCTGGCCAGGGTTGCCGTTGAAAATTTCGAAAAAGTGTCATAAAAAGGGTAATTAAGAAAACAAAGGGTCAAAAAAGGGTATTTTAAGGTAAAAAGGGTCAAGTTTTTTTAAACAAAAATATAACATTTATTTCAATTTAAAAAAAAAGCAAAAACCAATTTTAACAATGAAAGTTATTTGTTGGTGGTCAAGCAATGTCTATATGCATTTCATTGGTGCTTTACCAAATCATCAGTAGACTTTAACCACAGTTTTGTAAAGCTGAAAACCCCATATCTTATGCACATACTTTTGAAAACCATCTGAGAATACACAATTTGTAAATTACAAACTATTTTCAAAAATCACAACAGAATAAACAAGTAGGCTTTGAAACTCATACAAAACTATCCCAACAAATAAATTATATTCGATATTTTAGTTTTATACACCTTTATACAACTAGAAATCCATTGGATAACAAGAAAAGTATTTATAAGGCAAAATTAAAAATAAAATCTAAATTAAACTGTTATGAAATTTTTATTTGATATAATTTCACAATTCTATTTTAAATGAAATTTATTTATAAACATATATGAATATGAGTGGCACGCTAAACTACAAAATTAAAAGGATATCTATAAAAAAACAGTCCATACATATTTAATATATGTGTATAAGAGCTTTTCGCTGCCAAACCTTATGCCGAAACACATACATAAATCAGGGCATACTCACAGTTGATCCTCATTTCATTTTACACAATTGTCAAACTTTATATGAAAAATATAGGTATGCATGGAATATGACAGTCGAATGCAATTTTTATATGTACGCTCACAAAACTAATGTACGGATTATGTATTCAACACACATATACATATAAAAGATAAGTTTACTGAGAACTTTCGGGAGGAATATTGGAACTTTAACTCATATTCAAAAAGGGTCAAAAAGTGGCATACATTTTGTGAAAATGATACAAAGGGATAAATTAAAAAGAGGGTAATAAAAAATGTCATTGGCATGAAAAAGGGCCAAAAGTGATACTTTGGTATCTCAACGGCAACGCTGGTTCTGGCTGAAAAGCTGTTTCAATGTTTAACTGTTCGTATTTTTGTTGTTGTATTGTATCTGAATTGCTAGTTGGTTATTTGAAACTGAAGTCATTTTAGTAGTAACAGATACATTACAAATGTTAGTTGAGATTTATTGCGGGACGCTAGAAAAAACTTCTGTAGAAAATATTAAAAACCCAAAAAAAGTACTCAAGCATTGCTCGGTTAATTAAGTGAAATTTTTTTGTTGATTTATTATTTAATTTCAAATGAAAAGATAGATAATTGTGCGCGTGTGGAAAATAAATTATTTCCGTTCAACATCCATTAAAGACGAAACCAATTCTTGTGTCCTATTATCTTGTGAAGAAGGTGCTTTATTAATTAATATGAATAATAAATTTTTATAGAAATTTATTAAAGTGTATTTTGATAAAATCTTGAATAGTTATTCCTTCACTATTTAATCCATGCGATACTTATTACTATAAATGCAGGTATTCTACATCTCACTTTATGCGGTGTCTTCAATTCTGCCAGCGTCGTATGCACATATACATATGTACATATTTAGATACATACATACATAAGTATGTAGATACATACATACATATAATATGTACATATTTAGATACATTGTATGCAAAAATTAATTTGTGGTTTATATTTTAAAGGTTTTGTATTCTGACATACATAAACACAGCCATATGTACATACATATACTTCCATATGTACATACATATGTATGTACATTTGTATGTATGTATATGTACCCTCCAAGTTTGATTGCTTTCTCAGTTTGAAATTACCAATTAGTTTTGCCGCTTAATGGGGTTTTTTTTCTTTTTTGGAAGTACGCGTGCGAAATATTAAATTTTTATCTACAAATTTAGCAACTTGCACACCATAAATAAGAAAACCATTTATTTATACAAGTACATACTTACGTATACATATCTATATGGATATATGTACTTATAGGTACATATTTATAATATGTGCACATATAAGAATCTAAATAGAATTCTGGGAAGCGTGTATAAATTCATTCGTTGGTTAAAGATGTTTAACTATTTGTTTGTAAACATGTTCCTTAATGTATATAAACAAAAGGGAGTAAAAAGTACAGACGAGGCAAAATATTTGTTCTTCTATTTAAACAAAATTTTAATAACTGAGTATTATGTCGAATTTTTCTTTTAAATAAGTGGATTTGAAGATTGTGGTAATACCTATAATTGAATATATAATCGATATAAAAATATGTGAAATTGTCCTTATTTTGTTGTGAATTGTAAGTGATTAAGAAAAAAATAAAAAAAATCAATGAGTGTTCGAACTCAGCGATGTGTTAACACCTTTTGTTTATTTATTTTATATTAAACCCACAAAAAACAAAGGGAATGCAAAGCAACAGACAAATGTACATACATACATTGTTATGTTTGTACATAAGCTACATACGTTGCTGTCTTGCTGTCTCATTTTTATATATGTACGTATAACCACGTCACTATTCTCTTTGCTATGCATAAGACAAAACCGAATATCAACATAAAACACTTTTTTAATATTACTCCAAATTAATACTCCGAATTGAAACACTTAAATCTCCGCTCGCCGATATCGGATCGCCTTAATTTTTGGCCTAAACTCTTCGTCGAAACCCGCATTAGCGTTTTAATCCAAAAATTAATAAAATATGAATTTCCGGAGAAAACCGCGTGGGAAAATTATATGAAAATCGCCCAATAATCACTTTCAATACCGACTGCCAAGCAACAACAACAAACAAACAAACTCTTACACTTGCGTATGTATTGAAACTGATAGTTTACTGCCCTAGAGGCGCGCGTATAGATGTTAACACATCAAAAATTGCGGGTGGAAATGTAATTTAAGACAACGAGTATATGTACATATGTATACAAAATCAACAAATTTTACTAACTTTCAAGAAAACGTGTACTTCTTTCAGTCTAATTACACTAAATTTGTTTAATAGTTTTGTTAAAATTTAACAGAAAACAAATATGAAAATTCATTTGCACAAATATATTACCAAAAAGGCATAAATATATTACCAAAAAGGCACAAACGTTCATTTGTACTGAATACCTACTTATCAGAAAACAGCGCCAGTCATCGAACAAATTAATACACTGCATATGTAAGTATGTACTCCGAATGCCTTGCACGCGGCAATAAAATTGTGCCCTATTGATTTAAATTCTGGCCCATTTGTTTCTAACGGGTGATTTTTTAACAACTATCTTTTGGGCAAAACTGTTTCTGGAAGCTCTTCTGTTTTCGTGTAACCTGTTACAGTTAAACATGTTCAGTTTGGTTTATAATTTAACGTTGAATCAACTTACAAACCAAAAACTCTTGCAGACTATTGAAGTTTATTATCGAAATTCATGCTCAGTTAAGAAAGTGCACCGTGCTCATTTCTGTTTGCCCAGTTTGGTGTGAAGAAGCAGCCGGCTGGTATGTGACAGAAAGTATATTAAAACTGGACACGCGATTAACATTTATATGAAATCATTTTTAAATATTGAATTATGTAGAATGTACTATTGGCTCAAAAAGATATTTCAAAAAGTCTCCTAAATCTTATGTTTCATTTTAATCAAATCCGAAAGCTCTTAAAAGAAGAGCTAGTCTAGCAGTGCCCTGTTACATATACATATGTATCTATGTAGACTAGTGAATAGTATAGAAAGGTAATATGTAGTAAATTTCCTAGGTTAAAAATCAAATAAGTTGGGGCTAAGTTAAAAAGACATGTTGAAATGGCCACTTCCGATTTCGGAGTACGGCAACCATTCTCAGTTATTTACTGATGAGTATAAAATTTCAAAAGGTTGATGGTATGATGAGTACCCCAAGGACTAATATCGAATTAAAAACAAAATTTGGCAAAGTTAGAAAAATTGGAATTTAAAGCTGCTGCTTTATCAAATTTGTATTGTATAACAAAACCACCCTAGGTCAAAAATGGATGGGCTACATGTAGATTTTTTCTCATGAAAAAATTAATGTTGCTCAACAATTTTGTTTTTAAAACACACATGAAGTTTCAGACGCTTAAGTTTTTATAATAAACTCGACTAAGTTACGTTGTTCACAGTATTTTGTTTAGCATTTTCCAAGCTAAAAATTTCAGTGTTTCATTTCCAGCGGGCAACTCTAGAGCAACTCTTACCGGATATAAGAACCAATTTTTATACATCAAATCCCTTGTTCTTAAAATATAGGGTCTGCTAACGTTTTTTTTTCAACTAGTGCTTATTTCGTGAATGGTAACACTTAACTCATGTTTGATTTGACAGATAATTAGTTTTATCCTTCCGCTGAACGAATATGGTTGACCATCCAATGCGTTTTCGCTTTGCTAATTGGGCCGGCGATCGACTTACAGAAGATGCCGATTTTGCCAAAAAAATCATCTTTTCAGATGAAGCTCAGTTTAATCTTGGCGGGTATGTAAACAAACGAAATTGTCGCTTTTGGGGCACAGAAAACCCGCACGCATACATTGAAAAGCCGACGCACCCAAAACGAGTCACTGTTTGGTACGGATTTTGGTCCAGAGGCATAATTGGGCTATTTTTCTTCGAAAATGAGCAAGGAGTAGCCGTTACAGTCAATGGCGATCGTTATCGGGCCATGCAGCCATTTGAATGAAATTATTTTCCATTATTAATCGGAAGGATTGTACTTTCAAATAAAAAAAGAAATTTGAGAAAATATTCAATAGTTTTTTTTATAGCATTTAAAAAATGTTATTTGGCGGACCCTATACATATATCGTTCATATAAAATACTGAAATATTAATATTTAATTATACTTACATACTTATGCGCTACGATAAGTTGTTTTTTATTGGATGAACGTAATAACATATTATTTTATTATGGAGTATCATTTTCTATTGGGTGGTTTTGGTAGCAGAGACACTTGTAATTGCCTTGTAAAAATCACAAAAAGAGGTAAAAAACTAGTCTTACTTTATTTCTCATCAAAGACTGACATTTGCTTTTGACTTAATTGAATAAAATTTGTTTGTTACTCTATTTAAAAACTGGCCATTGGCTGTTTTTTATTACCGTATCAATAACCAAATTCATAATTTTTTTCGGCTTATTGAATATTTTTCCAGGGACCTTTGAAACTGTTACAACTATCTAGATATTTAAATTAAGGAGCATGAAGTTGTCGGGAGTTGTGCAGTGTTTTTGATGTGTTAACATCTATACGCGCGTCTCTAGGGCAGTAAACTATCAGTTTCAATACATACGCAAGTGTAAGTGTAAGAGTTTGTTTGTTTGTTGTTGTTGCTTGGCAGTCGGTATTGAAAGTGATTATTGGGCGATTTTCATATAATTTTCCCACGCGATTTTCTCCGCAAATTCATAGCCGATTTTATTAATTTTTGGATTAAAACGCTAGTGCGGGTTTCGACGAAGAGTTTAGGCCAAAAATTAAGGCGATCCGATATCGGCGAGCGGAGATTTAAGTGTTTTAATGCGGAGTATTAATTTGGAGTAATATTAAAAAAGTGTTTTATGTTGATCTTCGGTTTTGTCTTATGCATAGCAAAGAGAATAGTGACGTGGTTATACGTACATATATAAAAATGAGATAACAAGACAGCCACGTATGTAGCTTATGTACAAACATAACAATGTATGTATGTACATTTGTCTGTTGCTTTGCATTCCCTTTGTTTTTTGTGGGTTTAATATAAAATAAATAAACAAAAAGGTGTTAACACATCGCCCGTGAGTTCGAACACTCATTGATTTTTTTTTAAATTAAGTATCTAACCACGACGACGAAAGAATTCTTTCTTTTGTACAATTGATTATAGGTTATTTTAGGTTAAATTGGGCGCCCACAAAATAGCGAGGATACTCGGAGGCGGCAAGGCCCATAAGGGCCGGATATTCCGATCGCACAGTATCCCGTAAGGACTCCAAACAGGAGTGCTAACGACTTCTTTTCAAATGTTAGAAGTTGTTTGGTCCTAACACTGCTAAGAGTCTGCAGGTGTGTTGCCCCATATCCTCTTGCGCATTCATCAGCTATTTCGTTCGTCAGCATGCCTTAATGCCCTGGAGCCCTAACTATCTCGACCTGATCTCTTTCAAGTCGAGCCTGGGAATGAATGCAGTCCTTTTTACCACCTTTGAATCTAGGGCCCTAATTGCGACCAGACTATCTACGCGAATGTCTGTAGGGCTGAACTTGATACAGAGCCCATCGTTTCTATTTGCTGCTTAGGTAATGGCACAAATCTCTGCCTGGAAAATGGCTTAGAGGTCAGGTAGCCTAAGGGCCCAAAAAGATCCCCGAACATGTACGGTTGTCCATTTATAAGTCGTCCGTAAAAACCAACGTTGAATTTGGCGAGGTTCAAAGTTTTCCTTCCAGTCTTTCCTACCAGTAGAATTGTATATAAATCGAAAGCATAATTTTATAAATTGTTTTTGTTTCAAGTGTAACTATACGAAAGAAGGAACTGTTTCGATTTAGTGAAATATTATTAAGAAATTCTTTGCTATCGTTTTCATTCCTTTTCAGCTCTGATGTTTAGAAAAGACACATGTGGTAATTTTATACCTTGTTGCCGTGCTTGCTTTTCTTAAAGTTCTTGTGTTTGTTGTCTTTTCCAGCATGATTTTGTGTATCTACGAGATAAACATTAATAAGAAAACAACATGTTTATCTTGGCAACACAAAACGGTTCTTCTATGCGAGGGTACATAAAGAATATAAGATAGATAGACATCCATACGCACATATGCATGCACATACATACATACATACATATGTATGTGCCTCTGTATAAATAATATCGAAAACAAACTTGTTGCAACTTTATTTGCATGAAATGTTTGCCATTGATTTCGTAGTTTGTTGGTTGGCATGCGTGTTACTTGCAGTTAAAATAATTCGTGAGGGTAGTGACAGAGAAGGTTTTGTGACACGGATATCAACATACATACATACACACATCTGTATATCTATATGTATATACATACATATGTATATGTATATATGTATATTTACTTAACTTTTTTGTTCGTTTTACGAAAAAATTTACTCTGATTTTAGTTCAAGTAATAATAGATATCGCAATGGCGATGACGATGATGTAATTGAAACACTAGAAATAACCTTAAGAAACTTATTTTGTAAAAGGAAAATTAATCACCTTCCAAAGAAACAGCAAAACAGTGCTGCCAATCTGTGTGTAATTACACATATTGTGTGTAATTTCTAATTGCAAGTGTAGCTAATGTGTAATTAGTTTCATGTGTGTAATTTTACTGTGAGTTAATTTTTTTCATTAATTTTCAAATACAAATTTTTTTGTCATATACATCCAATCCTTTCTAACTTTAACAAGCCGTAAGTTTTATTTACTTTGTAAACATTTTCACCTAAATACATTATCCTTGATTCAAAAACGAGTTCCTATCTTTGATGTGGAGTTCCAGAATACTACACAATGATTAGCGACAATATAGACTTCAAAATTATGAGAAATTTTAACTCACTATTGGTTAGAAACAGAAGTACCGGCCAAACGTTTTTACTCTACAAAATTCTTTGGGTGCAACATTGTTTCTTGAAATTTGCAAAAAGTCGTTCAGTTTCTTTTCTTCAAACAGATATGAGAAAGATATAACAAAATTACAAAAAAACTTTAAAAATTATGTTGTTTTTAGACTCTAAATTTAGAGGTTGGTTTGGTTCTTCTTAGTGGAACTTTTTTTCCCTCTTGCCCGATTTAGCCCATCTCCGAACTTAACCTGTGCTATCCTTCAATATATTTTTATACCAAATTTCAAGAGTCTAGCTCTTTTCGTTTGGACTGATTCATGATTTCCACAGACGGACGGACGGACATGCTCAGATCGTCTTAGATTTCATCACTGATCAAGAATATATATACTTTATGGGGTCTCAGATGGATATTTCGCTGCGTTACAAACGGAATGACAAAGTGAGTATACCCTCCATATTCTTTTTTGGAGGGTATACAAATTGCCTGTTGCGCTAATCGGGGTGTTGAGTTACCGGTGGTTGCGCAAATTGAGGTCGTACTGTATGTGTATATATTTAAGGCCTAATTCATAAAAAATATTTCATGCTTATAACCTTCTTATTTGACAATTATTGTATTGAAATCTGTATGGAAAAATAAAATCGATTCATATCGAATATAATTTATTTATTGGTTTAATTTTGGATGAGTTTCAAGGCCTACTATGCTTATTCTGTTGTGATTCTTGAAAATAGTTTGTAATGTGCAAATTGTGAATTCTCAGATGGTGTTCAGAAGTATATGCATAAGATAAGAGGTTTTTAACTTTTCAAAACTGTGGTTAAAGTCTACTGATGATTTGGTAAAGCACCAATGAAATGCATATAGACATTACTTGACCACCAACAAATAAATTTCATTTAATATATGAAATATTATTATTTTGAGTTTATTTCATGTTTAATTGTTATTTATGATGAAAAAAATAAAAATTTAAAATCATGTGTAAGTTTTTTTTTCGAATATGTAATTAAGGACCCGCTCATGTGTAATTTCCGAATTAATCACCACAACAGCAAAATGATAATGAAAATAAAATTGTGTTAAATTTTAATTTACTAGTGCACCAGTAACTTTGAGTGAAATCAAAAGGCAGACATTTTTGCAATTCTCTTTTGGTTTTGCCATTTGCATTTACAAGCATGAAAATTATAGAATAACAGAAATTAATAGAGACAGACGAAAAATATTCAGTCGTGTACTACACACACCATGTATCTTTTCAATCCCTTACAACAAAATGGGGTCTTTTTGGGAATTTCAGTAGACAGCTTTAATGGGTTACTAAATAATAAGTGCTTCTTTCTTATCTAATTAAGTATTTTTTCAAAAAAAAGTCTACTCAATAATTTTATACTGATAAATGAAGAAATAGCTTCTCTCACTTGGGCAACCTGAATATTCTCAATATCTATAGATATTGAGAATATTATATCTATAGATCCATCAAAAATGAGCTTCTTTAAAAAGTTCGAGTATGTCAACCCGTGTAAAGAGGATATTGTTTCGTTGTCTATCACATTGTTCCGATTCACATTGTTTCGATTCCAGTCTTTGCTGAATATGGTAGCGAACGATTCTGATCTGTATTTTACTGCATGATTGTGTTAGTTTGTTGTTAGTACCGTTATCTTGTTAGCATTCAGAGTCCAGGTAACCTATAATTTCACTTTTGTGCTTCGGAGCCGACTGGCGACTCATATGTGGAGCGCATGATAATATCTACTGTATTCGTTCAAATCAACTTTTCCTAAGTATGCAATTTATTTCTCCAAGTGTATTTCTATTATTAAATGTGTGTAGTGGGTTGTGGTGTGGAATTTTGTGACTTACTGAAGGGTGATTTTTTAAAAGCTTTCGGATTTCTTAATCAAGCATGAATTTTGAAAACTCATTAATCTGCAAGCTTAGTTCGTTTGTAAGCCGATTCATGGTTAAATTATAGACCAAACTGAACATGTTTAACAGTAATATGTTACATGAAAACATCTCAGCTGGCAAAAATAAAGTTGTAAAGAAATCATATACAATATATATGGGTTATATATGTACAGGGTGTTTTTTATTGAGGTATAGAACTTCGAATTGAAATAAAACACAAGAAAATCGTTTTAATGTCCATCAATTTGGCTTTATTGGAAGGATAATTTTATGCCATTAATGTTTAATTATGATTTTGGGCATGTGGCCGCCGCGGCTGGCTCGAATAAAGCCAATTCTACAGGTCCAATTTTCAACCACTTTTTCGAGCATATGGGGCCGTATGTTGGCAATAGCGCCACGAATGTTGGCTTCCAAGTCTCCTAACGTTTCTGGTTTGTTGGCGTAGACGAGCGACTTCACATATCCCCAAAGAAAATAATCCAATGGTGTCAAATCACACGATCTTGGTGGCCAATTGACAGGTCCATTCCGCGAAATTATGCGCTCATCGAACGTTTCCTTCAATAAATCGATAGTGACGTGCGCTGTGTGGCATGTAGCGCCATCTTGTTGGAACCACAACTCATCCACATTCATGCCATCCAATTCGGGAACAAAATAGTCGGTTATCATGGCTCTATACCGGTCTCCATTAACGGTAACTGATTCTCCAGCATTATTTCGGAAGAAGTATGGCCCAATGACTGCACCAGCCCATAGAGCACACCAAACAGTCAGTTTTTGTGGATGTAATGGCGTCTCAAGGGTCTCATGTGGATTCTCTTCACTCCAAATGCGGCAATTTTGCTTGTTGACGTAGCCATTCAACCAAAAATGAGCCTCATCACTGAACAAAATTTTGCGGTAAACTTCGCGAACTGAACCATTACTTTCGAAATAAATTTGCACGATTTGCAAGCGTTGTTCTTTTGTCAATGAAATGGCAAACCAAACTAAATATTAATCACTTGACACCTGACAAAATGGCCGCCAGTTAAAAAAGTGATGCCAACTTAAAGTTCTATACCTCAATAAAAAACACCCAATACATACATATATACGAGTATATAAATACAAATGCACTTATTCTATGCTTATTTTCCTTTTATTGTTATTCATCATTCATGTTTTTGAGCAACGGATGAAGTCATTAGCAAGAATAAAAGCAAACTGAAGTAAAGCTTTTATTCTATATTTTTATTTGAACTCAAATTAGTTATTTTGCATAAAAATCCACAATTTTACTTTTCAAATTTTATTATCGCATGTTCAATTACGTTAACCCATTTCTAAATACACAGACAACATACACAACGACACGCGAAAACTATTCGTGCAAACTGTGTTTAGATTTGCCTCAAGTGTTTTGTCTAGAATTTTTCTATTGGTTAGTTGAATGCCATTGTGCAGTTGATGTTGGCGTTTGTCTAATGAGTTAAATATCACACAAAGCCGGTTTTTCTTTCTCGTCAACCTTGACCGTTATCTGAAAGCTTTTTGGAAAAGAATTTGGTAGAACGGTTGCTTTCTCTCTTCTTTTATATATAGGCAATCTTTGGAGCACCCTCGTATACATGCGTATGAGTGAACTAATTGCGTTTCTAAATCATTGACATCTTGCGATAGACTATATGCCAGAATTAAGTAAATTCTTAGTCTGCGAAGCTCATCAAAAGCGGTTCTCGTGCATGTACTTCTCATGCATTGTGGGATGCCAGTGAAAAAATTGGAAACATACATAAACTTTTAAACCCTTCGTAAAATCTTTCATAAAATGGAAGGAGACAACCCCAGTTTCTGAGAACGGCGATGAATTGATTGATGAAGATCATCTTCAATGCACATTATCAGTAACAGTAAACGTGGTCCGAAAACGATCTATTGTTCTTCGAATTAGCCGCTCTGAAGGACGACTATGTACGCTATAAAATGGAAGAAGTGCTCGATGAGTTTGACAAATAGAGCAGTTATCTTGATTAAAAATTTCAGCTATTTGTACGCGTTGCTCTGGTGTAAGTCGAATCATAATGAAAATCAAAGCAAACCAAACAAAAAGCTACTATCAGCTGTTAAATGGGTGCTCAAATAAAGCAGTGATGCCAACTCAAAGTTCTGACACTAAAAAAACGCTCAAAAGCAGTTTCTTTAAATATACTTAAATCGATAGAGGTGAATAAAATGTTTTTGGATATTCGTTAGAGAAGTTTTTTTTTGGGGTTATTAAGTGTAAAAAACATTTTTTGATGGGGAGATTTAGGGGGCAAAGGGGGGACGGGACCTAGGACGAAAAAAAATCGGAGAACATCTCAGCTTCGTCATAAAAGCTTCAAAATTAATTTTTTGAGGAATGTATGATTAAATTATACAATTTGTAAAATGTTTACACTATTTTTCCATGTAATGTGTTTATGCTTTAACGCCCACTAAAATAGGAGGAGTCCAAGAATGGATTTTTCTGATTTTCTGGCTGCAAATTCAAGGCTGAAAATTTATCATTTGCTTTGCAAAAAAACTTACGTTGTTTTTTCGAGGTTGGTTTAGTACTTCTTAGGGGAGCTTTTTCTCTTTGGTCCAATTCAGCCCATTTACGAACTTAACCTGTGCTATCCTTCAAAATATATCTATACCAAATTTCAAGGGTCTGACTCTTTTCGTTTGGACTAAATCGTGATTTCCACAGACGGACGGATGGACGGACATGGCTAGATCGTCTTAGATTTCATCACTGATCAAGAATATATATACTTTATGGGGTCTTAGAGGGATATTTCGCTGCGTTTCTCACGGAATGAAAAAGTGGATATACCCTTCAATTATTTTTTGGAGCGTATAACAACGCAATATTAGTACGAAAAAATATAAAGAAGTCAAAATAAAGGGATTAAATGTCTACGAATTTGATTGTAATTTCAGATGTTGTTAAAAAGCAAAACAAGAAAGAATTCTGTTATTTATTTATAAAAATATCATTTTTCAAACATACATAAGAGTTCTCAAATATATCTATATCAAGTATAAGTAAGAACCTCTGCCGCTCCCTTTGTTTTTAATATTTACCTGTGCGAAGTCAAAGTTTGTTTACATTTCTAGCGCGCCATACATGGTGTGCCAATATAAAGTGGCATTTAAATCATTGAAGTGGTTCATGCACTTTGAAAAATTATGTTGAAACATACACTTACTGCCTGGCCCACGATGTCACTCACAATTACCTTTAAAATAAAACAAGTAAAAGTGCTATATTCGGCTGTGCCGAATCTTGAATACCCTTCACAGATGTAATTCTTTTTTCTTTCTTGCTAAAACAGAAAGTAGGTTTAATTAACAGATGTAACATAGTTTTACTTGAGAAAAAAATGTAAATCTTTAAACTTTTTGGTCCCTTTCATGTACCATAAAATATTTTATTTGTTCAACCCTGGAGTCGAAATTTTGATTTTTTAAGATTTTATCACCAACTTTGTTCTTCCTGAATTATAAAATAGTTTGAATTAGCAAAAACAACAATGTCAATTGCCTATTTGGTTACTTTTATATATTTCAATTTCCCAACCCTGGAAGCGAAATTTAAACTTTTTTACCACTGCAACTCTTAATGAGGCATGAACTAGTTTTATTTAAGAAAAACTTAATATTGTCACCATATTGGTCACTTTCATGTACCACAAAATATTGCAGTTATCCAACTCTGGAATCTAAATTTTGATTTGTTTTTTAATTTTTGGTACCAATTTTGTTTTTTATGAACTAAAAAATAGTTGGCAAAAAAAAAACAACGTCAATTGCCGCTTTGGTTACTTTTATGTATAAAAAAATTTAAATTTCCCAACCCTGGAAGCGAAATTTTAATTTTTAAAATTTTTTTTATCAATGCAAATCTTCATGAGGTATAAAGTAGTTTTGTTTAAGAAAAACTAAAATTTTGTAACCAGTTTGGTTATAACATGTTCTACAAAAAATTGCATGTACCAAAAAACTTTTATTTTCCCAACCCTGGAAGCGAAATTTTAATTTTTTGTTTATCAGTGCAACGCTTCATGAGGTATAAAGTAATTTTTTTTAAGAAAAATTTCAAATTTTTAACCATTTTGGTCACTTTTATGTGCTATTAAATATTGCACTTGTCCATCCCTGGATTCGAAGTTTTATTTTTGAATTTTTGATACCAATTTTGTTGTTCCTAAATTATAAGACAGGCTTAGTTCGAAAAAAATAACATCAGTTGCCTGCTTAATTACTTTCACTTATAAAAAAAATTCAATTTCCCACCCCTGGAAGCAAAATTTGAATTAAAAAAATTTTTTTTGGCCAATGCAAATCTTCAAGACGTATAAAGAGGTTTTGTATTACGAAGCTGAGATCTTTCCTGAACGTCCTCTTCCCTACCCTTCTCTCACTTTGCGCCCTAAATGACACCCCACGGCACCTCTCGGAGTGAACCCTACAAAATAGTTTTTATTTACTAAATAATTGAAGAGTATTTCAGATCCGACCCAGTCGAATATAACGTTCTTACTTGTTATACATATTACCGATCGTAAAAGAGCGACGTGAGTTGCTGAGTGACACACCAGTGTGCGATTATGGACATGAAACTCGATATGCAGCTCCACCTTAGAACTCGCAAGAAGGCATTTTTGTCAAACTGCATCCGAATATAATAAAACAAGTGCGCAAATGTTTTGTAAATTTTCCTTTTTGCCTGATAGAGTAAATTTTAGAATTACAATTTGGGGTACAGCCTATAAAGCACAGCAAAGACATTTAAATTGAATTCCTCGGTTCTATTGAACACTTCTTCGAACCTTTTTTGAAAATTCAAAGTAGAAAAATGTTATTATTTTTCTGTACTTTTCCTGCGCTTTTCGATTTTGTAATTAACTTTTGCTACGCATTAACAGCGTTCAGTTTTTAGTGACCTAAATTATACATTACAACGACACTTGAAGTACATTTCAAGTATTTGATCAGCGATAGTCCTTTTTTATGGATAACACTGCAAGTTCCCTTTGGTTTACGTAAACTCTCCCCCAAATTCACTTATCTTAGAGTCATCAATATCAATAATATCTACATATTTAATATTTGAAAAATAACAGACTGCCTCATACGGGGGCAAAAGCTTAAAACATGCCCTCCGCAAGTGAGGTAAAAAGTTCTGAGCGGGGATCGTTCCTGATTAATGGTAATAATTATATATAGGATCTTTAATTAAACGTTTCCTATTTTTAAATTTAAATAAAGAAAGTGTGTCAGATTCATCATCTCTGCATTTGGGCGATGTCATGGGTTATGTTAGCTTTGGGTGCTGCTGTGGTTTATGGCTTTTGCGAATTAAGAAACCTCTGCAAGAAAATGTCTATCGGGGTCAAATAACCCCTGCAGAGTATTCAATGTTTTAAGAGCTGTGTGGCACGTAGCGTTGTCCTGTTTTTTCGGACCGGACGACGTTGGTTTCTAGATCATCCACCCGGCATTTTTTTGTTTTAGTTTCTCATTTTAAATCGAATCGATTTCCAGAATTAGGTAGATTATATATCGCTTCATCTATAATCTTTTTATCCAAATTATTTACAATATTAACGAGTTTTCGTCTCATCCTGATGCCTTCAAAGGAAATGGTATGAGTGCTTTGACTCGTGATTTATTCTTGCTACTTGTCTTTACATTATCGCTCCCACATGAACTTTGTATCTAATTCTAATATATAATTGCAACAACACCCTGGGTGATTCCCTATTGAAAACACTTGCAATTTTGTTTGCCAACAATCACACATACATACATATTATAAACACGCAACTGACAAAATGACACAATATGCAGAGTTACACAAGCACTGATCACGAATGAAAAATTCTGCACTGAACAACTATGTAAACGGCACATTATCCGCATGTGTCATTAATCGTTTTTGAAAATTTACAATAAAAACTTGTTGCTTTAAAACAATAATAAACGGGAAAATTTATTTAATAGCCATAATCAATCGAATGTTTATAATTATTTGGCATGAAACGCCCCTAATTTCATTATTTACATTTGCATGCGTTTGTTTACTCATCATGATTGTCAACTCTCAGGCACTGCATTACATTTCAACGAAAAACAGATTTAGTTGTCACTGTTAAATGCCGTTAGTTTATTAAACTGAGGTATTGAGTTATTTTCGTGTAAATTTTCTGCCTTGTCGTTTTTGCAAATCAACAAATTGAACAGTTTTCTCAAATAAGTCGGTGAAAGTAATCAAATAGAATGGAGAGCAAAAAATCCATAACAGGGAACTGCAAAACTGGCTGTTTTTGTGACTGCAATTCAGTGGATAATTAAACGTCATTTATTTTTAGAATCACTTCAAAGACCAAATTCAGTTTTATAGATCATATTTAAATACAATTTAAGTCTCGTACCAGATCTCTTTAAATTCAACTTAAGTTTTTCATACTACTATTGTTTTAGTTCCCCCATAAATGAAAGGCCGGATCTCTTATTGACAATAACTATATATTAAATTATCTTTGATTAGAAAAGTGTCGGTTTTTAATATAACAAGGCTACTAGCAAGGCGAATTCATACAAGGTGGACTTACTTATGCAACTCTGTGTAAAATTTATTGAACTGTCAAATGAAATGCTTTGGAAAAAACAATGGCCGCACACAAAAACGAAAAACCAGAAGAGCACTTTGACAGCTCAATAATTTTGCCTTGGCAACAGCTGATCACCAATTTCTGAACTAAGGCCACCTGGTATGAATTCGCCTTGGCTACTGGTGTAGAATCGAAAACATCGTGGCGTTAAAATCTGTTTTCGGCCGTCATTCTTTTTCAAAGCGTTGCCAGAAGGTGTTTATTAGAAGTGTGCAAACTCGGTGTTGCCACACTACCGTATGTTTTTGATAGTTTGTTTATATGCTGCAAGTCAGGTTTACTTGGAAATTTTGTAAAGCAGCTCTAAATTGAAGAAAATGTCGGTGAATTTTTTTAGCATTTAACACCCAATTCACACGATGAAATTTATGACGTCCAATTTTCGACGTCGTTTTTGGTTTCATAGCGGACGGTGTAGAGAAGAAAGTGGGGTAGAGAAAATGACTTGATTTCTGACTTCATGTTTTTTTTTCATATTTGTCTTTACATTAATACCTATTCTTTTTGTTACGTTTTGTTCTGTTTTTATTTTACATGTGAAACAATAACAAAAATTAACAAGTAAAAACGTTATATTCGACCGGGTCGAATCTTAAATACCATCTAAATATTTAGTAAAAAATTTAAAATGTTTAACTTGGTGGGACGGAGTTTATTTATATAATATTGTACGTCAACGCCCACTTAAGGGGCGGGGTCCAAAAATAAACTATAAAATGTTTTCCACAGACGATCATTACTGATCAAGAATATATATACTTTATGGGGTCCAATTCCTTTTGTAGGGCACTAAAACTGTACTTTGTCGGGGTCGTTCTGGCAAGGGCTGTGGGGGAGATATTTCACATTTGTCATAAAAATCTTAAAAATAAATGTTTGGGATAATTAAATATAAAATTAAAGAAAACAATTTTTTTATAGGGTCATTTAGGATGCAAAGGGGGAGGAGGGGTAGGGCAGAGTAGTACCAGGTTACGTGTCAGCTTCGTCATTAAAGCTTAAAAATGTTATTTTTAAGGAATGCAGACTTAAGTAAAACAATTTGTTAAATGTTTACGCTATTTTTGCATATAATAACGCCCACTAAAGGGGGCGGGGTCCAAAAACAATTTTTATTTTATTTTATGGCTCCAAGTTTAACGCGTTGGACCTTCTCTGACATAAAAATGTATCATTTGCTTAACAAAATTACAAAAAAAAACTTTAAAAATTATGT
Source organism: Linnaemya tessellans (assembly GCA_951800035.1). Taxonomy (NCBI): domain Eukaryota; kingdom Metazoa; phylum Arthropoda; class Insecta; order Diptera; family Tachinidae; genus Linnaemya; species Linnaemya tessellans. The sequence goes on along the minus strand of OX637533.1, from coordinate 36,017,882 downwards.
TGTTTTTTAGAGGTTGGTTTAGTTCGTCTTAGGGGAACTTTTTTCCCTCTTGCCCGATTTAGCCCATCTTGGAACTTAACCTGCTCTAAGCTTCAAAATATATTTATGCCAAATTTCAAGAGTCTAGCTCTTTTTGTTTGGAGTGAATCGTGATTTCCACAGACGGGCGGACGGACGGACATGCTCAGATCGTCTTAGATTTAATCACGGATCAAGAATATATATACTTTATGGGGTCTGAGATGGATATTTCGCTGCGTTACAAACGGAATGACGAAGTGAGTATACCTAATATTCTTTTTTGGAGGGTATAAAAATAGACATGAAAACCAAATTCATTGTTGAACGCATAGAGTTTTTGGAACCAATTTCAAAAGATAATTAATAAAATTAGACGTCATAAAATTCATCGTGTGAATAGGTTGTAATTGGGCTGGCATACTTTGGTACAATTAAATACCAAATGTAATTTTAGGCTGAAAATTTTCAAACGTTCTTGAATACAACTTAAGTTTATGGAAAAATTAACCATTTTGTTAAATAAGAAATCAAAAACTGAGGTTTAGTCGCTTAAGCCAAGACAAGTGGTAAGTTTTTCAAATTTTGCTTTGCATTTTATTTCGAAAGAAGCGGTTTTGTCATAAGAAATTGGTTGAAACGTGCTGGGAGACAAGCTGTTGTCAATCAGTTTGAATTTCCAAATTATTTTCAATTCTCTGAAAGAAGTCGTTTCTTAGATTGAAATAAGTTGATTGCATATATTTCGCTCTGAAGGTTGCAGAAATACACGGATTAGAGCAACAAAAAAAAAAAAACATTAAAATGTTAAGCTAAGATCACACTATCGGCGCAAAGTACCGATTTTCGTCGGCTCACTGCAATAAAGTCGTAAGTATAAACCAAAATTGCATTATTTCTTAATTAATTGTGGAATTTGGCTTTATTACCAATGCAGTGTGATGCAATTATATCCTTATATTTCATTTAGTTGAAAAATAAGGCAAATTTAGCTTATTAGTTAACCTTATTTCAGTGAGCCGACGAAAATCGGTACATTGCGCCAATAGTGTGATCTTAGCTTTAGATTTACTATAAAAATCTTGGAAAATTGTCTTATGCCGGGGGACACGGTTTTGTCAAATGTCCAGAGTTAAAAGTATAAATATAAGATACATACGTTAAATTTGATGGCATACTTTTGGGAGTTGGAACAAAAATGGTTCGTGTGTTGAAAACACATTGAAGTAGCGCCTAAAAGTGGTTATTGGTAATTGAAGTTTGGTCTGCTTCTGCCAAATTACAAAAAATTTTAAACTGCATTTTAAACGAAAATCGTAAAAATGAAAATAGTTGCTGCTCAGTTTATTCCTCACTTAAGGTAAAGTTAACTTCTGCCATCAGGTACTTCAAAAGCAAATTGTAATAATGGCCCCAAGAGTTTAAAACCAGTACTTTGTATGGAAACCCAGATTTTGAAAGTTTTAAATTCCTAAAGTATACTTTTGTTTTGAGTATCTAATTATGGGCCTAATCGCGTTTTATTTTTACAACTATGGATCATGTTTTATCATGTTGCTAAGCACCTAAAATAGATAATTAGCATTACGATCGCTAAAATGCTTTCGTGTAATTATTGTATCTTATATCGTTGATTTAGCAATTTTATCGCAGAGTGCTCATTAAATTTATTTGATAAGATAAACTCTGCATTGCACTCGTGTTTTTCAGATTTACTGTTTTTAAATTTAATGACTATATGTAATTTCCAAGTGTTTATTTCTGAAATCAAAGCGATAGATACTTAAATAAACACATACATATGGTCACAGAAAATACAAAAGCTCTGTCTAACATTGTAAAAGTTTTCTAGTAGAAGCATAAAACTTGTGTAAATAAAAAATGGAAAGGCAATTCATGTGTATTATATAATTTTGCGATAATATACTGTTTAAATTTTCTGTGACGCGATATTCGCAAGCCAATTTTAACGCTAATAAATCTTTTTGTACTCGTAGTTAATATACTCATGTATTTAAAAAGTATTAGATAATTTTATTAAAAACACTTTAAACTTTATGAAAAATCAAACAACTTATCTGTCGTTGATTTGGTCTCACTAAATGGCTAATGACTTTATGTGCGTTATCAAATAAGTGTGAGAGTACAATTAAACATTTTGCATGTAAAATAATAAAATATGTTTTTCTCTTATCATTCTATCACAAAACAAAAGCTCTCGTGCCCAACATCAGTTTTTCTTAAATTGCCATATAAAGTTATTAACAAAAATTTGTAGAATTATTTTACAGTTTTAATTATATGTTCATGCAATGGAATTAATTATTTGTTTGAATTTAAATAAAAGTCACATACGTTTTAATGACGACTAAACATGACGACATGAAATAAATAGTTGTTTTTATTATCACAACAACAATCATGTTAATATATATTATATAGAGTGTGACACAGGTTACATTGCTGACTTGATTCTTTTTATATATGATTGGACAGAAAGGACACAACAGCATCTTGATAACCCATATTTTAGAGCATTTATAAATAAAAGTTGAACTAAACTGTGTAAACAGTTCGACAAACACGCATTTTTCGTTTACACAAATACAAGCATAATTATGCAAACGTTATTAATTGATTTGAATGAACGCACCGATTGTGCTGCCGCGCTTTTAGAATGAAGAAAAAGGTCAAGTGATAAAACGTGTACGAGGCAAACAAACGTTGACTTTTTTAAAGTTAAATTGAAAACAGTTATTTTCGGTCCATTTGAAGTTTTAAAGTAAAACAAAATTCCTTCTAGGTCCACACTCACTTTTCATCCTCGGTAACACAAGCAGTCAAAACATCTGCAGAATATCAAGAATTTTTGGTTTTCGTACAAACTTCAAATAAGGAAACACCCCAAAACACAACGCAAAAGGTTTGTCCAAACATAAAATTTCCGCATGTTTGTCAAACCGTTTGTGCAGTTTAAGTGGGCTAAAGGGAACAATTTTGTGAACCTTTAAAACTAAAATAAATCTTTAAGATGTTTTAGTAAAAATGCACTTTTGCATTAAAAAATTGTTGAAAATAAGAATACATATGGTAATAGTCCTTTCAATGTTAAAAATGGATGTGTTATTTTTTTTTATGACTACAGAATATAAATCACGTATTGCAATAACATATTTTTTTTGATTTTTCACGTATGTGTACAGATTTATAGAGAACCTTTCCAGCTTTAATTTGTTTTATACTTGATAATGGGATATAAAAAATAAATTGAAAATGAGATATAAAAGTAAATCAGTTTATTCACTCAAGTTTTTTTATACCCTTCACAAAAAAGTGAAAGGGTATATATAGGTTTGTCATTCCATGTGTAATTTCTTCGATATCAATATGGGACCCCACAAAGTATATATATTCTAGATCCTTATGAATAGCGATGACGATTGAGCGATGTCCGTCTGTCCGTCCGTCTGTACGTGACGTGGGTTTTCCCAAGCTCCCAGAAGAGGTAGAGACTTCGTTGTTGGACCGTTGGATTGGAAATGAACTTAAATAGAGTGGTATTGAAATTCAGAAAGATCCGAAGTATGATTCCAGAGCTGGGAAGCTTACACCTATTTCTCGACGCTAAATTCATACCAAAAATCAATTACTTTTTTTAATGTTTGTAAATTAAACCTATTTCGTGCTTTGCGGAGCCCCAATGGTCTATTAAAAAACTAAAAAAAAAAATTTCCAGGGATGGCAAATTTAAATTTTTTTTCGGCCTATTCCGTATTTTGTGGTACATGTAGTAACTAAAATTGTAAAAATTTTAAGATTTTCTTTAACAAAACCTCTTTCTACGTTATAAAGATTTGCATTGGCCAAAAAAATTTTTTTTAATTCAAATTTTGCTTCCAGGGGTGGGATATTGAATTTTTTTATACGTGAAAGTAATCAAACAGGGAACTGATGTTGTTGTTTATTTTTTGCTAACTAAAACTGTCTTATAATTTAGGAAGAACAAAATTGGTATAAAAAATTAAAAAAAAAATCAAAATTTCGAATCCAGGGTTGAACAAGTGCCATATTTTATGGTTTATGAAGGTGAGAAAAATGGCTCAAAATTGTAACTTTTTCTAAAATAACACTACTTTATACCACATGAAGAGTTGCATTGGTAAAAAAAACGAAAAAAAAAAAATTAAATTTCACTTCCAGGGTTGGGAAGTTGAAAGTTTTTTTGGTACATGAAATATATTGTAGTACATGAAAGTGACCAAAATGGTTGCAAATTTTAAGTTTTTCTTAAATAAAACGACTTTATACCTAATGAAGACTAGGATTGGTAAAAAAAATTAAAATTTCGCTTCCAGGGCTGGAAAATTTAATTTTTAAATACATAAAAGTAACCAAAATCAACCAAACGCAACTAACGTCGGTTTTTAACTAATTAAAACAATTTTTTAGTTCAGGAAAAACAAAATTGGTATCAAAAATTAAAAAATCAAAATTTAGATTCCAGAGATGGATAACTGCAATATTTTGTAGTATATGAAATGAAAGTGACCAAAATGGTTACAAATATTAAGTTTTTCTTAAATAAAACTATTTCATGTCTCATTAAGAGTTTCATTCCTAAAAAAAAAGATTAAAGTTTCGTTTCCAGGGTTGGGAAATTAAAATATTATTTATGCATAAAAGTAACCAAAAAAGCAATTGACGTTGTTGTTCTTACTAATTAAAACTGTTTTATAATTCAGGAAGAACAAAATTGGTAATCAAATTTAAAAAACTCAAAATTTCGACTCCAGGGTTGGACAAATTATATATTTTATGGTACATGAAAGTGACCACAAAGTTTGAAAATTTTAGTTTTTTTGTCAAGTAAAACTATGTTACACTAAGAATTGCATTGGTAAGAAAATAAAAATTGGCTTCCAGAGTTGCAAAATCGAAATATTTTTTGTACATAGAAGTACCCACATAAATTCCAAATTTTGTGTTTTTATTGAATTAAACCTATTTTATATATCAGAAAAAATTAAATTAGTATTAAAAAATTAAAAATTCGGTACCAGGGCTAAAAATCAAAATTTTTCGGTACATAAAAGTAACCATAAAAGTTCCCAATTTTGATTTTTTTCAGAGAATTAAACATATTTTATACTTCGCTAAGAATTAAATCGGTATTAAAAGTTTTTAAATTAAAAATTCGGTTCCAGGATTGGAAAATCGAAGATGTTTTGGTACATAAAATTAACCATTTAAGTTTCTAATTTTTGGTTTTCTGGGGATGAAATATTTTTTATACTTCGGGTATAAAAAAGATTGGTATTAAAAACCCAAAAAAATCTAAAAGACGATTCTACGGTTGGACAATTAGAACTTTTTGGGGTACATGAAACGGATTTTTACTTTTTGTTTTTAAATTAAACATATTTAATATTTTTGAAAAACGTTCAGAGGTATTAGAAATAAGAAAAGCCAAACATTTAGCATCCTAGCCGAAAAATTTAAACGAAAAGAATTACATCTGTGAAGGGTATTAAAGATTCGGCACAGCCGAATATAGCACTTTTACTTGTTTTGCTTTTAAATTGTTTCGATATTCAAGTTGATTTTTTTAGATTGAGAAATTTTTGTATATGAAAGTAACATCACTAAAATCAGATGTTTAGCCTGCGGGACATGTCAATTGAAAAACTGCACTGACAATTATTGACACAGTCACTAGTCCTAGTGACTTATAACATTCAGACAATGATTTTTCCTGTAGATAGTTACCATGTGCGTATCATTGCAAATCCAATATTTTTTTATATCTCGGACCAGCACCCAGAGCATGACCTCTACATATGCAGTGCATTGCGCCGGAACTAGAAAGGAGGGGATAGTATTGAGGGGATAGATGAAGAAAGATGAGGAGAGAATTTTTCATGTATTCTGTGTCGTGTAGTCGGTAGCCACATTTCCTATAGCTAGACTTGCGCCGACTCCTCAATTCATTCTGTTTGGAGGAAAATCTAGGATAAATGCACACAGACAACTAATCGTTTACTCTCTTTCGAGAGTTTTGCATCTCATTCGCGATAGTTAATTTCAACACATGCGTTTGAAGGCATTAGTCGTGTACAGTCAGTCACAGTAACGGATAAAACACGTGTTAAAAACATCGTCGGCATATGGTCTCAGTCAGCCCGTAGGTATCGATAACTTCAAAATTTACTTTGCAAAGTATTTCACTAATAATAATTAAAAACTTTCATGATGAGTTGGAAGCCTTTTGAAAGTAAACTAACAGCGACCATTAAACTTTAGGGTACTTTTCATCAGCCTTAATTGAATGTTCTTGAATTTTACGTATAATAGTAAATAGGTTTATTTAAGCTTTTGGGATATTTTATATTAATAATTATTGTTCGATATAATATTGATATTCGCGAATATTATTTCAGATATTCGTATGTATTCGCGAATATGAAGCATTTCATTGGATCTTATTTACAGTCTTTTCACAGGTTTTAAATTTAAAACCTGGTGTTCCCATACAAAATGATTTTGACAAATCCAGCTTAAAAACATTTTTAAATTGGTTCTAACTAGAATTATAACCAATTCTATCATCCGCTCGTTTTTGACAAAAACCTGTGATCAATCCAATGCAATTTTCATGGCTTCGATCATAGTTTCTGGTCAAAAGTTAGCGCATGAGCTAGTTGGACTTAAATCTAACACTAAGTAGACGTTTTTTGAACTCCTTCATCCGTTTGTTTTTAGCAAAAACGTATGATCAAGCGAATGTAATTTAAATCGGTTTGATATAGATTCTTGTCAAAAAGAAGCGGATGAACAAGTTCGACACAAGTCCAATATTTACATTTCAACAAAAAGCATATTTAAAAAAAAATAATTCTTAGATATATTGATATTTCTCAAAATCAACTAACCCGTATCGGTTCCAATTCACAGCAAATCTAAGTTTGAAAGAACCCTTTGAAACGCGACCAGTTTGATCCGATTCGGTCCATCCGTTCAAACCTTATAAGCGGCTCCCATACTTACACACAGCCACACACAGAGTACATTCAGACATAGTTACCGCCTCTCAGTAGCAGTCAGAAAATCTTCCCAAGGAACTCAAAATGTCGATATCTGGTCAAAATTCGATTTTTTCGAAACGTGATAAAACCAAGAACTTTCCGATTTTTTTTAAATTTTCAATTTTCTTAGTGGGAAGTTAGAAATTTAAAATATTTTAAAGAAGATAACAACCCCAATCTATTTAATATGAATCTGTTTTATTTTTCTGTGTCAATGCAATTCTTTTACCATCGGTAAACAATAATAGTATTTACATAATAAGACTAAACAGCAAATAGAATTTATATTGAAATTTATATGAGACATTTTCTCAGTTAATTTATTAAACGTGCGCTTTATTTGTTGAGGGTTTAGTTGAATGAATCAAATAAATTGCAGTAAATGTTTAGTGATTAATATCCCACAAGATTTTTTTTATAATTAGAAAACTTATAGATCATTACAGTCGATTTAGTAATTCAGCTAAGTTTAATAGGCTGGTATCAGAAGCTTCAAACAATTCCAATCATCAGTTTAGAAAGTGCGTTGTTTATTGCCATTTACATACATATTTCGTCAAAGGCTCCACTGTGCAGTGAAAGTAAAGATTTAGTGACAGACTTGTGTTAACAACAATAAGAAAAATGTTCCAATATGAGAATTAAACCGATTTATAATTAGTTTTTATTATATCAAATCAGAAAAAAATTAGCATGACAAATAAAAATTAGCGAGATCATCTCTATTAAATGCATGTTGTCACTGTGAAGCACCACAAAACCTCTAATTTAATATGCATCACTTTGCAAAAATTAATAATTGCATACAAACATCTGTATATACAGACTATACATATATGCATGTATTTACATAGTAAACATGTCACTAAAATTAAAAATAAAGTAGAGTGCACATTTACACATGTACTGTACATACATACATTCATATAAGTAATTACCCCTTAGGAAATAGAATAATCGGTTTTTAAAAACACTAATTATAAATTAACTATTTTGCAACTGACTATAAACAAATTGGTTTAAATCCAATGCAAATATCAACCAAATAAAAAAAACCTAAATATTTTGAATTTAATTTTAAGTCATGAAATGTGCTTGAATTTTTATTTAAAATCAGTATCAACGTTGTAAAAAGATATCTTTTTTATTATTTTTTAATAAAAAATTGAGAAACTTAACTTAATAAGTGAATTGATAAAAAAGTGTTTTAAATAATTTAAATTAAACTGACTACAAATTGGTTGAAAAATAAGTAATTAGTAATCAATTAAAAAGTCATGCAGAGATGGCCAATCGACTATCGCCTATGCATGTTAATGTAATGGGTCGACGACAAGGAAAAAAGTCACTTTATACACTAGTTGCGTTTATTTAAAAGCCAGTTCTAAGTTACTTAAAAATGTGTTTGACTTCCTACAGGGTAGTAAGTATGCTTGTTGTGCGTTGTATGTACGAGTAATAGAGTAGCCATTTATTTGACTTTCGGTTTTGTTCGAGTAGGTAATTAATCGATTTTGGGATTTTAAAATTGCTCGATTAATAGGGTAAAGATTTTAAATTATTCGAATAAATTGAATAATTCAAACATTTCCGAAAAATTTCAAACAATTGTAACCATTGGATGAAATATAAATGTCTGTTTGACTTGACACTTTTATTACAGGTAACACTGAATTCACACTATGAATTTTATGACCTCTAATTTTCGACTTCAGTTTTTGTTTGGTAGCGAAAGGTGTGGTGAAGCAAGGGGGTAGCAAAATGTATTTAATTTCTGTTTTCATGCCTTTTTCTTATTTCTGTTTACATTAATATCTGTTCTTGTTCTTACGTTCTTCCCGCTAAGAATATTGAAAATTTGCAAAAAATCGGGAAGTTACTGGTTTTACTCTATATTATACAAAGTTTTCACCTGATCTCGACGTTTTGATTTCCTAGGAAGATATCCTACTCACTCCTCAGAGGCCGTCACTACGTTTGTATGCAAGTGTGTGTGCGTAAGTATGTAAACCGCCTATAACTTTTGAGCGGCTGAGCCGAAACGAACTAAACTAGTTGCATCTCAAAAGGTTCCTTCAAATTTATATTTCCTGTGAATTGGAACTGGTTCCAATTTTGAGAAATATGAAAAAACTAGAAACAAATGATATTTTTAGAATAACTCTTAAACGGCTTTGCCGATCGATTCCAAAAACTAGTCAGATCTTGAAATTCAATAACTACTTCGAGTGCTATCAATCGGGTCAAAATCGGTTGATGCGTTCGTGAGATTTTGTGAACGAAAAAATTCGAGAAAAGTGATTTAAAAAAACTCGGAAATTATATATATGATGGACTAGTGTTCGAACCAAACTAATCGCGTTTCAAAGGGTTCTTTGAAACTTTGATTTCTTGTGAATTCAAGCCGATTGGGAAAGGTAGATTTCTAGAAATATCAAAGAAACTAAGAAATTAAAAAAAGTTTTTTTAATAACGTTTAAACAGTTTTGCCGATCGATTTCAAAAAGTAATCAGCTCTTGACATTCAAAATTAGTTGATCCATGAGATATCGTCTTCTCGATTCTTTTGTAGGACTCGAAGTACTATATCAATCACCACTTATCACGTCGGAACCCGCTGATCCATTCAAAAGTTATAGCAGTTTGAAAACTAATATAATAGCATTTTTTGCGGATAAAATTAGCGGGGGAGGGGGCCTTTAGGGCCAACCATTTTCCATATTTTCACCGCTTTCCATATCAAGTCATATACATGTAAAACAAAAAAATAACAATAGAGGTGAAAACCAAATTCATCGTATAAACACAAATATTTTTTGCAAGCAACTTCAAAAGAGAATTAGAGGTCATAAAATTCATTGTGTGAAATGAAAACAAACCAAAAATGTTTTTAAAAACAATCAACATAGAAATTCAGTATAAATAATAAAAATTTTAAAAAATTATAGCATCTGTATTCGTTGAACCTACTAACTTTAGCTTTGTTGTCATATTGTTATCATATTTTAATGTAATCAAGTTTTGATAAAAATGCCGGAAATAAGTTAAACTTAATAAATTTTATTCGATTACTTGACACCGACTAAATAACGGAAAATGTCTACTCGAATTAATCGAACACAGATTAAACGAGGGAATACTCTAGTGTGTAAATATACATGCGTGAGTACGTGCAGTTGTATGCATGCACATTCATGCCTACAAATCAAAGTTTGCATATCACATGTTCATACAATCAATGAGAAGTTACAGCCACAAATATATTTTGTAGGGTTTCATATGCTCATCCAGTGGAAATACATATTTCCATTTACATACATACACATGCTTCATTGAAAGTTGAAGTGACAATTGGTAATAATAGTTTGATGTTTGTTTGTGTTTCTTTATTTGATTTTAGATTGTGGCGAACAAAGAAATGGCACAAACAGCAGATACATCATTTATACCAGATTTGCCCAAAGGACCACTCTGCACTTATCGCAAGAGAGTCAATTTCGATTGGAAACGTTTGATGCTGATTTTTGAAAAGGAGCAAGGGTTGCGCATTAAAGTAAGTCCTTGTTGTAGTTCGCTTGTGAGCAAAAGATTTAAATAAATAATTTTGTGTTTGCAGTACAAAGTGTGGAAAATTTTAGAAAATGATCCGCTCTTCTCGCAGCCCATTGCACTGCTTCCCAGCGATGAGCAGAAACGTGTTTGTGCCATGCAAGTGAAACGTATGCGCCATTTGGATCTAGTTCCTAAAGAGATCGAACAGCGTTCGTTCTGTGAAAAAACCAAATATCTGATGAGCATAAATGAGGCTTTGCACTCCTACTGTCCCAGTTTGTCGGTGAAAATCGCCTTGGGCGTTGGCCTATTTAATAATGCCATACGAGCCATGGGCACCGATCGACATAAGAAATATTATGAAGCTGCTTGGAATCGTGAAGTGGTTACCTGTCTGGCCATAACAGAAGTCTCACATGGCAGCAACACAAAAAGTATTCGCACCACCGCCACATATGATCCCGCCACCCAAGAGTTTATCATAAATACCCCAGACTTTGAGGCAGCCAAGTGTTGGATCGGCAACTTGGGTAAAACAGCCACAATTGCCATGACATTTGCCAATTTGTATACGCCCGATGGTGTTAATCAAGGCCTGCATGGTTTTCTTATACCCATAAGAGACCCGAAAACGTTGCAGCCCTATCCCGGTGTTATGGTCGGTGACATTGGAGAGAAAATCGGATTGAATGGTATTGACAACGGTTTTGTTATATTCACCAATTATCGTATACCTCGTGAAAACTTACTCAATCGCACGGGAGATGTTTCGCCTGAGGGCCAGTACGAGAGTATCTTTACCCAACCAGGAAAAGTGTTGGGTGCTGCTTTGGAATGCTTTTCCGCCGGTCGTATTGGCATTATGCAGGAATCGGTGAATACTTTGTCAAATGCTGCTGTTATAGCGGTACGTTATGCTGCCTTAAGAAAACAGTTTGGACCAGAGAAGACTGGCCCTGAAACGCCCATCATCGAGTATCAATTACAAGTAACTATGAACTTGTTATTCAGTTTTATTGATTTTTTTACATCATATTAATTTTGCTTGTCTTAGCAATGGAGAATATTCCCGTATTTAGCTGCAGCGTGTGTTTTAAAGATTTCTGTCGCTGAATTGACCGAACAATATCTACAAATTATTGAAAGATCTCAGGCTGATTCCAATGGATTCGAATTGTTGGTAAGCAATAGCCTTTATTACTTTAGTTGAAAATATTTTAGACGATACATGAAACGTAATTTTCGTTAAAAATTACAAAAAATAAAATCTGCCTTATTACCGTTCTCGAATCGACTCGATTGCTTGTAATAAATTAAAGAAAAATCGTGTATATTTCTTTAGTCTATTACATTCTCTCGAGTCGAATCGAGAACCGTAGTAAGGCCCAATAAAAATCTAGGCCGTAATTTTATAAATCACAACAACTAAATGAAACAGCTTCAATACGACGTTTATAGCCAGAATTTGCTAACGCCTTTAACGACGGACTGTAATACAAATGTTTAAAAAGTGTTTCTTTACAAATGATGAAACCATATTTAAAAAAATTGAATTGAGTTAATTCCCTGCCTTAAGATTTTCCTTATCCACAAGTAAATAAAATTTTATTTTGAGCATTGAAATTGCAAGACTCTAGTAGTATGTTTTGGATGGTTCGGTTAAACTTTTTCCATACGAACGGTACAGACGGCATTGTTCGTTTGGGTGATAGGTTTGTAACATGTGTAGGGTAGGGTGTGCATATGTACAAAAGTGGCCCGCAACCATCCAAAACATACTACTAACCCGATTCACACGATTTTTTCAAAGAGTTAATAAACATCATGATGTTTTATTTGAGCGTGATAGAGAAAAAAAAAACACGATTTTCGTTCTTTTTTTATGTCTCTTTACATTCATTTCCTTTTTTATTATTATTTTTTGTTTTATTACTTTCGCAAATCAGCAGAAACATTAAGTTTTGTTGACTGAATGTTAGGACATTATTAAAAAGAACTTTCCAACTATGTCGATATCAACTCTGTAGCTCTTATAGGGACGCCGATATGGGCGTATATATTTTCAAACTTTAAATCCCTATAACACTCCAAGTAAGAGCGCCGGCTCCGAAAAATTTACTTCTCATGACTACATTTTTAGTCACCTATCATGGGAAAAAACAAGTTAAAACGTTATATGCGACCGGGTCGAATGTTAAATACCCTCCAAATATTTTGTAAAAATATCAGAATACAATAATAATTAAAAAGAGGTCAAGAAACCAGAAGAATTTAATATTTTGTAACTAAATTTAAAATGTTTAACTTGATGGGGCAGAGCTCTTTTAAGACATCTCTGTACCCAATTTTAAATCTCTATTTTGACAGTCATTCCGGGAAGGGCCGTGGGGGATACGTTTCACCTCTGCAAGATCAGAGAACATTTCAGTTTCTTATAGGCTTAAGGAATAAAACTTGTTCAATATTTACACTACTTTTGCATATAATATCATACGTCAACGCCTACTAAATGGGGCGGGGTCCAAAAATGGACTATGTCATTTTCCACAGACGAACTTATGGACACTGCTAGATCGTCTTATACTTCATCACTAATCAAAAATGTATATACTTTTTGGGGTCTCAGGTGGATATTTCGGTGCTTTACAAACGGAACGACAAAGTGAATATACCCTCCAATTCTTTTTTGGAGTGTATAAAAACTATAAAAATAGGGGAATAGTTCCGCAGAAGGTGCTAATATAATATTTCATAAAATAAATTATGCACTATTTTGGAATCGAGACGGTAATCTCTTTCGATACTAATTATGACGTAGTATATGTCGAAAAAGGCATGTATTGTTGCTGCTTGTGCATGGTTTTTATACCCTCCAAAAAAGAATTTGGAGGGTATATTCACTTTGTCATTCCGTTTGTAACGCATCGAAATATCCATCTCAGACCCCATAAAGTATATATATTCTTGATCAGTGATGAAATCTAAGACCAACTGAGCATGTCCGTCCGTCCGTCCGTCCGTCCGTCTGTGGAAATCACGATACAGTCCAAACGAAAAGAGCTAGACTCTTGAAATTTGGCATAAATATATTTTAAAACTTAGAGCAGGTTAAGTTCGAAGATGGGCTAAATCGGGCAAGAGGGAAAAACGTTCCCCTAAGAAGAACTAAACCAACCCAGAAAAAACAACATAATTTTTAAAGTTTTATGGTTATTTTGTTAAGCAAATGATATATTTTTATGTCAAATACGGTCCAACGCCTTAAACTTGGAGCCATTAAATAAAATAAAAATATTTTTTGACCCCGCCCACTTTAGTGGGCGTTATTATAGGCAAAAATAGCATAAAAATTTAACAAATTGTTTTACTTATGCCTACATGCCTTAAAAATAACACTTTTAAGCTTTAATGACGAAGCTGAAACGAAACCTGGTACTACTCTGCGCTACCCCCTCCTTCCCCTTCGCCCCCTAAATGACCCTACCAAAAAAAAAATTTTTTTTTTTTAAATTTTGTATATAATCATCCCAAGCATTTATCTTTAGGGTTTTATGACTGCCGATTTCTGCCCTACCTACCCCCCCCCCCCCCCCCCACCTCTTCCTTTGCCCCCTCAATGACCCTACCAAAAAAAAATTTTTTTTTTTTAAATTTTGTATATAATCATCCCAAGCATATATCTTTAGGGTTTTATGACTGCCGATTTCTGCCCTACCTACCCCCCCCCCCCTTCTTCCTTTGCCCCTAAAATGACCCTACCAAAAAAAAATTTATAGGCAAAAATAGCATAAAAATTTAACAAATTGTTTTACTTAAGCCTACATTCCTTAAAAATAACACTTTTAAGCTTTAATGACGCAGCTGAGACGAAACCTGGTACTACTCTGCCCTACCCCCTCCTTCCCCTTCGCCCCCTAAGTGACCCTACCAAAAAAAAAATTTTTTTTTTTTAAATTTTGTATATAATCATCCCAAGCATATATCTTTAGGGTTTTATGACTGCCGATTTCTGCCCTACCTCCCCCCCCCCCACCTCTTCCTTTGCCCCCTAAATGACCCTACCAAAAAAATTTTTTTTTTTAAATTTTGTATATAATCATCCCAAGCATTTATCTTTAGAGTTTTATGACTGCCGATTTCTGCCCTACCACCCCCCCTCTTCTTTTGCCCCCAAAATGACCCTACCAAAAAAAAATGTTTTTATACCCTCCAAAAAAGAATTTGGAGGGTATATTCACTTTGTCATTCCGTTTGTAACGCATCGAAATATCCATCTCAGACCCCATAAAGTATATATATTCTTGATCAGTGATGAAATCTAAGACCAACTGAGCATGTCCGTCCGTCCGTCCGTCTGTGGAAATCACGATACAGTCCAAACGAAAAGAGCTAGACTCTTGAAATTTGGCATAAATATATTTTAAAACTTAGAGCAGGTTAAGTTCGAAGATGGGCTAAATCGGGCAAGAGGGAAAAAAGTTCCCCTAAGAAGAACTAAACCAACCCAGAAAAAACGGCGCCGTGTTGCAATCCCATATACCATAACCCCATATTGGCTTTATAGCACCAGCGATGTGTTATAGTCCCATATGGGCTTATTTCCTTCAAACAAGTGAGATAATACCATATTAAAAATTAGAAATTTATACTATAACCCCATATTGGCTTTATTGCACTTTTTTCTGTGCGATAACCTCATAATTAAAAAATTTTGTATCACATGCTCTTTGTTGAATAAATATATTTTGTTATATTTTTGTAAAAGACAAAATAATTTGGTTTCCTTTTTATAGAAATAACATAGTATGACTGATTTTAACTTTTCGTACAAGGGAAAATTCCCTTCTATTATAATATTTTTTTGCAAAATTATGGTTTCCCCTTTTACGAAATGCGCAATATAAGTGATTTTAACTTTTCATATATTTTGAAAATAATCGAAATCAATCCCTTACAACTATTTTTTCATGGCATACTGAATTTTCTGCTGGGTTTTTTTTGCAATCAATAATAGAGAGTGAACTAACTGTTAAACCTGTTTTGCATTGAATTGCCTAATAACTATGTTATCACATAAAAAGCGAATATTAAAAACAGTTTTGCGTATGCTGCTTAAAAATAAATATGGGCTTATTTCCTTCAAACAAGTGAGATAATACCATATTAAAAATTAGAAATTTATGCTATAACCCCATATTGGCTTTATTGCATTTTATTTTGTGCGATAACCCCAAACCCAAATTATGGGTTTATAGCATAGGAAAAAGTGCTATAAAGCCAATATGGGGTTATGGTATATGGGATTGCAACACGGCGCCGAAAAAACAACATAATTTTTAAAGTTTTATGGTTATTTTGTTAAGCAAATGATATATTTTTATGTCAAATACGGTCCAACGCCTTAAACTTGGAGCCATTAAATAAAATAAAAATATTTTTTGACCCCGCCCACTTTAGTGGGCGTTATTATAGGCAAAAATAGCATAAAAATTTAACAAATTGTTTTACTTATGCCTACATGCCTTAAAAATAACACTTTTAAGCTTTAATGACGAAGCTGAAACGAAACCTGGTACTACTCTGCCCTACCCCCTCCTTCCCCTTCGCCCCCTAAATGACCCTACAAAAAAAATTTTTTTTTTAATTTTGTATATAATCATCCCAAGCATTTATCTTTAGGGTTTTATGACTGCCGATTTCTGCCCTACCTACCCCCCCCCACCTCTTCCTTTGCCCCCTAAATGACCCTACCAAAAAAAAATTTTTTTTTTTAAATTTTGTATATAATCATCCCAAGCATATATCTTTAGGGTTTTATGACTGCCGATTTCTGCCCTACCTACCCCCCCCCCCCCCCTTCTTCCTTTGCCCCTAAAATGACCCTACCAAAAAAAAATTTATAGGCAAAAATAGCATAAAAATTTAACAAATTGTTTTACTTAAGCCTACATTCCTTAAAAATAACACTTTTAAGCTTTAATGACGCAGCTGAGACGAAACCTGGTACTACTTGCCCTACCCCCTCCTTCCCCTTCGTCCCCTAAGTGACCCTACCAAAAAAAAATTTTTTTTTTTTTAAATTTTGTATATAATCATCCCAAGCATATATCTTTAGGGTTTTATGACTGCCGATTTCTGCCCTACCTCCCCCCCTCCACCTCTTCCTTTGCCCCCTAAATGACCCTACCAAAAAAATTTTTTTTTTAAATTTTGTATATAATCATCCCAAGCATTTATCTTTAGAGTTTTATGACTGCCGATTTCTGCCCTACCACCCCCCCCCCCCCTCTTCTTTTGCCCCCAAAATGACCCTACCAAAAAAAAATGTGTTTTTTTTTTAAATTTTGTATATAATCATCCCAAGCATATATCTTTAGAATTTTATGACTGCCGATTTCTGCCCTAGCCCCCCCCCCCTTCTTCCTTTGCCCCCTAAAATGACCGTACCAAAAAAAAATTTAAAGGCAAAAATAGCATAAAAATTTAACAAATTGTTTTACTTAAGCCTACATTCCTTAAAAATAACACTTTTAAGCTTTAATGACGAAGCTGAGACGAAACCTGGTACTACTCTGCCCTACCCCCTCCTTCCCCTTCGCCCCCTAAATGACCCTACCAAAAAAAATTTTTTTTTTAAATTTTGTATATAATCATCCCAAGCATTTATCTTTAGAGTTTTATGACTGCCGATTTCTGCCCTACCACCCCCCCCCTCTTCTTTTGCCCCCAAAATGACCCTACCAAAAAAAAATGTTTTTTTAAATTTTGTATATAATCATCCCAAGCATTTATCTTTAGAGTTTTATGACTGCCGATTTCTGCCCTACCCCAACCCCCCCCCCCCCCCCACCCTCTTCCTTTGCCCCCTAAATGACTCTACCAAAAAAATTTTTTTTTTTAAATTTGGTATATAATCATCCCAAGCATTTATCTTTAGAGTTTTATGACTGCTGATTTCTGCCCTAGTCCCCCCCCCCCTCTTCCTTGGTCCCCTAAAATGACCCTACCAAAAAAAAATTTTTTTTTTAAATTTTGTATATAAACATCCCAAGCATTTATCTTTAGAGTTTTATGACTGCCTGTTGCTGCCCTACCCCCTCCTCCCCCTTTGCCCGCTAAATGACCCTATTAAAATTAAATATAAATTTTTTTTTATTTTGTGTATAATCATCCCAAGCATTTATTTTTACAGTTTTATGTGTATCTGTTTCTGCCCTACCCCCTCTCCCCCTTTGCCCTCTAAATGACCCTATTAAAAAAAAAGAAATTTTAATTTTGTATATAATTATCCCAAGCATTTATTTTTAGAGTTTTATGACAAAGGTGAAATGTTTCCCCCACAGCCCTTGCCAGAGCGACCCCGCCAAAATACAGTTTTTATACCCTCCAAAGAGAATTGTGATGAAGTCTAAGACGGTCTAGCAATGCCCATGCGTTCGTCTGTGGAAAACATGATATTGTATATATTTGAATCCCGCCCCCTTTAGTGGGCGTTGACGTACGATATTATATAAAGGAACTCTGTCCCACCAAGTTAAACATATCAAATTCACTTACTAAATATTTGGAGGGTATTTAAGATTCGACCCGGTCGAATATAACGTTTTTACTTGTTTTTTTTTAAATCTGTTTATTTAATAACTCAATAGCCTGACACATTAAAATAATCCATTAATTTCTCAGGGCATGTTTTGTGTTAATAAGATATTATAAAAACGTTGCGTTACTTTCTTGATTCCAATCACTTGAATTTTCATACCAACCATGGAGAGAGGGGATAGTGTTAAGAGGACAGATAGAGAAAGACGAGAAGAAAGAGAACTTGTAGTAGGTATTTCATTTTTATATACATCGCTGCCGAAGTCTTGCCTTCTTCAGTCAATTTTTTAGGAAGTACTTTCGCTCATTTCCATTAAAATAGTAAATTTTAGTTTCTTCCACGTAAAATGTTACCAGCGGAGTGAATCTTTATAAAATAAGCGCTTTCATTGATGGGGTAGTATTTTCATTCATTATGCATCTAATATACAAGTCCATCTAATTTACACTTCTCCAGTTTTGGCTCTAATTCTCCAGTCTAACAATTTCGAACTTGGCTATTCAAATAATCGATCAAATTAAGGGGGTATTTTAATTTGGAAGGAAAATTTGTACGTTATACAAAATCAAAATTATCACCTACATCTTAGTGACGTGATTTACAAAATGAGGCAGTGATGTGACCTCGAGTTCGTGAAAATTGATTTATTCGGGTCTGGTTTTGTAAATGAAATAAAAAATATTCGTTTGGCATTTTATATTGAAACAAAAACATAATCGATTTTTTTATTGTATTTTCAATATTAATACCCAAAGAAAAATATTTATTTTATGTGCAACAATACGCAGTTAATAATCGATATATTTTTACTCAAGATAAATCGGTTTGTAAAAAATCGATTATTGAAAAATAACCGATTCTCCCATTTTTTATACGAAAAACTGGCTATTGATGTATGAGTGAAGCAATTGATTCAAATGAAAATCGTTTAACATAATATGTGCAAAAAAACCTTTAGGAACGACTTTTAGATTATTGAAATGCAACCATAGATTTAAATCATGCATACACAAATTCTCAAGACTCTCAAATATATTTTATACAGTAAAAATAGTACAGAATAAAAAGACTAAGAAATATAACGACGATTATTTTTGGTCTTGAAACTAAAATACAAAATAATTCACACTCTAGAATTTAAATTTACATAATGAAGAAAAACTAATATGTGTTATTGTTATTATTATCACAAATTTGCAATATCGTTTTAAATTTGCCAAAACAATATAAAATGACCTGACGAGTATAAAAATGAATGAAAAAGCATTTTATAATACAAAATAACAGAAAAAACTAAAAATAAATATTTTTATATTCTTCTGGTATCTTGACCTCTTTTTAATTATTATTATACTCTAATATTTTTGAACTTAATGTCACTTTATTTTTATTTAAAATATATTAATTTTCAATATTTCGCCACTCCTTTGTGTGACTGCTTTAGAAAATAAAATAAAATAATTAATTTCCTGAAGAAGTCACACAAAGGAGTGACGAAATATTGAAAATTAATATATTTTAAGTAAAAATAAAGAGACCTTAAGCTTAAAAATATTAGAGTATAATAAAAAATATATTTATTACATTTGTTCAGTATATCGCTTAACATTTGATTAAATTCAAAATTAAATTTCCTGTGGACTCTTAATAATAGATACAACGAAAATCATTTGGCCTTAAAACTAAAAAACAAAATAGAAAGCTTGATTTAAAATGTTTAATTTATGCAATCGGTTTTTGTCGTTAATGAAATCGATTGTCAAAAATTTGATCGGTTATCAAAACGAAAACAAATAATCTATTAACAAGTAAAAGTGCTATATTCGGCTATGCCGAATCTTAAATACCATTCACAGATGTAATTTTTTTCGTTTAAATTTTTCGGCTAGGAAGCTAAATGTTTGGCTTTTCTTATTTCTAATACCTCTGAACGTCTTACAAAAATATTAAATATATTTAGTTTACAAACAAAAAGAACAAATCCGTTTCATGTACCCCAAAAAGTTCTAATTGTCCAGCCGTAGAATCGTCTTTTAGATTTTTTTGGTTTTTAATACCAATTTATTTCTTCCTGATGTATAAAGTAGGCATAATTCATCATAAAAATAAAAAAAAAATAATATGGTTACTTTTATGAATGAGAAAATGCCGATATTCCAACCCTGAAATCGGATTTTTAATTTTTTTGGTTTTTAATACCAATTTAACTCTTCCCGAAGTATAAAAAGATTTCATCCATAAAAAACCAAAATTAGGAACTTATATGGCTAATTTTATGTACTAAAAAAATTACGATTTTCCAATCCTGGAACCGAATTTTCAATTTAAAAATTTTTAATACCAATTAAGTGCTTAGCGAAGTATTAATTCACTGAAAAACCCAAAATTGGGAATTCATGTGGATAATTTTATGTACCAAAAATATTTAAATTTTCCAACTCTGAAAGCGAATTTTTATTTTTTTACCAATGCAATTCTTAGTGAGGTGTAACATAGTTTTACTTGACAAAAAAAATTTAAATATTTTAAACTTTTTGGTCACTTTCATGTACCATAAAATATTTCATTTGTCCAACCCTGGAGTCGAAATTTTGACTTTTTAAGATTTTAATACCAATTTTGTTCTTCCCGAATTATAAAACAGTTTTAAATAGCAAAAAAAAAAACAACGTCAATTGCCTTTTTGGTTACTTTTATGCAGAAAAAAATTTTCAATTTCCCAACCCTGGAAACGAAATTTTAATTTTTTTAGCAATGCAACTCTTAATGAGGCATGAAATAGTTTTATTTAACTTAATATTTGTAACCATTTTGGTCATTTTCATGTACTACAAAATATTGCAGTTATCCAACTCTAGAATCTAAATTTTGTTCTTTTTTTTATTTTTGATAACAATTTTGTTTTTCCTGAACTAATAAAGAGTTTTAATTAGTAAAAAATCGACTTTAGTTGAATTTTTGGTTACTTTTATGTATAAAAAAAATTTAATTTCCCATCTCTGGAAGCGAAATTTTAATTTTTTTACCAATCCTAGTCTTCGTTAGGTATAAAATCGTTTTATTTAAGAAAAACTTAAAATTTGCAACCATTTTGGTCACTTTCATGTACTACAATATATTGCATGTACCAAAAAAACGTTAAACTTCCCAACCCTGAAAGTGAAATTTTAACTGTTTTTGTTTTTTTCCCAATGCAACTTTTCATGAGGTATAAAGTAGTATTAGTTAAGAAAAATTTACAACTTTGAACCATTTTGGCCACCTTTGTGAACTATAAAACATTGCACTTGTCCAACCCTGGATTCGAAATTTTGATTCTTTTTGGAAATTTTTTATAACCAATTTTGTTCTTCCTAAGATATAAAATAGTTTTAGTTAGCAAAAAAAAAAAAAAAAGGCAAAAAACAACGCCAATTTGCCTTTTAGGTTAATGTTATATATAAAAAAAATTTTCATTCTCCCAACCCTGGAATCGAAATATTAAATTTTTAAAATTTTTATTATCAATGCAAATCTTCATGAGGTATAAAGTAGTTTTATTTAAGAAAAACTAAAATTTTGTAAAAATTTTGGTTTTTGCGTGTACTACAAATTATTGCATGTACCAAAAAAACTTTAATTTTCCCAACCCTGGAAGCGAAATTTTAATATTTTTGTTTTTTTTTATCAGTGCAACGCTTCATGAGCTATAAAGTAATTTTTTTAAAGAAAAATTTCAAATTTTTAACCATTTTGGTTACTTTCATGTAATATAAAATATTGCACTTGTCCATTCCTGGATTCGAAATTTTATTTTTTATTTTTGAATTTTTGATACCAATTTTGTTGTTCCTAATTTATAAAATAGTTTTAGTTAGCAAAAAAAAAACGTCAGTTGTTTTTGTTTTGGTTTTATGTACAAAGTAAATTTTCAATTTCCCACCCCTGGAAGCGAAATTTTAATATAAAAAAATTTTTTTTTGCCAATGCAAATCTTCATGACGCTTTTGTTAAAGAAAAACTTAAAATTTTTAACATTTTTAGTTACTACATGTACTACAAAATACGGAATGGGCCGAAAAAATTTTAATTTCCCATCCCTGGAAAAAAAAATTATTTTTATAGTTTTTAATAGACCATCGAGGCTTCCCAAAGCACGAAATAGGTTTAATTTACAAACATTGAAAAAAATAATTTAATTTTGGTATAAATTTTGCGTCGAGAAATAGGTGTAAGCTTCCCAGCTCTGGAACCGTACTTCGGGTCTTTCTGAATTGTATTTTGAGTATAATTGTATACTCTATTTAAGTTCATTTCCAATCCAACGGTTCAAGAACGAAGTCTCTAGCTCTTCTGGGGGCTTGGGAAAACCGATTTCACGTACAGACGGACATCGCTCAATCGGCATCGCTATTCATAAGGATCCTGAATTTACATATGTATATACTTTATGGGGTTCCATGTGCATATCGAAGAAATTACACACGGAATGACAAACTTATATATAACCTTTCACTTTTTTGTGAAGGGTATAACAAGTTACTTCATATAAATAGAAAAGTAAATTATCATTGTACTTTATAGTCCAATAGTCTAGTATACACAAACCTTTAGGGAATGAAAACATTATTACTATTTTTGAATGTCACCTATTTTGCTTAAACAATACAAAATGTATGTAATTACCTACACATTTAATTTTTATTTTAGAGATGCACTGTAATTGCGAAACGTATTAGCTAATTAAATAAAAGCAATTTATTTAGTCGCCCTTTATATCAAAAACGTAATTTAATTAATTTATTTTAAATTTTACATTATAGCATTTTATTCATGACAACTTAAAATAATAGTATATTATATATCGATGGCTTAATATATGAAAAAGGCCTAACTCGATTTTTTGTTACTTTACAGTAGAAGGAAAAAACTTAGTTAAATTTGAAAAATTTCTGACTCAAGATATGTTTTGATGCAATTTTTAATAAAAAGATGCAAAACATTTTATTAAAAAACCATGAAAACTTTTTTTTATCATAAATTTTATGGATTTTATTAAGTTTTTTTCTTCTCCTGTAAAGTAACAAAAAATCGAAATCAACCGATTGGGACCCGATTGGTAGCGATCGGCGTGATTATTTATTGTCGAGACCTGATTGGTTTTTGGACTCGTTCAATGCCAGAAATCTAAGTTTGAAGTTTGAAACTGGACTAATTTGGTAGGATTCGGATAGGCCGTTCAAAAGTTATAAGCGGGACACATACTTACACACACACACATGCATACATATGTATATACATACATAGTAACGGCTTGTCACAAACAGGGTAAACCCAGTAATTTCCCACTTTTAAAAATTTCCAATTTTCTTAGCGGGTTTAACTTCCCGAAACAAATTACACATTTAAAGAAAAAATGCATTTAAGCTAAAATTTCTTTAGCTGTATTTCCATAACGGTACTTGAAACGACATTGATTTATTGGCAGAAGCAGCCAAGAGAGATTTTTGCGTCTCACTCGCACTACTTAATATGAACAACTCAGATAACTGCATAGGTTTACGGTTCTGCTCAGTAATTATTCTGTGGTTAACTACGTTGCTATCTCCTATGTGAAGGCAAAGGTCGTATACAGTCTGTCACAAATGCCGATCAACTGTCGGCATCTGTGCACCAATTCTTTGCAATTTACCTAACATTTTCATCAAAAACGATTTTCGAAGAGCATGACGCTTCACCTTTTTTTGGAGGTTATGACTCGATATAGCAATTTTAAATCTTAAACTTCTTGCTAAACACACGTGACAGAATAAACTGGGCTACCATAATGATGTGTTTTCTCGATTTAACGTATTTCATACAAATGAAATTAACTTGGTTAACACTGCTAAAAAACGAAACTTTTAAAAAAATTAATTAATAGCCATGACTGATGTAAGAATAACTTTGGAATAATCTTTGAAGTCCTAAATCACAAAAAATTATGCTTATTAATTTCTATACAAAATTTGGCAAATAATCATTTTTTAAACATAAAATATTTTTACGAACCATGAAACAAACGCCGTCTGCAAAGCTATATTATGGACTTGTGACGAACTCGTTCATCCGCTCGTTTTTGACAAGAACCTCTAATCGAAGCAATATAATTTAAATGGGTTTGATCATAGGTTCTTGTGAAAAACTACCGATTGAACGGGTTCGGCACAACTCTATAAATATCACTTTTCAGACGCGGTTTGTTCCATGGGCGCCATTTTGAATTTGATATATTTTGTACAAATTTTACTGGTGATAACCTCCTTTAATGATTTAATGTTGGTTTCTGACGTAACTTTAGTACACGTCCACCATTTTGTATTTAAAAGAAAAACAATCTAATCTACAACCATCTCAGTACAATAACAAATTGATTGATAGGATATTTGCCAAAATCAGAAAAGCACTTTTAACGCTAGGGTAGAAAATGCTTACAAATTTTATACCTTCGCTAAGCACATATCCCTTCCCATAACTGCTGCTCTTCACTAGACATCAAATTGGACATGAAAAAAGAAACTGTTGACAGCAAATGTCCATGTTCATCCATCGATGTCTGGATACATGTCCGGTCTCACTTGAAGTTCGTTTTCTTATATAACTTTAAAGAAGAGTAAAAGAGACAGAACGTAAAAAATTAAATTTGGCTCTTTTGCTCGACATCAAAATTACTTGAGAAGTTTGAGCACGTAGTCCCCATATACAAGAACATGGACATTAATACCGTTGCTCTGCCGGCTTCATGCCATGTCATGTTCAAGTCAGTGTCTGGTGTAGACGTGAGATAAGCGTTGCACTAGTTTTTTAGAAATCGAAAGCACGGAAAATATTAATATATTATGCTTTTAAGATTTCAAAGAGAAAAAGAAATTTTAAACATAATCTAACGAAACCGCTTTCTTCTACTTTTATAGACACAAATTGTATCGGAAATTCACGCAATTATTTCGTCGTCAAAACCCATGATTACATGGACAGCCAGAGACGCCATACAAGAAGCTAGGGAAGCGTGTGGAGGCCACGGTTATCTCAAAGCTTCCAAATTGGGAGATCTGCGCAATGATCACGATGCAAGTTGTACGTATGAAGGGGACAATAACGTTTTGGCACAACAGGCCTCTAATTGGTTACTGCGACAATGGAGTGGCAAACTGGAGAGTTCCTTGGGTACAGCCAACTTTTTGAATAATCGTGAAAGCATACTTAAGCAAACTTTTGAAGATGTTTTAAATGCACATGATATTGAGGCGATGGAATGTAAGTTGCGGAATACGTTTGTTATGAACTCCACTAAATTTACTCTTTTATTTTGTTCCAGTTGTGTTAAGCAGTTACGAGTGGATGTTGTGTCATTTGCTGCAGACAACTTCAACAAGGATTAATACGGACCTTGCCTCCGGTTGTCATCGCTTTGAGGCGCGCAATAATTCGCAGGTGTATGGAGCTCGTGAAATGTCTATAGCTTATTCAGAGTACTATTGTCTAGCACGTTTCGTTGAGCGCTTTCGACGTCCCGATATTAGCGGTGAATATGCCAATATCTTAAAATTGGTCTATGACATCTATGCCATGTGGTGTCTAGACCGGCATATGACTACATTCTATGTGGGTGGCTTTGCCCAGGGTTCAAGATTTGCGGATTCGATTAGAACTCGTCTGCTGCGAAAATGCTCTGAATTAAAAGATTCAGCCATTTCAGTAGCAGATGCTTTGGCTCCACCAGATTTTGCCTTGAACTCCGTTATTGCCAAGTCCAACGGTTTGCTCTACGAGAATTTGCAGAATGAATTTATGACAAATAACGGGGCGTTCGAAAGACCATCCTGGTGGCGTGATATAATCATACCACAAGTAAAATCGAAACTATAAAGTAAACCTGTATAGATACTGCATGCATACTCGTACATTTATTGTCAATATACACACACACACACAACATACAAACATTCAAATATGTATACTTACACACCCTCACACATACATATATTTTTGATTTAACTGAAGAAAAATGTTAAATCCGTAGTTTAAACATTTTGAAAAAAATATATATATTAGCCCAGTTCACAATCTCGAGCAAGTAGTCTAGCATCGTAGCATGAGCAAAATAATTGTACTCTATAGCAACAAAATACATTGAAAATGCTCTCAAATACTCTCTTAATTTGCAAATGCTATAATGCAAGACCATTTGCACAGGATTGTGAATTGGGCTATTATTTTTTGTAGTAAATTAAACTTTTTTGTAATATTCATGTTTCTTAAAAGTATTTTTTTCCATTGTTCATATATTTTGTAATTGTTTAATTAATCAAATAATTATTGATAAATATATCTACAACTTTACGTGTATGTATGTATTTAAAAAGAATATACAAATATGCATACATATATTCATATGTATGCATGTACATAAGTATTCCTATATATTAATACGTCTTCGTATTTATCTTTGAAATAATTTATTTACATAAAGAAGAATTAATTATATTTGTTAAAGCAATTGTTATTATTGCCGTTTTTGTGCATTTGATGTATTTAATAAAAATGTATTATTTTTTTCTATTCCATCTTTTGTTTAATTAATTGATTCTGTTTTATGAATTTATCTATTGATTTATAGAATTGTTTTTAACCAACTTTCTATTTGGCAACACTGTTTTTGGCAGCTCAACTGCTGTCTTGCCATTTTAGCACTTTTAGTGGTGAGGTGATTTAGCACTCAGAATATAAAAAACATGCTAAATGCTACCTTAGCACTTATTTATAATTATTTGCACTTTTCATTTATTGCTTAAGAATATTACTTACGTAAAATCAATAAATGAGTGCAATCATCGTCTGCCCAAACGTATTGCTACTCTGAAGAAAACTTCAACAGATCGCTTGATATGTTAATGAATCTTTGCGCGTGTAAAATATAATAAAACTCAAATACTAAACAGATATGCAGCCAAATTCTGAATTTTAAAATTCTATTGAGGAAAATTCCTTTCACGAGTTATCAAACCTTGCATGTATCTTTTGATTGTATGTATTTCTTTGACATGCAGACATAGAGCATTTTCCATAAAAGAATTGGGTATATTCATTTTGTCATTCCGTTTTTAACGCAGCGAAATATCCATCTGAGACCCCATAAACTATATATATTCTTGATTAGTGATGAAATTTAAGACGATCTGAGCATGACAGTCCGTCAGTCCCTCTGTAGAAATCACGATTCAGTCCAAACGAAAAGAGCCAGACTTGAAATTTGGTACAAATATACCTTGAAGGATAGAACAGTCAAGTTCGGAAATGGGCTGAATCGGCCCAGGGGAAAAAAGGTTCCCCTAAGAAGAACTAAACCAACTTCTAAAAAAACAACATCATTTTTGAAATTTTTTTTGTAATTTTGCTAAGCGAATGATATATTTTTATGTCAAAGAAGGTCCAACGCGTTAAACTTGGAGCCATAAAATCAAAAAAATTAATTTTCTCAACATGCTATAAGTTCAAAACTGCAAATTATTATTTTTTATTTAATAAATGGATGTGTTTGCATTCTATTAACCAAAAAGTAATAACTTGTAAAAATGGATGTGAGAACTTCTCATATTCAATTTTCGTTAAAAACATTGGTTAAATAGTTGGTATTCCTAATAACTAGCACCACTTGAAACAGTGGAAAAATTGAACACAGAACGCTGATGAGATGGCGTAGCGGCCTCGAAATCATTACTGATCCGTTCTGCTGGTTTAATGACTATGAAAACCTGGTACTACTCTGCCCTACCTACTGCACCCCATTCGCTCCTAAAATGACCCTATAAAAATTTTTTTTTATATTTTTAATAAATTTTACATATAATTATACCAACCATTTATTTTTAGAGTTTTATGGCAAAGGTGAAATGCCTCTCCTACGGTCCTTGCCAGAGAGACCCCAACAAAATACATTTTTAGTGCCCTCCAAAGAGAATTTGACCCCATAAAGTATATACATTCTTGATCAGTAATGATCGCTTGTGGAAAACATTATATAGTCTATTTTTGGACCCCCGCCCAATTCAGTGGGCGTTGAAGTACGATATTATATAAAGGAACTCTGTCCCACCATGTTAAACATTTTAAATTTACTTACTAAATATTTTGAGGGTATTTAAGATTCGACCCGTTCGAATATAACGTTTTTACTTCTTTTCAACTTATTAAGTATAATTAAAAGCAAGCCCAAATCTGGGATGAGCACGGAATTGTTTTGTTTCGATATGTGTACAGGAGGGGGTGTTTTTATGAAATATGAGACTAATTTCCATTAAGTATATAACTAGAAACCAATGCTACAAAAACAAGCACTTGTTTTCCTAGCCCTAAAACATTTTAGTAAATCGGCCCTTTTAATTTGTCTTCTTCTGGCAACCCTGCTCAGCTGTTTTCGTGTAACATCCCTACAAGAACACTACCCTACAAGAACACTACCGAACATTTGACTAGTCATTTGTTTGATAGTGCTGAGGGCTTAATACCTCATTGCCTATACAAAACTTGCTATCATTTTCTTAAAGGCAATATGAAAAAACTGATGTATACAATTGTATACATGTGAGCTTCCATCTCTGTCGTACTTATTAATTCTGCCGACATTTGAAAATATTGCTCACCTGCTCACTCTAGTTCTTTTTTGTATCAGTATGTAGACACATATGTCTCATCAGTTGAACGCTCAGTACTGAGGAATCAAATGACTTCTCAAACCTGACAACTCTGTTATGTTTTGTTTATATTCTTCAGTGAAAATTAAAATAAGAAAACAAGACTGAAATTTAATTTACAATTTTATATTTCAATATTTATAATAAAAATATAAAACATTAAAAAAGTAAATATTATTAAGTTTAACAGCTACATCTTTATTCGATTTCTTTGTTGATGCAAAAGAATGAGAATGCCTAAAATAAAACAAATATTAAGCAAATGAGTTTTATCTACAATAAATTTTATATGAGCTTACCTTCATTTCTGGATTTTCGGTACCATATATATTTTTTTTTGTTTTACACAAAACAGAGGATCTGGGATTTCTGCTATTATTCTGTGATATGTGCGGCCGCGTGCTAAGTGCATCAATAAATTCGTCTACTAACCGGGAAATGTGTTGGGAATACCTATAAAAACAATTTACTGTTATCACAACTTTTATTTTTAGCCTTAAACAATATACTTACATATCCTATTTAAGTTCAAAGATATACGAGTTCATATTTCCTTGGCCCGCATTCTTTATTGCTGCAAGGAATTATAATACCTAAAATGGAAAAAACAACTAACAATATTAATGAAATTATATTTACCTACTACAAATATTATATAAGCTTACCTTTACTTCTGTATATTCAATGCGATTGTTTCCCAGCATAACACAAATCACAGGACATTGTTTAATTTGTTCATCTAGGTGCTGAATTAATCACCGAACTCTATATTTGGTTACCAATATAAATCTATAAAAATAACCTTTTGTTATGATTATGTATAACATTAAACAATAATATACTTACATATCATATTTATCCACACAAATATAAAGGATTTCTTTGCTGAAAACAACATCACCACAAATAAACAAAAAGTGAAATTAAAAATATTCTCAAAATTCAACAATTGTCAGTCATATGTTTAAAAGTGTTAGTGAAAAAGTTCTGTCTGTATTAGTTCCAGTCACTCATTTCTTGTAGGGTACCGAACATTTGACTAGTCATTTGTTTGATAGTGCTGAGGGCTTAATACCTCATTGCCTATACAAAACTTGCTATCATTTTCTTAAAGGCAATATGAAAAAACTGATGTATACAATTGTATACATGTGAGCTTCCATCTCTGTCGTACTTATTAATTCTGCCGACATTTGAAAATATTGCTCACCTGCTCACTCTAGTTCTTTTTTGTATCAGTATGTAGACACATATGTCTCATCAGTTGAACGCTCAGTACTGAGGAATCAAATGACTTCTCAAACCTGACAACTCTGTTATGTTTTGTTTATATTCTTCAGTGAAAATTAAAATAAGAAAACAAGACTGAAATTTAATTTACAATTTTATATTTCAATATTTATAATAAAAATATAAAACATTAAAAAAGTAAATATTATTAAGTTTAACAGCTACATCTTTATTCGATTTCTTTGTTGATGCAAAAGAATGAGAATGCCTAAAATAAAACAAATATTAAGCAAATGAGTTTTATCTACAATAAATTTTATATGAGCTTACCTTCATTTCTGGATTTTCGGTACCATATATATTTTTTTTTGTTTTACACAAAACAGAGGATCTGGGATTTCTGCTATTATTCTGTGATATGTGCGGCCGCGTGCTAAGTGCATCAATAAATTCGTCTACTAACCGGGAAATGTGTTGGGAATACCTATAAAAACAATTTACTGTTATCACAACTTTTATTTTTAGCCTTAAACAATATACTTACATATCCTATTTAAGTTCAAAGATATACGAGTTCATATTTCCTTGGCCCGCATTCTTTATTGCTGCAAGGAATTATAATACCTAAAATGGAAAAAACAACTAACAATATTAATGAAATTATATTTACCTACTACAAATATTATATAAGCTTACCTTTACTTCTGTATATTCAATGCGATTGTTTCCCAGCATAACACAAATCACAGGACATTGTTTAATTTGTTCATCTAGGTGCTGAATTAATCACCGAACTCTATATTTGGTTACCAATATAAATCTATAAAAATAACCTTTTGTTATGATTATGTATAACATTAAACAATAATATACTTACATATCATATTTATCCACACAAATATAAAGGATTTCTTTGCTGAAAACAACATCACCACAAATAAACAAAAAGTGAAATTAAAAATATTCTCAAAATTCAACAATTGTCAGTCATATGTTTAAAAGTGTTAGTGAAAAAGTTCTGTCTGTATTAGTTCCAGTCACTCATTTCTTGTAGGGATGTTACTAGGTTTGTTCCAGGTGATTTCGGGAATGTTTGGGCTAATGAGAGTAAAAAGAAAATAACTCTCTGGAAGTGCAAAAATTACGCAAATTTAGCTCTAAACACATAGACGACAGCAGACAGCAAGCAGCAATATGTCAAAAATAAAATCCATGTGTTTAAATGAAATCGATTATTTTGAGGGCAGCACAGCAGCAGGACTGCACAACAGCATTTGCTGATGCTGCCAAGTTAGGCTATTTTGACGGGCAGCAAAAAACAAATATAGTGTTGCCATTATGTATATAAATTGGAAAAATAAGAACAACAACGTTTTTTTAATATTAAACATAAAAGAACATTACAAATATACAATATAGAAATAAATTTATGTGTTTTTATAGTTTTTCGTGATATTATTACATTTTTTATCAATAACTTTAATTTTGTTCATTATAAAATATGTATATAGAAGGCATCCCTGTCTTCAAAATAATTATGAAGCTGACTTCATAGCAGCATATGAAGTTGGCAGCATTTGAAGCTGTGAAGTTGTGAAGTCTGCTGTCGTCTATGTGTTTAGAACTTTAGCCGGAACGGAAAAACCCATTATTGTAAATCTAGTGCTGCTTATTATACCCTTCACAAAAAAGTGAAATATATAGGTTTGTCATTCCCTGTGCGATTTCTTTAGTATTAATATGGGACCCTATAAAGTATATATATTCTGAATCCTTATAAATAGCGATGCCGAATGAGCGATGTTCGTCTGTCTGTATGTGAAATCGGTTTTCCCAAGCCCCCAGAACTGATGGATAGGAAGTGAACTTAAATAGAGTGGTATTGAAATTCAGAATAATCCGAAATAGGTTTGTCAATTAATCTATTTCATACTTTGGGAAGACAAAATGTTTATTAAAAACTAAAAAAACAACTTTTTTTCCATGGATGGGAAATTGAAAAATTGTTTTTTTTGTGGTACATAGAAGTAACTTTTTTATTTGGTAATAAAAATTATTTTAGAATTTAGGGAAAATAAAATTGGTATTAATATTTAAAAGAACCAAAATTTCCATTCCAGGGTTGGACAACTGCAATATTATATAGTACTTAATGTACTATATAATATTAAAAATTTCAAGTTTTTCCTAAATAAAACTATTTCATACGTCATTAAGAGTTGCATTGGTAAAAAAAATAAAATTTCGCTTCCAGGGTTTGGAAATTGCAATTTTTTTAGTTCATAAAAGCAGCCATATAAGTTCCTAATTTAGGATTTTTCTCGAAGAATTAAATTGGTATTAAAAACAAAAATATTGAAAATTCAGTTCCAGGGTTGGAAAATCAAAATTATTTGGTACGTAAATCTAACGAAATAAGTTCCTAATTTTTATTTTGTTGAATTAAACATTTTTTATACTTCAAGAAGAATTGCATTTGTGTAAAAGTTTCAAAAAATTAAAAATTACATTCTATGATTGGAAAACCAAAATTTTTTGGTACATACAAGTAACAAAATGAGTGCCTTATTTTGGTTTTTTGGTGAATAAAATCTATTTTCTGTTTTAGAGAGAGAGGAGAAATACATCTGCGATTCTCCACAGCCGAACATAGCACACTTACTTGTTTAAATTAACTTTTATTTTAGTGATTCTATATCCGGAAGAAGGCTCAACAACGTGAAATCAATATTTAGCAACAGCGTGTAAAATTAATAAGAAATAAACTGAAATCAAGAACACACGAAGAACATTTTAAGTATTCATATATTGAAAAATGGAAAGTCGAAGGAGCAAATATGCGCAAATGTGCTTACAACTTCAAGTTTGTTTTAAAACTTCTTAAAGAAATAGTTCGGGCGACTTTGCACAGGAATTAAAAAACCACTCTCTCAAAATTGCACAAAAATTGTTATCCGGACCGCATTTGAGTAACTTTGAGCGAGGTCGGCCTGTTCCTTCTGTAGCTGGAACACAGCTATTGTTAAACATGCTCAATTTGGTTTATAATATAACCATGAATCGACTTACAAATGAACAATGGCTGCTCAGGTAAAGAAGTCCATCGCGTTCATTTCCAGTTGAATGGGCACGAGAACAAATAAAATTGCCGTATTTGGTGTGAAGAGCAGCCAAAGGGATTGCCAATGCATCCCGAAAAATGCACTGTTTCGTGTGGATTGTGGCATTGGCCTAATTGAAAGGCGAGTTCGAAGAATAATTTATTTCACGTTTATGATCGGTTAATTAGCCTGATAGATTATGCGATATAACGCCTTTATAAATTTTTTGTAGCACTATCTTGGGCCACCTGTCTATAGGGACAAGCCCACAACGGATGACGCACTGGAAGCCAATATTGAAGAATTTATTCGGCCGATATATTGGAAATCGTTCAAAAAAATATTGCATGCAATTCTCTAAATAGTATGAAATATTTGAAATCAAATCAGGAAGCTCTTAAAAGATCACCCTTTATAATGAAAGTCATTCAAATTTTGTCTACTATTTATTAACTTTAATGTAGGTGAACTGAATATGTTATACATCATTAAATAGAGTTTCCCAAATAATATTCGTATTCGCGAATATTATTTCAGATATTCGTATTCGTGAATATCAAAAATTTTCATTCGGCTAATTAATAATTCAAACATTTAGAAATGACAGATATTGTTTTATTTTGTATCACGTGTTAATATTCGCAAAAATATACAGCAAAAGTCGTGTAACGGGCGGACAGACAATTTGATTGTAAGTGGAATAAATAGTCTTTGCACAATTTGTTATGATTTAATGTATGTGTTGAGTGAATAATAATAAAAAATCAAAGTTATTGAATTGATATACTGCGGATAATTTAATACGATGCTTCTAAATGGATGTGAATGAAACACAATTTTCAGGGTCATTTTTGGAAAGTAAATTTATTCTGCGTGTTCATCTCCAGAATTAACCTTAACTAACCTTTTGTTGAAAGTTAGTATAAAACTTTATATTAGATTATTTTTAT
This sequence comes from Linnaemya tessellans, assembly GCA_951800035.1. Lineage (NCBI taxonomy): Eukaryota > Metazoa > Arthropoda > Insecta > Diptera > Tachinidae > Linnaemya > Linnaemya tessellans. The sequence goes on along the minus strand of OX637533.1, from coordinate 35,983,637 downwards.
AAATACGTTTATTATTATTTTTATCAGACCTGTAACGATATCGTGTTATCCATTCAGCGGTTTAAAAACCGCCGGTATGGCAGAGCTGTCAGCTGTAAATTATCTTTCATCTGAAATATCATTTATTTGACGAAAGATTTGGTATTTACGAACATGGATCTTTTAAGAATCAAAGAACGCACCAAAATAGTTACTACAAATTCGGAGGTCACAAAATTTACCGAAAGGATAACCCAATTTTTTTATTCCACGGCATTTACAGCAATTGGACTTATATGTAATGGGTGAATTTTTAAGAGCTTTCCGATTTCATTAAAAAACACTACGAATTTAGAGTCCATCCATCTATATAATTTAATGTTTATAGTTGATTTCATGCAAATGTTGACCGCGGCAGCACTCAAATGGTTCATACGCTGGGTGTAATTTTGGTACACTCTCCATCATATCTGGTGGTATTTCAAGAAAAACTTCTTAAAACTGTTTAGTGAACTCGCCCTTCAATTAGGCTATTGTTTCGCGTGATGTGTGGCATGTGGCACCACCCCGTTGTAACCACACGTCTGTCAAGTCCAGCTCTTCCATTTTGGGGGGAAAAATTTCTTTGCGTAATTCGTCGCTGAACACAAGATATGCACGATGCACTTTTCTGTAAATTGCTGGTGTTATTCGTTTGTAAGTTAATTCATGGTTAAATTATAAACCAAACTGAACATGTTTGAGAGTAACATATTAAACCAAAACAGCTGAGCTGCCAAAAAGAAAGTTGCTAAAAAAGCGCTCTTTATAATTGCAATTGCTGTAATGATCTATATGTTTGACGAAGAACTCAAAAACTACCTCAAATTTTAATAGAATTCTAATAATATGTCGTTACGAATACTATACATAACAACAAATGGAGTACTTCCTGAGAAAAACATGTAAACAGGGAGGCAATTAAACGAATATGTGTGTATATACAGAAAATAATTAGTATAACAGTACGACTGAATCAACCTCAAAGCTTTATTTTGAATATAATAATTTGTATCACACATAAAAAGAAACGAAAGTAAGAAATTAGCTCAACAAACGTAAAAGTAAACATGAAAAATAGGAAAATAAAAAACGATTGCAGTACCAAATAGTAGTGACAAAATTAAAATGTTAAATTTTTAATAAAAATGATCGAGAACTTACAACTCGAGGTAAATAAGCGAGAAAGTTGTTAAAGCGTACAGTAATTAAACAGGTTTAATCGTAGATCGTGCTATTAATTTTAGAAGGAAGTAAATTAACTTAAAAACACACTTTTGTGACAAATTCAATTTTATTAATATCAATTTAAAGTAGAAATATGGAAATTAGTAATGAAATATGATGTCGGGCAAATGTCCACCTCTAGTACCTTGGCAGACGTCCGCTCTTTGCACAAAGTTTTGAACCACATTTTGCAACAAAGCTTCACTTATTTCGTCAATGCAGCGCCGAATTTCATCTTTCAGACCGTCAGTTGTTTGTGGTTCATTCACGTAAACGCGATTTTTCAAATGGCCCCAGAGAAAATAGTCCAGCGGCTTTAAATCACCAGAACGAGGCAGTCAATTGATATCGCCAAATCGAGAAATTACGCTATCGGGAAGTTTCTAATGCAATAACTGAATTGTTTTGCTCATAAGGTCAGTTTCTTTGGATGTAATGGTTTTTTTGAGGACTGTTTGTGGATTTTGTGAGCTCCATAAGGGACGAATTTATTAGCTTTCATAACCGCCTAATTGACAATGGGCCTCATCGCTAAAGATGATTTTGTTGAAATATGCTTTGTTTTCGTTAAATTTTTCAAACAGCCAATTCACAAACTTTCTATGCAAACTATGGTTGGCCGGCGTTCCATAGTTAAAGTTCCCAACTTTTTATTAAATAAATGCCAAAAGATGACAGCTCAATTCTTGACATATCATTTGACAGACAATTCCTAACCTCAAATTGGCCCCCCTGTATAATGCTTCTTTCTGTGTTAAAAAAGCATGTGATATAATAACACGAAAATAAATGTTCATGTATAAACAATTACACGATTATCTGGAAGTGCACACACCTGTAAAACAATACATACAATTAATGCTATATTGCGATAACCAGACAGAATTCAAAAATGACGCCAATAACAAAGCAAAGTCAGCCTATTCTTGATTGTGGGTGATTCACAGGACTGCGTAAATTAAAGAAACTTGTTTAGTTGAACGGCGATTCATTATTTATAAGAATAGTTGTAGTACGTATACAGAGCGACCCCTGTTAAGAAAAAGTGTTACAGCAGGGGATTAATAGATAAAAAGTAGTGTACTAACATATTCATAAAAGCAGTGTTCAACTAAGAATTTTGGTTGTGTCTGAAGATATACTAAACTTTTAACTTTTTTTATTTGTTAATACTTTATATCCACTTATGTACATATATTAAAAAAATTATTACATCAATGTTTTTTCTATTATGGTGTGCCGCTGTTCATTGTTTTTGCCTTTATTTTATTAAAATTAAGAGATTAAATTTTTGCTTTAAATTGACAAGTTTGTTTTGTTTGACAATAATATTTAGTTTTGACAGCTAGTTCAAATAAACTTTTGAGATGGTAGGAATTTTTCGTGATTCGAATCAAAATGGATCTACTTGATTCGCTTTCAAATTTTTTTATGGCGAGGCATGTTGCTTGGCTCATGATTAGTGAAGAATGAATACAGAGCGAAACACATACTGTATTAACATCTACTAATTATTATTCAATTCAATTACAATTTAGCATTCTATAATAACACTGCGGTGATGTTAACATAGACAATAAACATCTCTATAGTGCGTTTCCATATGATTTCGCTCAAATTAAGTGATTTGCGGCATGATTTCCCATATGTTTTTCGTATGAAAAAATTATCTCAAAGGCCTTAATTAGCTCCAAATTATTTCGAAACTTGCTTGCGCAACACTGCGCAGCTGCTATTTTTACATATGCAACCTTGCGGCATTATGTATTGTAGACTTAAAAATCGGAAAAAGTGACATTTAAGAACGAACAAAAACAGCGCTGAGTTTATTTGTTGACAAAACTTTTGATTTTTTATATTAAAAAGTGAAAAAACAACTCAAAATTACTTACAATATAATGGAAACAATTCGACATAATTTCCTCAAATGAAGTTAAGAAAATTTTGAAAAATATTGGAAACGGCTTTCAATAATTCTCATTTATTCCTTGTGTAACACATTTTAACTGAACAGTCTAATTATTTCAGAACTGCCTGCAAAGTTGGCAAAACCAATCACATTAAAGGCTCAAATAATTTATACATGGGGTTTGACAAAAATTTGAAGAAATATTACGTCTGTTCAAAACTGTTTTGTGCGTTTTTGTACAATTATTTGGAGCATTTTTTACAAAATCAGACATGTTGAATTTTTGTCAAACTGCTTGTGCTTTCCAGGTTGAAAATGTTTTATTTTTGTAATAATTTTGTAGAGTGGAGAGCAAAAAAAATTTATAATAAATAAATAAATAATAAAGAAATAAAAAAAAATTACAGGAAAGGTGTTTTAATTTAAATGATTGAACTTTAAAAATACAACGCTGTTTGTGCCACGTTTCCTTTCAAGAGAATGGTGAGCAAGATTGTCGTTGCCGTTGCTCATTCAGTGTGTGCTTTCATTGGTAACAAATTTGAGTGTTTGTCAAACCGTTTGTGTAGTTTATTTGGCTCTTAAGGTTCTTGTGTATGTACATATAGCGATAAAATTACTGGCGATGAAAAATTCAGAATTTTCAATAAACATTTTATTCCGTTTACTTGATGGACGTACTTCGAAAAATAGTTGAAGTTTAGCTTTTATTTTTTTTTCAATTATTGAATAGCAGCACCTAAAATTATTAAATATTAAATCGCTGGTTTAAATTATTTTAAAGGCTTGGTTTCGCTGTACACACTAATTTGTTTTTTATTTAAAATTCATAAAAAATTAATTAATATTCATATTTACTCGTGTTCTGTAGACATTAATTAGATAGATACAACTTATAAGCGATAACCGACATTATAGACACTCTATTAAGATAGATTGTACCTGCGAGGACTACATAAGAACGTAGGAATACAGATCGTTCAGAGTTATAAAAAACCATTCGCAAAAAAAAAATATTCATTGACTACAAAAGACTTCAAAAATTGATACTACTTCAGGTTGAGACCTGTGAAATCGATTTATATCAGTTAGCATTGCAAGAACCGTAACTTTTCGTGCTAATTCTACGAAAATCTAACACAAGGATAACTCTCAGTCGTCCTATGGCCCTCTATGGTACGGCCTCGAACGGCGGAAACGCAAAGTCATATATTTATTGCAATTTCCTACCGTTTATGGAGTTCCCCAATCTTTTCCTGTCAATAATACTGTTTTTGGTAGTTCAGCCGTTTTCGTGTAACATGTTACTGTTAAACATGTCCAGTTTGGTCTATAATTTAACCATAAGTCGACTTACAAACGAACAGCGCCTGCAGATTATTGAAATTTATTATCAAAATTCATGCTCGGTTAAGAAAGTGAATCGTGCTCATTTCTTTTTGAATCAATACGTGAACAAGCATAATTGCCGCATTTGGTGTGAAAATAAGCCTGAAGCGTTGCAAGAACTGCCAATCCCGACAATGCTCTGTTAGGTGTGGATTATGGGTCCGTGTCATTAGTTTTCAAAGACGATGAAGGCAGGAATGTTACTGCGAATAGCGAGCCCTACCTTGGTATGGTTACAAATTTCTTTTTGCCCAAAATGGAAGAACTGGGTTTGGCTGACATGTGGTTATAACAAAACCATATCACATGCCACACAGAACGCGAAACAATGTTAACAGTTTCCTTCACGTTTGGGGATAGTCAATTGGCTGTCGAGATCGTGCGATTTAACGCCTTTAGACTATTTTTGGAGGGGCTGTGTTAAGGCTCACGTCTATAGGCACAAAACGACAATGGATGACGCACTGGAAGCCAATAATGAAGAATTTATTCGTGAAATATCGGCCGATATGTTGGAGATAGTATGTCAAAATTGGACCCAGGATGTGGACCAGTTGAAGCGTAGCCGTCGTCAACATTTACACCAAGTCATCTTCAAACATTAAATTATATAGATCGATCTATCCACTGCAATAAAGATCTCACACATTTGAAAATTTTTATTTAACAATATATGTGAATATGATGAAATTAAAGGGAGTAAGAAAGAAAATCATATGATATTTGATTTTAGTATCCGTGGAGATCGCAAAGACAATTTTTAAAACCCCAAAACTAAAAAAATATTGTACATCTGTTTGAAAAAATATTTATTTTATAAAAATATCTTGCAAATGTCGAGATTCTTAGTTAATTGGCGATAAGCAAATTCAGCATGCAGTTACGAGTACTTTATTTGTAGTATAATTCTAGCCACATCCGGTGGCTATTCTCGTAAAATAAATGCAAGATTTGAAAGAAAATTATTAATTTTTTTGTATGGTGGGTACTGCTTTGCCCCGGCAACATTTAGAGATTATGACTATTCCAGTTCGACACATCCTCTAATTTTATGTGCACTCCACCCACATAAAATAAGAGACTCACTGTTACAATTGTATCGATGGGGTCGCCATTTCCCCCATCCAGAACATTTTGCTGAAAATAGCTTTTTGTTGGAGGTCTAACGCACGTCAAATTTAGAGACCTTTAATCTTATAAATAGTTGTTCATCAGAAAAAAATTAAATTAAATTATGTACGCAGGTATCTCTTCCCCTACCCTACACTTTCAAAATTTTGCTGGAAATTGGACACAACACGCAGCCGTTATCAGTAGCTCGTGACCAAATGAGTTAAGATGACTCGCAATGTCACATACACATTGTGACATCATATTTTTTTCTTCTCTTATGTTGCCACTCCCAAACATCGACCTACAATACACGTCCTGAGCAAAGGTCTGTGAGGAGAATCAAGTCGGTGAATCTTTATGCGAATAGTGCAGTTTCATCTGAATGATGTGTGCTCTGAATCTCTGTAGCTAAATGAAGAGGTGTGTGATCTTTGATGACCAAAAAAATTGTAGTATGCAGAGTGTCCAAGCCTATAAACAAGTCACATCTATCTATTTCCATACATAAACAAAATGTTTAACTCCCAGCGAACAGTTTTTGCAAAATTCGGTGTAAAAATTTGTACAAGTGATCGTCTTCATATCAGACGATTTTCAAAATGGAATACAACTATCACATATGGGCCTGTCTATTTTGAAGTTATTCCTTCGTATACCGGGGAAGGCGAAAAAACTCATTGGAGACGGAAAGATAGCTAACTCTATTGACTCAGTTGAGCATCGTCGCAATATGCTGTGTTTCATTGTTTTAAGGTTGCTGCAACGAGATGAGTTCTAATGAAATTACAGATCTGTTCTTGTTTTCATCCGTACAATACGCTCTTTACTGAGATCATTAATTGATTTATCAATGAATCGCGCAAGGCAGAGAGACTAAATAAACACCCGTATGTATCCAGAAATCACTAAGGTTCACAGGTGTACACCAGAGATCTCACAAATGTATATCAAAATTCAATGGACACCTTTAATACAATGTACACCTTGAATACAGTATAGACATTGTCTTTCTTTCGTCGTGTACACCTTCTACTTGTGTATAACTATGAGTGTACTCGTGTACATCTCGTGTATATGCTTTCTTAATTTGAAACTGGTGGGTATGTATAATATTTTCAGTGTTTGCTTTTACTGCGCACACACGCATTAATTTTATGAAGTTACAAAATAAATACAATGTTATCATCTCCGCAAATGTGCACACGTGCATAAAGTGAATTCAATGTTTTCAATGTATACATTTGAGGTATGCTGCACAGTCCTGTACACTGAAGATTTATTTGTGTATAAAGTGAGGCATGAATACATTTTACAATGTCGTTGATGTAAACTTGTGTGTACAGAGGATAAAATATGTACACTATTTTGAACTCTGGTGTACACATTAACAAACTGACTCACGCACATCAAGGGTCGAAAAGGAGCCAGTTAAGTAAATTACACTTAAAATTCATTAGAAGAATATCTGCTAAACTGAAAATTGAATGGAAAAATATATGAGCGACAAATCTTTCTTCATCAGCTGTAGTCGTCCATGGTTTAAATTTTACTCAACCTCGAGAATACTTTGAGGTCCTCATGGCTCCACTCCCATTGACGATAAGAAAGCCAGATCTCAAACTTAAACTCAACAATACCTTTTGAAAAAGTGTATGAAAGTTTATTATAATCAGACAGCCTGTTTAGAATGTGCATAATTAAATACCGCAACGAGCAGATAAGCTCATTCAGTAACGATACAATTCTCGTATTGTAGTTGATCATGAAGTTTTGTACTGAATGCATTCAAGAACACTTTATACAGCAAGTAACTTCAAAAGATAATGTTCGGTCGTGTGGGATTTGAAATTTTTACTGAATGTGGGGTTATCAATCTTAGGGCCAACTTGCCAATAGCTAAAGTTAAGGTGTTATCGGACAGATAATTCGTTTTTCATTATCTTGAGTACAATTTAAGGTAAAAGTGGCTAATAAGGTAAAGTGAACTCGATTTGAACTTCTTGCCCGCTTTGTTGAATTTTTGTCATTTTTCACCGACATTTTTGTTTGATTAATATTATTCACAACTCTTCACCATTCAAATACATAAACAAACAAGACAGTCGTTGCCACTATGTACTTAATGATGCCACTATGTAGGTAATGTCACCTTGTAAAAAGTAATCAGTTTTTTCTGTGGTACTGCGATATATTTAAAAGGATTAATTTTATTTAGGAAGTTGTGATAATGAAAAATTTTAAAGTTCAATTTATTCCCTACTTTAGCTATGGTTACCTTTTACTATCAGCTGCATTAAAGGCAAGTTGTAATAATGGCCCTTAGCCTTAGGGTGCAACTGCAAAATATTCTCTACTTTAAAAATACCAGTAAAAACTGATCACTGGGTTAAGAGCACGAAGTGTTGTGGGTAACAGTATTAGCCAATAGAAAGTTGTAGAGTTAAAAATTGCCACTTTGAGTGAAATAATGAAAAATTAAAAAAGTTTATATCTACATATATTTTCTGATTATTTAAAGGTGAGTTTAAAGTAAAGAACATGCATAAATAAAATTATTTTTCGTTGCTCACATTTATAAGAAGACGCTGAATTACCAGTTTCGTTTAAACGTCCAATTGATGGCAAACAGTTAAGGCGTCTTCAAAGCAACAATTTCAAAACTTTTATACCGGTAAATTAATATCAACGGCATAGAAACGTTAACATGAATGGGTGTGTGTGTGTATAAAAAACACTGTGCGCTTTAACTCACCAAAAATATACCCAAAACAAATAAATTCTCGTTACAAAACAAAAAAACAAGTTTATTGTGAGCATCCGTAAAATATGTGCATAACAAATCTGAGCCACAATTTTTTGATTTTTAACTGAGACGTAATATTTGAATTTAATATATATTTTTAATAAAAATACAAACTATTCGTGTTGTGTGCTATTATTAATTAATTGACGCATTCAAAATATATACCTAGAGTGCATCAGCAGTGAAGATCATTATTATGATCTTGTTAATATATTGACTATGGCGACGGCCATTTGTTTTTTTTTAATTGTTAGCATTTGTTTTTCCTTACTTGTTTGTAAAATTAGAAAAATGCAAACAAAATCAATTTGTTCCATTGATCTTGAATGTTATCGCTATTAAAACTGTGAAAAAATAAAATTATTTTTTTTATTGACAATACTATTGAAATTTTTATATCAGGAACAATAATCTGAATTTATAAGTTCAGTTTTGCAAGTTTGACCAAAGTGTTTTATACATTAAGATTTGTTAGATCGCTTGTATTGTAAGTGTTGTGTTTGTGTGTCTTTTTGTATTTTACCGTCAATTTAAATTTAGTTTCCATAGAAATAATTAACAAAATAATAATAAACAATTGTTTCCTGTTGTGTTTTATTTGTAACTTCAACAGCCAAAAAAATATTTAACATGAATTTTGTTCAAAACACAAAAATTATATAATTAAAAGTTCCCAAAACAATTGATAAAGAATATAAAAAAAAAGAACTGGAAATACTTGTAATGACAAATACTAATAATCGTAGCCCAAAAAAAGAGTTTGTATTATAAATAATATTTTCAAGCAATTTGCTAATGAATTCATAATTATTTATGAATTCACAGAAACTGCTTTCGTATCGGTTGTGTGACATAAAATTGCATAAAATTTTTATAAAAACTTTCACCTCAAGCTTAATTATGTATAATTATAAAGAGTTATCTGCTTCATAAAGCATATGAAATTGTTGTTGATCTTCTTCATAACATTAATTGTATGGAAGAAAATAAATTTTTTTTAATCCTACAACCGATACATCACTCATTGAATACCTTTTGTTTGGCTTTATTAAATTTTAAAGTAATTACATTTTTTTATATTTTAAAATTTTACATTCACATTTTATATATTATCATGTAGAATGAAGTCTTACTTTCTCTGATTTAAGTTTTATTACTGATCAAAATAAGGAATTTCCAATTGGTTAACCACCTAAAAGTTGCTTTAATGTAAATCAACATCACAGTGTTTTGGAAAATTTTAATTATTATTATAAGGAAAATATGTACTTTGCAAAGTAGCGGACTAAAGATGGCGACAGGTAACTGGGATATGCCGACGACGTGGTTAAACCATATTTTTTTATCTACTTCTGTGACTGACTGTATACGACTTTTGCCTTCACGTAAGAAGTGGCAACGTAGTTAACCACGGAAAATTCCTTAGAAGAACTGTAAATCCATGCAGAAGTGCTGCCAGACTTCTATTTAGCCTCTCCTTAAAATGACTTGACGAATATCGCTAAATGGGGCAAAACATCGCCAAGATAGAAAACATTAAGTTTGAGCTATAAACAAGTAAGAACTTTATATTCGACCGGGTCGAATCATAAATAAACTCCTAAATATTCAGTAAATTATAACTCCATATTTATTGTTATTTAAATTTTTTGATCATTCTGCATTGTCGCACCTTTGTCTTAAAAACTTAAAAAGTAAATATTTGGGATAATTAAGAGTAGAAAAGAAATTTTTTTATAGGGTCATTTAGGGGGTAACTGAGGGTGGAGGGGTAAGGCAGGGGAGGATCAGAAAACATATTACCCTTGACGCAAAAGCTTAACAAATCAAACTTTTTTTATCTTGGACCAGCACTCAGGGAATGACCCCTATATATGCATTGCGCCGGAACTGAACACGAGGGGATAGTATTTAGGGGACAGATTAGGAAAGATGTGAAGATACACAGTTTTTTTGTAGCTATTTCAACCTTTTTGTACTTCGCCGGCTAATTTTTTTTTGCTACAGGGCCGACGAAGGTGGGTGCTGTTACTCTGCTTTTAGTACATGATAGTGTCAGTCGCTGCCAATTATGTTCATTGATCAGTGACTATGCCTTCATCATTGAAACAGGCTGGCAACAACTAACACAACCACGCACTAATGCTGTTTAGAAGAATTCGACACAATATTTCATGACTCAGCGCGGGCTCGAACTCACGACCCTCCGCTTCATAGTCTCGTGTTCTACTACTTCAGCCAACAGCAGAGTTACCAATGAGATAAGTGGGATACGTTTTTATGGAAACAATTGGCATTAGTAATTATTATTGCATTTTCTAATGAAATGTATGTTTTAATATGAAACCAATTGTCTACTTTATGTATATTTAAAAAAAAAAAAAAAATATTTTTGTTTCCTCAAACAAGTAAATTTGGTAACACTGTTTATATATTTGACATTAAGTGTCAAAAAATCACTGTCTGCTAAAATCTCTTGCAAGTTGATCTGCAAGTACAAAAAATATGGTTGTGTTAGTAAAAAAGTGTGAGTGCGTTGGGTTTTTCGAACTTGCACTTGGACTATGTCCACACGGTGAAACATTTGCTGCAGAAACATTGTGTTTGATGATGATAGGGGAAAGACGAGTGGAAAAGGGTACGGTGTTTCATGTACATGAAACATTTGTTGAGCACGACATTCTCCGCTTCTGCATATAATATAATATATGTGTGCTGCAAACCAAATGTTTCAACCGCGTGGACACGAATGCAGCTTCAAAAGGGAATTAATAAATGTTTCTGCAGCAAATGTTTCATCGTGTGGACATAGTCTTGCATGTGTAAAGGCTGGGTAAATGATCAGTGGTTTAGCAACACCTAAAGTATAGTTGCCAAAGAGGATTGATGTGGTCTGACTCCGAGATGTTTTGCAACTGAATTTAAACATATTTTGTAAATGTTTACTCATCTGCTCCTTCTCATATGCAAAAGGAATGTGATGGATGACCTTAAAACCAGTAACGGACAAAAACATGGGATAACAATATCGCCGACATATGAAGTCACTTTGAGTACTTTGCAAAGTATTTTCCAAATAATAATAATAATAATAATAATAATAATAATAATAATAATGTTTAAATACTACTTTAAGAACTCATATGATATCAAACGATTTACAGCCTCTTTTTCAAGTAAAATATAATATTCGGTTGGGATTTTATCTTCAATACAAAAACAAATTTGAAATTTTTGTTGCTGTTTTGATGTCAATTATCAAAAAAAGTATTTACATATACTATTACATACAATAGCAATCAGTTCTTCATTTTTTGTGGAAAATATCTAATTGATTGAATTGTTTAATCGTTTTATTGATTAATAATGCGTACTAACAAATTGAACACCCTATTACCCACTCAACGTGGTTGAAATCATTTATTGCAACAGCATTTATTAAAAACAACAACTTAATATAACTTTATCTAATATTCTTTTTACAACTAGTAATTTATTTAATTGGAAAACGTGTGTTTTAACCAATTAATTCGTGTGAAACATTTTTTATTATTAATAAATTTCAATGCTTGCAAGAAATTTGCTTTCAATACAAGCAAAATATTTAAATATCCCCTTAATAAGTTTTTTTTTCTCACGATATTGTAAAAAAAAGATTTTTAATAATATTTTACATTCTTAATGGCTGTAATTTTTAATCGCTTCCCGAGATTCGGGAGATACCTTTCATTCCTTAAAAGATGTTCAAAAAGAAAAAATACTTAAATTAAAATTTTCGTTTGACTGAAAATTGCCAAATTTAGCCACGATACGATTAAACTTTCAATACTGATCATAACAAAAAGCCGTATAGTTGGCTAGTTCAACGTGCACATATCAGCTCTGTAGTATCTTTCGCCATCAATATATATAGTTATTATGACTTTTAAGTGGAGATGTGAGCGTGAGTAGAATTAGGCTCACGATCACGAAACTCAAATTTATTTTACGCACGCTCCCGCACGGCAAGATTTAAGGCATTCACGAACGCATTATTTTCGATCAAGTACTTTTATTATATAATATAAAAAATAATGAATATATTTTATTTGTATTTTTAGTCAATATGTGGAGAATTATTTTAATAGCGACTTGTGTTATATGGCGAGCTAATGATGCAGCAGCCGGTGAGTATTTGCTTAATATATTTAAAAATATTCGAACTCACACTTTCCATATAAATTTCCATGATTTACAAAATTCGGGCAACAATTGAATATTCCAAAGTAAATATATTTCTACCTAGTTTCACATATTTTTTTAACACAAATATCACTTTACTTGACTGCACACAAGACTCAAATTTATATTAAAAATATAATAGCAAATTACTCTGTAACAATTATAAATCATAACAAATTTCTAATACAATCTGATTCATATCGTCCATGTTTTCATAAGTAAAAATCTTACCTCCAGTTACATAAACTTAACTTCTATACAAATACAAAAATCATTTCCGTACATCATATTTAGATACAACTTAAATCTCCTACGAGGTCTATTTACATAAGTTCAACTTAAGTGTTTCATAATACCATGTGTTTCTGATAGTTTGTTTACATACTGCAATTTATGTTTACTGGGAAATTTGTAGAGCAGCTGTTTATTGAGAAAAATGTCGGTATATATTTTATTATATAATTATGCTGCCATACTTTTGTTACAATTAAAAGCCGAACATACTTTTAAACTCAGTCGCAAAGCAGCTCTGACAGCCATACCTAAATACGGGCGGCAAGCGTTTTTAGCTGTCAAAAGTTCTCATGTCCATACATTTTGTATGGAGCATAACGAAATAACGCGGCGGCAACGCTTTGCTATTGGAAGGAGCGATTTTGACAGAGCGTGTTCTAATGAAGTTAGTTGCAAAAGAAAACAATTGTAACCAGAGAAAAAAAATCAAAAGTTTACAAAAATGAAATAAATAATAAAAGAAAATATTTGTGCACTTCGTATTAGAAAATGGAGATAAGAAAATATTTACAATATGATTATATACATACGTATGTATGCACGTTTGTAATTTGTACAAAATTTCAATAACAAAATCACAAATGTCGTCCGTCCAGCTGTTAAAATAATCAGGGTTGTTTAATTTGTTTTTTTGATAACCCTGTTTTTATTGTTTTTTGACATAACGTTGCCGCTTTTGTTTAGGTATGGCATTTCAGCGTTAAAGCTCAGCGGAAAAAAAAATTCCGCTTTCCGCCCGTATTTAGGTATGGCTGTGAGTCAGTTAACATCGAGCTTCGTTGGCAATTATTTTTTTAGTGCAGCCACACCACTTTTCTTTTACTCTCTTTCTAGAGCTTTGCGACTGAAACTGAAAATGTATTTATATAACGGGGGTTAACATTTAATTAGACGGAGTAAAATCAGTGGGTGACTTACAACTAGACCTGTGAGCTTTTAATCAAAGTACTTTAAAGAATCCTCTTTATTCTGTAACTAATTGTCAACGTCACGTCAACACAATATTCAAGATAGGACTTACTCCTTGTGGATGACAATGAACTACTTCTGACGAGCTGTGACTACGTCCTACGGCCTTGGATTTATCAAGAGGCTCTGAGAAATTGTTAATTGCTGAAGAAATGGATCACTTGCTCGTTCTATTTCTGTAATTGCCTTGAAGTGACGTTGGTAAATGGCTACAAAATAAGGGGAAATATAAAAAAAATTTTATGGCATCAAAAATTTATTTTTAAATGCTTTTTCCAGCTGCTGTCTCATATTCCGGCAGCCATTCCAGCTCCAATGGTGCGAATGATGGCTATGAGGATGGTTACAATGATTACGGTGATATGGGCTATGTTCCAGGTTTTGGCTTCGGTTACGGTTTCATGGATCCGTATATCTTGCATCAGGAATTAACAGCACAAATCTTGGCGCAAAATGCTGCTCATCAAAAGTAAGATCTAACGAATTGTCCTTTTATTTATCTGTTGCTTTGCTTTTGGCTTATGGAGCTTTCATGTAGGCTTTAATAACTGTTGCTAATCTCATATTCATAATATCATTCTTGTGATATATTTAAATGAATGCATCTTTCTTAGTGCTATTGCTTCGACAATTACTATGGGGGATGCCACGGTAACGGCTGGTGCTTCTAATCTGTCTAATGACATGCAAAATTATAACGAGTAAATATATTGTTTCTTTAAACTGCTTAACTAACACATTCCTTTCATTACTAAAATATTTGCTATTTGAGCTTAACACTAACACTTTCAGTTTATAATTAAAAGTTTAAGTTTTAAAGTGATATAAAACGGGATGTAGTCATAGTCAAACATTAAAGTCGGTTTTTTGTGAAATAACTGATATTAACGTTTTTGTTACAATCTATAATCGAAAAGAGCATAATTTTTTTTTATTTATTGGCCATAAGAATAAATTTAAAGCATATTAACACTAGTTGACATATAAATAATTGTTTACATATATAGTACAATGTCTATTGCTCGAGCTCTCCTGTATTTTTACTATGGTCATAGTTGATTTGTACAACATGTGAATAGGTTTTATTTAAGAGGGGGACACAGAAAATGTAGAATCTGTTTTCGCATAATCTGTAACAACATATAAATAAAGTAATGACAAGTCCCATCAGCTGATTTTGCACATAGAAACAGAAGCAGATAAAATAACAAGTAAGAACGTTATATTCGACCGGGTCGAATCTTAAATGCCCTTCAAATATTTAGTGAATAAAAACTCGATTTTTATTCTTATTAAAAGTTAAATTTTTATGGTATTTGGCTTAAGTAAACAAAGAAAAAAGTTTATTTTATAGGGTCCGCAATCTAACGTTTTTTTCTTTCAACTAGTAACGTGAATGGTAACACTTAGCTCATGTCTAATTTGTCAGATAGTTAGTTTTATCCTTCCGCTGAACGAATATGGTTGTGTATACGCTTGAACAATGCTGGTAAGTGGCCCTGCGATAGACTTACAGAAGATGCCGATTTTGCCAAAAAAAAATCATGTTCTCAGATGAAGCTCAGTTTGATCTTGGCGGGTATGTAAACAAGCAAAATTGTCGCATTTGGGGCACAGAAAACCCGCACGCATACATTGAAAAGCCGACGCACCCAAAACGAGTCACTGTTTGGTGCGGATTTTGGTCCAGAGGCATAATTGGGCCATTTTTATTCAAAAATGAGCAAGGAGTGGCCGTTACAGTCAATGGCGATCGTTATCGGGCCATGTTGAACGAATTTTTGTTCACAAGAATTGAAAAGGAGAATATTGGCAACATTTGGTTTCAACAGGACGGCGCTACGTGCCACACAGCCGAATCTACACTCGATGTTTTGCGCCCTGTTTTTGAAGATCGCATTATCAGCCTCAGAGCTGATGTCGTTTGGCCACCTCGGAGCTGCGATTTGACACCGTTGGACTATTATTTATGGGATGCCGTCAGAGACAAGTGTTACGCCGACAAGTCAGAGACAATTGACGCTTTAAGGGATAATATTCGTGAAACCATTGGTGAAATACAGCTGCACACAATCGATAATGTGCTTAAAAATTGGATCGATCGTGCATGGCCAGCCGAGGCAGCCATTTGAGTGAAATTATTTTCCATTATTAACCGGAAGGATTTTATTTTCGAATAAAAAAGAAATTTGAGAAAATATTCAGTAGTTTTTTTGTAGCATTTTCAAAAAAAAAGTTATTTGGCGGACCCTATAATACGGCCGTTTTCACTGTGTAGGGAGGACAGGACGCCTTTCCATCAGCATAAAAACTTAAGTATTAATATTTTATATCAATGTGCAAAAAAGGGACTGAGATTAGTTAAAACTTGTTAACCTGCTGGATCAGCGTTCCCTTAAGACATTTCGGTGCCTAATTTTAGCGCCATAAAGGTTTAAAGCTGTAATTTTTAAGGAATATGGGCTTAAGAAATACAATTTGTTAAATATTTACACTATTTTTACATATAATATCTTATGTCAACGCCCACTTAAGGGGGCGGAGTAAAACATTTATTTTGGTAATTTTCTGGCTCCAAATTCAACGCTTTGAACCTTCTTTGACATAAAAATATATCATTTGCTTAACAAAATTATAAAAAACTTTAAAAATTGTTGTTCTTTAGAGCGAAATTTCAAGGGTCAAGCTCTTTTCGCTTGGACTGAATCGTGATTTCCATAGAGGGACGGACATGGCTAGATCATCTTAGAATTCATCACTGATCAAGAATATATGTACTTTTTGGGGTCTTAAAGGATATTTCGTTGCGTTACACACGGAATGACAAATTGAATATACATACCTTCCAATTCTTTTTTGGAGGGTATAAGAAGCAGCAAAGATTGAAGACGGACATGCCGATAAAAAAACGGATGTTAATGTTGTTAAAAGCAACTTTATAGAGTTTTTACACTGATATGGCTTTAACATATGCTGGTTTTAACGTCCAAACCTATTTTTACCATACAAAATTATTGTTAAAACCATTTTGGATTGGTAGGTTTTCTGAAATGCTTCCTTTTTTTTTTGTCTGTGCTAAGTGTGGTATTGCCAGATTATAGGAAACTGCTGATAATGCACCAGAAATCCCACTACATCTGCATATTTTCTTTGAGAGTTTGCACGACTTTTATACTATGAAATAATGATGCTTCCAGTTAACTATTCACTTTCTGTGTATTCCTTAAGTTTTAAATATTCATTTACAAAATATAAAATAGTTTCTTATTTATAATGCGTTTCCATACATGTGTTTTGCTCCACAAAACTAGTTTTGCAGCTGTTTTGTTACTAGTTTTCCTTTACATGTTTCATTTTCGAAAACCTCAAACAAAAACTAGTTTTTCCCCAAAACATTTCGAAATTATACTGTGCAACACTGCGTTGCTATGAATGCATTAATTATGAATACAACTCGGGGTCATCAAACAATGGTGATTGAAAAATTTTAAAAATCAACATGTCCAGTTGTCATTTAAAACAAATCTGTAATAACATAAAATATTTTAAAAAGTGATAAAAATCATTGTGTTTTTAAAATTATTTCATACTTGATGTATGAGATAATTGTGTGCATATTAATGTTGCAGGGTTAAAATTTTTGCGAATATTCGAAAACCAAAAAATGGAAAAACATCTACATGTTTTGCGCAAAACCAGTTTTTCCTCTTGTAATAGAAACGCACTATTAGCGTGCATTGTAAAGTTTCTTAGTTTTTCATACGAACAAAACAACTGGCAAGAAAGTGTTGTAAAAGGTAGGAGAAAGTACAACAACAAAACCACCTATTTCTATGAAAAATTTAATTTATTGTGATCAAATTTGTTGGACAACCGGTGTGTTAAATCCAGAATTTATTAAACTTACAATGTGAACGCAAAATCACATGTTTATGGTTTTAGTGGTAAAAACAGGGGGCTTGCAGCGTGATTCGCTTCGAATGCTATTAATATATTAAACTGAAAGCATATTCTTTGGAATCGAACTACGCAGTAGCTCCCCAGGTTTTAATTCTTGGTGGAAAACCCATCAGTAATTTCACCGTGTACAGCGATGGTCATACATGGACAACTCATGGGCGGAAAAAAATTCAAATTAAGCTTTTTATGTCAAACGGTTCCACTTTAGTTTCTGCATCTGAATGTGTATCGTTTACATTAAAAAAATTTACTAGCGAAATTAAAAAAACTCTTCTCATCAAATTAAAAGTAATTGAAAGTAGCTCTTCAGTTACGAGTGGCAGCTTCGAAAAAAGAAGAATATATTAAATTTATTCTCCTGATGGTGCGAAAAATTTATTTAATGAGATGCAACTAAATGTTGGAAACGAATTTTTGTTTTCGGTGAAATCTGTCGTTTAAGTGGGACCAAGTTCTGGGTATCAAGTAAATAATAATAACACTTTGGCAATATGAGCTTACAGAATGATAGTCGCTTTAGATACAGTGTGAAGAAAAACAAGTAAAAACGTTATATTCGACCGGGTCGAATCTTAAATACCCTCCAAATATTTAGTAAGTGAATTTGAAATGTTTAACTTGGTGGGACAGAGTTCCTTTATATAATATCGTACGTCAACGCCCACTAAAGGGGGCGGGGTTCAAAAATATGCAATATCATGTTTTCCACAGACGAACGTATGGGCATTGCTAGACCGTCTTAGACTTCATCACAATTCTCTATGGAGGCTATAAAAACTGTATTTTGGCGGGGTCGCTCTGGCAAGGGCTGTGGGGGAAACATTTCACCTTTGTCATAAAACTCTAAAAATAAATGCTTGGGATAATTATATACAAAATTAAAATTTCTTTTTTTTGATAGGGTCATATAGCGGGCAAAGGGGGAAGAGCGGGTAGGGCAACAACAGGCAGTCATAAAACTCTAAAGATAAATGCTTGGGATGCTTATATACAAAATTAAAAAAAAACATTTTTTTTTTGGTAGGGTCATTTTGGTGGCAAAGGAAGCGGGGGGGGGGTGGTAGGGCAGAAATCGGCAGTCATAAAACTCTAAACATAAATGCTTGGGATGATTATATACAAAATTTAAAAAAAAAATTTTTTTTTGGTAGGGTCATTTAGGGGACAAAGGAAGAGGGTGGGGGGGGGGGTAGGGCAGAAATCGGCAGTCATAAAACTCTAAAGATAAAAGACAAAATTTCAAAAAGGGTCATTTAGGGGGCGAAGGGGAAGGAGGGGGTAGGGCAGAGTAGTACCAGGTTTCGTCTCAGCTTCGTCATTAAAGCTTAAAAATGTTATTTTTAAGGAATGTAGGCTTAAGTAAAACAATTTGTTAAATTTTTATGCTATTTTTGCCTATAATAACGCCCACTAAAGTGGGCGGGGTCAAAAAAATATTTTTATTTTATTTAATGGCTCCAATTTTAAGGCGTTGGACCGTATTTGACATAAAAATATATCGTTTGCTTAACAAAATAACCAAAAAACTTTAAAAATTATGTTGTTTTTTCTGGGTTGGTTTAGTTCTTCTTAGGGGAACTTTTTTCCCTCTTGCCCGATTTAGCCCATCTTCGAACTTAACCTGCTCTAAGTTTTAAAATATATTTATGCCAAATTTCAAGAGTCTAGCTCTTTTCGTTTGGACTGAATGGTGATTTCCACAGACGGGCGGACGGACGGACATGCTCAGTTGGTCTTAGATTTCATCACTGATCAAGAATATATATACTTTATGGGGTCTGAGATGGATATTTCGATGCGTTACAAACGGAATGACAAAGTGAATATATCCTCCAAATTCTTTTTTGGAGGGTATATAATTCTTTTTTGGAGGGTATATAATACATTTACGGAAATGGTACTTGAAAATAGTGCTCTTTCAAAAGAGTACATTTAAGAAGAGGTATTTTCATAAATAGCAAATTTTTAAGAAAAGTACTCTTAAACAGAAAACTGTTTATTTCTAAAACCTTTGCGTAGAAAATACTTTTTGAAAATATACTTTATTGAAAATGGTACTATTTTACAAAAATGGTGAAAGGGCATACTATATTTTGGTATTGTAGAAGAAAAAATATAAATTATGTAATTGGGACAATCAAATAGTATTCATAAAGTCAGAAGATCCACTTTTTTCTCGCCTCTTAATTGCTTTTCATAGCATCGTCTTATTTTCGGAATATAACTGCCCTATTTTCGATATTGTCTTGACGCGACGTTGACAAATAGTTACAGAATAAGGGGGAATAATGAGAAACGCTTTTTAAGCCTTTTGTAATTTTCTCTTTGATGATCATTTTCTTGGTTTTAAAGATCTTGTTTTTTTGCCAATTTTGGTAATACGAATGTTCGTAGTACAGAGAATGTGCTACATTTTCGGATTCATTAATATTTTAAACGCTTTTTAATTAACGTGTTTCTGTGTTTTCAATCCTAAAAATTCTATACTAATATTTGTAAATTTTCTCAACAAAATATTTGAATTTGCTTTTTATACCCTCCAAAAACGAATATGGAGGGTATATTCACTTTGTCATTCCTTTTGTAACGCAGCGAAATATCCATCTGTGACCGCATAAAGTATATATATTTTTGATCAGTAATGAAATCTAAGACGATCTGAGCATGTCCGTCCGTCCGCCCGTGGAAATTACGATTTAGTGCAAACGAAAAAATAGCTAGACTCTTGAAATTTGGTATAAGTATATCTTGAAGGATAGCATAGGTTAAGTCCGGAAATGGGCTAAATCGGGGAAGAAGGGAAAAAGTTTCCCTAAGAAGAACTAATCCGACCTCTAAAAAACAACATCATTTTTAAAGTTTTCTTGTAATTTTGTTAAGCAAATGATATATTTTTTTATGTCAAATACGGTCCTAAACTTTAAACTTGGAGCCATAAAATAAAAATAACAATTTTTGGACCCCGCCTACTTTAGTGGGCGTTATTACATGCAAAATAGTGTAAAAATATAACAAATTTTTTTACTTGAGTCTACATTCCTGAAAAATAACATTATTAAGCTTTAATGATGAAGCTGAGACGTAACCTGGTACTACTTTGCCCTACACCCTCCTCCCCCTTTACCCCCCAAATGACCCTATAAAACAAATAAAAATTTTTAAATTTTGTATTTAATCATTCCAAACATTTATTTTTAGAGTTTTATGACAAAAATGAAATGTCTTCCCCACAGCCCATTCCAGAGCGACCCGCCAAAATAGAGTTTTAATACCCTCCAAAGAGAGTTTGACCCGATAAAGTATATATATTCTTTATCAGTAATGATCGTCGGTGGAAAACATGATATGGTCTACTTTTGGACCCCACCCCTTAAGTGGGCGTTGACGTATGATATTATATAAAGGAACTCCGTCCCACCAAGTCAAACATTTTAAATTTACTTACTAAATATTCAGAGGATATTTAAGACTCGACCCGGTCGAATATAACGTTTTCTTGTTTATTGTATAAACTTTTTTGGCAATTTTTCACTGGTATGAATTTACCCCATTTCAGTGAATTCTATAAATTTTTTCAGTTGAAACTGTTAAGAAGAATATTGAAACCGGTTTTTCAGTACACCTTTTATAAAAAAAATATATTTCTATACTAGTCTAAAATAGCATGACATGAGATCCCACATCGTGGGTCAAATATTCTCTATTGTTCGGATGACAAGTTATTGGGTTTAACAACTTGGATGCGTTTTCAAAATTAATTAGCCGCTGAAAAAAGAACTAGTGAGGACCATTAGAAATGAAATTATTTTCGAGGCAATGAAAACAAAAGAAATTAAAAAAATATTTTATATTGAAAAAGCCACGGAATTATTATTCTGTCCTCGTAAACTCTATTTGGCTAGAAGGCCATATAATTTTATACGAGAAGCTTAAAATATATGGGGCGTACGCGACAAATGAACGGTCAAAAAAGCTTTTGTATGCAAGTACAGGCCTTACATATTTTTTTGTATTAATAACAAATAAAATCTTTCGAATTCGGTGGTAACTAGTCCTTTCCCTAGGTTAGGTTGGGCTGATGAGACGAGTCATTAACATACAATTCAGTTAGTAAGCGTCTGTAGTGCGCTCTTAAGGGACAGAAATCGAGATTCCAATCTTTATAGAATTCCTTAACTCACAAAAATTTGTAGAATTCCCATTTCCGGTAATACCTCTAAGCCGGATAATGTCTGGTGAATAACTCATACTAGAGCTGGACTTCATAGTCACGGAAGTTTCTTGCTCATTTCGAAAGAAATAAGATACGTTACTACTACCACTTTGTAAAACCCGTTAAATAGTTAACTTTAATGGATTTATGATAATTCGTTAATGGAATAGAGAATTGAGTTCGCTCCCTATGATAAAAATGCTCTATGAACTTCGCGAACAGATTTATTTATTTTAATTATATACCCGAGATAAGCACCGTTCTGAGAAATATATATTTATTTATTAACTTCTCTAATATAAAGAATCTGGATACACAGCGATTTTCTGATGGAGGATTAAAAGAAAAACTATTCATTTTTAAAAATTGTGAAATAATCAGTTTTATAAACCAAATGTTTGCTGGTCTATAAACAAAATGCATTTTCTGTTCAGACGAAAAGTGGACGGAATGGTCTTCACTACTTAAAACAACTGATAAACACACGATGTTCCCAGATATTTTAAATTATTTTTTTATGAGAAATCTTATTGCTAGTAAACGATCCCAAATATTCGTAACCAACGTATTTTTTAACTTTAATTGTGCTTTTAAAATAATATTACTCACTAAATCGTATGCAATATTTCTTTTTACAAAATTAGTCTAATTAATCGTCAACAAGCTGCCATCTTCAATAGCATTAAAAATCAAAACCACAACGGCAAGAATAACGGTTATGGTCCCAGCTATTCAGCAGCTGCCGCCTCACTAAGTCCCGACGGTGGTTATCAAACGGCTTTTATAAGCCCCGAAAATCCTGTAAGTTTTTATTTGATTATTTCCTTAACAAATAGGCATTCACTTTTAATTATATTTTCAATTACAGGATGTGCCCAACATTATCAACCGTTTCTCTTCTAGTAGCCCGGATGGTTTTAAGGGTATATCGGTTAGTTCTTACAGCACCAGTTCGGACATTAATGGCAAAAAGACCAGCCATCGTGGTGCAGAAACCACCATCAACGACAACGGCCGTATAACAACTTACAAGGTCCAATCGTAGGAAATTTTCGTTTTCATAAATTTTACTTACATTTTTATAAATTATTTTATGAATGAAAGTTCTTATTTTATTTAAATTATATTTCCGTCTTTATTATAAAAATAGATGTGCACACGAAATTATTACTATTTTAATAAAATTTTAAATTATTTGATACTCAATTGTTTAAAAAGTGTATAAATATTAAAGTACGAGTAGTTCGACAGTATAGTTTATTCCATGTTTTGATTCTCTACAATGGGACGAATTCAGAAGAGGAACCGCGGCAACTAAATATGGAATTTCATTGAATGTTCTCCTTTGCTCTTATAGAAAAATATATAAAAACTTTTTTAGGAGAGAAAGGAGTTATTTTACCCAAAAATTTAAAATAAGGTTTTCGGTTTTTACAAAACATATCGTTCGATATTTCGATACGATATCTGGAAAATACTGAGCAAAAATTTGGAAAGAATTACGAAATTTAATTTTGAGGCGTCATTGCCCATTTCCATACAACAATGTGTATAGTCAAGTCAACAGTTATGGCAACACCAGCCGAAAAAATATACCATGTCGCAGCAGGTAGATTCCCAAAAACTAACAAATACGCACGCCAGCCTATTAATAACCTTCAAATATTACGATGTGTAAACTTATGTTGCATGGTCGAGAGAGAATCATCGTCGAAAATAATTGAATTGTGTAATTGGGTGTGTTACCAGATGTTTCATTTCCTATCCACTAAAAGTCAATATAATCCACATTTCGATAAGGCAAGAATGAGTAAAATAAACAAAAATACAAAATTTACATGGTCATATGGAAAACACTATTTAAGCGGTTATAAAAAACTGCTTAGAAATAAATTATATACGTGATTTGGGCCAAATCATTTCATTTGCCCAAATTAAGTAATTTGCAAGATGATTTCCAACATTTCAGTGGTGCTATTTTTACAAATGCAACCTTGGGACATCCATTTTTAGTACGAATAAAATGTTGCTGATTTTATTTCTTGAATATAATATACAAAAAACTCCGTTTTGTTTTGCATTTTTATTGCTTTTCTTTTTATTTTGCAATTTGCTCTTTTCTTATGTTAAAAAAAAAACAAACCATACAAAAGTCAATTTGATTTCGAAAATTCGAACACAAAATTAGTTATAAATTTGTGGAAACACTTCGACATAATTTCCACAAATCAATTTAATTTGTTTTTTTTTGGTGAATTACAAAGATGAGAATGACTTCTTTGACATTGATGCAATTTACTTAGGAATACTTAGGAAATTGTAAAGAATTTTTTAAACGTGCAAATAAATTTTAATGAGATCGGACTTTGAAGATAAATTCAAAGTTTGAAATGTATTTTATTAATAAAATTTCAAAAAAACATTTTATTGTTATGAAATTTTTATTTGACATATTGTTGTCACAATACTATTTTAAATGAAATTTATTTGTTGGTGGTCAAGCAAAAAAACTGTGGTTAAAGTCTACTGATGATTTGGTAAAGCACCAATGAAATGCATATAGACATTGCTTGACCACCAACAAATAAATTTCATTTAAAAAACATGTTATTTTAAATAGATTTCAAATATATATTTTTTTCATATATATGAATATCATGAGAATCGTCTAATGAGAGAGATTATTCATTCCCAATCGGAAGTTAATTGGTCAAACACAAAATATTTGTCACCAATTGGTATTTTGAATGAGGATATGCCATCATATGCGGTTTACCAAAATTTTGTTCCCATTCAGTTCCTGGTTGCGACTGAGATTAATATCTGGTATTATTTTGTTTCATACAATTTTTTGTCATTAAATTTTTTTATAATATAGTAGTAAGATTAGATTTATATGTATGATGTTCAGACATGCATTTTTAATTGAGTCAATATTCACTTTATTGCCATAATTATCTATCTTCCGGTTCACATAGACAAGATTTAGCCAGTTCAATTGACGTATGCCAGCTAAAATTAATAATTTTTTATATTCTTGAGGACTTCAAATTCACTAAACACAATTTTTTGCAGTGATGCATTTGAAATTTTACACAATATTATAATAATTTCATATCTATTGAAGAATAATTAATTGAAATTTTATATGGATAACTGAGCTCAATAACGATATTTATGGCGATAAGCCTAATAAAGGTGCATGTCTGAACACGGTATAAAGTATTAATTGAGTTATTAATCAGACATATTTACTACCTTCGTAAAGTTTTATTATATATCTTTGAGCAATATCGTTTAATATTTATATAAAATATTAACCATTTCACCACAGCAAATTAACTGATCATGATGCGTATAATAATTATAATTTTAATTAATAAAATACACTATAGTTTTAACTTTCCCGCATTTCCCCTTAACTATTTATTTATATATTTTGTAATTTTTTTTTGTAAACTCAATAAAACTAAATTGAAAAATTTATGAATATATTTAGTAGGCTTAATCCTAATTAATTCAAACAACAGTATTAAAAAGGCAATACGAACTGTTTTTAAAAACATTCTAAAAGAATAGTCGTAAAGATAGTGGAGATTTTTGGAAAAAATTTCAAAAACAGGATTAATTAAAAACAATAGTATGGTAATTTGTTGTTTTTCATTTAAGAACAATAACGGAATTTAATATCAAGTTCGAAAAACTTTGCTTTTGTATATAACGAATTTTTGACGATTTTCTGTTCGAAATTTGAGTAATTTTTCCCTCTTTCATCTGGCAACTGTGATCAACCCTCATGAACTAGAGATCTTTTGCCTATTACAAAGGTAAGTAACCTGCATAATTTTTGAGCTGCTCACGTTTAGTGTTTAACGACTTTGCGTTTCGTAAACTCGACAATTAGAATCATCGGCTTTGTCTTATTTTCGATTATAATAAAAAAATCAAAATAGATATTAAAACTGTGGAAGAAAGAGTGAGAAGTATGTATGTATACAGTTAATTTATAAAATATGTGAAAACAAAAATGAAAATCATTTCCATTACATATTATTTGTTCACAAAAGCCTACGGAAAATTAAATTTTAAAATCTGTGCGTGGTAATAAATTAATAAGGGGAGTAAATCGAGCAACTCTTAAGAACTTTAAACAATCACTAGGATTGATCGTTACGTTAGAAATAAATTTGTTGTTTTTATTTTTTCACTTCTGTTTGAGAAATTATTAATAAATTGTTATAAACCAAGGAAATAATTAATTTTAAACTTAACTTAAGGCTCTTATATGTATATGTACGTTATATTGATCAGTGTTTAAAGTTTTGTGTTTGGAAACACAACATAAGATGCGAGTGGCTCAGCCTTTTCATACAAGTTTGGCTTTATGATCGGCTGGTAGCTTGATATATTTAAATTATTCTTCCACACATACATATGTACATACATACTTACATATGTATGTATTGTCATATATAATTACATATGTACATACATACATATGTATACACATCCATATGTATTAGTTTATGTGCATGTATTATGAAAGATGTCTCATTAACGTTAAAATGCCATTATTATTCAATATACAAAACAACTAATTTATAAAAATTACTGAAATTTTTTGTACTATATAAGTAAATATTTATGTATGTATGTACATATGTATGTGCGGTATGTACATCTGTATAACAGTACAAAATAAGCGAACATACATACCTTTGAAATTTTCATATAAGAAACTGGCAACAACAAAGAAGTAAGATTTAAATGCATGAAGGGTTCGAAGGTACACAAAAAAAAATATTATGTTGGAGTCGGTGGTTAATCGCAACGTGTGAACTGGATCGAGGAAATAGAAAACAAAATGAAAACGAGCAAAGAGTGGTTTAGGCATCGAGCTGGGGGTCGTTTCTTAAAACCACAAGTTTCAATAATCAACAAGTAAAATGCCTACAAAACAACAACACTTGCACAAAATTCATAGTTGTTTTGTGTTTATTTCACTTGTAGATTTGTGAGTTGTAGTTTTGAAAAACGGTCCGCTGTATTGGGGAAAACAATAGCAGAATTCTAAATTTTAAAGCCGAAAAGACACTGTGACATATTGTGCCATCGCACAGTGGCAACGTTTGTTGATTTTGTTGTGTGGCATGGCACGAATGCAATGTCAAGAAAAGCCATACTTTAAAATAAACGCAATTAAAAAATTTTTTTTGCTCATATATTGTTGTTTTTAAATCTGAAAAATGCACTAACAAGTAAACATCCACGTAAAACATGCAAAATGTTTGCAAAGACTTAAAAGATTCACTTTTTGACCCTTTAAAATATATAATGCTATACTTACACCCGATTCACACGATGATTTGAAAACATGAGTAAACATCATGACTTTTTTCTGAATGAGCGGAAAATTATATCCGTCATCCATTTTTATACCCTTCACAAAAAAGTGAAAGGGTGTATACTTGTATGTTTGTCATTCCCATTGTAATTTCCACAATATTAATATAGGACCACCATAAAGTATATATATTCTGGATCCTTATGACTATGAGGACAAATAAGCGATGTCCGTCAGTCTGTATATGAAATCGGCTATCCAAAGCCCCCAGAAGAGCTAGAGGCTTCGTTCTTGGGCTCATGGAATGGAAATGGTCCTAAATAAAGTGCTATTGAAATCGAGCAAAATTGAAAACAGAGTGGGAAAGTTTAAACCTATTTTAGTACATAGAACCAACTACCAAAACCTAACTGTTTCTTGTTTTTTTTTATTAATTAAACATATTTTATACTTCAGGAAGTATTAAATTTGCAAAAAATAAAAATAAAAATTTGGTCCCAGCGTTCGACAATAGAAATTTGTAACTTACTGCTAAGAAAATTAAAAATTTTTAAGACATTGGGAAGTTACTGGATTTGAAAAAAATCGAGTTTTCGAAATATCTTGACGTTTTGAGTTCCTAAGAAGTTTTCCTGAGTGCTACTGAGAATCCATCACTATATCTGTATGTGCGTGTGGGTGTAAGTACGTGACCCGCTTATAACTCTTGTGCGGCTGAACCCAATCCAACCAAAATAGTAGTTTTTCAAAGGGTTGCTTCGAACCTTGATTTCATGTGAATTGGAACCGGTTCCCACCGGAACATTTTCGAAAATATCAAAAGAACTGAAATTTTTTTTCAAAATGTTTTTTTTTTCGAATAACTTCTAAACCTGCTTTTCTGATCGATTCCAAAATCAGATTTTGACAATCAAAAACTAAATCGAGCGCTCCAATTGGGTCAAAATCAGTTCGCGCGTTCGTAAGATATCGTGAATGAAGAATTCGAAAAAAGAGAATATTTCAAAATACTCCTAAATTGTTTATGTGATCAGTTAGTGTTTCCGATTCCTACTACATTAATCGCCGCTTACTACGTGGGAATAGACTCATCCACTCGAAACTATTTTAAAATTAAAATAATACCATTTTTAGCGGTTGAAATTAGCGGGAAGTTTCAGGGATGGCCTTTAAGGTCGGCCGTTTTCCACATTTTTTTTTAACTATTTCTCAAAACATTTTTGACATCACAAATATTTATTTTTCAATACGAATTCTCTTGTGGCTACCTGTTGCTGGCACGCCTTGGTTCCTCTACTTAATTGCAAAAGAGCGAAGCTCGCCACATTTTTGTTGGAAACTATTTATAAATTTGTTTCCGAGCCTTATCCCACTGTATTTATAACGTTAATTAATATTTTAAATGAAATTTATTTGTTGGTTGTCAAGCAATGTCTATATGCATTTCATTGGCGCTTTACCAAATCATCTGAGAATTCACAATTTGTAAATTACAAACTATTTACAAAAATCACAACAGAATAAGCATAGTAGGCCTTGAAACAAATACAAAACTAAACCAACAAATAAATTATATTCGATATGAATCTATTTTATTTTTCATAACAGTTAATTAATATTTTTAAATCCATAAACTGTGTTTGTAATTCTTTTATAGCCATTTTTGCATTAATTATTTTTTCCGTGCTATTGCATTATCTGCTATTTATCATATATTTAATTGTTCTTTCTGTGATATATTAGCTTTTACAGTGGTGCGCCGGTTTAATGGACACTCTAAATAACAAACTCACAATTTAACAAACGCTTGAACTTTTTCATTTAGTTCATTGTCTAACCAACAATAAAAATTTGATTTGCATTAACGAATTCAAAAATATATATAATAAAGATAAAATAAACGTAAATGCAAGTATGTATATACTTTAAATGCTGTGCATATTAAAGGCAAAATTTATAAAAACTGTTTGAGGCATATAACCATTCTTTTTGAAATTTTTGTATCAAAATTTTGTCATAATATGACTTTATTATAAGCATTTTATAAATACAAAATTTTTGAATGAAGTAGGTCTAAAATGTGTAAAGTTTATATATGGCGTCTATTAATACATTTGACATCGCTTATCCGGGCCTCTATTAACCGGTTACATCTATTAACCGGCATGCCACACGCTTAGTTTTAGAGCCTCTATTATCGGTACTTTTAACTCTATTATCGGTGTTTCGTTTTTCTACCTCTATTATCCGTCCAATAACTTTTTTCCGTTTAATTATTTAGATACACATACAGAATTCAAATTCGGTGATTCACATACTTCGTTACGTACTCGTGTCTTCTTATCTGCCTTATATTTTTCCAATACGCAAACAAAAATTTATTAGATAACATCTTATGAATCTATTTTTCGGTTATGGTTTATTACCATTTTAAATAAATTAATATGTATTTGTGTTACATAAAATAATATAGTATATACGCATATACATAAGAATGTACTTAAGAGCCTTAAATTAGATGTACACTAAAAATAATACGTACATACATATGTGCTTTTTGTGTTTCTATACGCCCTCTATTAACAGTGTTTTTCGATTATCCGTGCTAAGGCTGGTCCCGCGAGAACCGCTATAGCCATCAAAATTTATGATAAAAATAAACAAAAAGTTAATGTGCGATTTGATGCACCTTCCCGAATAAAATTATATGGTTGATATTATATCTTTCGTTAAACTAGAACATCATTGTACTATTTTTAATTTCCCGCTAAATTGAAAATATCAAAAGACATTTTAAGAGATTTTTAAAAAGTTTTCGCTGCTTTCAGAATCTTACATTATTTTAAATCATAAATTTTCAATCAAAATTTGTACATTAATTAAAAAGCATATTAGGGAATTTTTGGGAAATTTGAGCTTCTTTTAAGCCCCTAGTTTAGGGTTTTTAAGACTATATCTACGGGGGAGTAAGAGTATCCATAGCTTGATGAAACGAATTTTTATTTTGTTAAGTCTTCTCCTTCTCTTTTTGCTGAATTTTGTTCTGCACTAAAGCACTGTGCGACGCCGATCCAGCAGAAAATGTTGAGAAAGCGAAGCTAATTGTTATAAAGAATCGTGGAATTACAAATTTATAAAATGTGGTAATTTTCTTAATATTTTTAATATTCAGAAAGTAAACATTATCTTGAATATTTTTCATTTTATTTATTGAATTTAATAAAATTACCAAAGACCAAAAAAAAAAAATTTTTTTTAAATAAAAAAAATCATATCATACATATTTACATATATGATACATAATTTGTTAAATTATTTTAATTTATAATTGATGTCCTGAAGAAGATATCCAGAGGCTTTCGAAATATTGGTAATAAAACATTTTATAGAGTTATTTTTTATAAAAAAGAGACTTCAAGCTTATTACTAAAAAACATAGTTATAAACAATGTGCCATTTTTATTATTATTCTGATGTTTTATCCAAAAGACAGCAACTAAATACTTATTGCTAACGTTCTTGATTGAAAAAATAGAGATAAATATGTAAATTTATGAATTAAAGAATAAAAAAAAATCAAAGAGCTGCTCCTTTTATATTATATACTGACCAATTTATATTATTTCTTCTATATTTTTACAGTCAATTCAATATGTGGAAAATTATTTTAATAGCGACCTGTGCTTTGTTTGCTGTCAGTGATGCAGAAACTGGTAAGTACTCAGCTCGATTACTCGTATTAAAAATATGTGATGTAAATGTAATTATCTATAAACTTCGTGTTTGATAGCCCTATTGTATTTTCTAATCTATTTAGGCCATTTCAGCTAAATAATTCATAATGTTCAGTACATATTTAAAATTTGCAGCGCATCTAGTTTTAATAAGAGAAGCATCTTTTGTTATTTAACTGTTTCCGAACGAAATAGAATGCCTTTATAATTTTTATATATATATTAAGGCCCTATTTTTGTAGATTTGTTTTTGGGTCTGTGAGATTTAGCTGTTGTTTTTGCTGTTTGGAAATCTTTTATAATGTTTTTTGTTTCAAAATAAAAATATACAACCCCATTCTTTTATACATAAACCAGTGTTGCCAGCAGCTTTCTCGAAAAAATACCTACCTAACACATGCTAAAAAAAATACGATTTTTCCCTACACGTTGAAAAAATTTCCCCTACTAAAATCCCTATGTATTTTTATACCCTTTACAAAAAAGCGTTTGTCATTCCGTGTGTAATTTCTTCGATATTCATATGGGGCCCCCAAAAGTATATATATTCTGGATCCTTATGAATAGCGATTACGATTGAGCGATGTCCGCCTGTCTCTACGTGAAAGCGATTTTCCCAAGCCCCTAGAAGAGCTAGAGACTTCGAACAGAAATACGGTTCCAGAGCTGCGAAGCTTACACCTATTTCTCGGCGCAAAATTAATACCAAAAACCAATTTGTAAATTAAACCTATTTCATGCTTTTGGAAGCCTCAATGGTCTATTAAAAACTAAAAAAGTTAAAAAATTTCTTCCAGGGTTGGGAATGGAATTATTTTTTGGCGCAATCAGTATTTTGTAATACATGTAATAATTAAAATGGTTAAACATTTTAAGTTTTTCTGAAATAGGACCTCTTTATACATTATGAAGATTTGCATTGGTCAAAAAAAAATTTTAAAATCTTCGTGGGACAGAGTTCCTTTATATAATATCGTACGTCAACGCCCAATGATGGGGGCGAGGTCCTAAATTAGAATATATCATGTTTTCCACATACGATCATTACTGAACAAGAATATATATATATATATGTATATATATATATATATATATATATATATATATATATACTTTATTGGGTCCAATTCTTTTTGGAGGGAAATAAAACTGTATTGTGTCGGGGTCTCTCTGGCAAGAAATAAATGGTTGGGATAATTAAATGTAAAATTTATTTAAAACAATTTTTTTTACAGGGTCATTTTAGGGGCAAAGGTGACGGAGGTGGTAGGGCAGAGAAGTACCAGGTTACGTCTCAGCTTCGTCGTTAAAGTTTAAAAATTTTATTTTTAAGGACTGTAGGCTTAAGTAAAATAATTAGTTAAATTTTTACACTATTTTTGCATATCGCATCGTAAATACAATAGGGTCACAACTCAAAATACTAAAATTTTCAGGAGAGACAAAAAACTGAAGGAACACACTTAACATAAAAATAGACATACTGTATTTTTCCAGTTAAAGATGATGGTGATGTGAAATAAATTTTTGCAGTAGTTGGAGATGTCTACTCTGAATTAATTTATGGAAGAAAGTCAGTTTTGAAAAAGTTTGAGTTGTGACCCTTTTGTATTTAAGGTGCTATATATTAACTAAAGGGGGCGGGGTCCGAAAATTTATTTTTTTTCATATTAAATTGAATTAAGATTCATAGGCTAATTGTTCGAAATTTTAATTTAAAACTCAGAAAGACATGATAAATATTCCGAGGCACAAAGGAAAGTCAACATCAGTTTTATTCAACTTACACAGCAGAGCAGAACAGCTGTTTTCGAAAGACGCAACCCAAAAAATTCAGAAAAATGGGACATGAAGAAAACTAATCAAACGGTAACACGGGTATTATAACAATAACATGTTAACATCAGGTTGATATAGTTCTCGTATTCTTTTTCACAATAAAATTTGTGTAAATAGGAACTGTTATCAAATTCAACTAAGCCACCTAATAAGTGGTGACAAACACAATACACATGAGCACTGATGATGAAAGGGTTGCGTCTTTCGAAAACAGCTGTTCTGCTCTGCTGTGTAAGTTGAATAAAACTGATGTTGACTTTCCTTTGTGCCTTGGAATATTTATCATGTCTTTCTGAGATTTAAATTAAAATTTCGAACAATTAGCCTATGAATCTTTATTATTTTTTTCATTTTATGGGTCCAAGTTTCACGCGTTGGACCTTCTTTGACATAAAAATATATCATTTGCTTGGCAAAATTACAAAAAAGCTTTAAAAATTATGTTGTTTTATAGAGGTTGGCTTAGTTCTCCTTAGGGGAACTAGTCCCCCCTGGGCCTGTTCAGCCCATTTCCGAACTTGACCTGTGCTATCCCTTAAGATATATTTATACCAAATTTCAAGAGTCTGGCTCTTTTCGTTTGGACTGAATAGTGATTTCCACAGACGGACATGCTCAGATCGTCTTAGATTTCATCACTGATCTAGAATGTTTCGCTGCGTTACAAACGGAATGGCAAAGTGAAAGTACCCTCCAATTTTTTTTGGAGGGTATAAAAATCCCTTAGAAATTGATACGGCTATTCGAAGCAAAATTCTTTAATGCATTTGTTTTTTGAATTGAAAAGCAATATTTTGGAGTGATGTACTGCCTGTCCCACGATATCACTAGCTTTATGCCTTCACATAAGGAGTGACAACGTAGTTCACCATGGAAGATTCCTCAGAAGACCTGTAAATCTATACAGCTATCTGAAGAGCTGATATTAACTAGTGCTAGTGAGACGCAAAACTCTAAAAAGAGAGGAAAAGAGCAGTGGTCCGGCAGCACCTAAAAAATAATTGCCAAAGAGGCTCAACGCTGAATTTACGACGGCTTTGGAATTTGTTTTTATCTTAAATGTAATAGTGCAATAAAACGATATCGTGGAACATGCGCGTAAACTATCACTGAAAAATTTCTTTCTTTTATTTTAATTGTATTGTTTAATAAAAATTTTAATAAGTTATTCAATTGTTATGAAATTTTTATTTGACATATGGTCAAAATTCTTTTTTAAATTAAATTTATTTGTTGGTGGTCAATCAATATATGTACATTTTATTGGTGCTTTACCAAGTCATCAGTAGACTTTAACCAGAGTTTTGAAAAGTTGAAAACTTCTTATCTTATGCACATACTTCTGAAAACCATCTGAGAATTCTCAATTTGTAAATTACAAACTATTTTCAGAAATCACAGCAGAATAAGCATAGAAACTCACACAAAACTAACCCAACAAATAAATTATATTCGATATGAATTTGTTTTATTTTTCTACAATTTCATAACAAGAAAAATATTTATAATGCATAATGAAAAATAAAATCTAAAGTAAACTGAATTGTAAATAGGTCGAAGCTTGTGGTTCGTTACCCGAACAGAACACCAATTTGGAAAAATAATTTTATTATTAAACGTTTTGTTTTGTTTGTTATGATTTTGTACAAATATAAATTTTTTATACCTCTTTTATATGTATTTCTATTGTTCTTCTTTTAAGCTGCTGGATACAAGAAAAAGCTCGGCTTGCATTCCCTCAGATTCACTGATTACAATTACTTTAATGCCTTGGACAAGGAGTTCGTCAATTCTCCAAGTTTCAAACATGCCTACCGAGTCTTTAGTCCAGTTTTATTCGAAAAAATTCTAGTTTTGGTAATAGCTATAAATAATCAAATGTAAGACATTTTTGAAAATTATTTAATATATTTACATATTATTTAATTTTTGTTTTTGATGAAACAGAACTGTGTCGCAACGTGTTCTGCCATACAATTCCACAGGCTTATAACAATAATTTTGTTCGTGTAAAATTTTGCCATTTCCATCGGTGAAATGTAAACAAAATATATAACGACGGCCAACTTCTGACACTATGGAAATATCTTCGCGGTCAACACGCAACCCTGCAAAAAATCGTCTCAAATGTTTATTCGATTGTATTAGAAAATTATTTCATTCGAAAAATAGAACTCTCGGAGACTCCAGTTTCCTTTGTACTAACTTATAAAAAATTTGCATACTTTTAGGATCGTATGTCCAAGTCTTTCACTCGCTCACTTCTTAGTTACGTACATGAAATGTAGCAACAGTAAAGGCTCATTTAGCCGAACGTTGAAATTGTAACTGTGAGCTAAATGTAAATGTTGCTACACTTAAAATCGTGTCATATGTTTTTGACAAAAACAAACAACAAATAATTATTTTTAAAAACAAAATCATAAAAAATTCCCAAAATTTTGTGTTTCTTGTAAGCTATATCGATTGAGTGTATTTAATAAAGAAAATAATATAATATAATGGATGTGGAAAATATGTTTATCACAAAAAATCTGATGCGCATCACTTTCAAAAATAAATACAATAAAACTCTATACAACTGTTTAAAACATTGATGGAACTTTAATATGTTATTGTTACTGGCGTTCGTGTTGAAAAAGTACGCAAATTAATTAAATGGTACAAAGAGGGATCAGAAACACCAATATACACAACTAATAGGATAATGAGTCATTCCTTGGCATAAGTTTAATAAAATGGGCACATTTTTTCCATGTTACAATATATATTATATGTTTTGCAATATTGCAAAATGTTTATATATACGTACAAACGAGTGTTTAATATATCTGAAACGAAGAACCACATACAGACATGCGATATTTCATTGAGAATAAAACATTTATTTAGAAAGTTAAAAATATAAAATGCGCATATCATGTCCTTATACATATTTATCAACTAAACATATCAAAAGAGAAATAAGTACCAAAAGAGGTCTTTTGTGCCCCATTCTCATTCAACATACATACATCCCATCACTGTCACGTAACTTAGAATAAAATTCTATTTTCTGCAGGTTCCAACGTTACGGCAACATTTTATTAAAGTCAAGTAAGCGTTTCCACAACTTGCCATATTACAGTTTGAATCAGCTGACACATTTACCTAACATTTACAATTTCAATGTTCGGCTAAATGAGCCTTAAGCATCATTATATTCGTTCTTCTTAAACTCTTCTTAAACAAGAAACTGTGCAGTTCAAACAATACACGTGTTCGCACCGTACTCAGCTTCAATTTAAAATGTTCAGAATAAAAATTAGTCTAATTCGTATACATGACATCTTCTATGGGAGCAGCGCAACTCACTACACTCGGGTCCAACTTTTTCATTCGCTCGTTTTTTGCATCTGCTATAATCGAAGCAACTTTACTTAAATGGGTTTGATAACAGATTCGTTTATTCGCTGGTTTTTGATAAGAGCCCACGATCAAACACATTTAAATTACGTTGCTCTGAATATACTCGTATGTAGGTTTGAAGTTCGACTCAAGTCTAATATATCTGCCGAAGTTGCAATCGTGTTCTGTTTCATCATTTCATAAACATAAATTTTTAACGCTTGTCCACAATTATACATACACATAAATAAATATGAATATGTCCTTTTTAGGAAAAAAGACCCGACATTGACCCATAAGGATTTAATGGTTCCTTTTGAAGATTTGGATACGGATAATAATAGTGCTTGGTAAGTATGTATTTTTATCTAAAATATTAAACACATTAAAATATATGAACTAAAACATTTTCAATCCCCCGTATACTGCAACTGTTTGTCAACGTAATGACAAGACAATATAAATTATACGACAGCTAAATTCTGGTTGTGGGTACATTTGGTTACTGCTGTCAGACTCCCACTATTGTCCAGAAAATATTAAGAGGTTATTGAAAGTAATGAAATGCCGAATGTTTGTCATTGAAAATTCACTACTGACTTGGTACTAGTGATTCGCTAGTACATTTTAGTATTTTTAGTCTATAGTATATTTTCTGAAAGAAAATGTGTCGTTTGTTAACTTTTAGAGTTCTATTGCAAAAAATTAACAGACCTTAATTCGTAATTAAATGGCACTATTTCATAAAAGTAGTTTTTTTTTAATAATAAACCGAAAATAAATTACTAATTCATTTCAGTCGTCTACCGCCGCCACAAATTTTGTTTCTCATCAAAGGCAAATATGAAAATGTTGACGCTTTATTGACAATTGGGCCAAACAGTCACCAAAATATTAGACAAAAGTAGTGATTTGGAGACACCCGTTTCGGCATTTCTTTCGGAGTGTATTGTAATAAAGTTTTAGTGGGAAATAATAATACACTAAAAATTGTTGAGACCAAAATTAATGTGGAATGAGGGAAAATCCTTCCCAATTCTATAATGAATTTTTGTAATTTAAATTAATTTTTTTAAATGTAAACAAATTATTACGTAGATTTTAAACTTCTTGTTTATGCGCATGCGATTTCGTTCGGAACTTTAATACAACTTAAATATGAATTTTCATCGAAATCGAGCGCCACCAATTAACGTACACATATCACTTCCTCATTGCAACATAGAATTATCTGAAAAAATTTAAATTTTTAGTTATTTGAAAAAAAATAATGGTCTGGGTATATAAAAAATTTCGGCATTATATCTCAAGCTAAAATAAGTTCTATTTAGCAAAATATATTTTGTGCAATCGTATCCAAAAGGATACAATTTAAAAACTTTAGTCGCATATTTCTAAGTTTGATCTCTTTTCAGATATGACTATGTTGAATTAAATGGGCGATATGTAGATATAATAACAATAGTCTTGGGTGCAACTTTCTTATCCCTCGTTTTTGAGAAGAAACTATGATCAAACCAAAACATATTAAATGACTTCGATCATGGGTTCTTGTCAAAAACGAGCGGATGAACGAGTTGTACTCAAGTCTACAATACATAATATTAGACTTGTGTTGAACTCTTTCATACTAGACTTGTCCCGATTTCTTTCATCCGCTCGTTTTTGACAAGAACCTATTATCAAAGTAACGTAATTTAAATGGGTTTGGTCAAAGGTTCTTGTCAAAAACGAGTGGATGAAAGAGTTCGATAAAAGTCTACATAATACTTAGATATATTAAATCAAATCATACAAATGCTTTACATCATTAAATTAGCATAATCAAATTGAAAGATGAAGATGCCTGTGCCGAAGATAACGAACGTAGAAGACTTCGCCTTGC
The DNA here is from genome assembly GCA_951800035.1 of Linnaemya tessellans. Lineage (NCBI taxonomy): Eukaryota > Metazoa > Arthropoda > Insecta > Diptera > Tachinidae > Linnaemya > Linnaemya tessellans. Next base: position 35,945,332 of record OX637533.1, on the reverse strand, counting down.
TGCAAAGCATGCTGCAAGAGAGGCAGCAAATCAGGCAGCGAATCAGGCAGCAAATCAGACTCCGCCTGTCGCACTGGAGAATAACTCTCAAACATTTTGCGTGATTTCTGAAAATCCCGTAAGTCCACAATTCCGGAGTCCGTTCATTTAAGTGGTTTTATATACATAAACCTTTTTATTTCCAGGCTATAGAAAATTTCATCAGTCGTTTCTCCTCCAATAGCCATGATAAATCTGGTGACCAAACTTGCAAGCTGTAAAACTGGCCTCTACTTACGCATAAAATTTAACTATTGCTTAAGCTGAGAGCACACTATGGCATTTCGTGATATCCTGTTAGGAAGGCAATGCCACACAAGCAGATATACGAAAACATGCACTATTGTATCTCCTTGCGATGGCACCAAATGCCCTACTGTATTCTCAGCTTTACTCATACTCTTACAAATTATTTTATTTAATTTATGTGTCGCAACTGTATTATTTTAACTTCTCAGTCATGTAATTCTCACAAATTAATAAATGGACTTTAATGTTGTCATTATGTTGATGTGCCAAATTATAAACGAGCTAAAGTGGATGTTATTTGGAAATAACAGGTCGTTGTTCCAGCTTCTGTATTGTTTACGTGTTTCTCTCTCCGATAAAAATATGAGAACGTTTTGTGACGTGATTTTTCACTTAACCAAATATTTATTTCACTCTTTATAGACGAGCGTAAGTATGTTTTTCTTAATTTTCATTTTACGCAATGAAATCATCTACAGACACTGACTGTGCTACGGGCCAGGACAGCGAGACTTCAAGATGCCAATAGACACTACATAGCCTTTCGCAAAACTGCAGGTATTATGCTGGTTACACTTGTGTCGTACTCGTTCATACTATAATTGTGTCCAACTAGCTCATTCGCTCAGTTTTGACTAGAACCTCTGATCAAACCCATCTAAATCAGGGCTCCTCAGCCATTACACTCCAGATACGAGTGCCAATCGGATTTTCTACACGTATTCACATACGCAACACGAACAGTAACGAAATTCACATCAAGGAGAGAAGAGAAAATAAAAATTTTATTCATAGACAACAACAAATGCATGACTAAATTTTCAACCCGCGTTGCCATCGTTCGATTTTTTGTATTCTTGGATGGATGAATTTACATATATTATGATTTTTAGTAATTTTGTATGATACAAAAATGGTTTTATAATATTTTATATCTCCATTGGAAGATAGTATTGTCTATAATATAATATTTTAATATAAGCCTTATGAAAATTTTCTACAGAGGAACTTTTTTTTTAAATCGAAAGAAATGTTATTTACTCAGTTGCACGAGTATTTTAAAATTTTTGGTACATTATCTTTACACCATTTACAGTTTTATTTCCGAATTTTCTTATCATATTTTAGAAAATTCTATTTATTTATATTTTATAATTTCCCAAATATGTATATACAGTGGCTCATAGTTTATTTTATGCAGCAAAATGTTATACTAAGAGAAAACAAAAAAGAATTTTCCCACTCTTTGTCCCACATTTTGCAATTTTCTAAAGTTATATGTATGTACAAATACAAATTTTGTTTAATTTTTTTTTCATAAAAAACATGCGACTTGCCTCGTCGAACTTTAACAGTCAATTAAATTAAATTTTTGTGTGCGCTTAGGAGGCCAAAAAATTATACTACATACAAGGGCTCACAGCGATAAGGCCGGTACTCTGTTCGAATTTTCGAAAAATGTTTAGCAACATTAATTATTTCATTTGAAAAAATTGACAAATAAAAATTATAAATTTCTTGCTTTCCTTAAAGCTAGTACTCTGTTTAAATTTTCGAAAAATATTTAGCAAAATTGTGTTCAGAAAAATTTCACGTGTTTTTCATAGTAAGCTAGTTTTCCAAATTTTTCCAGGCTTATTTCGACTAAATACTTTTTATATGGGCTTTGACAGCATTTCGGTCGAAATTGTGAATAGAATATAGGCTATAGAAACAAAAATCAATTTCACACATTTATAAAAGTGAAAACTAATTTTGCCTTCTTATATTATTATTAATTTGATTTTGTGATCAACGGCAACACCTTTAAATGTTCTTTCTTGTTTACATAGTTGCCAGACAAAATAGATGCAATATCGCCAAATTTTGGAGAAAAAACATCAAAATCTTCATATTACTTTTTCAAATCGTTAATGTGAAATTATTACGGTAGTTTTATGAAAAATACCTCAACATTTCTACAGAATTAAGAAATGCTTTAAATTTTTCATATAAAACGGTGTTATTTTGACAAAAATATTTAAAAACAATGAGTAAGTTCAATTTGAAGTATACGTAAAATAAGAAATTGCTTCTGTTTAATATTTTTGTTCCTATAAATTTTTTTATTGCAAAAAGTTTTATGGGGAGAAGAGGGTACATAAGGCTCTTTTTTCCGAGGCTCTATATCTCAGAAGTTACATTGCTGATTATTATTATTTAGATTTCTTAATTAGCTTATTTAATGTAGCTATCACCTATTACTAATATTTTACGAATTATATTGCTAGAAGTACGAGTTTCAACGTCTAGTAGCGTCCTTATATAGAATTTTTTCAAAATTACAAACATTTTAATGGATGAATTGACTTGAAAGCAAATTTTTTGCTTTGTAAGTCTTTTTTTATAAAATATGTTTTTTCTCTTAATTAAAAGAAAGAAACAAAATGTTTTGATTCCACATACATATTTAGATTTTTTTACTCCTCTATTATAATTTCCTGGACTTGGTCTTTTAAATATTTCGTTCAAATTTAATATTTAAATCACGTTATTTTTAAACAGAAATAACGGAACACAATATTTTTATGTCAGATAAAACGGCAATATATAAGTCAAAATATTCCAACATTATGTACATTAACAAAATCGGAAAAAAATTTAAAATAATTTTAGCCTTACAAATATTGCGTGGAGTGTATAATTTATTCACTAGAAGGAAGTTCGCCTGTATTAATTAAATGTAAGAAATACATATTAATGAAAACTTTATTTAAATATTTCATGTCATTTTATTTTTGGCATAAAAAGTCGTAAAAATGACGTCGTCTGGCAACATTATTTGTAAGCTCTTGCTTAAAAAAACAGTCACTAACACATGAAAAATTCACATATACATTATACTTAAATATTTTCTCCCATTGAGGAGCCCTGATCTAAATTACATTTTAATTACAAGGTGTTTGTTCGGCTGAAGGTCCAATTTTATGAAAACAAATTTGTTTTTATACCCTTCACAAAAAAGTGAAAAGGTATATATAGGCTTGCCATTCCGTGTGTAATTTCTTCGATACAAATATAGGACCCCATAAAGTATATATATTCTGGATCCTTATGAATAGCGATAACGAGTGAGCGATGTCCGTCTGTCTGTACGGTTTTCCCAAGCCCCCAGAAAGGCTACAGACTTCGTTCTTGGACCGTTGGATTGGAAATGAACTTAAATAGAGTGCTATTGAAATTCAGAAAGATCCGAAGTATGGTCCCAGAGCTGGGAAGCTTACACCTATTTCTCGACGCAAAATTTATACCAAAAATTAATTATTTTTTTAATGTTTGTAAACTAAACCTATTCCGTGCTTTGGGAAGCCTCAATGGTCTATTAAAAACTAAAAAAATAAAATTTTTTTTCCAGGGATGAGAAATTAAAAATTATTTTTGTAGTACATGTAGTAACTAACATTGTTAAAAATTTTTAGTTTTTCTTTAACAAAACCCCTTTATACGTTGCGAAGATTTGCATTGGTCAAAAAAAAATTTTCTAATTCAAATTTTGCTTTCAGGGATGGGAAATTGCATTTTTTTATACGTGAAAGTAATTAAACAGGCAACTGATGTTGTTTTTTTTTGCTAACTAAGCTTGTCTTATAATTTAGGGAGAACAAAATTGGTATCAAAAATTCAAAAATAAAATTTCGAATCCAGGGATGGACAAGTGCAATATTTAATTCTACAAGAAAGTGACCAAAATGGTTAAAAATTTTAAATTTTTCTTAAAAAAGTACTTTATACCTCATGAAGCGTTGCACTGATAAATAAAAAATTAAAATTTTGCTTCCAGGGTTGGGAAAATGAAAGTTTTTTGGTACATGTAATAAACAAACTCGTTACAAAATTTTAGTTTTTCTTAAACAAAACTACTGTATACCTCATGAAGATTTGCATTGTTAAACAAATTTTTAAAATTAAAATTTCGCTTCCAGGTTTGGGAAATTTAAATTTTTAATATGTACATAAAAGTAACCAAAGAGGCAATTGACGTTGTTTTGTTTTTGCCAACTAAAACTATTTTATATTTTAGGAAGAACAAAATTGGTATCAAAAATTTCCAAAAAAATCAAAATTTCGAATCCAGGGTTGGACAAGTGCAATGTTGTATAGTTCATGAAGGTGACCAAAGTGGTTGAAAATTGTAAATTTTTATTAAATAATACTACTTTATTCCTCATGAAGAGTTGCATTTATTAAAAATAAAACATTAAAAATTAAAATTTCACTTCCAGGGTTGGCGAGTTTAAAGTTTTTTTGGTACATGCAATATATTGTACTACATGAAAGTGACCCAAATGTTTGCAAATTTTAAGTTTTTTCTTACATAAAACGACTTCATACCGAACGAACACTAGCATTGGTAAAAAAATTTTAATTTCGCTTCCAGGGATGGGAAATTAAAATTTTTTTTTACGTAAAAGTAACCAAAAAGGCAACTAACTTCGGTTTTTTTTACTAATTAAAACTATTTTTTAGTTCAGAAAAAACAAAATTGGTATCAAAAAAAAAAATTAAAGTTTAGATTCCAGAGTTAGATAACTGCAATATTTTGTAGTACATGAAAGTGACCTAAATTGCAGGGTTGGGAAATTGAAATATATAAAAGTAACCAAATAGGCAATTGACGTTTTTGTTTTTGCTAATTAAAACTATTTTATAATTCAGGAAGAACAAAATTGGTATTAAAATTTTAAAAAATTTAAAAAAATCAAAATTTCGACTCCAGTGTTGAAACAAAAATATATTTTATGGTACATGAAAGTGACCAAAAATTTTAAAAATTTATTTTTTTTGTCAAGTAAAACTATGTTACATCTTTTAATTAAACCTACTTCCTGTTTTAGCAAGAAATAAAGAATTATTACATCTGTGAAGGTTATTTTTAATCATCATATTTCTGAGTTGTTTAGAATAAAAATTAATGAGCCTACTGGATGCTGTAGGCTTTTGGTACCAATCCAGTTTGATTGTTTGATATGGGAGTTTGTTGTCATTCTCTACCTCTTTGGTAAACTGAATTTGATTATTATAAGAGTTTAATTTGTTGAGTGTGTCGTCAAGTGATTCTGTTTTGACAATAGCGAATAAATCGGCAACATATTTTGTAAGTAGTCTTGGCTCCCGTTCCATTTTACTTATAGCTACTTGTAAAAGATCTGCCATGACTATGTCCGCTATAATTGGAGATGCTGGTGACCTCATGGGCATTCCTTTTAATTGTTTATAGGTGTTTCCACCGTATTTAAAGTATCTCGTATCTTTGATACAAAAATCAATTATGTCCATAAATAAATCCCTTGGCATATTGGTGTATTGTTGCAAAATATTCCATTTATTTTTTATAATGTTGAGTGCTATCTTTTCCGGAATGCTCGGAAACAGAGATATGACATCATATGATATTAATACTTCATTGTCATCAATTTTTGAGCCATTTATTTTAGCTTTAAACTCTATGGCATCCTTGAAATTATATGGAGATTCTCTCGTCAAGTTTTTCAGAATTTTAACTACATATTTACAAAGTTCGTTACCTGGTGAATTGATCGATGAGCATATATGTAGGTCTCAATGGTATTCCAGGTTTGTGTATTTTAGGTAAACCCTAGAGTCTTGGAGCTACAGAGGTTCTATTTGTTAGTCTTACTTTTTCCCCGTCGTCAATCACTTTTAAAGAATGTAATCTATTGACGAGCTTGTTATTATATTATTATATTCTAGAGCGTTTGTTTCATTTCACGCCTGCAGTGTTCTTTAGTTATCGCTACCGTCTTGTTACCTTTGTCAGAATTTAAAATATATGTCTTTATTTTTGTTGAGAAATTTCTTTGTCTGTACCACTGTGTCCAATATTAATTTATCTCTCTGATTTAAATTCGTTTTGTTTAGAATCTAAACTTTAGATGACTTTCAATGAGAGATGTCAATTTGCTTCTCGCCATTTCTTCCTCTTCCTTGTTCTCCAAAGTCTGAATTATATTTTCACTGTCAGCTATGCATCTTGGAAATATCTCCTTTGTGTGAGGTAGTGCGTACTTGGGGCCAAGTGATAACAACCAACTAATGTTTGTTGTTATATTTATGTCTGTTGTATTCACAAACCAATCTTCGTTTGTTTTAATGTTTAATATTTCCATCATCTGTGTTTTTAATTTTGTCAATTTCTTAGTATGTTTTGTTTTTATTTCATTTTTGAGAGTTTAAAATATTTTGTTCTCACTTTCCAAAAGAGCCATAGGTTTGATTAAAGGTTCTTGTCAAAACTGAGCGAATGAGCTAGTTGGACAGCTCATTCGCTCATTAGTCTAGTTCATACGCCCGTTTTTGACAAGAACCTATTATCAAACCAATGCAATTTAAATGGGTTTCGTCACAGGTTCTTGTCAAAAACGAGCGGATGAACTAGTTCGATACAAGTCTAATGCTGGGGCCAAATTAGGGCATTCGATATCGCTGGAAAATTCAGTACATTTCAAATACTATTTTCGATCGATATCGAATGCCGTAATTTACCCCCTGATGATTTCGTCGAGTATATTATTTTTTAATTGCTGTATGGCTCCAGGCTTATTAATATAGACTTTTCCATTCAAAGAACACTAAAGGAAACAGTATGGAGCTATACAGTGAACGCAGTGGTCAATTAAAGTCGGTTGTAACGAAAATAAAAAGAGCCATTGTGTCCCCTGTGGCTATAGTCTTAACGAAACACCGCACCTAACGGTACAATTAAATGAGTGCTATTCTCGCTGTTGAACTACCCTTGGATTTTCCGTAGGCCATATCCTGCAGTTTTGCCTATTAATAAACTTATATTATTGGAAATGGGGTCCGTCGCTCATAATTGAATTATGAATAAAATCACGATTTTCTACAGCCAAATAATGTTCAACAATTTTGCCACGTTGTCCAATTGTGTACTATTCCATTTTAAATTCCTCAAATTATGATGAAAAAGTTATAAGGAATTCAATCACCTTCCGTCAGTTTGGGCCACCCTGTATAAATTATACTCGTCATGTACAGATTCCAAGATATACCTATTTATAATGCCATTGAAATATCTTCTAAAAATATCTTTAGCATTCCACGATACAAATCGGGCAAAACGGTATTCTGTCATACTCGAAACGTAAAAATTCCACACGACCAGCCATCTTTACACACTAAACATCTTTGATAATTTTTGTGAAATATTGATAGTAAAATTTTTACAGCGAATGAAAAACTGAATGTATTAGCATGCTATTTAATTGAAATGTAAAGTCAATTCATTTCTCATCGGATTACAGAATAATTCCCCAGCTTTATAAGATGAAAATATTGCTCCAAGTCCAAGGAATTCAAGTAAATGGAAATATATTTAAACGATAAAATGTATTTACGGAATAGAAAAACAATCAATGTATCAGATCCTTAAATTCGATATGTGCATATAGAAAATATTGTATTATAATATGAATGAAGGGATTTCCGTATTAATCCAACTCAGAGAGTGAATAAATTCGATATGTGCATATAGAAAATATTGTATTATAATATGAATGAAGGGATTTCCGTATTAATCCAACTCAGAGAGTGAATACTCTCTTGATTGGGATTCACTTGAGTCCCAGCCCTGTTCATAAGTCAAGACATGTTTTGTTTTGCTCCGAAAGATTTTTTTTCCGCAAAGTGTTTTTATCAACAATAAAGTCCGTAATAGTCACCTTTTTGATCCTTGAGTTCCTGTAGTGATTTGCAATTGGTCTTTGAGTGGATTTGTTTGTTCGATTAAAAACAAAGCCTTAATTTTGTCTTATCGTTTGGTTCCAAACGTTCACACAAACATTTATATACGTCATTGACGACTTATTCACCTGTGGTATCAGCTGATCCGCTCAACTTGTGATACTTTTTTCACCATCATTTCTGGTTTGTGAATTGGATTAGCTATTGTGCCGCCATCTGTTTTTGGAATTTTTTTTGTTCTTTCGAGGTGGGCTGATACCGAAGAAGCTAAAAACCAAATCGATAAAGCTGCCAATGATGAATGATATCAAGGAAGAGCTAAATAATCATAAAGCTATAGACACCGATAATTTACATAGATAAACTGGGTAAGTAGAGGCAAGCGAATGAACGAGTTCGATACAAGTCCAGTTGGGATGCAGTGGACCTGTTCGCATTGAGAGATTCGGTGAAATACGCAATAACCAGAAGAAGAAAAAAAAACTATTGGAGTTGCAAGAAGAAGTCCTATATATTCGTTTAGTATCAAAAGCTTGGCCTGCCAATGTTTTTCCAGAACCATAAAATTTAGTCCATAATATAACAATCATCTTTAATATATTAAAAAAAACAAAAAAAAAAACAGATCAAATTCACATGCAATTTGAAAACTAGCTCAGAGAAAACTATCAAATATAAAAATAAAATTTTTATAGTGCTAAAATTATTATTAACCGAGGTTTTGGTTTAATCCGTTAATTTTGTTAAAAAACGCTTAACCGATTAATAGTGTTTTTATAAATTAACTAATTTGAATTAATAAAAATGTATAAATTACACTACTTCACAAAATTTCAACAAAGTCGTGACCAAATGAATCTGACACTTGATCTGTATGTAAAATTGCTCACTGAATCCGAATATGAAATCAAAATGGTCAAAAGTAGAACAGTTTTCGAGATATTGCGTAATAACCGTTTTTTGCGTTTTCTAAAAAGGTTATGTCACTATAGTGAACGTACCTTCAAAACAGCTTGGCGGATTTTGAAAATCTTTTTTGCCGTTGAAAGACAATAAAATTATCAAAACAATCACGGGACGCTTGCAAAAATTGGTTAAGAATTTAGAGTTTTACAGTTGACCAAAGCTTGAACTTCACGAAAATTTTAATGATATTTTGAAATTTTGCTGTTTTCAACTTCTTTTTTTTAAACCAAACAATAACTTTTTCTTTAGTTTCATCACTTACGAGATTAATTTATTTCAATACAAATATTACGAGTCCAATAAGAATCAGATCGGTGCAAAAATCACAGAGTTATAGAAGATTAATTAAATTATCCCATTTTTAGATTTTTATAAAATTAAAAAAATGCATGTAGGTATAAATTGCATTATTTATAATAAATATTAAAAATGACTTAGAACTGTTGAATTGCTTTGCCTATTGTAATTATTTTCTGCCTCTCGCACAAGGAACCAACAATAGTCGCCCAGCATCACCTCATCATACACCCCTTGGTACCGACGTTCCATTTCTTGTATTTGTTGGTGAAAACGCTCACCATGTTCGTCACTTTCATCGCCGAGGTTATTTGGGAAGAAATTTAAGTGCGAATGCAGAAGGTGTATTTTTAAAGACATATTAACTCCTTTTTAAGTAAGATATAAAAATGAGTGTTAAGTAAAATTCTTCAATGAAAAAACGATTTAAAAACCTTACCAATTTTCTCATAGTTTTTTAGCAAATCACGAATGATGTCTTCATAGTTTGGATCCCTGAAATTGCCCAAAAAGCCTGATACAACCAAACCAAATGATCTCCATGCCTTTAACTCATCTTCAGACAAAATCGAATCAAATTTTGAATCCTTGAGTAGCTTTGTAATTTGTGGTCCCACAAAAATCCCTTCTTTAATTTTGGCATCTGATAAGTTGGGAAAAACGGTTTTCAGGTATTTAAATGCGACACTGTTTCCTCTTTTTACCAAAGCTTTTACAAAATTTTTGATTAAGCCAAGTTTTACATGTAACGGTGGCAAAATAATGTTTTCCTTTTTCACGAGAGCTTTATATATGACATTGTCTTGACCAAGCGTAAAATTTGTTCTATTCGGCCAATCTTTTCGGGAATAGTGTTCCTGATGCGCTCGGCTATCCCATTTGCACAAAAAAACAACAATATTTTGTGTACCCTTGTTGCAAACCAGTTTCGTTGGATTGTTCTTGCAAATAAATGCCCGTTTTGCCTTACGCATTTCGTTCTTGTTAACAAATTTCACGCTTTCTTAATTTTTTTTTCGCAAAATTAAAATTTTTTAATATTCAAAATCTTTGTTTTTCCTTTGGGCACTTGATTTAAAAATAGCGAAAAGTGGCTAAATTCACTTAATCTTCTGTAGCTTTCTCACTTCTGCACATGATCCAGCATGTTGGACGCAAAATATTCCCACTTAAATATACTAATACGCTATGTAAAAATACATAAAAATTTTTAATTGTTCGGCTTAAAAAAGATTGATTGAAAAGGGCGAAATTGCTAAAAATTAACAAATTTTTCATGGAATCTGAAGTTTTTTCCACCATTACTCTGTCATTTCATGACCGATCTTAACAAACAACCAATGGTTATTTTAGTAATTTTATTGAGCTAAAAAAAAAAAAATAAATAAATCACAAAAATGTAATACGTGTTACATATTATGTATAAATTAGAAAATAAACTGTGGGATCATTTCATTAATTATTTCAATAGTTTAATGACGTCTTATAAAATAATATTTTAGAGAAAAAAATTTGGAATGAATGATTCGGACTTAATAGAGTCATTTTATACCCTCCAAAGAAGGATTGGAGGGTATATTAACTTTGTCATTCCGTGTGTAACGCGGCGAAATATCCTTTTGAGATTCCATAAAGTATATATATTCTTGATCAGTGATGAAATCTAAGACGATCTAGCCGTGTCCGTCCGTCTGTGGAAGTCACTGTTCAGTCCAAAAGAAAGGAACCAGACCCTTGAAATTTGGTATAAATATGTCTTGAAGGATAGCACAAGTCAAGTTTGTAAATGGGCTGAATCGGGCCAGAGGGAAAAAAGTTCCCCCAAGAAGTTAGTTCTTCTTCAACCTCTAAAGAACAAGATAGTTTTCAAAGTTAATTTTGTTAAGCATATGATATATCTTTATGTTAAGGAATGCCCATAGCGTTGGAGCCATAAAACCAAAAAAAAACCTGTTTTTGGACCACGACTCCCTTAGTGGGCGCAATTATTAAAAAAAAAAATAGTGTAAAATTTTAACAAATTGTATTACTTAAGCCTACATTCCTTAAAAATTTACCCCCTTATTCATAAAAATTATGAGAGGCTTATAAGAGTGTAATAGAGCAAATTTCATATGAAATTTTGTTTTATTACGCTGTTATTAGACTCTCATAATTTTTATGAATAAGGGGGTTAGTTTATAAGCTTTTACGGCGAAGCTGATACTTTTCATACAAATTTTAAACATTTTGAAAGGTAATGCAGCGCCTGAGTTTCTGTGCGTTTGTTCGATGAACAAATTGTGTACGAAACAAATTCTTACATATTTTAGAAATATGCTTTATTTTCCTGCAAATTATAAATAAATCTGAATTTTTCCTGTGGTGATCAAACGTATTTGTGACGCGACATGACGAAAGGGACCTTATCTTGCCTGGGGTCAAAATCGAGTTTTTGATACCAGTGGATAAAGGACAATATTCTTAACAAAATGACACCAAAATCGTGCAAAAGTCTCAAAAATTTACGAAGTTACAGCATTTTGAAGTTTTTAATTCAAAAAAGGTTGCAAAGTGACAGCTAGAAACTTTATCCGTCTACCATGGGTAGAGGTTTGGAAAATGGACTTTTATGCCATCTTGCGGATAAAAAAATCATATAATCGATCAATTATAGTTCACCTTGAGATATGTAGGTAGCGTTAGGTGTCAAAAATCCTTAACATGATATTTGGACTTTAATTCACGTTTTGGCCTGTACTGAAAATTTTACTCTACCAAGATAAGGTCCCTTTCGTCATGTCGCATCACATATTATAAATATTTTAGATAGAAATAAAAGTATTGAAAATGAGAAATGTTAGGAGTTGGCGTGAGTATATGTGTGTATGTATAATATATATATATATATATACATTGTATATACTTCACTCGTACTTGATTTTTACGAATGTGATTCCGTGAGTTATTTTAAGTTTGAAATAGTGACGTTTACTTCCATCACTAAAATATGTGCGGCCATGTGTTATTTTATTTAATCTTAAAGTACATCCTGTGGGAGTATTTAGTTTTATACAATTTGGTTTTAATATTTACGCTACGTGTACATCTATCAAATATTTGACGAAAGAAGCCTAACCAATAATTTGTGGTTTAAGTTTATATAATCTTAGTGAAATATTTTTAAAATGAGCATTTAGTAAATATATCAATACACAATAATAATTGTGTTCTATCATTTCATTTATGGGGCATACAGTGCAAATATTAAAGAAACGTTTGTCAAAAATAGTGGTTACGCTTATTTCGTAAAATTTTTGTTAGATGTGAACGTACTGACTATTTCACAATGTCGAATGAATTCTTTCTTTCATACAAATATATTTGAAATAAAATATATATATATATATATATATATATATAAATATATATATTTTCATATATATATATATATATATATATATATATATATAAATATATATATTTTCATATATATGTATATATATATATATATATATAAATATATATATTTTCATATATATATATATATATATATATATATATATATATATGTATATATACGAGCCCTAACCACTATTAATTCGTACACTGAGAATTTTTCATGAATGTGCTATTAATATATGTATATTTTCGGAACTATAATGACTACACAAAAAAGTTTATACTTTTCTTAAAGATCATTTCATTCTCTCTAGACATACATTATAAAAGCTACATATTAAAAGAAGGACTTTTAAAAAAACAAGCAAAAACGAAAGTTCATTATTTTAAACAAAAATATTGTGACCACTATTAATTCGTACAGTCGCCAATTTTCATACTTAGAATTTTGTTACGCCTCCTTTGTTTTTTAAAACGGTCTCGACCCGCTTTGGCATGGTACTGACTAGTTTTTGGCAGTCTTCTGGGGTTATCGAGTTCCAAATTTCCTGAATTTTGGACTTTAACCTGTCAACAATCCGTTGGGGTTCATTTCGAAGTTTTCTTTTCATACTAGCCCACAAATTTTCTATCGGATTAAGGTCTGGACTAGAAGATGGCCAATCCAGGGCCGCGATTCCATTTTCCTCAAGACACTTTTTCGTTTTTTTTTTGCAGTATGGGAAGAAGCACATCCGGTTGGAATATGTATTCCCCGCAGTCTGTTAATTTCGATGCCGATGGTATCAGATTTTCCTCCAGGATTTTTATATATTTGTCTGCATTTACGATTCCATCTATGAAATGGAGCTGACCGACACCTTTTGAGGGCATACATCCCCATACCATAGCGCTAGCTGGAAACTTGACTGTACGCTTTAAGCAGTCTTTGTGGTGTGTCTCGGTGCTTTTAAGTATTACCCTTTTTCTTGCATCACCAACACTTACATCAAACTCGGATTCGTCGCTAAAGATAATGCTGTCCCATTGCCGTTGTACCCAAGAGCATCTATCCTTAGTCCATAATAGACGCTTTTTCATTTGAAGTGCGGTAAGCAATGGCTTTTCCTTGGCCTAAAAAAATTATATAAATTATCAAGCTGATTTCGAAATACCGGGTTAATCTTTAACTTACTTTATAAAAATTATAACCTATGATTTTCATTTGCAGTCGGGTCCACTCACGATTTACGGGCCTTCCAATTGCTTCAGACCATTTTAAGGCTATATCCCGAACTGTGCTTCGACGATTTAGTTTAATGATAATTGCCAAAGCTCTTGTATCGCGATGACTTATTCTGGAAGTCCGGCCTCTGTTTGAAACATTATTGCTGAAATTTCCACTTATTTCATATTTTCTAACAATACTTTGTATTGTAGATCTTGGGATTTTAAGGTCGGTCGATATCTGCCCATATGTCATTCCCGATTTGAATTTATCGACGATTAAAATTCGAATTTCCTCACAAACAGGTTTACCACGTGCCATTTTTTTTAAATTATGAACATTATTTTAACTATCAATTTTTTTTGTCTCCTTTACATTTCTATTCTCTTATAGATATAAAATTTTTGTTTGCATTTTGATTTTTTATTTAGCTTGAGCGCAATTAATACACTGAAGGAATTAATAGTGGTCAAATAATTTTTAATAAATAATAAAGGCCTTTTAGTTTAGTTATTTTTTTTAACATTTTGATGCAGAACTTAAAGATATTTCTAAATCCGTTTATAGGAAATAAAACGACCTTTCAGAAAAGTATAAGCTTGTTGGTGTAATTAACATAATTGAATCTTTATTCTGGCGTTTAGTGCTAAAGAGCGAAAATATAACTGGTGTACGAATTAATAGTGGTTAGGGCTCGTATATATATATATATATATATATATATATATATATACATATTTTATAAATGGTTTTTTTCAAATGTATTTATACGAATGAAAAAACTTTGTCGACATTGTGACAGCGGCAGTTTTATATTGTGGAAGATCCCATGGTACAATAAACAGGTATGTATATGCATCTTCTTTTTACTAACTGCTTTGGTTGTTTGAAATTTTTAAAATAAAAGTTTAAATTTTTAAAATAAAAAAAATTTATCAACATATGCATATTAGACCATTTAAAAAAAAATAATAATAATAAATGGTACTATCATCCTCTGAGTGCTGGTCCAAGATAAAAAAAAATCATATACCAAAAGTTTTGTAAAGAAGACGTCGTTGAAAGTACATTTAAAGGTGCATACAAATTTAAGCCAAAATTAAAAAAAAAATTTTTAAATGGACGAAAGTAGGTAAATTTTGAAGAAAAATTTTAAAATTATTAGGTTTGAAAGGTTATAGAACTGAAACTTCTGTCTTAAATGTTTCGATATCTTCACAAAAAAATACGTAAAATATTGTTACCTTTAAAACAAGTCTACTCCGATAAAAATCGGTTAAGCGTAACAAAAGCTGTTATCAACTAATTAAAAACGTATTTTTGAAACATGCCATCTTTATCGATTTTTAGCGACCCCTAAACCTTCATCAATTTTCATGTTTGATATACCAACATTTTTAGTTTATTAAGTACAATTAGAAGACAACTTGTGCCATTGCCATTTCAAACTTTTTTTTTTTGAAATGGTGTAATGTACATACTTTCTGTCTATTGTTTTAAAAAAATATTGTAAATTTAAACAATATATTAATAATATAATATAAAAATATCGATGTGGTTTTTGTGAATATATAAAAATGAGATTTTGTAGTGTTTCTTTAAAAAAAGAAAAATCCGGGAATGGGAAATTTTTTTGCATTTCTAAAGAGGAAGACAGAAGAAAATGCTGAGCCTAAAGTTGCAAACAGTAAACAATTTTTCAATTACTAAACAAAAACTGCACTTTCGTGATATTTCTTCACCTACCGCATACAACAAGCTTGCAGTCGTACGCCTTAGTTTAATACATTTATTTATCTTGTGGACATACACCTCATTTCCATCAATTTTTTTTATTTTAAAATTTAATGTTTATCACAACAGTGAATAAAACTAATTTTGTTCACATAACATTTTATTTTATTTAACATAGGCGAATTAAATAATTCGCCTTGTATTTGACATTGTGTTTCACAAAAAAGTTGCTTTGTTGTAATGAATTCGCTTTGCATATACCTGATAATTGTATCATGGAAGATCCTCAATAAGATTTTATGTGTGTGAAGACAAATTTAAGTTAGCGAAGACGCAAACCGAATGTTGCACCAAATCTATTCTGCAGCTAACGAGATCTGTTAACCATTTAACAGTTGGAATAAAATTTGATTAAAATCATTTGGAAGACAAAATCTAGGAATTGAAGCCAGTTCCACCCAAACTAGTGTATGGAAATTATGGCCCAAGAGATACTTAATGAAGATGTACTTACGCGATGTAATGAATATATAAAATATTGTTAAAAATTCATTTCAAAAAAAACACATTTTCCTGGAGAGGTTTTCTGTCATTGTGGGAAAATGGAGATGGGTACACGGAAGTTGGCACAGAGATCCCTTTATATAGCAGAAGAAGTCTTATGTCTGAACTAATTTTGGAATTCAAATAATATCAATTGCAATCCGCATTTTTCCATAATGACCACTAATCCTCTCGAATAAAACAAAATTTTAAAATTGTTTCAGTGACGAAAGCCCTTCACTGGTTACTGAACTATTACTGGCAGCGACTGACACAGAGTAGCAGTTCCCTCCTTCATCGAACCACAAATTCGCTGGTGAAGTAAAAGGTTAGATTTCTCTATCTTCTCATCTCTTTTCACATGTCTTCTCAATATTATACCCTGCTTTCAAATTCCGGCGCAATGCACTGCATATGTAGGGGTCATCCCTGGAGTGCTGGCCCAAATTAGAAAATTTTCAAACGAAAATTTATTTTATAAACTTCTAATGAATACTTTTTTTAATTAGGCTGTTAATAATCAAGTTTAAATTAATAACCGTGTACATTTTTGTATAGAAATGCACACTCAAATATGAAAACGGTTTATTAAATTGAATTAAGATTCATAGACTAATTGCTCGAAATTTGTTTTTAAATCTCAGAAAGACATGATAAATATTCCAAGGCATAAAGGAAAGTCAATATCAGTTTTTTTTCAACTTACGCAGCAGAGCAGAACAGCTGTTTTCGAGAGACGCAACCCTTTCATCATCAGTGGTCATGTGTATTGTGTTTGTCACCACTTATTAGGTGGCTTAGTTGAATGTGATAACAGTTCCTATTTACACAAATTTTATTGTGAAAAAGGATACGAGAACTGTATCAAGCTGATGTTAACATGTTATTGTTATAATACCCGTGTTACCGTTTGATTATTTTTCTTCATGTCCCATTTTTCTGAATTTTTTGTTCCATCATACCTAAGTCAAACTTTTTTGGTTTGAATTTTATACTTAAGTACATGTGAACGTTTTCCAATTTTATTATTGGTAGCTCAAGCCATAGCTTAAATTTGTATGTAGTAAGTATTTTCACGAACACAGATGATGAAAGGGTTGCGTATTTCGAAAACAGCTGTTCTGCTCTGCTGTGTAAATTGAATAAAACTGATGTTGACTTTCCTTTGAATAAAACTGATGTTGATTTTCCTTGTTCATTACCTTTTCTGCTGGGATTTGATAACACTTTAATGAGTTACAGCACTCTGCAGCAATCGTATACTTCGGTCTTACTCCTCAAAAAAAAGTTTTAAAAGCAACTCTGAAATGAAGTTTGACAAGATTATGAATTACCAACGCACATATACAAATTTGACGACCTAGTTTGATGTGTGGCCACGGATACATTGTAAATATTTTTCTATATATATTTTTTGATCAGAATTAAAAGAAAGCATTTGAGTTAACAGGTTGACATCATTTGGTTCTAAATACTGAGAACTGGTACATTTCTACAACTTTTTGGAATATTGTAGCGTTCTTTGGATAATGACTGACACAGGAAACATTAGAAATCCTTCAATCCACTATTGTACATATAAAAGCCAATAATAAATAATCTGGAAATTGCAAACGCAAGGACAAACTTGGAAGAGCGAATATCCAAACACTTGTGATACAGGCAGTGCTGCCATTTATTATATTTTTAAGCTTCACACTACGTAAAAAGATATTAATTTTGCCATTAAAAATCTTCATTTAGTAATTTGATTTGAATTTATTCTTTAGACCAGGTTTAATTAAAAAAATAGAGTAAAATAAGTGTATATATACCCCAGTGTTCATAAAAAAATAAAACGTATTTGAAATCTGTTTTAAGAAAATTTTTTATGAAAAAATTTGATTGAAATACATTTCAAACTCATTTTAAATTTTATGAATACCGGGGTCAAAGTTTAAGTTTTAATTACAAAAAATATTAATTAGTTTTTTACATACATATCGGTAATTTACTCATATAAAGTCATAACTAAAAAAATTAATTTATGGAGTTAATAATACAAAATACTTCGTGATGTCACATTTCATCTTATGTAAACAATTTATGCAAATGGCGTGTAAGCTCATCTCTTGATAGAGGAAAACTTTTTAATGTATCCACTGACTTGTATCTAAATTGAGAAGTTTAAACTAGACTTGTGTCCAACTAGCTCATTCGCTCAGTTTTGACAAGAACCACTGATCAAACCAATTTAAATTACATAGGTTTGATTAAAGGTTCTTGTCAAAACTGAGAGAATGAGTTACTTGGACACAAGTCTACTTTAAACTAATTTCTTGCAAAACAAGTTCTTTTTAGTTACGACGTTATATGAGTAAATGAGCGATATGTGGCATATTACACGAAAAAGAAAGATTATGTATGTATGTACATAAACAGTGATGCTGCGTTTTTATTTTCCCTTGTCAATTTGAATATTTGCTTTATATTTACATTGAAATCAAAGTAATTAGAAAAATAACTATGGAAAAATACAATACTTTTGAAAAGTCTTATTTTGCTAATAAAAATCAAATCATTTTGACACTCAAAAAATCTTGAAAAATGAGATAAATCTTGATGCATGACCCCGCTGGATACAGGGTATGAGTATTGAGTTCCAAGTAGCAATTAAAACATGTGCTGCTTCGGCTTTAACGGTCCAGTTTAATGTTTTCCTTATAATTTATTAATACAACTCGATGCATGATGATAGCACCGTTTTTATTATTAACCTTGGAATTTTTATTTATTTCTTATTCGGACTGGAAAACCTTCTTTTTCTTAAGCAGACCATCAAAAGAATTATCAATTGGTCTTAAATATTTCTTTTTATTCAATGTTTGTTCTGAGAACTCAACTCAATAATATAATTCCTTGCACTTTATAAAATATCAATGGAACGATATTTTTTGTTAAGTTTGTTTTGTTTCTAGTTATTCCTATAAACTTTTGATTATCAATACAAAGAATATATATTAAAAATAATTTCTCTAGGTCAAAGGGTTCAAGACTTTCGAAATCTTATCTGTGACAATTTCTCATGTATTTCATGAAATCGTTCTTCAAATAAGTGTTTAAATTCGAAACTTATTTCATTAACGGAGAGTTTGTGCTGGAAGCAACACGAATAAAATTAAAACAAAAAACTTTAAGTAAATTATTTAAAAAACAAATAAATAAATATTATTTCGTGTAATTAAAATTAAGTCAAAATGAAGTATTTCATAGTATTGGCCTTGTGTCTAACCGCAGTTGTGGCAGGTAATGTCTGATCATTTGTTGAAATGCGAATAGTGTAATTTATAAAACTGTGCGAAAAGTGAAATTCGCTTCAAGTAAAAATAATAATTAATAATAATTGTGTAACATATGATAGAGGCTTAATGTACAGTGATATATAAAATTATTCCAAATATTTTATAATCGTTCATAATCAATGAACGTTTTGTAAACATTTTCGAACAACATGCGGGGAAAAGAAGTGTGTACAACTTTTTTCTTGAAAAAAAGTTGTAGATTTTTGTTTTGGGAGCAACTATGATCCTTAAAGTTCTCATTTAAAGGACTAGACCACTAATAAAATTATGACCACGTGCTCCTCCTTGTTTTATTTAAACAGATATAATGATAATCCACTACAGTAGCAGAGGCATATGGATCTCATGAGGAGGAGAGAGAGGAAACTGTTCTCAAAGAGAACTACTTCGATACAACTTGGTTGTTATGGCAATTGTAGCGCTGCAGAAACTGTCCGGCTATTGAAGTTAAAGTAGACTTGTGTCGAACTCTTTCATCCGCTCGTTTCTGACAAGAACCTATGACCAATCCCATTTAAATTACATTGACTTGATTATAGGTTCTTGTCAAAAACGCGCAGATGAACGAGTTCGCCACAAGTCTGGTTAGAAGTAGACTTTTGTCGAACTCTTTGATTCGTTCATTTTTGACAAGAGCCTCTGAACAAACCCATTTAAATTACATAGGTTTGATCAGATTTTCTTGTCAAAACTGAGCGAATGAGCTAGTTGGACACAAGTCTAATTAGAACTAGACTTTTGTCGAACTCTTTCATTCGCTCATTTTTGACAAGAACTTATTATCAAACAAATGTAATTTAAATGGGTTTGATCAAAGGTTCTTGCCAAAAAACGAGCGGATGAAAGACTTCGCCACAAGTCTAATTAGAACTCATTATGTTTGTCGTTGTATTGTAGTTGCAAGAGAGCAAAAATATGTTTACTCACTTGCATGAGTATGAATCGAACTGGGAATGCATCAATCACTGTTAACTAATGAATAAATTCATTAACAGAATTATTCAGCCAATTTAGAATTTTGTTTATATGTGAAATTGATGAATTACATACAATATTTTACTTGTATATAAATCAGTTTTACAAGGACCTATGACCAACTCCAGTTAAATTACATGATCATAGGTTCCTGTTAAAAGGGCGCGGGTGAACGAGTTGAACCTCAGTCTTAATAATAATTCTGGCTCAACAAATTCGTTAGTTTTTCATTTGATACCACAATTTTTTCGAACAGAATTTATATGTAAGAGTTTAGTTAGCCTTTTGGCATCAACATGTTCCATAACAATCGTATTTTTTATGTTGTACATAAAACGGAATATTTCCGCTTCGCAGTTCGTTGGAGCAGGCGATTTTGTTATACTGTCTGACATTCTTTAAAAGCTTACATTAGATGGAAAGGCAGGGAATACAGAGTAGGGTATTCATTTAAACGGGCGTTTGCTGTAATCGTTTAATCGCTTGATTAACTGAAGTTTTGGTTTAGTCGGTTAATTTTGTTATTGATCGCTTGACCGTGTAATACAGTCTCTTTTATTTTTGAAGTAATTTAAATAATAGTAAAAACAAAACAGTAACACATTGCATATTATATATTAAGTAAAAAATAAACTATGTGAGTTATTTCAATAGTCTTAGGATAAATATAAAATAACCTTTTAGAGAAATAATTTGGAACTACCTGCACTTTTTTTGTTTTTCTAAAACTTTACTTGGAAACAACTCTTTTACTCATCGTAGATGTTGGAGAAATCGAAATTGTCATTCCTTTTTTTGGATTTCCCTAAACATATAAAAATGTTCCATTACACCATAAGAGTATAACTTCAATATTTTTAAATATTTAATAGTTCTAATTTTTCTCTGCTAAAAGTTTGCTTGTGTTAATACCGAGCGTTTCTTCTGTTGTCAGGTCATCATCTGACTCGTTCTGGCAAAGCTCAGCCCCGAACATTTTGCAAAAAAGTTTATTTCCAAATTCCGTGGTTTCTGTTTTTGTACTGTATTTTAAAAATTTAATTTATAAAAAAAATCTGGCTATAAGGAAACTTTACACACAAAAATTTGTTTTATAAGGCTCCTATTAATTAGAGTTTTTTATTATAAATTAATATGTAACAAGAAACGTATAGAATTTAACTACAATAGGCATTATTTTGCATAGTTGTAATGAAACCGTACTTTTTTGATGTTTTTACTGAGTAATATGTAGTCGCAAGAGAATTTTTAGTGAAGAATTTATATTTGGGCTGTCACAAAACTGATCTATTAACACACTTATGAATTCGTCCTGGTAGACACATTATGAAAAAAAAATGTTGGGGGTCTAACAATTAAAAATTAAAACTTTTTAAAATTACCGTACAAATATAGAAATTACCTGCTTACCGTTCGGAGGGCAAAATTACCGTACGGTTAACATCAGTATATGTACATATAAAATTTTATTTTATATGTGAATGGCAAGTCATCGAAATTCAACCACCGGGAGACTTATTTACACGCATGCACCATCTGTAGCCAGTGCTATCAAGTTCTTGTGTGCATGCCAATTCTTCTATAGGAGTTTCCAAATTTTGAGTTAAAGTTCAAACGAAAAAAATCTTTACAAATTTATAGCGTTTTCTGTTTTTTTGGAAACAATGTAAGATTTTCTATTTCGAAAAAAAAGTACCGCCGCTAGGGGTGGTGAAATAATTCCAAATAAAACTACTATTTTACACTTACATCGTGTGAAAAATTTTTATGAAATATTTTACGATTGTATTACTCAGTGTTCTGTAATCGATTCGAATTGATAGTGCGCTTGCAACAAAGTTGTCGATCTGTTAATCGTGTCACTAAATACACGATTTGGTGGACTGAGGAGTGAATTTAAAGGAGTAGGGGACTTTATGAATGTTGCGAGAGTCTTCTGACCATTTCTTCTCAATTTTCAACACGTGTGTGTTGTTGGCATATTCGTCCCATATTGACCCGTAACCGTCAGAAAAGCGGTGGTAAATAATCGGTTTTTGTCAAAGAGTATGACGCTTACAGTTTTTGCCGGCTATGACTCGATATGATGACGACTTCAACTGTATAGCACTTGTATTCAGTTTTCATGTGACCTTCGGTTTAAAATTTTTTATTTTATATAAAACTATATCATCAATCATATATTTAAATTCTGTCTGAAGTAAAATTTGTTTGAAAAATTATTTGATAACCTCTTGCTAGTGCAACAAAAAAATTTATTATTAAATTTTTTTCATAAGAAGTCTGATAAGTATTTATTTAAATTCATGTGACACATATTATTATTAATAATAAAGAGCATCCTGTTTTTCAATTGTTAATTTATTGTTTTCTTTATCTTTTGCAGATGAATTACATGATAGGTAAATATGTATTGACCAATTGTGAATAATTGGCTTGAAGCCTTTTCGCTGTTACGAAAAATTTCTTAAACTTGTTTCATATTTAATTGATTCTATAATTTTTATTTTCTTTTATGTTAATGTTTCATTGTTGTTGTAGAGGAGTTGATTTTTACACATTGTAAGTACCTAAACAATTAAAGGAATGAAAATGAGTATTTACTGAAATTAATCGACTTATTCCTAATTGGCTTGGTACTGCATCACATAACATTTTTCAAAATTCGTAAAGACTAACAAATATAATATTGTTTAGCAATTGTTGGCATACAGCATACTTCCGGCAAATTGAGGACTTTTTATTTGATGATAATAAAAAGCAAAATCATTGGCGACAGCTTGAGTAGGCGCTTTTGCCAACAATTGATAATCTTTATAAGAATTTCCAAATATTAGAATTTTTCTCTTTGTAAATCCAGACATTACAGTCAACACCAAAAAACTGTAGAAGAGGCTAAGAGAAGACTTGGCGATATTCTCGATGGTCAACATAGTGAGTTTGAAGAGGTTGGAAATTACGGAGGTGTAGGTGGTGTAGGTGTTGGTACCGTGGGATTTTCTTCATCTGGCTCAAGCGGTTCCGCATTTGGGTCAAGTTCTGGGCACAATGCCGAATACAGCTCTTCATCGGGCTCAAACTTTGGTACCAATTTCGAGTCGGCATCATCGTTTGGCAGTAATGGCAACTATGCCAACAGTGCATATGGCTCTCAAGGCAGTTCCGCTGTTTTAGGTGGTGGCGGTACAACTAGTTATTTGACAAGTTCTGCTGCCGAGAACGTCCAACAGGTTGTACCCGACCTTTTTGTTAGTGGTGGAGCACGTAGCCAGGATAACTTTGCCCATCATGAACACCATCTGAGCAACAACCAACTTTCCACTCCTCTTATTTATAGCTCACCATCGGGTGGCTCGGAAAAGTTCTACCATCGTGAAGAAAGCCATTTTTCTAATGCAGCTAACCCAGTTGTTTATTCTTCACCATCTAGCAGTGGCTCCGAGAATTATATCCATCATGAAGAGCGCCGCACACAAACTCAAGCTTCCGCTCCTGTTATTCAATTCACTCCTTCATCGAGTGGTTCTAAAAGCTATCATCACCGTGAAGAACGAGTCCAAACCCATGCTCTTCCTGCTATTCAATATTCTTCTCCCGCTGGCGTTTCTGAAGACTATTTGCACTTCAAGTCCGAGCGTGTTCAACAAGCTCCTGTTGTACTTGTTAGCTCACCAGGTGGTAGTCAAGAATCTCACTTGAAATACCACAAAGTTACCTCTTCCAGTATGCAACCCCAAATTTATTTGAACGCAGTGCCCCCCACTAATTCTTTTGTTCAAGGAAGTTCTGTTGGTACGACTGGTACCGATTCTAACTTCAAAAGTGGCTTCTATGGCGCAAGTGGATTCGGTACTCTTGGTGAGTTTTAGCTTTAAAGTTTAGCTTAAAATCTTTATTTATATTTAAATGCTTGTTTTACTACTTATTAGGATCTGGCTTCGGCTCCTCGCACCAAGGTACTTCCAACTTTGATGCTACGCATCAGGCTACTTCCAACTTTGGTGCTTCGCATCAAACTTCCTCCAAGTTCGGGGCTTCTTCTGCATTTGGAGCTGGCCACCAAGCAGGTTTCGGTACCAATGGCGCTTACGTGGATGGAAGATCGTTCGGCTCGAAACTCGGTGCTCAATCTAAATTTGGTTCCTCTTTTGGCAGTGAGTCCAGTTTTGGTTCTCAGTTCGGCGCTGGCTCTTCTTTCGGATCTGCCGCTTCTTCCTCTGGCTTGCATAGCTATATGACGGAAGCTGAACGTATAGCTAAACAACAAGCACAAGGTATGTCGGTTGGCGGTACTCGTATTGGTGGAAGCCAATTCAACTCTAATTTGGAAAGCGGTAATGCTGCTGCTGGTTTGGGCGGTTTGGCTGGTTTTGGTGGTGCAGGTACTGGTGTCGGAGCTGGTGCCGGTGCTGGCAATGCAGGCTATAAAGCCAAATCTTGGGAAAAGAATTCCAAATGGTCTAGCCAATCCTCAGTAAGTATTACTTTGTGACAGAAAACAACTTTTTTATCCTGTTTTCGAAATTCATGTATGAGAGAAGTGAATTGTGCTTTTCGTCAGTATAGGAAAGTTATTACGGAAATAGTTTCAGGCAGACTGTCCTTTTTTCATATCAGCACGTTTTTTTTCAAACTATCATTTGCGCGATCATTACAAGATGTAGTCACTTTTGGATTATTCGAAAGATATTTAAGCCCCTACAATTGCTCATTCCCGAAGAGGAATTAGTTGTCTTATATGCTGCAATGCTTGGCAGTGTTTTACTTATTCATCCGCAAAAAGGTTAAACATTTTTGGTGGAAGGGCGTTAATTGCGTTCTTTCCCAGTTTGATTTTGTCTGTCATCTCCGGGAGTCCATAACTGTTAAGTCTTCTTTACAATTCAATACTTCGAGAAATCTTATATTCACGTTGTAGACTTCAAACTCGGCCATGAATATGGTGTCGAATTCTGATGAATGCTCTTGACCACCTATTTCGGAGATTTAGGTAATATGGGAAATGGATAATATGGGAAGGTTCCGGAAGACAAAAACATGTTGGTAGCCCTGTGTGAAAAAGAAGTTTATAACTGCAAGAGTGTTGAATACAACAGATAAAGAATTCAGGTACCATCTCGCAAAGATAAAAATCATGCGAGATGATTCGTGTAGTCCATGCATGAGGCAGCTCAGCCTAAGCCGGAGAATGACGTCCACGATTATCAGTCAACTTGCAAAAATCACAAGTGCTCTTTGTGCATGTCTGGATGTTTGAAGGTTAGATTAGGTTCAAAGGGTTATCATCTCTACGAGGCGATCCGGTGATGTCGTGGCAGACTTGCTTCTCTCCGCAGTGCCGACGATCTCACGCTGGGATGTGTAGAGCACTGACATTGTTTCAGCGACGAAAATTTCCAGTCCACTGCTAGAACACTCACCAGTTGATGGGATCGATCCCTGTCAATCTTAAAAATATCGAGTGTTTTGCTCGTACCATAGCGGGGCCATGGCCCCTTTGTTCTGCCAAATAGAATACTTAAAAATTTTCTTCTTTAAAAGAGGTTATCAAGATAACAATTTCTTTCAAATTGGCTTGTAATAGGGATCACTTTTCATACACTTTTAAGAACAAGACCTTCCTGCGCTATATCGTTGAAATGTAAAACAATGATTTCTTTTTAGCCGCTCTTTCAGCTCCTTTTGAATGACAAATAGATAGACAGACAGAGAGACTAGTTTTGTATATCTGTCTTTCACGATTGAAATCGTAGCAGATCATTAAATGAGTTTCCCGTATATGATCGCATCTAATCAATAGCAAAATGTGAAAAAACTACAGTATTTGATATGACTGAAATTGTTTTGAGATTTTTGTCAATATCAATCGAATGGGACAACTTGGCTGAAGGAATTATATATTTATTTCATAAGCAAATAAATTCTTTATAAGAAGAAAATTTAAAAAGTTATTTCATGCACTCTGCCTTGACGACTTAATTTTAGTGAAATAAAAAAATCTCTGACAATTTCTTACAAAATTCTCCAATCTCTCTTATACAGTTTGGTCCCGATGGTCAAGTGAACAACTACAAAGAATTGTCCAATGGTGAAAGTGAAAATTACGATATCAATGGCCGTCGTCTTGGCTACCACGCCGCTACCGCTACTCTCGATGACAACGGCAAAGTGAGCACCTACAGTCTCTCCGAATAAACACAGAACGACGTGAAACACATTTTGTGAGATATTTACATTAAATGTTTAAAATTGCTGATTATTAATTTAAAAATAAATAATATTACGAAATAGTAAAAGAGCGCCATTTGATTATTTTATTAATTTTATATACAATTCCAATCAAAACAGTTTCGTAATCATTTCGTAAATTGAACAACTGATAACAAGAATTCTAGGAAATTACAATTCCAACGTTTTGGTGTTAAAACGTAAATGCAACAACTTGCATTATTTAATACTGCTGGAATGGCGGGCGCACGTGGTATTTACAAAACTAAAAACTATTTGCGTTAGAAAAAACGTTCATGCAATCTTTCTATTTCCTTGAAAATGGTTTTTGCAACTTGTCGTCTACAACTTGGATCAACGTACTGGTGGCCTTAACAGCATTGCCCACACCTTGGGGCTGATAGTGATAGTGCGGTGTATTGTCCCGACGTTTTCTGTACTCATTGCTGCTTAACGTGCAGTAACAGGGCTTCCAGGCATTATTTCTATAGGCCGTTACATCGCTGGGCTTATTGTAGGCATCCACATACATTGAGCGCTCAGTAGTCCATCGTGGTATATAACTGTTCCAGCCATCCGCTTGACGATAAATGGGACTGCCGCCACCGCGACTATCGGCCGTGCCCATATAAACTGGCACATTATTCGGGTAATATTCGGGATAGTAATCGGGATAATGGCCCCGACCTGAATGATCGTATCGTCTTTCGCTAGAGAAATTCGGATTCCAATGGGTTTTGGGATCGTACGGTTTGCGGTTTTTGTTGGTAGAACCTCCGCGGCCTTTGAAAATGGGAACACTAGCATCTTCTAAAATGTAAATAGAGTCAGTGCCTGAATTCCATTTCCCGGAAACTCACTTACCTTTATCAACATCCTGCTCTCGGCTGGTTTTGTTGTTGTTGTGATCATCTCCATCGGCTGTAATTTCGAAGGTGATATCCGTGTGTATGCCAACTCTTTTTTTATTTTTGCCCAAATCAGTTATTTCCACACTCTCCTTGGACTCTTAAAGTAAACTATTAAATTGGCTCAAACATAATATACACATCCTGTATTTACCTTTGGACTTGTGTGTATCTCCCGTATCCACTGTTACTCTAACACCATGTATTTTGGGTCCGGATTTGCCCTTCTCACCATCACTCTCCTTTTCTCTACCGCTGTCCGATTCATCACTTCTACCTTTTTTGTTAGCCGGTATAATGGGAACTGTGCTATTGTTGTTGTTTTCCGCTTCGTCAAAGTCCAACTTTGGTGAAACTTCATTTTGCTGGCCTAAAAGAAAAGTATAAGCAAAAAAAGTAATAAATGAATAAATATTGCATTAACTGATAAAAAAAATTATATAAAAATTGTTTACGATGTAAAATCCTGAGTTTCGCATATTCTTGAAAATACAGACCCAGACGGATTTACATCTGTGTATTTTGACATTTTTTGAATTAAGTCGTTTACTATAATACCAAAACAATAATTTACCGAAAATATAATTAACAATTTAATTGTTCTGTCCACTTCTATGTAGTGGACCCTGAGCTCATTTACAAGCGCATTCAATGGCTGAATACTTTCACTTGGTGAATACTTTGACTTCACAAAATTTTTACATATGAGATAAAACAGATAATTAAACGTACAAAAACCACTAGATTTTGCTTAGAAGGTTAATCGGCTAGATTAATCGTTATTCGAAAACAGCCAATTTTAAGTTAATCGAACTAAAAGTTCGGATAATAATTAATCGGTTAACGGTTAATCGACCCTATTTTTATACCCTCCAAAAAAGAATTTGGAGGGTATGTATATTCACTTTGTCATTCCGTTTGTAACGCATCGAAATATCCATCTCAGACCCCATAAAGTATATATATTCTTGATCAGTGATGAAATCTAAGACGAACTGAGCATGTCCGTCCGTCCGTCTGTGGAAATCACGATTCAGTCCAAACGAAATGAGCTAGACTCTTGAAATTTGGCATAAATATATTTAAAAACTTAGAGCAGGTTAAGTTCGAAGATGGGCTAAATCGGGCGAGAGGGAAAAAAGTTCCCCTAAGAAGAACTAAACCAACCCAGAAAAAACAACATAATTTTTAAAGTTTTTTGGTTATTTTGTTAAGCAACTGATATATTTTTATGTCAAATACGGTCCAACGCCTTAAACTTGGAGCCATTAAATAAAATAAAAATATATTTTGACCCCGCCCACTTTAGTGGGCGTTATTATAGGCAAAAATAGCATAAAAATTTAACAAATTGTTTTACTTAAGCCTACATTCCTTAAAATAACACTTTTAAGCTTTAATACAGAAGCTGAGACGAAACCTGGTACTACTGTGCCCTACCCCCTTCTTCCCCTTCGCCCCCTAAATGACCCTACCAAAAAAAATTTTTTTTTTTAAATTTTGTATATAATCATCCCAAGCATTTATATTTAGAGTTTTATGACTGCCGATTTCTGCCCTACCCCCCCCCCACCTCTTCCTTTGTCCCCTAAATGACCCTACCAAAAAAAAAATGTTTTTTTAAATTTTGTGTATAATCATCCCAAGCATTTATCTTTAGAGTTTTATGACTGCCGATTTCTGCCCTACCCCCTCCCCCTCTTCCTTTGCCCCCTAAATGACCCTACCAAAAAAATTTTTTTTTTAAATTTTGTATATAATCATCCCAAGCATTTATATTTAGAGTTTTATGACTGCCGATTTCTGCCCTAGCCCCCTCCCCCCCCCCCCCTTCTTCCTTTGTCCCCTAAAATGACCCTACCAAAAGATAAATTTTTTTTTTAATTTTGTATATAATCATCCCAAGCATTTATCTCTAGAGTTTTATGACTGCCTGTTGCTGCCCTACCCCCTCCTCCTCCTT
Organism: Linnaemya tessellans; assembly: GCA_951800035.1. Lineage (NCBI taxonomy): Eukaryota > Metazoa > Arthropoda > Insecta > Diptera > Tachinidae > Linnaemya > Linnaemya tessellans. Next base: position 35,915,740 of record OX637533.1, on the reverse strand, counting down.
TGCCCGCTAAATGACCCTATTAAAAATAAATATACATTATGTTTTATTTTGTGTATAATCATCAAAAGTTTTATGTGTATCTGTTTCTGCCCTACCCCCTCTCCCCCTTTGCCCTCTAAATGACCCTATTAAAAAAAAAGAAATTTTAATTTTGTATATAATTATCCCAAGCATTTATTTTTAGAGTTTTATGACAAAGGTGAAATGTTTCCCCCACAGCCCTTGCCAGAGCGACCCCGCCAAAATACAGTTTTTATAGCCTCCAAGGAGAATTGTGATGAAGTCTAACACGGTCTAGCAATGCCCATACGTTCGTCTGTGGAAAACATGATATTGTATATTTTTGAACCCCGCCCCCTTTAGTGGGCGTTGACGTACGATATTATATAAAGGAACTCTGTCCCACAAAGTTAAACATATCAAATTCACTTACTAAATATTTGGAGGGTATTTAAGATTCGACCCGGTCTAATATAACGTTTTTACTTGTTTATAAGTCTATCTGTAAGAGACAAAGAAAATTCAATTAATTTTCTAAGAAATGTTGGATTCAAAAATTCCGTGAAGATCTGCATTAGCCCCAGTGAAATGCGCATAGGAACTAGCTAAAACCCTTCAATAACCATTTTAAATATACATATGTTTTGTAAATTTGGGGAAAAAGAATCAGCATGGCTAAAATTAATAAATAAGTGTCTAATATGTTTAATTTATAAGCAAAAAGGATTTTTTTTCAGTTTGTTACTTTTATGTAACAAAAAAGTTTCAATTGTCCAACTCTGAAATCGTCTTTTAACTGTTTTTTTTTAGTTCTGAATTCTACCTTTACTCTTCTTGAAGAACGAAGTAGGTTTGGTTCACAAAAAACCAAAGTTAGGAATGTAGTAAGCATTTTTAACGAATATTTTATATTGCTATATTAAATTGAATTAAGATTCTATAGGCTAATTGTTCGAAATTTTAATTTAAATCTCAGAAGGACATGATAAATATTCCAAGTATAAAATTCAAACCAAAAAAGTTTGACTTAGGTATGATGGAACAAAAAATTCAGAAAAATGGGACATGAAGAAAAATAATCAATCGGTAACACGGGTATTATAACAATAACATGTTAACATCAGCTTGATACAGTTCTCGTATCCTTTTTCACAATAAAATTTGTGTAAATAGGAACTGTTATCACATTCAACTAAGCCACCTAATAAGTGGTGACAAACACAATACACATGAGCACTGATGATGAAAGGGTTGCGTCTCTCGAAAACAGCTGTTCTGCTCTGCTGTGTAAGTTGAATAACAAAAACTGATGTTGACTTGCCTTTGTGCCTTAGAAATTAGGAAGTTATTTGGTTATATTTATGTACAAAATTCTTTCGATTGCCGAGCCATGGAATCAATTTTGAAGCATAAAATAGGGTTGATACATAAAAAAACTAACTACCAAAAAGTTTCACTTGCCCAACCCTGGAATCGAGTTTTTGATACCAATTAAATTCTTCCTGACGTATAAAATAGGTTTAATAAAACAAACTAAGCTAGTAGCTTATTTGATTACTTTTATGTACCAAAAAAAATTTCGAGCCCTCCCTGGAATTGAGTTTTTAATTTGTTTGAATATTTTATACAAATTTAATTCTACCTAAAGTATAAAAGATGTTTAATTCACAAAATACCAAAATTAGTAAAACATTTGGTTAATTTTGTGTAAAAGTTCGATTCCCAACACTGGAATCGAATTTTTTTATTTTCAATACAAATTTTAGTCTTCCCGAATCATTAATAAGATTTATATATAAAAAAAAAAAAAATTAATTACGTATTTGGTTACTTGTACAAAAAGAAAATTTCGATTGTCCAACCCTGGAATTGAATTTATTATTTTCAATAAATAAATATTTATGTACTTATTTGGTTACTTTTATGTACCAAAAAATAACTTTACCTCAACCCTGGTAACCCTAGTAAATTATTTGGTTACTTTTAGGTACCAAAAATAAATTTCGATTTTCGAACTATGGAATCGATCTTTTGATATTTTTTTTTCAATTTAATACAAATTTAATTCTTCCTGAAGTACGAGTATAAAGAAAGTTTTATCTGTGTAACAAATAAATGTTGGTGTTTTCCAACCCGGGAATAAATTTTTTTATTTATTTATTTTTTTGGTACAAATTTAGTTCTTCTCAAAGTACAAAATAGGTGTAATTAACAAAAAAAAAATTTTTTTACCGGAATGGTTGTAGGCTTCTCAGCTCTAGAACCGTATTTCGGATTTTTCTGAATTTCAATACCACTCAATTTAGGTTGATTTCCAATCCATGAGTCTAAGAACAAAGTGTTTAGCTCAGAGATCTGAGTCTATGGCATGTGGCAAACTCACAATAGCCACTGAATTCGACTTTAATCAAAGCTTTAGCATGATTCTCTTTTTTTAATAAAAAATAATCAACAATTTAATTATTCTTTCAACTTCTGTTAGATCGTCAGCTCCCTTATGGCCGCAACCAATGGGTTTAAATTATTCACTTCTCACAACTTTTGTATATGAGATGAAACAGATAATTAAGCATACAAAAACTATTAGATTTTGCTTAGATGGGCAACCGGCTAAAACCAACTAGGATTGTGTTTTTTTAAAGTACAGTAAGAACTTGATACTCCGGATAATTGATTTCAGACTCTAGTCCGGACTATGAAGTTATCCGGATTACTGAATAATAATTCAAATACATTGTTTTTCTATCCAAAATGTATTCATTGATCATTTGAACAACCAATTAATTTAGAAACACAAAAATAATTATATATTTCATATCTAATGTATGTATTTACATTATTGCCAGTAAGTATATATTATTTTGTATCATTCACTTTTGCTTGTCGAGAACTGTTGAAACTTTTTTCTACAGCTAAATCGCGAAATTTGGGAAGCGCTAAAATCTTTAATGTCGACATTATGTTCTTCTGAACATTTAATTGATACATTCATTACTTTCCTTCTGTAAAAAATAGTTCCTTGGATAGAGATGAAGTACACAATGTTATGGAAAATGCTGTCCTGACTACCGAATAATTCGCATTCGGATTATCAAGATTTCACTGTATCGTGCCAGAACTAGTAAGAAGCGAATACTGTTAAGAGGATAGTTGAAGAAAAAGGAGAAGATAGAGAATTTGTTGCAGTCGTTTTGTTTTTCCCTTCGCCGGTGAATCGTTGCTACACTACCGACGAGTGACAATAACAATCCGCACAAAGTTTTCCTTAACCAGCTAATTTCACATCCTGGCGCTAGAGGCGTCACTATTTATAATTCAGAAAATTATTTTTTTCTCCTCTCATAGAATTTTCGGACAAATCTATTTAGTGCTTCAGAAGTTTCGCATTTTGTATGACTACTTTTATTTCACACCACTGTGAATCAAATTTTGCCTGTGAATCAAATTTTGGCTGATTAAAACTCTAGTTTTAATTAGCAATTTATGACAGAAAATAATTTTCGCCAGAAAAAGAACTTTTCCACTATCTGTTGCAAATTTCCTCTTCTGAAGAAGTTGTCCAAGTTTGCAAAAATACTTTTATGTGGATTTTACGAACCTTGACTGTCATGGCACAATATCACAATCAATATGCACAGCCGTAATAAATGATATTTTTTGTTTTCATTGCTAATAATTCCGAAATAAATTTTAAATAAACAAATAATGGCGTGTTTAAAATAGACAGATCACGATAAAGCACTTTAAATAATATTTTTTTTTTTATTTTCGTGTCATTAAATATTTATTTTTTTATATTTTTAATTAAATTCCTAACACTTCAAATGCTTAAAATCAACTGATATTCAAGTTGTAAAGAACATTTCGTCTTAGAATTGTTTGGGATTCGAGAGAAAAATACTTTAACAGCAACAACAAATCAAAACTTTAAATATTCTGTTGATTTACGCGTCTTTCTGTTTGTTGCTTTTCGTTATTGTGTTTCATTTGGTGCTGGATTACCTGCAGTTAATTTCAAATTAAATTGTTAACGTCTATTGTCGTGTTTGCCTGTGTAGTGCCGATAACATCTTCATGGTATCAGCCATGACTGAGGCTTGTTTTATTATATTTCGTCTGAGTTTTTTTTGTTTCTCTGAGGGTATCCAGAGTTGCTTAGGTTTGCAAGGATCGATCAAATGTATATCATACACAATATAATTCGACACGAAAATGCGAAAATGGTATTGGAAATTCTATACAGATTTTTAAGATTTCTAGTAGACTGAGTTCTTTTAGAGAAAAATTTATGACCACATCCACTTAATTTACATAAGTTTGATCGGGGGGTGCTTTAAAATCATGTGAAATAAGGCCATGATGGCTTTATTGCTCAATTGAATGGGAGATAAAGCCATAATGGCCTTATTTCCCAACGATTGAGAGGTAAGGTCATATTCAAAATTTCGCGAAATGAGAGATATAGCCATATTTTTTTTGTGAATGAGAGATAAAGCCATATTTTTTCAATGCAATGCAGAAAATCTTTCCTCAGCGAAGCCACTGTTCGACATACATAGAGGAGAAAATCCTTAAGCCCGGCAATGCAGAAAATCTTTCCTCAGCGAAGCCACTGTTCGACATATATAAAGGAGCAAATTCTTCAAAACTGAAATGAGAGATAAAGTCATTTACTAATATTGCTAATGTGAGCTAAGGCCATGATGGCTTTGTCTCCCATTCAAATGTTACAAAAAAAAATGGCTTTATCTCCCAATTGAGAGATAAAGCCATCATGGCCTTATTTCACATGATTTTAAAGCAACCCCCGTTTGATCATAGGATCTTATCAAACATGAGCGGTTGCACGAGTTGTACCGAAGCCTAATTTATAGAATACGATTCGTAACATTAAATTCAGAAAGAAATTAGATCAATATTCTAAGAAATAAGGGAAAAAGAAGATTAATTTTTATTTGCAACACAATAAACTAGAATAGCGCTATTTCCGAAAGCTGCTACATATTCACCATCAGTACTCAAATATATTTTGATGCGCTTAGTTTGTATTACAAAGAGTATTGCTTTATGACTTGACGACTGAAAATGAAAGACTGTGTTGACATTTCTGTTCAGGAAAGTTGGGCAAGTCATGACGAATCGTTTAGCGCCAGAACGACGCTTTCAAATCGTGCAAATTTGCTACGAAAAACAAGTTTGTTCTTGAAGAGCACTTCGTATATTTTTCGTTGCACATAATTGGTCCGTAGTGAGTAACAAAGTCATGCAGCTGTTGATCGTTTTACCACCAATTTTATTATTCTTGATTAAAAACAGGACAAAGAAATGTGCCTACCGAAAAGAATATTGTTGTTGCATCGAAAACGATTAATGAGATACGTAGTATTTCCCAACTCGCTGTCGTTTGCCCTTCGACCACGTGGAATTTTTTTTGTATGGATGTTGCTTTAGGAGTCTATAAAATTCACTTCGAGCAAGAATTAAAGCCAAATGACCATAATTTTTTCTGATTCAGCTTATTTAAAACTGGGCAAACGTGAACATTTTCATCAAAGAGTTGTGTATAGTCATTAAGCTCATTTCTGGTTAAATGGCTATGCCAATAAGCAAAATTTCCGTTACCAAATCACCGTTACATTTATTAAAATTGACTGTTTGGTACTGTTTATACTGGCAACATCATCGATCCTCATTTCCTTCGAAATGACGGCACTGTTGGCTGAAGTATGAGACCATGAAACCGAAAGTCTCGAGTTCAATTCCACGCTCATTCCAATTCTTCTGATCAGCATTAGTGCATGTTTGTGTTAGTTGTTGTCAGCCTGTTTCAGTGGCGTATCACTTGTCACTGAAGAAGTACTGACATCGATGGACGCTGTCATGTACTAAAGAGTAGATCAACAGCAGATCCTTCTTGGGCCCTGTAGAAAATATTAGCGATTTATTGCAAAATAAATTTCGTGACAACTTTATTTCCACCAGTGACCCTTATTCATGCAATTCAAGAACTCTCGATTATTTTTGACGCGGTAGGTGAAGTCATTGGCCTATGCAGACAAACCAGTAACACTTGAACCATTGGCGGCCAATATTCCTGTCACTATTGACAAAAATTGAACTGGACGAATAGCCCATGTAACTTTTAGCCGCGTTGTATATGTATATGCCAATAATCCTGATTATAATAAAAACAAAATTTCAAAAGTGGTGATAAGCAAACTACACATGAGTACTGATAATGAAAGTGCACCGGCTTTCGAAAACAGCTGGTTTGCTCCATTGTGTAAATTGAATAATTAAAAATTTATCTTGACTTTCTTTTGAGCTTCGGAATATTTATCATATCTTTCTAAATTTAAGAAAATTTTCGAATAAATTCATTCCAATAAAATTTCTGTCTTAGAAATTAGCACCCAATACAAATTTTGTTAGGAAATAGTGTACGAGAATTGCATTTTTGATTTGTAGATAATTCCTTCAGGTTCTATTTGCCTTCTTTCCACTTTTTTCGTATTTCTCACTATTCGTTTAATAAGAGTTATCTTTGAACCAAACATCAGCTCTCTACTTAAAATGCAGTGATTAATACAAATGGAAACGAGAGTTAGCCCCCCTGGCAAAAATTATTCGCAGTAAAGATTTGCAGATTACTTCTTCTCCACGACCTATCTTTAATTCACATTTAACATCTCCAAGAAGAACTATTTATTACAAATAGAGAAACATTTCAGTCCTCCTGGATGAAAATATTCTATTTGTTCACCAAGAGATATTCTATTTGTTCACCTAGCCCACAGGTTTTGTATCTAACTTTATTGCATGTGCTTCAAAAATAGGAGGAATCTTAGTTCCCCTATGCGAAAATGTTGTGCTTGAAAAATTTATCTCAGTATTCAATTTCTGGTTTTACGAATGTAAAACACAATCCGAGAGGTTTTTTGTAATTTACGGTGCACACAGGCCGGAGTTTTCTCTGGTTCACAGTAGATTTAAAATGACCCAACCTGCGTAACACCGGGTTAAAAAAGCTTCCTTCCGTTTTCAGCTCGCTTAACAACCGTAACTCTTTTTTTCATAAATGAGTTTAATTGTTAATCGCAGATATTTTATTAAACATGTTTACAAAATAGCAAAGAAGAAACGAAACAATAGAAAAGTTTATCTGCTCCAACGTATGAAGCAAGTTTTAAAATGAAGTTTGCTTGGGGAGATTTTTTGTGAGATTTTTTTTTGTATATTTTATTCACCACCTTCTCTGATACAGAATTTAAACAGATATAATGAAACTGACTTGAACTTGCTGCTATTGTTTTTTGTGGCCGGACAAAGTAATTGCCTGTAATCAGACATGATAATCTACGTAGTTTCCAATTTATTTATTATTTTCCTATTAGTTTAAGATATTTGTTTTTCTTCTGTACTCTACAACCTGCAGTAGCAACATTAATACTCTATTCAGGTGCAGTAATTTTTTCAAATTTGTTACCAAAAAATATTTGCATTAAAGTGTTCTATTTGACACACTTGGCATAATTTGCTAATTAACTAAAGGTATGTTCACACTTATCAAATATTTGCCCCGAAAAGCGTAACCACTAAATACTAATGAAAAATATTTTTGTTCAGATACGTGTTTATTTAGTAAAACAATTTCATACAAGACTAATAGACAGTGTCATGAATCCAATATTATTGGAGACTATTTAACTCAATATATAAATTTTTGAATTAAAAAGCTTTTTATTAGTGTTTACGCTTTTTTGGGCAAATTTTTGATAAGTGTGAACGTACCTTAAGTTATCAGCTTAAACAATAACATTCGTAATATACCAACTTCTTAAGCAGTATTCGGAATATGACGAAGCTTCGATACAAATTAAGATTTATTATGTAAGAGGTCATTAATAAAATCAGATATATATAGCACACGAGTATTCTCCGCAGTCCATGTAATAAAATTTAATTCATTTACTTATACATGTTTCCGTCATAGAACGAGATATTTTTTCCATAGACATGAAAATGCCTTATAAGACACTCACATCGATTGATTCCACCTTTTTCATGGTTTAAACTTCCATTTTAATTGAAATCTATTCGTTTTGCGGTCTAATTTAATACTTAAACTTAAATCACACGACTGCCGCAAATGCACCAATCTGACCCGATTTTTATTGTGCTGAATTGAATAATAAAATTTGTTCCAATCAAATACAAAGCAGTCACATGACTGTCTCATGTCACATAACTTTGAATGCCGCAAGATGATGAACAATTCATGGTGAAATATATATAGGGTCCGCCAAATAACTTCTTTTTTTTTTGGAATATGCTATAAAAAAAAACTATTGAATATTTTCTTTTTTTATTTGAAAGTACAATCCTTCAATGGAAAATAATTTCATTCAAATGGCTGTATGGGCCGATAACGATCGCCATTGACTGTAACGACCGCTCCTTGCTCATTTTCGAAGAAAAATGGCCCAATTATGCCTCTGTAAAACGTTAGATTGCGGACCCTATATAAAGTGGCAGCGCTATTCCAGATAACAGTTTTTTGCTTAACCCATGGTGAGTCTAGATTGATGTCAAGTTCTTGTGTACAACAAGTGCTCTCTTTGTGTTTGTATATGTGAGCATCGTTAGTAATTGTGCAAGTGTGCAGCACTTTAATGTATGTTATTGCTATAAATTTTGACGTGCGCCATAACTTTACACAAACAAATATCCAATTGGTTGTTGTAATGTTGTATTTGTTGCCGTAGTACTGCCACCTGATATTTATTTCTCCATTGAACAATTATTTTTTGGCAACAATTGCCGCGCACTATTCATACCATTATTTCCATTTGCGGCAACACTAACAATCAGCTGTTGTGGAAGATGTCAATCAGCATCTAGCCTCGTTGCCTATTTTTTATGTGCAGCATACCACTGCTAGGTTACTCCCTTTCGAGAGTCTTGCGTCTCGCTCGCACTAGTTAGTTTCAACACATCAGATAAAAGATAGATAGAAAGTTCTGAGGAATAAACTATGTTGCTACTTCTTACGTGATGGCATAATTCGTGTACATTCAGCCACAATTACGGATCCCTAATTTGCTTTCCTAATAATAATAATAACTTTTTTAATTCAGTTCGATTTATTTCCTAATTCAGGGGGCAAATTACGGCATTCGATATCAATCGAAATTTGTATTTAAATTGTATTGAATTTCGATCGATATCGAATGCGATAATTTGGGCCCTTTACTGTACAATTCATAGTTAGTAAAATAATAATAATAAAATATTTATATGTGAATACTGTGAAAACAACAAAATTATCGCGGAGGAAGCCGATCTGGAACAATAGGATGCATAACAACCAAGCAAGCTATAAGGAAGAAAAAAAAAAATTACTTATATACGGCATTTATAGACTACCACAAGGCGTTCGACTCAGTCCCACACTCATGGCTGCTAGAAGTGGTACAGGTATATAAAATTGATACCTCTCTGATAAGATGTATCGAACATCTTGTGCGATCCTGGGACACTAAATTACATGTACGAAAAGAAGACTGCATGGTTGTGTTAAAGCCAATAAAAATTCTGTGTGAAATATACCAGCTTCTTAACCCCTTCCGGTATTATGACGAGTCTAGCTCGTCATCGGTTTTTCATGCCATACCGCATAATGACGAGCTACACTCGTCATGCGACTAAAGTCACTGTTGAATATGATAATATAAGACGTGGCGAAATTGTTGTTAGTCTGTAAGATTTCATTCTTGTAAACAGTTGGTGTGAACATCGGTCGATATATATCTTTGCTAAAAGAAAAACGTGTTATATAATATGATATGCAAGAGTAAATTAAATGGACGAAACCTTATATGGCGAATGTGTTCGCCATATCCCTGCTCACGTATGTATTTGGTATCATCTCTTGGTTAAATACAGAATTGAATAATTTTCATATGAAAATGCGAACAACGATAACGAAATTTAAATACCACCACCCGAAAGCATCGTTAGAACGAGTTAACATTCCAAGAAAATTAGGAGGAAGCGGAATACTAAATGTAAAGGTGCTACATGATAAGCAATTAGTAAAATTAATGGAATACACTAGAGCCCCGACTTGCGTCGTCCCGATTTGCGTCGTTTCGATTTGCGTCGCTTTTTAAAAACTGGAAAAATTCGATTCGCGTTGTTACAATTTCAAGTTGAATTGCGCTCAATGTAAGCTAAATAAATTCAAATTTTTTAATGCATCTACTTTTTATGAATATACTCGTACATATCGCACTGCTTCCTCTAAAGAGGGTCAACTCGAAATATTTAAATTTTCACTTTTTGCCAAAAATCAATGTACAGTGGGCATATCTACCCACTGTTAAAATCTTTCATCAATATCTGTATTCTTCCGCCAAAAGAATATACAATTTTATCCCAGTTTGTGCTATAAAGTAGTATAAAGAATTTTCAGTGTTTTGCCTCTACTGAAAATTTGTAAATTTTGACCTTAGGCGATATGTAAATGAATTTAATTTTTGCTATGTTTCTTCTTAATTTATTGTTTTGTTAATGCTTTATAAATAATAATTATAAACATTTGTTCAAGTAAAGGAAATATATAAATATGTATTCATACTTGTTTTCTATCAAAAATACAAAATTTTTGCTTTGTTTTGAATATTTTCCCCAATAAATTAAATTTCAGTGCATTTATATAGAAAAAGGTGGTTCGATTTGCGTCGCGTTTCTCCGGTCCCCATTAACGACGCAAGTCGGGGTTCTAGTGTATTTCAAAGCAAGAGCATCACTATCCTCAATCTACAGCGGACTCATAAATGCCGACGACAGCCACACTCCACTCCACTTTAAAAACGAAAATATTAACATTCAAACAACAATGAACCTCTTTCAAGAATGGAAATCAAAACGCCACATGGAAAATATCCAAATATGATCATTCAGGCTTATGTAGATATAGTAAACACAAACAATTGGCTTAAATATAGTAACGTCTTTGCTGAACTGGGTTTATCGTAGCCATTCAGGATGGAGTAATACATACAAAGAACTACAGGAAGAACGTAATCCGTGATAGTAGATTAGCGGACGACAGTTGCCGGAGATGCGGTAATACACCTGAAACAATACAACGCCTACTTAACAGCTGCCCAAAGATTCTCCCAAATCATTGCAAGCAAAGACGTGATAATATCGGAGTAATCATACGTGCAAACATTTAAATCGGCTAAAAATTAACGAGTCAACAACACTGTTATAGATCAATACTGACCAATAGCCCTCCATACACAATTATACCCAATCGACCAGACATGATAAGAATATACAAACGGAAAAAAATCCGCCCAGATCATTGATTTCGCAGTGCCATATGAAGCCAATATTTAAGATACCAAAAAAAAAATATCTAAGTATATACTGCTTGCCCAATACATTAAGAATGCACAGAATCTAGTCAGGTTAAAGATATTACTTACCTATAGTAATAAGCTCTATGGGAACAATACCCAAAGATGCCACGTGTAATATTGAAAAATTAGGGCTTAAAGTAAAAATTCCAACTGATATGCAAAAGGCAGTTCTAATAAAAGCAACAGCGATTATGAGGAAAGCATTATCATAGCGGATATAAAAGATGGATTAATCCCCACAGAGCGCATCCTTTCGTCTTAGACACGGCACGTCAATTCCAGCACAATCTGTAAATATATTATAATAATATTAACAATGATAAATTAGTAGTAATATAATAATATTAACAATGATAAAGATAATCTGCGTAAAATTTACGCATTCCCTTACAAAATGTTGCAATTTCTTTTTAAATAGCGCGAATTCATCGCTGTGCCTTTTGGACATCCCAGTCGTTGTGGAGATCTTTCGTGAGGCACATACAACGCTGCGGTATGTATAACCCATTTTGAACTATACGCGCTATATGATTCAAAATGACGCGTGATTACATATGTATAAGTTTTCAAACAAATATTATTTCTATGTTTAGTTGACTACTTATGAAGTAGTTTATTGTTTTTGATTTTTCTCATAATAAACATATAGAAATATATTTAAGCTGTTGATATTTTTGATTCATTTATATGCAGATATAAAATTTACATAAGTCGATTCCAAATTAACTTGAAAATAGTTAAAATATGCTCTTTGAGAAGTATGCGTCAATTTTACGCATCATTATCTTTAACGTATGTCAGAATATGATTATCTATCTAGGGTTAAAGGGGCTGTTGGCTGAAGTACTTTAGGGGAGACTAGAAAACCGATTGTCACTAGAATGAGACATCAGAGTAACAGCACCCTCCTTCATTGGTTCTGTAGCAAAACTTAGCCCGCAAAATAAGAAAGATTAAAAAAGAACTACAAATATATTATCTGTCTTCTAATCTTTCTTCATCTGTCTTCTCAATATTATCCACTCCTTTCTAGTGCCTTCGCAGTGCATTGGAAATATTTGGGTCATGCCTTGCATGCAGTCCTACTTCAAAAAAATTATTTCACCTGTCGGATCATAATACAGTCTTTCACATTGAGCTCGCAGCTGTTACACAAGGGATTAAATGGCTAAAGGAAAGGAAACCCATGTATTAACGAATAATAAGAAATCATATAATTCAATTTCGGAGCGTCTTGCAATGTCAGGAAAGTCTAACTGGAAAGACTTTAGGTACTTAATCTAACCAAACTCTTAGGTTTATGTTTTCATATTGGTCGTTCCCCACTTTTTCCCAAAGAGCGCACAACACGTCACTTAGACATAATTGTTGCCTTCAAATACGACAATTTATTTCGAATATGAGATTGTGTGCATTACAGTCTTACTTGTGTACATCGGATCATCGATCTGTAATAGTCTCGTTATTGCAATAATTACTTCCTTGATTTTAGCCACTTTTAATGGTTATACCACTATTTTTCTATTAATGTGTGACATGTTCTGGTGCCTGTTCAAGTAACCATGATGTAATAAATAAAAGTAAAAAAAATATTTTGAAGACATTCAACTACTAGAACGTGTTGTCAAAAATAAAAAATTTAAAAATAGTAATTGATACCAACAATTTACTATTAAGCTCTATAATATCACTTGAACACATTTAGTTGTGAAATAGCTAAACACAGGACACGCTGCTGCTATACCCTCTTGTATGCAATTCTACCTACAAATTAGGGATTTCCACATTTTGTTGTATTCGTTACTCAACGCTTTTTAAGATAATAACAAACAAGTAAAAGTGCTATATTCGGCTGTGCCGATGTAATTTTTTCGGCTAGGAAGCTAAATGTTTGGCTTTTCTTATTTTTAATACCTCTGAACGTCTTTCAAAAATATTAAATATGTTTAATTTAAAAGCAAAAAGTAAAAATCCGTTTCATGTACCCCAAGAAGTACCTCTTCATTAGGTATAAAGTCGTTTTATTTAAGAAAAACTTGAAATTTGCAACCATTTTGGCCACTTTCATGTACTACAATATATTGCATGTACAAAAAAAAAAACTTTGAACTTCTCAAGCCTTGCAGTGAAATTTTAATTTATTTGTTTTTTTTTGCCAATGTAACACTTTATGAGGTATAAAGTAGTATTATTTTTTTTTTTTTTTTTTTTTTAGGAGTAGGACCAGCACTCAGGGGATGTCCCCTATATATGCAATGCATTGCGCTGGAACTGAAAACGAGGGGATAGTATTGAGGGGACAGATTAGGAAAGATGAGAAGATAGACAGTTTTTTTTTTTTTTTTTTTTTTTTTTTTTTGTAGCTATTTCAACCTTTTACTTCGCCGGCTAATTTTTGCTACAGGGCCGACGAAGGTGGGTGCTGTTACTCTGCTTTTAGTACATGATTAGGTCAGTCGCTGCCAGTAATTGTCCAGTGACCAGTACTATGCCTTCATCACTGAAAACAGGCTGGCAACAAGTAACACAACCACGCACTAATGCTGATCAGAAGAATTCAACACAATATTTCATGACTCAGCGGGGGCTCGAACTCAGGACTCTCCGCTTCATAGTCTCGTGTTCTACTACTTCAGCCAACAGAAAACTTTACAATTTTGAACCATTTGGGTCACCTTCATGAACTATAAAATATTGCACTTGTCCAACACTGGATTCGAAATTTTATTTCAATTTCCCAACCCTGGAAGCGGAATTTTAATTTTTAAACTTTTTTTATCAATGCAAATCTTCATAAGGCATAAGGTAGTTTTGTTTAACAAAACTAAAAATTTGTAACAATTTTGGTTATTACATGTACTACAAAATATTGCATGTACCAAAATAAACTTTCATTTTCCCAACCTTGGAATCGAAATTTTATTTTTTTATTAGTTCAACGCTTCATGAGGTATAAAGTAACTTCTTTTAAGAAAAATGTAAAGTTTTTAACCATTTTGGACACTTTCATGTACTATTAAATATTGCACTTGTCCATCCCTGGATTCGAAATTTTATTTTTAATTTTTGAATTCTTGATACCAATTTTGTTCTTTCTAAATTAGAAGACAGTTTTAGTTAGCAAAAAAATAAAAACAACATGAGTTGCCTGTTGGATTACGTTCACGTATAAAAAAAATTTAATTTCCCATCCCTGGAAGCAAAATTTTAAGTTAAATATTATTTTTGGCCAATGCAAATCTTCATGACGTATAAAGAGGTTTTGTTAAACAAAAACATGAAATTTCTAACAATTTTAGTTACTACATGTACTACAAAATACTGAATGGACCGAAGAAAACATTTTTAATTTCCCATCCCTGTAAATTTTTTTTATTGTTTTAGTTTTTAATAGACCATTGATGCTTCTCAAAGCACGAAATAGGTTTAATTTAGAATCATAAAAAAAAAATTGATATTTGGTATAAATTTTGCGTTGAGAAATAGGTGTAAGCTTCCCAGCTCCGGAAAAGTACTTCGGATCTTTCTGAATTTCAACACCACTCTATTTAAGTTCATTTCCAATCCAACGGTCCAAGAACGAAGTCTCTACCTCTTCTGCGGGCTTGGAAAAACCGTACAGACGGACATCGCTCAATCGTCATCGCTATTCATAAGGATCCAGAATATATATACTTTACGGGGTCCCATGTGAATATCGAAGAAATTACACACGGAATGACAAACCCTTTCACTTTTTTGTGAAGTGTATAAAAAAGGACTTTTCAAGCATATACAATCTTTTTTTACCCCTGTTATATTAAAAATAAAAAAAAAAATAATAATAATAAAAGAAATAATAATTTTATATAACATGCATTTCGAACAATGTATATTTTTTAATTTAAACGTAAATTTTATTTGTTAAACATATCAAATTTATTATTGATATAAGAATTTCTTCATTAGACTCAAGTTCAAATATAAAAACTTTTTTTAACTGGTCAAGAATATGAAAATTGTTGAAAAGAAAAAGAGCATAAGGTAATAGCTCTTTTAAAAATAGGTTAAGTTACGTTGAAGAAAGGGGGTAAGTAAGAGCTATCCCAATCTGTTCAGGATTACATTTAGGCCTCCTAGGCCTATTATAAGGAATTCCCATTCTATTATAGGGAGCCTCGATTAAAACCATGGAAACCTTTGAACTTGATTACGTTAAGAATCTAGTTTCTTCAATGTATCTTCTTTTAAAAATAAAGAGTTAGGTTTAAGTTTCTGCGGCTCCGGACTTACGAGGTTCAAAAGCTTTATTTTATTTTTTACTACTAAAATATAGAACATAGTATATAAACGATTTCGGTACCACTTCAAAGTGCTCTAAATGGCTTTCTATTGGTATATAAATTTTTAAAATTTATTCACCCATTGCGAGTGTTATTAAATGTTGAAATTTTGTATCAGACTTTTCAAATAAACATTCCATTATTTTGAAAAGTGCTCGATGCAACGATACTTAAACTCTGATTTGTTATATGCAGGGTGTCCGCCGGGAAGGTATACTATGTTGTTTCATTTTTGGATTAAATGAAAGAAAATGTATCCCATATTGATAAATGTTTTATTTAATTTCGGCAATTATGTATTGAATACAATATCAGATAAATGTCCGCCTCTGTTAGATTCCCAACTGCGATCCCTTTTGAGTACATTTTTCATTACATTCTCACACAGTTCACGCGGTATTTCATTAATTTCATCACGAATATTTGAGTTTGTGTTGCTCAAGCGTTTCTGTTTTGTTTGCATAAACCTTTCTTTTCAGATATCCCCACAAAAAGAAGTCCGGAGCAATCAAATTAGGCGACAGTGGAGGCCCATCAACATCACCATTTCTTGAAATAACTTGTTGTGGAAAGTGGTCTCGCAGTAATTCCATTGTAATCCGATTAAAAGACGTTGGTTGATCGAATATATTTTCATAATGAATTTGCCACGACTGCCAAATATGAACTGTCAAAAGTACTGTTTACCAAAGTGGCGACAACACAAAGTAGTATACCTTCCCAACGGACACGCTGTACTTACTAGACGTTATCGATAAAAGGCGTAAATTAGACACTTTGAAAATGAGATATAAGAAATAAATTAAGTCATAAGCTCATTTTCATGGTGCCATAAAAAAATAGGACATCTCTATATAAAAGTATAGTATATTAAAAATTAAAAGCAATAAAGAGCTATAAACAAATAAATTGATTTGGTTTTAATTTTGTTTCGATATATAAATAGGTTTAGAAAAAGCGCTTTTATTTTTATATATGAACGTTTACGCTGTATCTGCCCCGGCGACAATTGTTGCCATCGGCTCTTGTAGCCATGTGGTCGGTAGTCTGTTGACGCGAATGTGTTTAAAGCATTAAGGCCTAATTTTGTAAGACGCTTTATGTTAGTGAAATTTTGAAATTTTTTCGAAATTCAATTTAATTTTTGCGGTAACTTTTAATAAATCAAAGTGATTTTATGAAAATAATTTCCCCACAGTTTCCTTCTAAAAACTATTTTTGTACCTTTTGACTTAAAAGATTATACTGATTTTTAACTACACAAATAGCGACTTTAAGTACCAGCATAATTTGACTTTTACTAAAACCTGTTGTTTAATTAGTTTTGCTGTTTCCATAAAGCGTTTGTTTTTTCTTTGAAAATTTGCTTCAATTCTCCCATCATTAATCAGCGATGTTGTTTGCTGTTTGTCATTATTGTTCTTTGATACGATAATAAATTTAAAATTTATAAATAATTTCAAACGTTTTTGTTAGCGATCCGATCAGTTAATTACACAAACATTACATTACGAAAATAAGAAATAATATGAAATATTTAGTTAAATCTCGAAAGTTCCTAAATGAGAGAGAAAATTCTTGTTTGATATGTGTAGATTGGAATAATTGTATCATATATTGGCTGTTGAAGGGTCTACTCCCAGTTGGTGAAACTTTAAGAATGGTTTACATGGCGCCAAGCTTTCATAAAACATTTTTAATAGCATTACTGGCCAAATTAATAGAAAATTTATTTTCTAATTTTGTACGCGTCATAATCAAATCAGCTCACACTAACAAATCAGCTGATTCTAAAGGTCATGACAGGGCTATAGCGAACTAAACTAACCTTCGAAATTATATGCAAAAAATTACGTTTCAAAGGCGGAATAAAATATATTTGGGGGATTCACACTGTAGTCATAAAGTCATAAAATAATAGCACGAAAAATATGGTGAACAACCCGTCATAACTTAGAATGCTATTTCAAACATCGATCAGCTGCTGCCTTGATATGAGCTGAATACATTTTTTTTGCGGCGCCATACGGAAAAACGTTCAGTAGCTGCCAGCTACCGAGTTAAACGAGAAATATTTTTCACTTGTATATATTTAGTTTTTGTGACTTAGTTCTCTTTTAAATTTTTCTATACTCTCCAAAAAAGAATATGGAGGGTATATTCAATTTGTCATTCCGTTTGTAATGCAGCGAAATATCCATCTGAGACCCCATAAAGTATATATATTCTTGATCAGTGATGACATCTAAGAAGATCTGAGCATGTCCGACCATCCGTCTGTGGAAATCACGATTCAGTCCAAATGAAAAGAACTAGACTCTTGAAATTCGGTATAAATATATCCTGAAGGATAGCACAGGTTAAGTTCGGAGCTGGGCTAAATGGGCAAGAGGGAAAAAAGTTCCCCTAAGAAGAAGTAAACCAACCCATAAAAAACAATATAATTTGTAAAGTTTTTTTGTTATTTTTTGAAGCAAATGATACATATATTTTTGTGTCAAAAAAGGCCCAACGCGTTAAACTTGGAGCAGGGTCCAAAAAATAATTTTTGGATTCCGCCCCCTTTAGTGGCAGTTATTATATGCAAAAGTAGTGTAAAAATTTAACAAATTGTTTTACTTAAGCCTACATTCCTTAAAAATAACATTTTTAAGCTTTAATGACGAAGCTGCGACGTAACCTGGCACTACTCTGACCTACCCGCTCCTCCCCCTTTGTCCCCTAAATGACCCTATAAAATTTTTTTTACCCTCCAAAGAGAACAGGACCCCATAAAGTATATATATATATATATATATATATATATATTCTTGATCAGTGATAAAGTCTAAGACGGTCTAAAAATGCCCATACGTTCGTCTGTGGAAAAAATGGTATTTTCTATTTATGAACCCCGCCCCCTTTTAGTGGTCGTTTACGTACGATATTATATAAAGGAACTCTGTCCCACCAAGTTAAACATTTTAAATTTACTTACTAAATATTTGGAGGGTATTTAAGATTCGACCCGGTCGAGTATAACGTTTTTACTTGCTTTTCTTTTAAATACATGCGGTTTAAGCTTCTTTACTTTAGGAACTTCTTACAAAACGTATCCATTAGAAATAAATACGTTTTGGAAAAAATCGAGCTACGAAATAAAAAGAGTAACATTTTTAATTTTTCGCTAAAAAAATTTAAAATTTTAAAAAAGTTGTGAAGTCATTGGTTTCACACCGTGCTAAAAAATCTAGCTTTCAGAAGATCTTGATGTTTTGAGATCCGAGATCCCTGACTAGTGCTGAGAGGGGGTCACAATGTCTGTATGTCTATGTGTATGTATGTGTGCTTGTGTATGCATGTGGCCCCCTTGGTTGGACCGAATCGAGTCAACCTAGTAGCCAAAGAGTTTTATCGAACTTAGATTTCCTGCAAATTGAAACCAATTCGGTTTCGAGAAATCGTAAAAAAAATTAAGCAAGTTTTTTTTTCAAATGATGGTTTTTTTGGAATAACTTTTGAACGGGTTTACTAATCGATTAAAGCGTTAAAAATCATGTCGAACGCCACTAACTACGTCAAAGTTGTTTGACACGTTCATGAAATATCATGAACGAAGAAATTCGAAAAAGTGACTATTTTCAAACACTTCGAATTATTGTTCTCGATTTTTTTATAGGACTACACCAGCCACAAGTTATAGTCATCTGAAAATTAAAAAAATAGTGATTTATTAAACTCTTATTAGACTGTTGAGCCCGAAGAGCTTCAGTCCAGAGCAGCACAGCTTTGTTACTTAATATAGCGGGGACTTGCATCAATGACCTTTAGGGTCAATCGGTTGTCATATTTCGAAGTGAAGTGGTTTGTTTAATGGTGTGCGTAATAATTTTAAAGTCGTATACCTTCTAAAGTACTTAGCCGATCTGAATAATATGAAGATTGTGCACTAGAGCGTCTCGCATTACAGCCAAAAACAAATTTCGCCACCGAATATAAAGCATTGTTGCAAGGCGGTTTTGAAAAAAAAAAATTATATATTTTTTGCCGAAAGTAGGGGTTGCCAAAATACATTTTTCGTTATATCTTCTACATTTTCAGTCGGATCTCAAAGAGTGATACATCGATGTTTTTGTCTTGAGGAGGCCAATGTTTTGCTTTAGTAGTGATTGGCCTCAAATATACCGTTCTTGTTGTTACCCTCCAGATCTCAGTTCCTAAACCCTAATGTGCCACCCTAATATCAGAAAATTCAGCTCGCAAAAAATTATTAAACTTTTGCTAAGGAAGTTTTTCAATAATTCCAACAGAACTATTAAAAAAAGGAGATATATTTATTTTTTGCCGAACGTAGGGGTAGCATTTTACATTTTTTGTCATATCGTCGACATTTATAATCGGATCTTAAAGTGCGATATATCGATGTTTTTCTCTCGCATTTTTTTTCTTCAATAATCATTGTACTTAACCATCATATCCCAAATAGAACTTACCCATATTATCCTAACTTATACAAAAAGGATTAAAAATATTAGCTTAAAATCAAAAAAATTTAATCAATCATATTTTGAAATCATCAAAGTTGGCTATATTTTTGACGGCTCCCGAGTTTAGAAAAAATGCATGGCGGCTCAGCTAATTCAAATTTGGTCCAATTGATCATATTGAAATATGAGTCACTCTTGAAGTTTATGATATTATGAACTTGTGGAGCGAACATTTGACGAATGCATACCGTTGCTTCACTTCGGCCTGATAAAAACTTCTGAACGCACTAGCCATCTGAACACACTAGCGGATCTTGGTCTGTTAACATCGATAACAAAACATTCTCGGGAAAAAGTACGCGTTATTTCCTATCGACGGACGAAGGATCTCTTGTACGTCGTCTGGCAATTGACGAATCAGGAATCAAGAAGCTGTAAAAATCGAAGATATGATAAAAAGGTTACCCCTACGTTCGGAAAAAAATATATATATACATATTTCTTTTTTTAATAGTTCTGTTGGAATTATTGAAAAACTTCCGTAGCAAAAGTTTAATGATTTTTTGCGTGCTGTAATATTCTGATATTGGGGTGGCATATTAGGGAGGTAGGACCTAAGACCTGGTGGGTAAACACAATAACTGTATATTTGAGGCCAATGACTATTAAAGCAAAATATTGGCCTCCCCAAGACAAAATCATCGGCATATCACTTTTTCAGATCCGACTATAAATGTAGAAGATATGATGAAAAATGTATTTTGGCGACCCCTGCTTTCGGCAAAAATTTAAATTTTTTTTTTCGAAATCACATGCTTTATATTCGGTGGTGTACGGTGAACTTTTTTTTCTATTATGCACGTTTGTGTCAAAAGCTCTTTAATGGTTTCAAAATCGGACCAGTAGTGTTGGCGTAAAATGCATTACAGAGAATGTATTTCGCTATACAGAAAATGAACGAAAAATTTTAAAATTTATTGCAGATATATCAGATTTAGGTTAATTAACTTGAGATAAATAAATGTTTTAGTTTCTGTATTTTCATTTTGTCTATTAATGAATTTTTTTGGCTGTTTGTTTTCTTCTCTATCCCACTATTTAACATATTTAATCCTAGTAAATATTGTGTTTTTTCGGACGAAAACAACAGCATTATATTCATTCGTACGTGTTTTATAATTAAAACTAATAATTTCTGCGACAAAGAAAACATGCAAAGCAAAATATGTTCATTAAGTGAATAGACGGCATTGTGCGGTGGCATTCTATTTTCCTTTTAATAGAGTTTATTGAAAATAATAAATTTTTGCAAAATGTGAGGACATAAAGTGCTTTTTGCGCAATTAATTAACGATTGCACTCGGTCTGAAAGAACCAAAGAAAGGAAAAATATGGGTGGAATGTGGGAGAGGGTGTAACACGACCAGGACTATAATTAAGCAGGCATTCGGAGGCAAAATTGTATTAAAGGATACAAAATCTGCTTTGGGATTAGAATTGAATTAATGTCGACTCATAAATCTCATTAAGTTTTTCCTATTTTACTGCCACCGCCGCAGCCGCCGCTGTTGTGTTTGTTGTTCTTGGAATAAATTTCTTATTTTAAGTCATATTATTAGAAGAGACAAAAATGAAAAATTGCTTAAAGGATGGGAGTAATCTGGGAGCTAAGAAATTTTCAAGAAGAAAAACAAAACAAATATTGCATTAGAGTGCTAAAGTTGTGTACTCGTATTTGTAATGGTGGCAAGAGCTGAGGGACGCCTGGTAACCACAAGCGTTTCCACTGGCAACAACTTGAGTTTGTAGTTCAGTGTTGCTGTTGTTTGTTGTTGTTTGCGTACTACGGTTTGTAGCCTTAAAGAAAATGCAGTTTAATCCTAAATTTAATGACTCAGAGATGCGGGCTAAATCACAAAATCATTTACAATAATTATGCCCTTAACGAAATGACTCATGAGATGTTTGTGAATGGTTGGCTAGCTGCCTATTGCATAAAACTTCATGTTGTTTGCATGCTGCTTGCTATTGTGGTTGTTGGCTGAATTCTTGCCTCTTACACATATTTAGTAGCTTCAAATGCTGCCCTCTTTCCAAACAATACTCTTCGCCACATTGTTCGTGCCACCCTTCTGCTAAATTATTCGTTGTGCGAGTACACAAAGAGGGGGTGCTGGACAATACCAATCTTGCATGCAGCGTGGAGTAATGGTTTTGGGATGTGTACGCAATTTTTCATTTTGGGGTCAAAGCCATTGTTTGCTAATGTGGAGATTGCTACTTACTACCTTGTGTACTTTTCATGTTTGTCCACCCTGTTTAGCAACCTCTTACTTCTTCGCAGTCGGGATTTAAACGAATTGTTTCATTATGCACTACAATACTGTCTGGAGCCGTCATTCATCTTTAGTCCTAAGGCGAGTTTTTACGACTGAGGTTACAGATTTGGTCTTCCTGTTTTCATTTGAGTGTTCAGACATACGCCTCTTTTGAGCGAAAACTATTAATGTCGTTATTGAGCTCAATTAATTGTTATAAAATCAAGTGAACTTGCAAATGCAGAACTGCTAAAAATTGTGTTTAATGAACAAAGCTAGCCGAGACATAGCACCTAAAATGTGGAAAAAAGTATATAAAACCATAAACAAAATATGACAAGGTACGTTGAAGTTAATTTCTTGATAATAAAGATCCCAGATTTGGACTTGAGGCCCTCATGAATATGAAAAAGTTTCACTTTTAGTTGTCATACGTTAATTGAATTGACTAAATTTTGTATATGTGAACAGGAAGATAATCATGTCAATAAAGTGAATATTGACTCAATTAAAAATGCATGTCTGAATACCAACGTTGGTGGTTTAATCCTGTTAACATTTCCGTGCATAAAGTTAACAACAAAATATAATTTAAAATTTGTTTTCTTATAAATAATAAATTCTCTATGTAGTAAGTATTTTAACGAACATTTATATATAATTTTTTAAATTGAATTCAGTTTTATAGGATAATTGTTCGAAATTTGTTTTAAATCTCAGAGAGACATGATAAATATTCCAAGGGATTTTTTCTATTTTTAATTGTTGCCATTTTGTGTTGTTCAAGATGACACTAGGCTTCAACTTAAAAACAGCAAACGGATTAATACATTTTATAAAATTAGTTAATCTTAGTTACCCACTACTGTCAGTCTCAATTCTAAAAATTCTCCCTTATACTTCTAAATTACCTGGAATTAAACTGCCCTAACTGAAAAGTAGTCGCTTTCATGCTAAATGTAATTTTCTTTGTAATTATGAGAAAAGTCAATAATGAATATTCAGGAATGCACTCCTTTCCAGTACTGTTCATAGCTATCGACTACATTTGTAGCTACAGTTTTGAAACTTGTTCCTTTATATAAAGGGTCTTCCAACAGTGACTTCATAACTTTGACAGTTGAAGCTATTTCTGTCAAACCAGTTGTCATTTATTCAGTTTGTTTTGCTAAATCACCGTGGACGGACGGATATCATTTAACAACACGTAGAAATAATAAAATCGTTTTTATCAGAATATCTGTTCTGTTCGAACAACGTACCGCGCAGTTTTGATCGATAAATCATACTCAGCGACGAGTTTCATTTCACGACATGCGGTTTCAACAGAGCGGCGCTACGTGCCACACCTCTTGCGACATTGCATATTCTGCAATAGCAAATTTAGGACATGGTCACCTCACGTGGAGGTGGTGTGAATTGGCCAGTCGAGATCGATCGATTAGACTCCGTTAGAATTTTTCTAGTGAGGTTTTCGTAAATCGCAAGGTACAGCGGCCACCAAAGCCAATATAACCCACGCAAAATAGAAAATTTCGAATGCGCTCTACTCAGAGAACCCGTGGCGGTCATTTGAACGATGTTACGTTCCACACATAATGTCATCAATAGGACATTCTACAGAAAAATTAGACGACATCTCACACTCGCCTTGTTTTATTCAAATTTAAAGGTAGGAAGCGCTCAATGAAAGACCCTTTACAATAGTAAAATAGTTCATAGTGTTATTGCAGCAAGTAATATGTAATTGGGGCATTGCAACTCGAATTAAACAGATGGAGTGCCACGCCATTTATCGATTTAATACATTTTGTAATGTTCACAATTCAAGATAAACAACTGACATAATGACCACCAACTAACTTTGTTACCATGTGACGTACTACAAGCACAACAAACCATAACACTAATACATCGAAGAGCAAATATGTACATTTCCGTCTTAGCAACCTTTTGTTGAACAGGATCATCGATGGAGAGGCATCCAAATGCAAAGCCCATGAAAAGTGTACTGCAGCTTGAATTATTGCATTTTCGTTAAGGAAATCAGCATTGAAGGCCACATCATCAGCAGTTTAAATAAATTTGACAATGACAATACGAATGATGATAATGATGACGATGTTGAAAATGACACTTTGTTCATTCGTCTTCGATGACAACAATGACTATCTGTTTGCTGACTGTGAAAAATGGCATGATATGACGCACTCAACGTCACTTAAATACGATACACACAATCAGTATCAATCATTTATGATGAGGCTACTGTTCCACTAGCGGAGGGGGTGTAAGCAGTTACTTTATCTTATGTGCCCAACAACTAGCCGACTACCATTTTGTTGTTGTTGAAGAGCCACATGTGAGAGCCTGTTCATTTATTTAAGTTTGCTTTTTTTAAACAAAAAATATTGTGTCATGCTTCACTATTTCGACATATTTTCCTTCATTTTATCACTTTCATTACCTTATTTTGCTTCTACGCAGGTTTCGTTAATGAAGTCATTAAAAAATGACTGTAAAGTGAGCAACTTCACCGTGGTGCCATTTGTAAAGGTTTGAAATTTCAATGTGTAATTAATATGGATGTTTAAATAAAATATTGTAATTGTGTGTGTATGTATGTGTTTATTTTGAAGTGTTCGGATAAAGTTATAAGCCATATAGTTTGTTAGTTATTACTTTAAGTTTCTAAACTATAAAAAATAATCACCCCTATCGGGAATAACAAGTGGAATTTTTGTACATGAGAAATTTTTATTCCACTCGAAGGAAAAAGTGGTATCGTGAATCTCCCGTTAAAAGTGAATCTAAAAATCGAAGAAGTTGGGAGCAACAATAAAAATCAACGAAATTTGTGTTGAAATATATATACCCATCAATATTTTAAAGGAAATTTAAAACAAGTAAAAATGTTATATTGGACCGGGTCGAATCTTAACTACCCTCCAAATATTTACTAAGTAATCTGAAAATGTTTAACTTGGTGGGACAGAGTTCCCTTAAGACATTTCTGTACTCAATTTTATATCTCTATTTTGAGAGAGTCATTCCGGGAAGGGCCGTGGGAGAGACTTTTCACCTCTGCAAGATCAGAGAACATCTCAGCTTCTTATAGGCTTAAGGAATAAACATTTTTCAATATTTACACTATTTTTGCATATAATATCGTACGTCAACGCCCACTAAAGGGAGCGGGATCCAAAAAAAGACTATATCATGTTTTCCACAGACGAACGTATATGCATTGCTATATCGTCTCAAACTTCATCACTGATCAAGAATGTATATACTTTATGGGGTCCAATTCTCTTTGGAGGGTATTAAAATTGTATTTTGGCGGGGTCGTTCTGGCATGGGCTGGGGGGAGATATTTCGCCTCTGTCATAAAACTCTAAAAATATATGTTTGGGATAATTAATAACAAAATTTAATTTTTTTTTTAATAGAGTCATTTATAGGGCAAAGGGGAGGACGGGTAAGGGCAAAGGAGTACCAGGTTACGTCTCAGCCTCGTCATTAAAGCTTAAAAATGTTATTTTCAAGCTAGGCTTAAGTAAAACAATTTGTTAAATTGTTACACTATTTTTGCATATAATAACTGCTAAGGGGGCAGGGTCCAAAAATTATTTATTATTTTATGGCTCCAAGTTTAACCGCGTTGAACCTTCTTTGAGATAAAAATATAATTTGCTTAACAAAATTACAAAAAAAAACCTTAAAAAATTTATGGAATATTTTAGAGGTTGGTTTAGTTCTTCTTTGGGAACTTTTTTTCCTCTTGCCCGACTTAGCCCATTTCCGAACTTAACCTGTTCTACTCTTCAAGATATATTTATGCCAAATTTCAAGAGTCTAGCTCTTTTCGTTTGGTCTGAATCGTGATTTCCACAGACGGACTTACGGACATGCTCAGATTGTCTTAGATTTCATCACTGATCAAGAATATATATTCAAGGGGGTCAGATGGCTATTTCGCTGCGTTGCAAACGGAATGACCCTCCATATTCAGCTATAAAAATATAGCTGAATATTTAGTATTCGAATGATAGCTTGTTTATTAAATGAAATTTATTTGGTGGTGGTCAAGCAATGTCTATATGCATTTTATTGGTGCTTTACCAAATCATCAGTAGACTTTAACCACAGTTTTGAAAAGTTAAAAACCTCTTATCTTATGCACATACTTCCGAAAACCATCTGAGAATTCACAATTTGTAAATAACATATTATTTTCAAAAATCACATCAGCAAATAAATTATATCGAATATAATTTATATGTTGGGTTAGTTTTGTATGAGCTTCAAAGCGTACTATGCTTAGTATGATGTGATTTTTGAAAATAATTTGTACAGTAAAACTTCGATATAACGAATTCCAAGGGGATCCGAAAATACTTCGTTATAGCCATAGCTTCGCTATAAATATAATCAGCAAAGCCTTGATATAACGAAGGTTGAAGAAATACGAAAAAAATATCGTTATGACTATAGTTTTGCACACACATTAAGAATTCGTTCTTTTGATAACGTGACTTTACCATTTTGTTATAATTTTATTCTTACTTCGTTGTCTGTATGAGTACTTCGCTGTATAGAGGCTGTACAAATGCGCTTGTAAATACATTTAAACTTCACTATTTTTACAAGGGGACTTTACCATTTAGGATTTATTCTGATTTCGTTATATTGAAGAATTTTAAGGAATATTTCGCTATATAGAGACTTTTTTCCTCAGAATTTGTTCGTTATAGCTATAGTGTATTTCATATAGTGTATGAAAAACTTTGCAATAAAGAGGTTTTCTCAAGGGCCTGAAAACATAAGTTATATTGAGTTTTTCCTTATAACGAAGTTCGTTATATCGAAGTTTCGCTGTAATTTACAAATTGTGAATTCTCAGATGGTTTTCAGAAGTATGTTCATAAGATAAGAGATTTTTAACTTTTCAAAACTGTGGTTAAAGTCTACCGATGATTTGGTAAAGCACCAATGAAATGCATATAGACCAGAGTACTTCAAAATCACGATTTTTCTTGATTTTGTTCAGCACGCAAATTTTTGTTCATTGTAAAGATTAAAGAAAAATTCAATGATGATTAAAAATCATTTCATTCTGATGTATACATCAAATTCTGATTATGAGTAAAATTAACAAAAGCATTTTATGAGCAAGATCGCACAGGCAAGAGAAGGGCTTGCAGTAAATTTATCGTGTCCAAACGCTCTTATTCTCATTAATTCACACAACATGTTTGAACCGATCGTCTGTGTGACTTGAGCAAAATGATATACGAACAATGCAAACAACATAACCAATTCAACATTGATACATGAGTGGAGGTACAGGTTTAGTCTTTATTTGAATTTGTTCATCAAAAACAAAGTTAAAGGGAATACACATGGGCAAATGCACGGTGGTTTATGGGACTTTTTTCTTTACAAAATTGAAACAAATGAGAATGTGTGCACAAGTTTGATCATTTGTTTGTTTTTTATTGTTAAACATGTGTCCGATTAAGAGAACAAATTTAGTTGAATTACATACGCCGAAATACACATGCAAATATGACAAAAGGGAAAAAAATTTTTTTAAGTCAAATTTCCAAGAAAGTTCACACCTTGTCGCCTCGGCGTAAGGGAAAAAATATAATACGGTCCATATTAAGTGAAATAATTATGGAAAACGAATAAGTACTTGAGGGCTACTTATGCTGCAGAAAATTTGTGCTTCTCAATTTTAGCTTAACAAGAAATACAAATTAAATAACACAAAAAACACCACTGTAAAGGAGAACAAATAAAAATAAACAAAAATAATAATAAATATTATTTGCAATATCGAACTGCAAATAAAAATAATATTTTCTTAAAAAAATTTCCTATTTTGTCATAAACAACGCGAATGGACATCATAAACCACTGTAAATTAAAATAAAAAAACAAGCGTGCCTTTGTTGATAGGAATGATCAAATTCATACACAATGATCTCTTGCTTTTTGTACTTTAATGTTGATCAAATTTTTGAGCGTTGAGCGGAATAGACAAGTACACAAGTTGACAAGTTTGATTCGACCTATGATGAAAATAAGCAAGTGTTCAACTTGCATGTGGTTCGATTGCCTTATAATGAACAACGCATATAAAAGCTTGAGCAAGTTTGATTAATGTTTTTATTCCTAGCTTAAAAAAGATTATTGTTGTGAGTAAGCAAAGAGGCATATGTTCGGTTGATTTAAAATCAACAACAAAAGAGAGTGTGCGGGCAAGTTTGATCAATTGCAAATAAAAGACAAGTTTTTTGTGCCTTTGTTATTGTTGAACGGTTTTTTAATCAACAAGTGAAGTTCTCTGATATAGACATTGCTGGGCCACCAACAAATAAATTTCATTTAAAATAGAATTGTGACAATATGTCAAATAAATTTTCATAACAGTTTGTTTATTAAGTTAGTTTTTCGATCTATCCAACTTTTATGTGGTAAAATAATTCCGATGCATTTTGGAAACCCAGCAAAACATATAAAAGTGTTCGTTCACAATGTTTAGAATTGGAGCAACAATTCGGTAAGTTTCACAAAGCCACGGATAATCGATTCGTTGTACTGCATTTTGTTGAGCAAAATATCAGTTTGTGCGTTATTGACAGATCGTATCCTTAAAGCAAAATTTGTAAACTTTTATATTCGAATTATAATAAAAACTTGCCCTTTCTACTCTATTCTCCAACAAAAATAATATGAATATATTAAAAGGAAAATTGAAAAAAAAACTCACGAGAAAAAATCATTCACGATAAGTGGATTTTAGTTTTAGCATGAAAGCATTCACGGGGAATTTTTTCACGATTACAGATTTGGAGAAAAGAAAAACATTTTGTGGGAAAAGTATTCATGAAAGGGGTGGATAGCTATTCCAATATAATGCTAATCCGTTACAGGAATTACAATATCATTCAATGGCACATATATGTTATTATAAGTTTAGGCGATTAAACGATTGAAAAAAATTCAGTATTGAAGATAGTTGTTAAATTGTTTTTTAACTTCCCGCTAAGAAAATGGAGAATTAAAAAGAAAATTAGGGCGCTGTTGGCTGAACACGACACTATGAAGTCGAAAGTCCCGATTTCGACTCCGCATTTAGTTACGAATTTGGTGTCGAATCATTTTACAATTTCGTAATTAGGAAAAAGAATACTTATGCTCCTACGATCAACATTGAAACTTTCATATACTGTGTTAAATAAGCCCTGTAAAAGGTTAATGTGTTGTCATTTGTGGGCACTGACGAAATAAACAGAAATGCGTTTGCTTGCGAAGTCAAAAAATGCCATAGTGTGTTCACAGTTTTAGAAACAATTTCCAAACTTTCCTCTCCAATACGTAAATGTTACTTGTGCAAAATAAAAGTGCAGTGAATTTTGTGGAAGTTTCTAAAAATGAGTTTAGAGTAAACATTTATAGGTTTTAAAAATTTAAGCACTATTATATTATAAAACGAAATGAACTATGATATTATAAACAAGAGAACGAGTGGCAGCAGAAATGTATAAAAATCAAAATAATGAAGTTTAACAACTAGTTCAACAACTAGTAAAAAAATGGTTTTAGTAGAGCTTTGAAAAGAGACTGTGAGTACTCTGACGAGAGCTGCAAAAGTACGGAAAACAATTTCAAGACCGACACCAACTAAATTATCTCCTGATGCAGGACCAGCCTTTCTTTTAGAAAGCAGCGTTTCAAAGTATGCTTATCGAAATCGAAAATCTGCGCATAAAATATGCACTTAAAATTTTAAAATATGCACTAAAAACACAGAATATATGCAATTAAAAATATTTTTTCAATATTTTATTTAAAACAAAATTTCAAGTAATTTAACGCAAAAAAAGGCAGAAAACAATTCATTTAATATACATATCTACATATAAAATTAGTATAAAAAAAAAAACAAAACAATAAATTCAACAACAAAAAATTAAGTTAAATTAAATTTAAATAAAATTATAGGAACGAAGTACTTACATATATATAAGAGATCAATTTTAATTTATTGCGTTATTGGCGTACACAAAAAGTTCTTTTGTACGGTTTTCCTTAAAACACAAAGCTTTTCCGATTAGTTCTTAAAAAGTTCTTATACAAAGAAAATGAGAGCTCAACATCAACTGATGTTACAGGAGCATATTTAAAAGCACACACTTCTTTTATTGTATAATTGCTTTCTGAAGAATTTTCATTAAATTCCAAAATTCCTGCAAGTTTCCTTATTTCAAGGAAACCTTTGTACTTCAAGAGAACATTTTTTAATTTTTCAACAATTTTTTGGCCAATTGAGCCTTTCACATCATTTATTATTTATTAAATCGACTGCATCTTTCAAAGAATTTTGTCCTTCTAATTCTTTATTACTTCGCATAAAAACACATAATTGCTATGTACAAAAATCAGTTGAGATTTGAGAGACGGCAAGTCTAAAAGTTCTTTTACGCTTTTAATCGATATCGAATCGGAGTCGTCAAGCTCCTTTACTCCTACGCCAATTTTTTCGATGTTCTCGGCATAATATTTGACAGCCACGTTCCCCATCTTGTTATAATTGGCTCTGGAGGAAGCGACATACCAGGAAATTTTTCATTAAAAATCTGTACTCCCGAAGGCGCTTTTAAAAAGAATTCTTTTCCATGTGATATAGGAGAATTCAGTTCAATAAAATTACTTGGAATTTCTGCTAGTACTCGGTGGATAGCATGAGGGATACAAGTAACATGCAATAGTTTCGGATAAAAAATTTGTAATCCCTTTGCCGCTTTAACCATGTAGGGCGCTGCGTCTGTTAAAAAAGAAGAACTTTATTTTTGTAAATTGTATTACAAGATGTTAATTTCCCAACAGGCTATAGGTTCAAATCTGCGAAACTGCAAATTATTTTTTATTTATTTTTATTTTTAATAAATGAACGTGATTGCATTCTATTTATTAATTTTTTTTTTGAGAGTGGAATATTAAGAATATTTTTCATAGTCATTAAACCAGCAGAACGGATCAGTACTGATTTCGAGGCCGCTACGCCATCTCATCAGCGTTCTTTGTTCAATTTTTGCACTTTTACAAGTGGTGCTTTTGTCAAAATCCTCACCGAGCAAGGCAATGGCGTCGTCAAAGGCACGAGCTATTGCCCCGTGATTAGATTTGTTCATTTCTACGACATTGAGCACAACATTTTTGTCGCACATATCTTCATTTTCATGTAAAGTTCCCACAATAACATTTGCAATATACCTCCCCTGGATATCGGTGGTTTCGTCTATGGAAATCGAGGGGATAGTATTGAGGGGACAGATTAGGAAAGATGAGAGGATAGGCAGTTGTTTTTTAGCTATTTCAACCTTTTACTTCGCCGTCTAATATTTGCTACAGGGCCGACGAAGGTGGGTGCTGTTACTCAGCTTTTTAGTACATGATAGTGTAGGTCGCTGGCAATTATATTCAGTGACCAGTGACTATGCCTTCATCATGGAAACAGGCTGGCAACAACTAACACAACCACGCACTAATGCTGATCAGAAGAATTCAACACAATATTTCATGACTCAGCTGGGGCTCGAACTCAGGACTCTCCGCTTCATAGTCTCGTGTTCTACTACTTCAGCCAACAGCGCTCATTTTGTTTAATGAGCGAACATACAGTTCCTCGATATAAGTTTTGCGCACTGACGATTCATGTGGAATGTGCTCGTTAGTATATGTTTTAAAAAAATCTCTTAGTTTTGGGTTGCTGAGCTTATACAATGGAATATCTGCTGATATGAAAGCTTCGCATAAATCCATGGAGAATTCGCTAAGTCCAGCTGCTACAGAAGTAGTAATCAAAGGCTGTGTTTTTTCAGAGTGTCGATCATGCAATTCCTTGTTTCGTGCTTTTCAGATGCTGGTCAACTTGAAGTTTCTTTTCACAGCCCACTGCCTCATTGCAAATTTTGCAGAAAAGGACGACTCCATCGGTTTGAAATACACTCGGATGTTTAGACACGTATTTATTTATGTTTGAAGATAAAGTTGCTGTGATTTTCGGCATTGTGCTCTGAAAGTATTATCAAATGTTAATTTCCATAATTTTGCAGAAAAAATCTCAAAACCAACTCACTTTCCATTTAAAACGTGTTATGTTGTGTAAAGTTACAAATTTTCAGCGAAAAAATTTAGAGTTCAACAGGGTGATTCAGGCAAATATTTTGTAACAAATTATGTGTCACCTTTTACCAGAAGATGTCGCACTAAGTATCAGGAGCGTTTTACTTTTTCAAACGGATGCTAAACAAAATAGCAAAAACATGCACAAAAAACATGCACAAAAAACATGCATTTATTGAAAAATATGCAAAAACGAGTATTTTTAGCAAAATATGCAAAAACGATTGAATGCCATTTCAAAGGAAATTTCACGATTTGCAAAGATAACTTAACCGTTTCCGTTTTATGATGCCCAGTGATATCATGCATTTGCATGAGATTCCTAGCCCTACTTATTAAATATAATTGGCGGTTTGGAACTCGGATAAAATTAAAATTATTTTTAAAATATGAATGAAATTTATTCGTTGATGCTTACGCAATGTCTATATGCATTTCATGATTTTAAAAAGTT
Source organism: Linnaemya tessellans (assembly GCA_951800035.1). Taxonomy (NCBI): domain Eukaryota; kingdom Metazoa; phylum Arthropoda; class Insecta; order Diptera; family Tachinidae; genus Linnaemya; species Linnaemya tessellans. The sequence continues at coordinate 35,882,551 of OX637533.1, read as the reverse complement.
AAAATATGACTTAGTTTATTGTTTTATTAAATTAGTGAAATGAATTTCAACTCTTATCGACCCGAAAACTGTTTTATTTAAAAAATGGTTTAAAAAACCAGATAATGTATCAAAGATCTAAAAAATCTTAGATGTTGGAAATTATATTCCGTAAACCGCCTTTGGAATTAGTTATTAGTTTGCCTTTTTTTTGAGTGTATGAAAACCTCTTAATCCTGAAAAATCAAATCTTCTAAATCGTTTGCATCGGTTCAGCCGCTTGGCTTTAATTAATGTTGGTCCCAAAAAAGTCCTAGAATGTCCTATACTGCGCTGGCTTCAATTAATTTCTTATATTTTCCTTCATAGGAATATGAGAATGGGGCACGAACGTTTTTTCCGAAAATTCTCCTGAAAGCGTTCAACAACTTTTCTTCACACTATTTCAGATTCACAATTAAAATAATGTACCCGCTGATTTGGTAAACAACAAAATCTATTAAAAAATTAAACAAAGAATTTATATTGAACAACATAAGTTGTACTTTACAGCTAAAATATCAAACTCTGGTCTTATTTATTTATAAAAATTGTAATAAAACTCATTAATAACATGCAGGAGTAATAAATTTTGTCAGCCATATCTTTAAAATACATGTACATAAGTATGTATTGATATCATTCTTGATTCATAAATATATAGAAATTAATATACGTTCGTTTCTTTGGCCGTATTGTATGTGCTGCCAAAGGCCCAAAACCATAAGTTTCCGTACGGAAGGCCAACTGCCAAATATTAGTAATAGAAATCATTGCAAATGCTTTTCTGAAACAAGGAAGCAGAATTCAGTAAAATTTTATATAAAGAAACTTGAGGAGTTTTGGAATATATATAGGGTGTTTTTTTATAGAATCATACAACTTTAAGTTGGCAACACTACTTTAAATGGCGGGCAAGTTTTCAGCTGCCAAGTGATTTATTTTTATTTTTTCAACAGGCTATAAGTTCAAATCTGCGAAACTGCAAATTATTTTTTATTTAATAAATGAATTTGCTTAAATTCTATTTATTTTTAATAGCGGAATATTAAGAATATTTTTCATAGTCATTAAACCAGCAGAACGAATCAGTACTGATTTCGAGGCCGCTACGCCATCTCATCAGTAATAAAATTAAAATAAATAAAAAAGTAATAACTTGAAAAAATGAATGTGAGAACTTCTCATTAAATTTTCGTTAAAAACATTGGTTAAATATTTGATATTCCTACTAACTAGCACCACTTGAAACGATGGAAAAATTGAACAACGGACGTTTTGCTGGTTTAATGACTATGAAAAATATTCTTAATAATAAAATTTGAAAACGTTCACATGTACTTAAGTATAAAATTCAAACCAAAAAAGTTTGACTTAGGTATGATGGAACAAAAAATTCAGAAAAATGGGACATGAAGATAAATAATCAAACGGTAACACGGGTATTATCACAATAACATGTTAACATCAGATTGATACAGTTCTCGTATCCTTTTTCACAATAAAATTTGTGTAAATAGGAACTGTTATCACATTCAACTAAGCCACCTAATAAGTGGTGACAAACACAATACACATGATCACTGATGATGAAAGGGTTGCGTCTTTCGAAAACAGCTGTTCTGCTCTGCTGTGTAAGTTGAATAAAAACTGATGTTGACTTTCCTTTGTGCCTTGGAATATTTATCATGTCTTTCTGAGATTTAAATTAAAAATTGCGAACAATTAGCCTATAGAATCTTAATTCAACTTAATATGGTTACTTTTATAAATAAAAAAATTTCGATATTCCAACCCTGAAATTGGATTTTTAATTTTTTTGGTTTTTAATACCAATTTAACTCAGCCCGAAGTATAAAAAAGATTTCAATCTCAAACAACCGAAATAAGGAACTTATATGGCTACTTTTATGTACTAAAAAATTTCGAATTTCCAAACCTGGAACCGAATTTTTATAATTTTTAATGCCAATTTAGTTCTTAGCGAAGTATAAAATATGTTTAATTCACTGAAAAAAACTATAACCATATAAATTGGGAACTTATATGGCGACTTTTATGTACCGAAAAATTTCAATATTCCAACCCTGGAACCGAATTTTTAATTTTAAAATTTTTAATACCAATTTAATTCTTTCTGAAGTATAAAATAGGTTTAATTCACTAAAAAAACAAAATATGGAATTTATGTGGGTATATTTATGTACCAAAAAATTTCGATTTTCCAACCCAGGAAACGGATTTTTAATATTTTAAAAATGCAATTCTTAATGACGTGCAACAAGGTTTTACTTGACAAAAAATTTAAATCTTTTAACTATTTGGTCACCTAACATATTTTATTTGTCCAACTCTGGAATCTAAATTTCGATTCTTTTTTAATTTTTGATACCAATTTTGTTTTTCCTGAACTAAAAATTTTTTTTTTAATTAGTAAAAACCCGACGTTAGTTGCCTTTTTGGTTAATTTTATGCATACAAAATTTCAATTTCCCATCGCTGGACTAGAATTTTTAAATTTTTTACCAATGCTAGTCTTCATTAAGTATAAAGTCGTTTTGTTTAAAATAAAACGTAAAATTTGAAACCACTTTGGTCACTTTCATGTACTAAAATATATTGCATGTGCCAAAAAAACTTTCAATTTCCCAACCCTGGAAGTGAAATTCGACATTATTTTTTGTTTTTTTTACTGATGCAACTCTTCATGAGGTATAAAGTAGTATTTAAGAAAAATTTTAAATTTTTTACCATTTTGGTAACTTTTATGTACCATAAAATATTGCACTGGTCCATCCCTGGATTCGAAATTTTGATATTTCTTGAAGTTTTTAATTCCAATTTTGTCCGCCTAATATATAAAATAGTTTTAGCTAGCAAAAAAAAAAAAAAACAACAACGTCAATTGCTTTTTTGGTTACTTTTACGTATATAAATAATTTAAATTTTTTTAAATTTTTTTATCAATGCAAATCTTCATGAGGTATAAAGTAGTTTTGTTTAAGAAAAATTTTGTAACCATTTTGGTTATTACATGTACTACAAAATACTGCATGTACAAAAAAAAACTTCTACATTCCCATCCGTGGAATTTTTCTTTTATTTTTTGATTTCTAATAGACCATTGAGGCTTCCCAAAGCATGAAATAGGTTTAATTTACAAACAATCAAAAAAGTAATTGGTTTTTGGTATTAATTTTAAGTCGAGAAATAGGTGTAAGCTTTCCAGCTCTGGAACCGCATTTCGGATTTTTCTGAATTTCCACTCTATTAAAATGCATTTCCAATCCAACAGTCCAAAAACGAAGTCTCTAGCTTTCCTGGGGACTTGGGAAAATCACTTACAGACCGACGCACAGACGGACGCACAGACGGACATCGCTCAATCGTCATCGCTATTCATAAGGATCCAGAATATATATACTTTCTGGGGTCCCATATTAATATCGGAAATGACAAACCTATATATCGTCAGCTGAAATCCAAAACCACTTAACTAACATTTTTATTATTTTTCAGTAGAAACAAAATATGTAATATGTTGAAAAATAAATACAATTTTGGTAATCAAATGTCGCAGATTTACTAAGTATAGAACGATTTATTAATTTCTGGAATAAAAATTCTAATTGCTTGATGTTTCAAAGAGTTACGTGCTTTTGAACTCATATTTTCTTCAACAAAAACACGTAACTACAATGAAAATTTTTTAAGATCCAAAGCTATTTAATTAGTTTGGCTTAAGTTCGTTTTTAATTTAATCGTTCGAGAAATATAGAATAATTAAGAAAGTTTTTCTGTTCCGATTCAATATATTGCTTTTATTTATTTATTTATTTTTTGCAAAATTGTGAAAATAAAAAAGTCTTTAAACTAAGTACTTATCAAATGGAATCTCATTGTAAAAAGAATGACAATCCGGTGGAAGAAATGGTTTAAGGTCCTGAAGGTGTTGCCATTTCTTGCTTGAAATTTTTATTCTCTTTAAATGTAACTTCAAGGGTTCAAAAGCTTTTAACTTTCTACCGATTCATTGCGGAAACTCCTTATACTCATCTGTAACGTCTACTTTAAAATAAATTATTCCAGAGTGATCATACGCTAATACACGCAACATATTGACGGTGGGATCCGCAACTTTTTTACCTATAGGGTACTGCTACACGTTCAATATATATTGTGATATTAGGATCACGATTCATTTTAATGGATTGATGGATCACGAGCGTATGCTACATGTTCAATATTTATCGCGTCAGTATTTACGTTATTTTTGTGCTGTGCGGATGATCATTTATTAAAAAAATGTCGCGAGAAAACCAAAAAAAAAAAGCTTTAGCCGATAAGTCCCACAACTCCGGCAATGCCTCCAAATTAAAAATGCAGTCTTTCAAAATAATTTTTTCTGTCGTTAATTCCGATTCCACCGGCTGAACCCACTCGCTTCGCTATCTTCCGCCATTACCCACCCTTTTAAAACAAACTTTACACAAATGTAATAAACTTTTTTAATTTTTATTTGTTAAATTTTTTGCACTGCGTCTTTTATTTTATTTCTTTTATTTCACTTCTTATTAACGTATCGCGATCTAATATCATGAAAATGCTATACGTTCACTATTTATCACGCGATCAGCCATCCCCGATCTGGATTACATATTGCAGGCCATTTTGCGATATGGATCGCGATCCATCAATACTGCATGCTACACGTTCAATAAATATCGCGATACTGGATTGCTTTCAATATATATTGAACGTGTAGCAGTGCCCATAGAAGAAGAAAAATTTTTTTATAACTCTTTATTAGGAGCACCAAAAAAATACTTTACCTGGTCGTATCGATGAATAAAGTTTAGGAACTGATTCGTAGTCGAGAAAATATTCATGAGTCAAATGAAGAACTTGGAATGCAGTAGGGGGTTTTCGGGCGTTTCTTATTAAGTTGCGATGGTAAGTTAATTTGTTTGTTTCTTATTTTTCTTTCCATAGAGCGAATGTGTTGAGTCACACTGTATTTTTGTGTATCCCTCAACTAGGTATTTGCGCTCAAAAGTGGGATTCGTTTCCTTGCAAAATTCAAGTAGAGCATTTGATAATACAAAATTTTTGTGTTGATAAGCACAGCTATCAGAGTAGATAATTATATGATTAATAGATGGAAACTGAGTTATTGCATTTCTTAAATGATTTATAATACAAGTTGTAAATGTAGATGCTAGAAGATTTCCCTCTGTTTCATCCAAAATATAATTATCGGAGTGATGCGAAGTAACATTATAAATCGTAAAATTGTGGACTTTAATTTTTTTTTTTTTTTTTATATACTACTTGCCAATACATTACGAATGCACAGAATTTAGTCAGGTTAGAGATCTTACCTATAGTAATAAGCTCTATGGGAACAATACCCAAAGATGCCACGTGTAATATTGAAAAATTAGGGCTTAACGTAAAAATTCCAACTGATATGAAAAAGGCAGTTCTAATAAAAGCAACAGCGATCATAAGGAAAATCCGCCCAGGTCATTGATAAAAGTTATATATTCACAGATTGTGCTGGAATTGACGTGCCGTGTCTAAGACGAAAGGATGCGCTCTGTGGGGATTAATCCATCTTTTATATCCGCTATGATCATTTTTTTTTTATCTTGGACCAGCACTCAGGGGATGACCCCTATATATGCAATGCATTGCGCCGGAACTGAAAACGAGGAGATAGTATTGAGGGGACAGATTTGGAAAGATGAGAAGATAGACAGTTTTTTTGTAGCTATTTCAACCTTTTACTTCGCCGGCTAATTTTTGCTACAGGGCCGACGAAGGTGGCTGCTGTTACTCTGCTTTTTTTAGTACATGATGGTGTCAGTCGCTGCCAATTATGTTCAGTGACCAGTGACTATGCCTTCATCATTGAAACAGGCTGGCAACAACTAACACAACCACGCACTAATGCTGTTTAGAAGAATTCAACACAATATTTCATGACTCAGCGCGGGCTCGACCTCACGACCCTCTGCTTCATAGTCTCGCGTTCTACTACTTCAGCCAACAGCACCCACATTTCATTTTGTACTAAGAGGAGTGTAACGTAGTTTATTTTTCCAGCTGAGGTATGACTCAGTCGCTCCAGTTTCGTATCAAAGGTCTACTTCCTTTGACAATAAAAACACGAATATTTTAGGTGATGTATATATTCGGGAACAAAATGTTTATTGAAACGAAACTTAAACTACTTAGATTATCTTAAAGCTAGTGGGTTAGATTTTCAGCATCGGGGCTGCGCTGATTCCTCTGCGGCACCGCTCTGGTACTTAGGCTGATAATCCTCGCCTGTGGTTCGGGCTACTAATGAAGTAAGACAGATAATATTAAGTTGTATTCGGGTTAGAAATTATCAACTACGAACTCAAGAGTATTCGGAGGCTTGAGCTCGGCTACGGATTAGTACGACTACAAGAGTATTCGAAGGCTTGTAATCGGCAACACTACGAACTCAAGAGTATTCGGAGGCTTGAGCTCGGCTACGGATTAGTACGACTACAAGAGTATTCGGAGGCTTGTAATCGGCAACACTACGAACTCAAGAGTATTCGGAGGCTTGAGCTCGGCTACGGATTAGTACGACTACAAGAGTATTCGGAGGCTTGTAATCGGCAACACTACGAACTCAAGAGTATTCGGAGGCTTGAGCTCGGCTACGGATTAGTACGACTACAAGAGTATTCGAAGGCTTGTAATCGGCAACACTACGAACTCAAGAGTATTCGGAGGCTTGAGCTCGGCTACGGATTAGTACGACTACAAGAGTATTCGGAGGCTTGTAATCGGCAACACTACGAACTATGAACTCAAGAGTATTCGGAGGCTTGAGCTCGGCTACGGATTAGTACGACTACAAGAGTATTCGGAGGCTTGTAATCGGCAACACTACGAACTACGAACTAATTTGGTTAAATATTAGTACTTGAACAAGAATCGGTAAAGCTCTCGGACGACAATTCAAGAATATTGTTCGTACGATATCGTTAATTGCTCCCCGATTGTGTGCAAACCTTGTCTACTTATCCTTGTTATCATATGAAGCCACTGAGAATTATAGCAATGTTATGTTTTGTTTGCTTACATTTGCTCGTTTGTTGTTATGTATGTATGTGCGTACGTGTGTTTTGTTGTGTTACTGGTTGTTATTAGGTAAGTGTACTTGTTCTTGTTTATGCAGTAGTGCTAAGCAAAGCGTTTTATTGTGAGTACATGCAATAAATATACTAACCAGCATACTTTACTGGTGGTATTGGTTGGGGGTATTTGTAACGGCACGTTACAGGAGTCAGCCTTTACTTGTGGAACAAGTTTTACGGCCTGCACATGTATACAGAAGTGCAAACATAGTCCTGCTTTTGCATTCTCTACATCATTTTGTTTTTCAGTTTTTATCATCTCTACTTCTGTTCTGTGTGACTTTGTGATAAGTTTTTTGCTTTGAATTGTAAGCAGATATCGCACTGATCATTTCCCGGTTTAAATAATGAGTAATTGCCCTCCTTCAATGTTGCCATGAAATTGAGAAAGGAAACTGGATCAATCCCATCTTCTTCATTTGCCTTACATTCTTGCAAATATAAATTAAAAATTTGTGTATTGGTAGTAAAGTCCGACTCAAAATAATTTCCAATTTTTCAAAAATTTATTCATTTCTGGTATTGAAACTTTTTAACACTTTTTTCATATCTATCTTCACTTCTTACAGAATTGTTTTGATCTTTTGTCCATATTCTTGCCGTATTTTCGGAAATTCCTTAGGTAAAATGAATTTTGCTGCAGACTTGCTTGCGAAATTGGCCATATATCAAATAATACGATTTCGTATTGGAACGTCGAGAATTTATGTACGACGCAAACACGTTTTCTCTCCGAGTACTCAATAAGACTTGCGACGAAATTTTTTTTTTCATTCCAGCACATTTTCCAGAAAAGATCAAATATTTTCTTTCGCATCACTTCCGTAAAAAAAAGAGCTGTGACGGGCAAAACTTTTCTCGCAAAATTTCGAAGTGCATCGCCCCTCCATTTGCCTTGCCGATACATCGCTTCTATTTCCATTTGATATTCCCTGATATTTTTTGCCATACATACGTTTATTTTTGTTTTCCTTTTTAATGCTTACAATTTTATTGGAACTAATTATAGAACTTTCCAAACTATTTTCAAAATCATTTTTCACAGGTTAACAGTTACATACGTATACAGAAACAAAATGTTTATAATATCTCTAAAAAGTAAAACCAATGAAAACTTGATTGAATTTTTTTTTTTTAAATTAACAAAGTAAAAATTTCAAATAACAAGTATAGTAAGTAAGTAGTCCTTAGAGAAAATTGTTAACACCGGCTTTAAAAGAGAGCTTTGGAAATATTTATAAAGCTATGATGAGATACACTATAAGAAAAAATTCAAAACTTACTATGCATTATTAAAATTCAATTGAAATAAGTATGAGTTAGTGACTATTTCAAAGAAACAAGTATGTAGTTACGAGCTTTTGGTTTATATAATAATTGCACTTGTAGTAAACTAATTTCGGTTTTCGCTTATAAAATGTCTAATTTTTATTATATGAGAGTAAAAATTGGTGGGGACATGGATGTTGATGATATGCATTGTAATCAATCAAAAACCGATTTATCATTTTTTGGCTGTTACGTGGTTTTGGATTTAGCTAACGATATACCTTTTCAGTTTTTTGTGAAGGGTATAAAAATAGCAATGATCAATAATCTCATATACATACTATTCACAACACATGGAAGTGTAACTATTCACAGTTTTTTTATACACGCAAGCAGTCAAGTAGAATCAAGGTGATTCCTTTTTTACAGACCACTACACTCGTATGTCTCAAACTACGCATTCCATATTTAAATACGAATTATTGACACTATAGCCAACCTGTCGTATTGTCTCCTGACAATGATCTGATCATCTCTCCTAGATCAATCTCCGTTGGCTGCCTAAGACTTTGTATTTTGAAAGTTGTAAAGCTGGACATCTGGAAAGAAAGGGCAAATCTGGCCCTACTTTCTCCACGACAACTACAACAGAACTCAATCGGCAGACATACACGCAGGAGCGTGTCTGCCGATTGTCTGGTTCCCGTCACTACTGCGACGAGCCTCGATATATCCCTATGGTTCCTGTTTATTAATTTTATTGATCGCCTATCATTGTAGCAACGTTACACTTTTCTAGCGACCCTACAAGTATCTATGTTGCTCCATCTGTCTTCACTCTTTAACATAAATCCCCAAACAAATTTTACCAATTTTCAAAAAGCTATTTTGGTCCCTGAAATCTATTAAACAAATTTCACTATTTATTAATACATACTTTTTAATAAAGTTATACAATATTGTTAGGAGAAGCCTTTAAGTCTGCTCATACAAATCATGGATTTCAATGGACTCACTTTGAAATACTTTGCTTACACCAGCGACTATTCCGAGAATATATTTAGAGGGAAGACAATTACATTTGCTTTGATCCATTTAAACTATTTAAGATAGATTTGACTGCATTCATTTTGTCAATGTGTACAGCAAACGAAAACTAAATTTTTAGTGGTGAATATAAATCCAGTATTCTAACAAGCAAAAGTGTTATATTCGGATGGACCGACGTACGTCTGGAGTATTTACACATTCATTCCAAACCTGGAACCACCTTTCTGATCTTTCTGATTTTCAATTCTAATTTTTTTTTCTTTCTAAAAAATAAAATATGCTTGATTACCAAATAAATAAATAAATAGTTTTATTTATTAATTTTAATATTGCAAAAAAAATAATAATAATTTTCCAGCTCTCTTTTCGGTATGATAACAGTGGTGACAAACACAATACACATGAGCACTGCTGATTAAAGCGATGCGGCTTTCGAAAACAGCTGTTGGGCTCTGCTGTGTAAGTCGAATAACTAAAAACTGATGTTGACTTTCCTTTGTGCCTTGGAATATTTATCATGTTCTTCTGAATTTCGAACAATTAAAAATTATTTTAGCTATTTAATTTTATGTACCAGAACAATTTTCAATTGTCCAACTCTGGAATTGTGTTTTTGGTTCAGTTCTTCTTAGGGGAACTTTTTTCCCTCTGGCCCTATTCAGCCCGTTTGCGAACCTTTTTCAAGGGTCTGGATCTTTTCGTTTGCACTGTATGGTGCTTCCCAAAGACAGAGGACGGACGTAGCTAGATCGTCTTAGATGTCATCACTGATCAGGAATATATAACTTATGGGGTCTTAGAGTGATATTTCGCTGCATTACTGACGGAACGGCAAAGTTAATATACCCTCCAATTACTTTTTGGAGGGAATAAAAGTGATATAAAAACTGTTGGAGTAAAAAACGGCTATAGGATGTGAACCCCTTCCCAAGTGAACTACAAAAGGGAGCACACGTTGATGAATGTTGTATTTGAGACAAAAAATATTCACAACTGCTTTACATTAAATATTCTCAAGATGAAATCTACTTGGCTGACATGCACATAATTTCAAATGAATTTCTTATCTTTCATTATGACACCTTGGAGAATGCAAATAGAAATGAGCCAAAGAAGAAAAAGCGAAGTTGCAGCATGATTTCACAATTCATTCATTGGAATACCGAATGAAGCGTTTCAATTTATGCATTTCTCGTTATCAACACCTTAGACGCAAGCATTCATGTTTCATTCTTGTAAACGAAGTAGTGTTTTTGTCTTGGTATTCCATTGCATTGAGCCATAAAAAAGTCTACTTCACTCCCCAATGAGTATTCAAGGTTTTGAAAAAACATTTACGGAGGAAAAAATAAAAAGCAGCTTCCCAGAAACAATAACAATCTTAATCGTAAAAAATCTACACTTTATCAATTCCCAATGGATTATTGTCATTTATGAAAAACTATAAATGGTTCACGTTGAATTTTACTTCTCACTTGGTTTTTTCTCTTCCTTCAAATACTCGTACAATTTGATTGCGATCTGCGCTACAAATGGAGAAGGGTCGTATGCACCACTACACCAGTCGCACGAGTAGCTTCTGACAGCCACTGCATTCACTGTCAAACGGGACACTTTGAATAAAATAATTCTATTGTAATTGAACGCAAGGAAGAAATGCCGAAGAATCCTTATCCTGTCGAATGCTTGTAAAATTATTATTATTGCGTTTAGTTATTGTCCTTATTGTTAGTGTTATTGTATTATTGTAAATATTAAGATGTCCATGAAACAATTGAGGGTGAATAAAATCATTAAACTCCGTATTTGGGATGTGCATGCGAGTGTGTTTGTTTGCAATAAATAAAACTGTGATAGAATGTTGCCAACGAAGCCAGGCAGAAGGACTAAATTGTATTTACGCTTACCCTTGGAGCTAAACACATTCATGCAGGGATTTCGCTGCTGTTGTTTATGATTCTTTCTCTGTGTTTCCTTTGGGAAAGGTGTTGATTGTTTATATTTCCTCATTGTTCCCTCATTGACTATTCACACTTTACAATTTGGTTGTATTCAATATTTCTTTGTCGCTCTCATCTTGATTGTAGTTGCTTTAAATTTTTAACAGCCTTTGGTATTTTTGGTTGAGGCATTTTAAATATGTCGTATAGTGTTTGGGGTGACCAGGTTTCTCAGGCTAAATCAACATGTATCTGATGTTTCGTTTACTACATAAGAACTTAAACACAAGGTAGAAATAGTGGTGGAATTAAATTTGTGTATTAGAATCCGGTGGATTTTTGTAGCTACCAGAACAGAAGGAGACTTCATCCAAATTGTGGGTGCTGTTGGCTGAAGTAGTAGAACACGAGACTATGAAGCGGAGGGTCGTGAGTTTGAGCCCGCGCTGAGTCATGAAATATTGTGTTGAATTCTTCTGATCAGGATTAGTGCGTGGTTGTTTTAGTTGTTGCCAGCCTGTTTCAATGATGAAGGCATAGTCACTGATCACTGAACATAATTGGCAGCGACTGACACGATCATGTACTAAAAAGCAGAGTAACAGCACCCACCTTCGTCGGCCCTGTAGCAAAAATTAGCCGGCGAAGTAAAAGGTTGAAATAGCTACAAAAAAACTGTCTATCTTCTCATCTTTCCTAATCTGTCCCCTCAATACTATCCCCTCGTTTTCAGTTCCGGCGCAATGCATTGCATATATAGGGGTCATCCGCTGGTCCTACTCCTAAAAAAAAAAAAAAAATATATTTAATCACCGAATTATTTGACTCTTTATAAAGGAAGTCTGCCTAGGACACCTCCAAGAATGAATAATCAAGAACCTATGACAAAATTTTATAAAAAGTTAGCCCTGAAGGGTTTCCTTTCAAGTGCTAACCACTTATGCTGGTAGAGCAGGACCCGGTATGCCCTCTAGAGAGTAAAATGACGATGCTTGCTTTAAGGTATGACATTTCCTATTGTAGTGGACGTCCTTGCACATCTCGCTTTCGGCTGATGAACGCTTTTGCACATATTCATTTTGCGACCAGATATTTGAATAAGGTCTCCTTCCGTTTTGGTTGATACACAAATTTTTTGTGGTGGCTACCAGATTATAATGAATAAAATTTATTCCACCCACCAATATTTTTGCCAGACAGCCGTTAGCACAGTTGGAGTATCAATCGGTACGCGAAGTTCCTACCAGAGAGTTTTCGTACAAGCCGAACCAACCACTTCAGCTTTCAAGGCAGAACTCACCAACATGAGGACACAGAATATGTATTTTTGTGCACGTGCACAAGTACTTACAACATGGAATAGGATGATGCTTCCAGCACGTTGAATAGACCTCTGATACAGTTGTTGCAGCATCATTGATTTAATCTCGAGATACCAGTGCTTGAATACTAATCAAACACGAAAGGAAATCCCTGGAGGTTAACTTTCTATCGATTTAGGTTTTGTGGGGAACCTTAAGAGCTTTTCCATCTTCTAAAAGAAAATACTTCCTTTAAGTTCTTCTCAGCACTCCTCTCTGCTCTGGTATTTTAACCAGGAAGCTCCACATAAGTGTTAAGGGTTATCAGCAAAAATCAAGACCTTTCCCCCGGTATTCACTCTAACAAAGTATGAGCTTCAACTTTGATGGCACCTGAACACAAAAAGTTTTATTTTGATTTTACACTATTAAATTTCGATACCTTAGTTCGTAATTAAGTGAAACTAAGTATATGGCAAGAAAAAGTTTGCTTTTTTATCTAGAAGACCTATTGAACTATATTTTCCATATTTTAATTTTTAATTGAGAATCGGACAGCTCAAATACATATGTTTATCATCTTTGGTCAGTTTCACTATTATAGTTTTTTACAAAAGAGTGGAAAGTTATTAAAAAACTACGCTTTTAGTTTTTCTTATATTCTCATAAGTACTTTCTCTTGATAAGTCCCAAATATAGTCTCCCATCATGCTTTCGTTGTATTGATCTTGATAACGTTCTTAGAAGCTCATAATGCTGACATGAAAACGCTCTCTTTCTTTTTCTGAATACATTCACATGTACGTTCATCCAAATGAGCATGCAATATATGTAAGTACTTTTAAGGACATCCTGTAGCATTTCAGCGCTGCAACTGAAATAGATATCATTTTAACAGATACGATCTACGATCAATTCTAAAATTACGTATCCGTTTTTTAAAAGTGTAACAGTTATTTAGCCTTATTTGAGTTGCGTGTAGTTCAGAGGGATTCTGGCAGCTGTGTTCAATATTCCATCTGATTTCACCTATCATCCAGAATGGCAACATGGATGCGTCCGCATAAAGATGTGAGAGAAATACCGCAAGGGTACGTAGTCTCGACATCTCGAAGCGGGGCTCCTCTATGTCGCATGATATTTATATATAGAATTTCAGTTTGGAAGGCAATACGACACAATGAAAAAGACGAATGTCGCTACGTTCTTTTGTGCCACCGCAAACAGACACAATAGTGTGTACTAGTGGCCAAACTATTAAATAGCCTTGAACATACTACTTGCTTTGCCTTTAGCTTCAATTTAGCGGTGTTGATGTGTAGGAGCAAATTTTGTGGAAAAAATATATTTTCATCTCTTGGAGCCCACAAAGAAACTGCGAAAGTAGAATAAATCTTCACATATGGCACCACTGCTTGCAATCACGGTTGTCACTGAGTAAAAAAATGTCTACCAAAATTTTCCGAAAATGTTACCAAAAAGTTACCAAAATTTGTTTTTTATAAAAACAAAAATCTTAATTTTTTTATAATAAAAACAACAACTTTTATTAATAAAAAAACATAACATAAAACGCTTTAATTCATTTTAGAACATAAATAAATATTTCAATTCATTATACCTACGAATTCCGTATTTAATTTAAATAAATTATTTAATATTGCAGTCATTTAAAATAATCTTTTGCTGACCAAACATAATGACATTTGCATATTACGCCGTTGAACAATTTGGCGCACATTCACACAGTTGTTTTTAATGATTTTTTTTCTCAGTGTTGAGTAATGCGGAAAAATGATAAAGGATAAGCAATAATTTGATAGTTTGTCAAGCCTTAAAAACAAAGTTACCAAGTTACCAACCCTAAAAAATATTACCAATTTTGGTAGAATGCTACCAACTATGGCAACTGTGCTTGCAATAGGAAATTTATTTTATTATTCAGGTCTGTTCTGTAAACCGAATCGTTTTAAAAAACGAGAAGTTTTTAAAAACGAGTAAATGACTATTTACTGTTCTACAAATTACTCGATTTGGTTGCGCTCGAAATTAATTTCGAATACAAAATTTGAACGTCATAATCAGCTGTTAATTCAAGAAATAAAGAAAGGGTATTTTTAATTAAGAAGGAAAGTTTTTAAAATGTCCGGAGCATTTATATTAAGTTATAACAATATTAAAAAACATAAAATACGTGAGTTAAACACATTCAGAAGGCAATTAAGGGATGCATAAAATCCTATGAGTGAGACAGATGAAATATCATTTCTATTTACATTTATTTCTGAAATTATTTTAATTATTTAATTTTGTTTAAATAATTAAAATAAAATTTTGTTTAAATAATTAAAATAAAATTTGTTTAAATAATTAAAATGATGTTTTGAAAAGTTTGACACACACATTTTCATAAACAGTGGTAGCTCTTTTCTTTTCGAAGATAAACAATTTGAGATCGCCATATTACAAAAAAAACGTCGTCATTTTCCATAAGTTTCGTGATTTACACAAGAATTTATATATAATTAAGATTTTTTCAATTAAATTTAAAATATGCTCCAATGAATTTGTAGAAAAAATTAGTGCATATTGAACAAAATTAATTTTTTTTGTTATAATTAATAATTGGCTAAAGTTTCTTTCCTATAGATCTTATTTTAATTGATTAGCTACTGGCCTATCGTGTTTATGCAAATAAAAATGCAATTTTTATTCCATATTTGTCCCGACGTTTCGTGAATTTTATGTTCACTTTTTCAAGGGATTTTCGTCTATTTCATAAAAAAGATATATCAACTATTTTTCTCAATACATTAACAATTGTTTTAGTGACGTGACTTACATGTATTATATATAAAAGTTATATTGAATAAAGTTTTTTTTAAAAAATTTTTTAAATTTGTTTCCAAATATGCACGGTTTTGAATAAATCACAGATGTTTTTTTATTGCGAATTTGTAACTTGCGCTTAAGTTATCGGTATCCTCTTTAATGATTATTGTTTTGTCTATTTTTTGTTGAATTCTTAAACTTTCTGTTATGTACCTTTTCTTGGTGTTGTTTACTTTATCCAATATTCGTATATTGCCAAAGTCTGGTTTATGTTGTGTTTGTATTACGTGTTTTGAGAGAGCAGTGGTTTTGATTTTTGTTTCCCGACTCTAAAAACTTGATCGGTAAAAGTTTTTTTTCCAAACATTTTTCTTCATACTTGGAGCAAAAATATGTAGAAAAATATGGAAGAAGACTTCCAATTTTTAAATGCTGTTTGTTTTTTCATGTTTATTCAGTTATCTATTGAATATAAGTGCATTCTATTTACCTTCGAGCAGGGTTGTTTATTCGTTTTTAAAACGAATAAAATTGTGTGAATTCTAATTAGGGAACACGAAAAAATGTGGATTCCTTTTAAAACCAAAAATTTTCTCGTATTCGTTTTACAGAACAGACCCGATTGTCTTTTCTTTACTTCAGTCTTAGTAAGTTTTATTATTTCAATAAAATGCAGAAGAAAAGAAGGAAAACCCATATGTGAGTTTTAATATATAAATATTTATTTATATTGATTTATATATACACATAACCACTGTACTCCAGCATTACACAGGCTGGTCACTCTAAACGTTAAATTGAATCGTACATGATTTGTTTGGTCTTTTCCACTTAGAGTTTGTATTGTGGTTTGATTGCTCTTCATTCAACATCAAAAATTGGTAGTGCATTCAACCAGACATCTGTTAAAAGTCCATGGAAAAAATCCTAATTTGTTGTATGTGAATATGTTTGAGAAAATACCGGAACTAAGGAGGGTGTTCAAATAGAAAAATTTTCATAGAAACTGTCTCAGTAAAATTTAGCAACCATTCAACATTCACAAATTCAATTGGAAATTTGATCGGTTTGAAGATGATTGGTTTTCACTTTCGTTATTCCACATGCAAAAAGAAGAAAAATTAATGCTAAGAGGAGTTAAATTGTTAATGGCAAGAATTGTAGGACTATTATTATTGGTGCGGCTTAATGTTGTTAAGAGCCAGTTGGCATTTTTGTTTTTATTGTGCTGTGCGGGGTGTTTGCCACCACCAAATCTCAAGACAGCTTTCAGAATTTGTCAACGTTTTGGCACTTTTGCAAATTTGAGCTGTAATAAACACAATGTTTGAGTTTATTAAATGAAAATCTGGCACAAAATTAAAAACGAATTTCTAAATAAATAATAAATGGAATGACTACAAATTTGTAGCATTACACTTCGTAACTTCATTCCTCCTTCCCCCTCAACCACTAACATATTTGAATTGGATTTCATTTTGTTCCTTCTATAATCCGATTAGCATTTCGATAATGAACACAGTTCAATAAAATGCAGAAAAAAAGAAGGAAAAACCATATGCGAGTTTTGGTACAATCTATATAATTTTGGTTCCTATTTTTTCTTTTTGCGTACGATTGCAATATGACCCGTTTGACAAAAACAGCATACAAACGCATTATTCCAAACACACATGTCATTTCAATTTGATTCTTTGTACGATTGTTGCCTGCATGCACTCGTATATCCTGTGCAGATTTGCTGCATTTTATTCTTCCTTTCATTCATTTTTTTTCATTTCTTTTTCTGGGACTCCGGATTAAAGCTACTCACTCGCTTACTGGCTGACGAGCACACAGATTAAATGACGTTTTACAATCAGTAGCAAATTTCTAACCATGACTTATAATTGGATTTCAATGACTGCAATTTGTTGATAATTTTTAACGAAAATCGCTTGTACGTGACACGAATATTTGCAGGGTTGGTCTTCCACACAGACAGACTTTTAGCATGCTGCATGCACGATTTGGAACGAACCGCATGTGAAATAAAATATATGCACGAATTTTGTATTGTATTGAATGCTTTTCATCCACATTTAGTTTTACAGGCAAACAATTGATTGCAGTTTGAACAAAAAACCGATTCCGTTTAAATCGCACAAAACGTAACAACTGCTTTGCGTTAATTGCCAAAAGATGGAGAAGTACGGGGAAAGAGATCTACGAAACGTAAAACTTCGTTAAGCAATGTAATAATTGTAAAATAAATCTCAGTGGAGTGAACGAATAATGGGAATAAGGTCACATAAACCAATTTTGAAACGAAATACTAGTCTTAGTAGCAGTTAGAGGTTATGAAGACGAACATAATCCATGTTTCAATATAGATTTGTTTAAAAATGTTCATATATAATTTTGGATAAAACACGTTTAACGTAAATATTAAAATCTAGTAGCAAACCAACAATAAGTTCATGGAAGGGGATCAAGTGAAAGACATGTGTGAACGCCAATACGCATTACAAATTCAAGAAAACATCAGAATGAGTGCAAATTGAAATTCTGAGGACGATTTACTCGTACATGTTTAAATCAAATGCTGAATTTTTGAAGTGCATGGAAAGGCCAAAAAATTGTTTTGTTGTCAAGAATTCCCCCGAGTGTTTTGCCCCCTAAATGACCCCTTTTTACATCTAATTACCCCAAAAATTAAGGTGAGATGTCTCTCCTACGGGCCTTGCCAGAGCGACGCCGACAAAATAAAATTTTTAAACCTTCCAAAAATTAATTTCTTGACTAGTGGTGAAATTTAACACGATATAGCCGTGTCCGTCTGTGGAAAACTCGCTATAGTCTCTTCGAACCCCGCCCTCTTTAGTGGGAATTTAAATATTATCTGGAAAAATAGTGTAAATATTTAACAAATTGTATTCCTTAAACCTAAATTCCCTCCAAAGGTAAAATTTTCTCTGAGGTAACCACCATTGATCCCTCATAAAGTCCTTGCCAAAAACAAGTACATTTCTGTCAACTGTTTCAAAATTTGAAATGTTCATAGTTATCAGTACCATAATTTCATATCTCCATATAATTTTTCCACCACCCTTGACCACCTAACAGGATCATCTCCAAAAACAAAAACCATACCTCGGATTTCAGAATGTCTCTATGCCAAATTTCAACCATATGCCAAAAACAACCCTAGAAATATGTATCAATTGTCCTGAACGTACCTGTCGTACAACTGCTGAAAATCAGAACGGCAAAGAAAGTTCCTTAGTCGTGGCTGGTGAAAAGAGCACATACGAGTATCTAAATTGCTTACAAAATTTCCTCACTCTGCATAACATCGGACGATTTATACATTAGGTGTGTTCATTTACTTTACTAGTAAAAATTAGCAACGAGAGAGTAACAAGAAATTTTCCACAATTACTCTCAAAAATGTGAAAAAGTAAATGAACACTTTACCAGCTAAAATTTGCGCAAATTTTAAAGTAGTGTTGAAATGTATAGGTACATATGAGTACTCAATAGCTACCCCTATATTTTTTGGACAAATTATACATATATGTATATTATTATAAAAACAAGTAAAAGTGCTACATTCGGCTGTGCCGAATCTTATATACCATTCACAGATGTTATTTTTTTCGTTAAAACTTTTCGGCTTTTCTTATATCTAATACCTCTAAACGTCTTTCAAAAATATTGTATATGTTTAATTTAAACCAAAAAGTAACAATCCGTTTCATGTTCCTCAAAAAGTTCTAATTGTCAAACCGTAGAATCGTCTTTTAGATTTTTTGGGTTTTTAATACCAGTTTATTTCCTTCTGATATATAAAGTAGGTAAAATTCACCATAAAAAACAAAAATAGCAAACTATATGATTACTTTAATGACTCAGAAAATGTAGATTTTCTAACCCTGGAACCGAATTTTTAGTTTTTAAAATGTTTAATACAAATTTAATTCTTAGCGAAACATAAAATATGTTTAATTCACTGAAAAAAAACCAAAATTGGGAATTTAAGTGGGTACCAAATGTATGTACCAAAAAATTTCGATTTTCGAACCCTAGAACCAAATTTTTAATTTTTTGATACTAATTTAATTTTTTCTGAAATATAAAATAGGTTTAATTCACTAAAAACACGAATTTTGGAATTTATGTAGGTACTTTTATGTAACAAATATTTTCGATTTTCCAACTCAGGAAGCAAATTTTTATTTTTTTACCAATGCAATTCTTAGTGAGGTGTAACATAGTTTTACTTGAGAAAAAAAATTTAAATTTTTAAACCTTTTGGTCACTTTAATGTACCATAAAATATTTCATTTGTCCAACCCTAGAGTCGAAGTTTTGATTTTTTAAGGTTTTAATACCAATTTTTTTCTTCCTGAATTATAAAAGAGTTTTAATTAGCAAAAAAAAAAAAAAAAACAACGTCAATTGACTTTTTGGTTACTTTTATGCAGAATAAATGTTTCAATTTCCCAACTCTGGAAACGAAATTAAAATTTTTTTTACCAATGCAAATCTTAATGAGGCATGAAATAGTTTTATTTAAGAAAAACTTAATATTTGTAACCATTATTGTCACTTTCATGTACTACAAAATGTTGTACTTATCCAGCTCTGGAGTCTAAATTTTGATATTTTTTAATTTTTCTTACCAATTTTGTTTTTCCTGAACTAAAAAATAGTTTCAATTAGTAAAAATCCGACGTTAGTTGCCTTTTATGTATAAAAACATATATTTAAATTTCCCAGCCCTGGAAGCGAAATTTTAATTTTTTTTACCAATCCTAGTCTTCATTTGGAAAATGTAGTTTTATTTAAGAAAAATTTACAACCATTTTGGTTACTTTCATGTACTACTTTATATTGCATGTACAAAAAAATCTTTAAACTTCCCTACCCTGGAAGTGAAATTTAAACTTTTTTTTGTTTTTTTTAGCAATGCAACTCTTCATGAGGTATACAGTAGTATTAGTTAAAAAAATTTACAATTTTGAACCAATTTGGTCACCTTCATGAACTATAAAATATTGCACTTGTCCAACCCTGGATTCGAAATTTTGATTTTTTTTGGAAATTTTTGATACCAATTTAGTTCTTCCTAATATATAAAAGAGTTTTAGAAAAAAGGACAACGTCAATTGCCTTTTTGGTTACTTTCATGTATAGAAAAAAAAAATTTCAATTTCCCAACCCTGGAAGCGAAATTTAAATTTTTTATTTTTTTTAACAATGCAAATTTGCATGAGGTATAAAGTAGTATTGTTTTAGAAAAACTTAAATTTTGCACCCATTTGGGTTGTTACATGTACTACAAAATATTGAATCCACCAAAAAAAAACTTTCATTTTCCCTACCCTGGAAGCGAAATTTTAATTTTTGTTTTTTTATCAGTGCAACGCTTCATCAGGTATTAAGTAATTTTTTTTAAGGAAAATTTAAAATTTTTAACTATTTTGGTCACTTTCATGTACTATTAAATATTGCACTTGTCCATCCCAGGATTTGCAATTTTATTTTTTATTTTTGATACCAATTTTGTTCTGCCTAAATTATAAGACAGTTTTAGTTAGCAAAAAACAAAAAAAAAAAAAAAACAACATCAGTTGCCTGTTTAATTACTTTCACGTAAAAAAAATTTCAATTTCCTACCCCTGCAGGCGAAATTTTAATTTAAAAAATTTTTCTTGGGTCATTGCAAATCTTCATGACTTATAAAGAGGTTTCGTTAAAGAAAAACTTAAAATTTTTAACAATGTTAGTTACTACATGTACTACAAAATACGGAATAGGCCGAAATTTTTTTTTAATTTCCCATCCCTGGAAAAATTTTTAATTTTTTTAGTTTTTAATACACCATTGAGGCTTCCCAAAGCACGAAATAGGTTTAATTTACAACCATTAAAATAAATAATTGATTTTTGGTATAAATTTTGCGTCGAAAATAGGTGTAAGCTTCCCAGCTCTGGAACCACACTTCGGATCTTTCTGAATTTCAATACCACTCTATTTAAGTTTATTTCCAATCCAACGGTCTGAGAACGAAGTCTCTAGCTCTTCTGGGGGCTTGGGAAACCGATTTCACGTACAGACGGACGGACGGACATCGCTCAATCGTCATCGCTTTTCATAAGTAACTAGAATATATATACTTTATGGGGTCCCATGTGAATATCGAAGAAAGTACACACGGAATGACAAACCTATATATACCCTTTCACTTTTTTGTGAAGGGTATAATAAAATAGATTCATATCGAATATAATTTATTTGTTTGTTTAGTTTTGTATGAGTTTCAAGGCCTACTGTTCTTGTTCTGTTGTGATTTTTAAAAATAGTTTGTAATTTACAAATTGTCAATTCTCAGATGGTTTTCAGAAGTATATTAATAAGATAAGAGGTTCATAACTTTTCAAAACTGTGGTTAAAGTCTACTGATTGATTCACAACAACACATAGGTTTTGCTACTATCAGCTGGACCGAACTCCAACCACAAGGATTGAACATCAATCCTTATCTGACAAACCTTCCACCAAATTGGTGACCACAACCACCACGTGTACTCCCGAGGGGACCTCACCAATATCCAGCCGCAGTAAACTGCGAGGCTTGTACTGGATCCCGTGGTACCAGTTCCAACTACTGGTAAAGCCTCGAAAGTCAAACCAGTGGAGGTTCTATAAACTTTCTATCGACTTCGGTTTCTTTTTTTTACCCAAACCTAGATGTCGCTGCACCTATTGTTTCTTACTCAGGCATGTAGGCGAACCTACTACTTTTATACTCTTATATGCACATCCGTTACACTGTAACAGAGGTTGGGCAGTAACATATAAGTTTTACGGGGTTACATGCTAAGGTACTGCCTGAAAACATCGTAACCCCTCGAAAGCCAACCATTATAGGTTTCAACTTTCTATTGACTTCTGAACTCTTAATTATATTGAGGCGTCCTTGGACCTCCTATCTTATTTCAAACTTACGTAGGTGACCGCCGCGCAGGCCCCCTACTCCTTTAGATCTCTTACAGTAGTTACCAGCAACCGTTATGTTTGAGAAAACTGTGCAACCCCCGAGAGCAAAACCAGTATAGGTTTTCAGCTCTCTATTGACTTTGGCCCTCTCATGGTACCAGGCGTCCTTAACCTACTTTCTTACAACAGACTGCATAGGAATAACCTCTGCCAAATTTCTACTCGAACCTCTTTCGGATATGCTTCGGAGCGGTCGAAACTCCTACTTGCAGGGATCGTACTAGGCGGTGTACTCTCTGGGGAGGTATACCTACTACTTTTTAATTTCTTATATGCCCTCCCGTTGCACTGCAACTTCAGGGATTGGGCAGGTAACATATGAGTTTTATGGGTTATCAGCAAAAGCACCGTCTGTAAAAACTGCATAACCCTTTCCCCGGATCTGTGCTGAAGCAAGGGTGATATCATAACGAAGCTCCCCAACGGCACACGCGGGGGATGGTAAAGCAACAATGAAATGCATATAGACATTGCTTGACCACCAACAAATAAATTTAATTTTTTTTATACATGAAAGTAACCAAAAAGCCAACTAACGCTGGTTTTTTACTAATTAAAACAATTTTTTAGTTCACGAAAAACAAAATTGGTATCAAGAATTAAAAAAAAAATCAAAATTTAGATTCCAGAGTTGGATAACTGCGATATTTTGTAGTACATGAAAGTGACCAAAATGGTTACAAATATTAAGTTTTTCTTTAATAAAACTATTTCATGCCTCATTAAGAGTTGCATTGGTCAAAAAAATTAGTTGGGAAATTGAAATATTTTTTCTGCATAAAAGTAACCAAAGAGGCAATTGACGTTTTTTATATTAAATTGAATTAAGACGTTTTTTTTTATTTTTTTGCTAATTAAAACTGTTTTATAATTCGTGAAGAACAAAATTGGTATTAAAGTCTTAAAAAGTAAACATTTCGACTCCAGGGTTCGACAAATGAAATATTTTATGGTGCATGAAAGTGACCAAACAGTTTAAAAATTTAAATTTTTTTGTCAAGTAAAACTATGTTACACCTCATTAAGAATTGCGTTGGTAAAAAAAATAAAAATTCAATTCCAGAGTTGGAAAATCAAAATATTTGTGGTACATAAAAGTACCCACATAAATTCCCAATTTTGGTTTTTTTCAGTGAATTAAACATATTTTATACTTCGCCAAGAATTAAATTGGTATTAAAAATTTTTAAATTAAAAATTCGGTTCCAGGATTGGAAAATCGAAATTTTTTAGCACATAAAATTAGCTATATAAGTTCTAAATTTTGGTTTTTTATGGATGAAATCTTTTTTATACTTCGGGAAGAGTTAAATTGGTACTAAAAACCAAAAAAATTTAAAATTCAATTTCAGGGTTGAAATATCGGCATTTTCTGATTCATAAAATTAACCATATTATTTGTTATTTTTTATTTTTATGATGAATTATACCTACTTTATATATCAGTAAGAAATAAATTGGTATTAAAAACCAAAAAAATCTAAAAGACGATTCTACGGTTGGACAATTAGAACTTTTTGGGGTACATGAAATGGATTTTTACTCTTTGTTTGTAAATTAAATATATATAATATTTTTGAAAGACGTTCGGAGGTATTAGAAATAAGAAAAGCCAAACATTTAGCATCCTAGGCGAAAAATTTAAACGAAAGAGGCCACCAACATCCTTTGCCAGTGATGTACCAGATACTGTGTTGCTTAGTTCAATTCCATTAGACATCTTATTTTGCTTGTGTAGTTCCTAAGTTACATAAAAATAAATTTGTTATCTTTTTAATACTTTTTATTGTTTTAAGAGTTTACATTTACTTACAGTTTCTTAAATTTTCCAAAATATTTTTATTTTCAACTTAATTTAGAAATATTGTTTTATAAACACAATCGCAAAACAACTGTTTGAATAACTATTGCAATTAAAAATTTTACTTGTAAAAACTTGAAATAATTTTTCTGTATCTCAATTTTTTACGCTCTTTCGCCGCTCTCTCGTTGCAATTGTTTTGGGTTAATAAACGCTTTCTAGTAACAATTGTTACAAATTTGTAAAATTTTTTGGTAAATGAACACAACTATTATTTCTGTAAGTGTTTCAGGAGCAGCGTTGCCAAATGTGCAGATTTATCTGCATTTGACAGTTTTTCTAAGCATTGAGCAGTTTTTCTGTAAATTGAGCAGTTTTTGCAGTTTTTACATTTTACTTTTTTACTCTTAATTTTGTTATTTTAATTCCAATTTCTGAAACCATAATTTTACCCCATTTGCTTAATATAACAGTGGCTAGGTTTAACTATACTTTTTTATACGAGTATGTAACTATCACATACATCTTTTTGCACCCCTGACCACAAAGCAAGTTGAATTTTACCAAGGTGTACATATGTTGCAGGTGGGAGCACGAGCTCACTTGCCTAACCTGATAAAACGTCAAACTTAGTAGTGTCGTTTAACGATTTTTGGAACTGTTAAGGTAGTTTCTACAATAAGTGTTCTATTTTTGTAGAAATGGTTGTACCTGTTAGATAGATATGCCTTGTGTTTTTCTATGTACATACAAACAAATTTAAATTTTTAATTATTGGTTTCAATATAAATATGAGAACGACATCGACTTGTCGAGATTCTGGAACAGGCAGTATTATATCTGAATAATAATGAACTCTTTTTGTTTATTTAAACACTATGTACCTATATACTTTTTTATTAAAATGAATTGCTTTGTTATATGTAGATGTATATCATATTTAATTTGTTGTGTTATGTTTTTGTTTTAATAAAAATATATGAAAAAAACTATATATTTTTGTGAATTTTTTATGTGCAGTTTTTTACGTGAAAACCAGTTTTTTTTCTAAAGTTGCAGTTTTTTTTGAAAAAGTTATGGCAACGCTGTTCAGGAGACAAAAATTTTAAGTAATAGGCTTCTGTGTTTGTTTAGTGTCAGAGGTTACACTAAATAAGTATGTTATAACCGAATTAAATGAAAATAGTTTTTACCCGAATTTAAGGAACTATTGTGCGACATAATCATAGAGGGCTAGGCTTACTATAACAGGTGTTTATAAAGCCTCAACTGGCACTGATATTAAGAATACCACAATAGCACAAGTACGTAAAAGCTAGGTCCAGAACCTGTCACCGAGTACCTTAATTATGTCAATTGATCCCCTGCAATGACAATGTCATGTAAAAGTTTTCGGTACCTCTCATATATAGTTCCGGAAGTCGGACTGGTTGTTAGTCTCTGAGAACCAGTCACGTGGCTTATCCTGTGACAGGTTCTTTTGCCTCTAGGTCAGTTACAGGGCTAGCTTAAAACTAAATGGTGTCTCAGTGAGAATGCACTTTTTAAATTTTATTGAAATTTTCACTGCTGCCAACTTATTACAAAAATTTTTAGTGTTATGCTGAGACCGCTTGCAAACTTCGAAGAATTTTCAGTAGCAAAAGTGCACCTAATGTGTCAACCATTCGAAGAATGATAACCAAATTTGAATAAACTGGGTCGGTTAGGAACAGTAAGACTTCTGTGCATCAATGTACAGGTATTGTAAATATATGGTGCTGTCAACGAGGGAGTCGCCGAAAAGTCGAAAACATCAATTCGGCATCGTTCACAACTTAAAATATCACGAATCACTACTCAGCGAATTTTCGCCAAAGACCTCCACCCTCATACTCAAAAACTTCTGCTAACGAAAGAAAATTAAGTCAATGCCAATTTTTTGAAAATTTCTATTTGATGAAGCGCTTTTCCATTTATATCGCAACTATTTAAAAAATAATTGTTTTTATATATAAATGAAAAAGGGGACTCTTACTGACACTCTTTATAAGTTTCGTTTATAGTTAAAAAACACCAAGCCACCTAATAAGCAATGACTAACAGATATATACATCAGTACTGATGAGTTAAGTCTAGCGGCTTTTGAAAACTGCTCTTTTGCTCTGCTTTGAAAGTTCAATAATTAAAAACTGATATCCACTTTTCCTTGTGCCTAGGAATATTTATCGTGTCTTTCTGAGTTTAAAAACCACGTTTTCGAATAAATACCCGATCAATAAATAATTAAAAAATCTGTTTCACTTTTCCTTCACTTACGAGTGAGCGTTTCGCTTTTCTTTCACTTGCGAGGAGGATTGATATTGAAGCTACCTAAGTCGGAAAAAAGCATTTTTGGGAACCGCGTTAGTTTCGGTAATCACTTCTTCGTTTGAGATGAATCTTTTTCCTGAGAGCCATTTTTTCAAATTTGGAAAAAAGGAAAAAGTCACTAGGAGCTAACTCTGGACTATAAGGTGGATGATCAACCAATTCGAAGTGCATTTCACATAATTGTAGCATCGTATCTGATGCTGTGTGAACCGCTGCGTTGTCTTGAAGAAAGAGCACCTTTTTCTTCTATAAATGTGGTTGTTTTTTCTTGATTGCATCAATCAATTGATCCAATAATGCACGATAATACTTTCCTGTGGTTGTGGATCCTTTTTCAAGATAATCGATGAGTAATATTCCGCGTGCATCCCAGAATACAGTGGCCATAACCTTGCCAGCCGATTTCACTGTCTCCGCCTTCTTGGGAACACTTCCACCAGCTTCCACTCACTGTTTCGATTAATTTTTGGTTTCAGGTGTGTAGTGGTGGACCCACATTTCATCAACAGTTATTAATTGACGCCAAAAATCAACAGGATTACGCTTTATCATGCCCAAACAACTTCACAGCGGAAGTGGTCTGTCGAACTCGTTTTTGTTCGACACTGAGCAAACGTGGCACCCATCTTGCCAATAGCTTTTTCATACGCAAATGTTCATGCAAAATTTTGAATACATGTTCATATGATATGTTTACCATTTCAACAATCTTACGTAACTTGACTCGGCGATCATTTATAACGATATCGAGGATTTTCTTGATATTTTCTTCAGTAACCACCTCTTTTGGCCTTTCTGTTGATGGCATTGTTGCAGTGCTTGTTCAGCCGCGTTTAAATTCAGCATTTCAATATTTTACCACGTAATCTGACGGAGCAGACTCACCGTAATGTTTATCGAGCTTTTCTTTTGTCGCTTTCGCAGTTTTTCCTTTCAAATAATAGTGTTTAATCACTGCACGAAATTCACTTTTTCCCATTTTTCAAGAACCACAAAAGTTGCTTACTTCAAACGGGTACAACAAATAAACTAATCGATGAATTTGGGTGAAATTTCAACAGCAGACGTTTGACAGATAGCCATTTCTAAAAATAAGTGTTTGTGTTTGTGCTGCCATCTAGCGCTAGATAGCTTCAATATCAATCCGCCCTTATGTGCACGTCATGATATAAGAATTCTTCTACAATTCTTCTATAGCTGCTGGGATTATCACTAACATTGTTGCGATCTCCAGTACATTCTCTTAATGTAAGAAAATCAGGATACCTGTCACTCTCTGCTAACAAAAATCTTGTTCATGTTCCTAATGCTCTTAAACGCACTGTGCTATCTATGGAGAAATCTCTGAAGAAGCTGTTCGCAAGTACCACGAATGTTTTGTAGAAAGGGATATAAGGGATATAGGTATGAAATGGCCTAATGAAAATATTCCTCAAAAAACAATTTGAATGATCACTATTTATATCTCATTTAACATAATTAGATACAATGGGTGCTGTTGGCTGAAGTAGTAGAACACGAGACTATGAAGCGGGGGGTCCTGACTTAAACCCCGCGCTGAGTCATGAAGGCATAGCACTGGTCACTAAGCATAATTAATGTTTGGCAGCGAGTGAGAGTAAAAGAGCAGAGTAACAGCTCACTCCTTCGTCGGTCCTGTAGAAAAAAATTAGCCGTTGAAGTAAAAAGGTTGAAATAACTACAAAAAATTCTCTATCTTCTCATATTTCCATCTCCTCCTTTCTAGTTCCGGTGCAATGCACTGCATATGTAGGGGTCATCCCTGAGTGCTGATCCAAGATAAAAAAATTTGCTGCTGGCAGTTGGTGACATTTGAAGTTTTTGATTTCAAGGGTGGTGGCTAGACGAAAAGTTTTATTAAAACTTTTTTTAATATCGTAATACAAAATCATGGTCAGAAATAATATAAAATGAATTTAAATTTCTGCAATCCACATGAATAAATGTCATTAACATTCACCCAGACTGTATGACCTTTTTAACAAAAATTACTTACTGGCCTCCATCAAACCCCGCATCTCTTCATCATCCTTGTGCGAAATGAAGCATATTAAATTGATGTTAAACATGCTTTAGAGTTCTGTGCAAAAAAAAAATAAAAATAAAAATAAAAAACTTCATTGCAGTAAATGACACGTACGCCCAGGGGCACAATTTAATAAGAACCACACAAACTGATCACATACACGCCCATGCCCAGCGTACGTTTCGCATCCTTTCAGTATTAAGGATGACTTCAGATGAAATCGAAAGTAATGAAATTTGTGTACAGCAGGGGCGGCCTTAGCGAACACGATTGGTAACAACTAAAATACTGACTTGATAACGGCAAATAAGTTAAAGTGCGTAATACTCAAAAATTCTTACAGGTTTATTAAAAAGCATCATATCGTAAAGCACAGATACTTAAAGGGTTGTAATCTTGGTTGAGAAAATGTGCTTTACTGTTTGTGTAAAGAGATTAAAGTTCAATTCCATGCAGTTTTTTGAAGCACCCAAAAACATACCCACGAGTGTTATTCAGACCTATTATGAGTACCCTTTTCCTCCAAATTTTTCCCTTTTTCCTTAATTTGGTATCGTCAAAAGCTCCCCGTGAATGATTTGATGGTAAAATTAAATTCTCCTTATCCTGAATGATTTCTTCCCGTGAGTTATTTTTTACTTTTCCATTTCATTTCTTCACTTAATTTTTGGTAGGGAATATAGTATCAAATGTAAGGGGTTTTTAATATAACACGAATATAGAAGTTTACTAAATTTATTTCAAGTGCAAGATCTGTTAATACGTACAAACTGATATTTTGTTGAACAAAATGAAAAGCAAGAAATCGATTGCCTTGGGCTTTGTGTAACTTAACAAATTTGTTGCTATAACTCTAAACATTATGAACACTTATAGATTTATGTTTTGTTGTGTTTCCAAAATGTATGCAAATTATTTTCCACATTAAAGTTAACTCGTACAAAAAAATAACTTAAACAGACTATCAGTGTTATACTAAATATTTAGCTGCATATTTAGACAAAAAAGTGAAAAGCTACATATATATGGGTCTGGCATTTCCATGACCCCATAAAGTATATATGTATGTATATTCTGGATCCTTATGAATAGCGAAGGCGAATAAGCGATACTCGTCGGCCCATCTGTCTGTACATGAAATCGGGTTTCCCTAGCCTCAGACGAGCTAGCGACTTCATTCTCGGACTGATGGATTTGAAACGAATAATAGCGTGGTATTGAAATTCAGATATATCCTAAATACGGTTCCAGTGCTGGGAAGCTTACACATATTTGTGGACGCAAAGATAACTACCAAAAACTAAATTTTTTTTGTATTGTTTGTTAACTTTACCTATTTTACACTTTGGAAACAATAAATTTGTACTAAAAACCAAAAAATATTAAAATTTTGATGCCAGGGATGGAAAATTCAAAGTGTTTTTTTTTATTTTTTGGTGCATGCAATATTTTTTAGTACATGAAAGTGACCCATGTGGTTACAAATTTTAATTTTTTCTTAAATAAAACTACTATTTATCTCATTAAGAGTTGCATTGGTAAAAAAAAAGAATTAAAAATTCGCTTCCAGGGTTGAGAAATTTAAATTTCGTTTATACATAAAAGTAACCAAAAAGGCAACTGACGTTGTTTCTTACTAATTAAAACAATCTTCTAATTCAGAAGAACAAAATTGGCACAAAAAAAAAATCAAAATTTCGATTCTAGGGTTGGACAACTGCAATATTCTGTAGCACTTGAAAGTGATCAAAATGGTTACAAATTTTAAGTTTTTCTTATGTAAAGCTATTTCATGCCTCATTATTAAGAGTTGCATTGTTGGTAAAAAAAAATAAAAAATAAATTTAAACTATGCTTGCAGGGTTGGGAATTGAAATATTTCTTAAACAGAAAAGTAACCAAATAGGCAATTGACGTTGATGTATTTGCTATTAAAACTATTCTATAATTCAGGAAGAATAAAGCTGGTATTAGAAATTTTTTATACTTCAGGAGGAAGCAGATTCGTGTAAATAGTCATAAAGTTTAAAAATTCGACTCCTGAGTTGAAAAATTTTAATTTTTTGGAACATAAAAGTAGTAATTTTTGTCTCATTAGTGAATTAAACCTATTTTATACGTCCGGAATAATTAGGGTTGGAAAATCTAAATTTTTTGGTACATAAATTATTACATTAAATTGGTCTTAATAATCTAAAATATCATAAGTTCTATTGTAATGTTAAATAATCGAAATGATTTTGGTACATAAAACTACAAAAAGAATGGCATTTGTTTTTTTTTTGTTTGTTTATAAATTCAAAATATTTAATATTTTTGAAAGAAATTCATTGGTATTAGAAATAAGAAAAGCCAAAAATACAGCTTCATAACTGAAAAATTTATATTTTTTCTTATACAGGGTGGCTCAGAGAGACCGAAGTGGTGTGCATTCCTTATAACTTTTTATTTAAGACATGATTTTTTTAATTTTTTGTTTTTTCAATACAGTAAATTTATAGGGAATATTTTTAGATTAGTTATTAAAAATGATATCCCGCAAGTGGTGGCCATTTTCCAATGGCTCTTTTACGCGACATCTTTGGTGAAAGAATAATTTCGCGTAGAAGCAATTTTAATTGGCCTCCGCGTTCCCCGGATTTAACCGCTCCAGACTGTTTCCTTTGGGATTATTTAAAAGGGAAAGTTTATGTTAATAAGCCTAGGACTATTGAGGAATTAAAAACCAATAATCGAGAAGAAATTAACAACATAACACTGGAAGTTTTGCGAAAGGTCATGGAAAATGTGTTGGAAAGAGCACATTTGTGCGAAGCAGAAAATGGCCACCACTTCGGTCTTTCTGAGCCACCCTGTATATTAAAGTAACTGAATAACAAACTTGTTTTTATGGTAATTGAGTCTATTTTCTACTTTAGAAGCAAATAAATTGATAGTGAAGATCAGAGAAATCAAAAGATGGATTCGAGGTAGAAATGTAAGTGTGCATATACTCCAGACGCGCATTAGTGATTTAAGATTTAAATTTATTTGGTGTATATATTTCAACACGAATTTCTTTGATTTCTTATGTTGTTTTCAGTTTGTTTTGTTCACTGAGAAGTAAAAGCGGGCATTAGCACATCTTCACGGGGGATGTACGATACCATTTTTCCCTATCGAGTGGAATATAAGTTCCACGTGAACAAAATATTTACTTGTTACTCTTATTTCAGAATCATCACATATTGACTTCATTATTTGCCAGTACTGTGCTGATGAAATAATGGCTTCAATACCTTTCATTTGCGCACTGTTGAACACTATATAAATAAACGCTTGTAACTATCTGAAGCAAGCAGTCACTGCGAATCCTTTAATATAAAACTTGTACGCTGTTGCAAATACAATTATTTAAGGTCAGAGTGTTTGTTTGTATTTCCATTTTTTCCCTTATTCAAGTAGAAAGTGTGCGACCCTTGACATTGATGTTGCAAATATATGAAAAAAAAAATTAAAATTAAATTGTACATCTGGGAATGAAATTATTTTATTGCAGAGTTCTTTAAAATTAAATCCAAAAAATTACAAAATCATGCAACAAAAACCATCTTAATAATAAGAAGAGAAATTTATTTCACAAAAGGGGAAACAGAAAGAACAAAATAGATCATACTTGAGTTATAACTTTATTAGAGACATATGAAGTAATTAGTTCTGAAGCGAGTCAGACATCTTTTTATTACTCTATCTATTTCTAGACTTTCTAAAGTAGGAAGACATTATGGAGTTAGAATATATAAAAATTAATATAATTAAGTAATTAGATATGTATTAGAATATGTATAAATATTATATGAAAGGGCTAGAGTACAAAGGATTCAACAAGGGTATTCTTAGAATAATCCGTAAGCAAAATATTTAGCCTTAAATACTTAAGGCCCATTTAGCCGAACGCTGAAACCGTAAATGATGCGTAAATGCTAACGCAGCTCCGCTTATGAATGCTTAAAATCGCACCAGATATTTTTACAGGAAAAAATACAACAAATAATAGTGTTTCAACATTGATGGCACTTTCCTATTTTGCGTTTGTATAGAAAAAGTACGAAATTAAATTAATAGTACAATATGTTATTTTAAGCTTGTGATCGACGTAATATCTTCATTATATGTATGGCTAAGTTATCTTTTATGTATACATTCATTTTATAAGGGTGCTGTTGGCTGAAGTAGTGAGCACAAGACTACGATGCCTTAGATCCCGAGTTCGACTTCGCCCTCAGTCATGAATATGGTTTCGAATTTTTCTGACCTGCATTAGTGCAAGATTGTGTTAATTGTTGTCGGGTTATCTCAATGGCGTAGCACTGCTCGCTAAACATTACCCACGCATTTGCCTGCATATACGCAAGAATGATAAAATAAAGATTACGCCAACAAGCTGAAATAAAAATACTTTTCTGCGCATGATGGAACTCTGACGTCACTCTACATGTGTTATGATTGGCTAATAATATTCAACTGGAGAACTATTATGTTATTATAAAAACTAAACAGTGGGGCATATTACGATTTTTCAAATCAAATTTGTTTGATAATAAAATATTTTAAAAAATTATTTTATATTCCACTTTTTTTATTTGAAATTGTTAATTTATAGTTATTTTATATAAATATTGAAGCCAAGTGCTAATTATTTTTCTTTTTTCCCCATTCTAAAAAAATTTTTTTCCTTGCAAAATATCAGCCATAACTTCCTTTGAGCTTCATCTCTTGGAAAACTATAAAATGACACAGCGTTTTGAAAACAAACAAAATTTTGATAAGAATATTACATTTTAACACAATTATTTCTCACTTGTTTTTTTGCTACTACTTTCTTTGCAATTGCCCACTGCACATTTCATGCTTGCTCTTTTTGTTCTCTTTTCTCTTTAATTTAGGTTTTTTATTTACAGCTCATGAGCTTTAAAAAACAAGTTTTAATAACTTTTTTTACACTTAAAGTTATTTACTGCCTATTTCTCATTGTCGAATGAATTCTTTCTTTCGTATAAATACATTTGAAACAAAAACAATTTATAAAATTTTGTTTTTGTTTTAAGTATATTAGTACGAAAGAAAGAATTCGTTCGACAATGAGAAATAGGCAGTTAATAATTATTTTAATATATTTATTTTAAAATATAACACAATTTATTATAAAATATAACACAAAACTTGCACTTTCATAAATCCGATTTAATTTGCTTGTTGGAAATCTCTCTGAGTAAATTGGAAATCTCTCTGAGTAAATTGGAAATCTCTCTGAGTAAATTGTGTGAAGAGTTGCCAAATATAGCATAAAATATTAATTTTATACGAGGAAGTATTAGTTTTGCATATAATAAACATTTGGCAGTCTCTTCGAGGGAACAAACACGTCATCAAACGGTAAATCATGCTCAAGGTGTAATCTTTATTTCAGGGCTCCTCAATGGGAGAAAATATTTAAGTATAATGTATTTGTGAATTTTTCATGTGTTAGTGACTGTTTTTTTAAGCAAGAGCGTACAAATAATGTTGCCAGACGACGTCATTTTTACGACTTTTTATGCCAAAAATAAAATGACATGAAATATTTAAATAAAGTTTTCATTAATATGTATTTCTTACATTTAATTAATACAGGCGAAAATTAATAAGGCTAAAATTATTTTAAATTTTTTTCCGAATTTATTAATGTACATAATGTTGGAATATTTTGACTTATATATTGCCATTTTATCTGACAAAAATATTGTGTTCCGTTATTTCTGTTTAAAAATAACGTGATTTAAATATTAAATTTGAACGAAATATTTAAAAGACCAAGTCCAGGAAATTATAATAGAGGAGTAAAAAAATCTAAATATGTAAGTGGAATCAAAACATTTTGGTTCTTACTTTTAATTAAGAGAAAAGACATATATTATAAAAAAAAAGACTTACAAATCAAAAAATTTGCTTTCAAGTCAATTCATATATTAAAATGTTTGTAATTTTGAAAAAATTCTATATAAGGACGCTACTAGACGTTGAAACTCGTACTTCTAGCAATATAATTCGAAAAATATTACTAATAGGTGATAGCTACATTAAAGAAGCTAATTAAAAAATCTAAATAATAATAATCGGCAATGTAACTTCTGAGATATAGAGCCTCGGAAAAAAGAGCCTTATGTACCCTCTTCTCCCCATAAACCTTTTTGCAATAAAAAAATTTATAGGAACAAAAATATTAAACAGAAGCAATTTCTTATTTTACGTATACTTCAAATTGAACTTACTCATTGTTTTTAAATATTTTTGTCAAAATAACACCGTTTTATATGAAAAATTGAAAGCATTTTTTAATTCTGTAGAAATGTTGAGGTATTTTTCATAAAACTACCGTAATAATTTCACATTAACGATTTGAAAAAGTAATATGAAGATTTTGATGTTTTTTCTCCAAAATTTGGCGATATTGCATCTATTTTGTCTGGCAACTATGTGAACAAGAAAGAACATTTAAAGGTGTTGCCGTTGATCACAAAATCAAATTGATAATAATATAAGAAGGCAAACTTAGTTTTCACTTATATAAATGTGTGAAATTGATTTTTGTTTCTATAGCCTATATTCTATTCACAATTTCGACCGAAATGCTGTCAAAGCCCATATAAAAAGTATTTAGTCAAAATAAGCGTGGAAAGAAAAATATGATAAGAAAATTCGGAAATAAAACTGTAAATGGTGTAAAGATAATGTACCAAAAATTTTAAAATACTCGTGCAACTGAGTAAATAACATTTCTTTCGATTTAAAAAAAAAGTTCCTCTGTAGAAATTTTTCATAAGGCTTATATTAAAATATTCTATTATAGACAATACTATCTTCCAATGGAGATATAAAATATTATAAAACCATTTTTGTATCATACAAAATTACTAAATATCATAATATATATAAATTCATCCATTCAAGAATACAAAAAATCGAACGATGGCAACGCGGGTTGAAAATTTAGTCATGCATTTGTTGTTGTCTATGAATAAAATTTTTATTTTCTCTTCTCTCATTGATGTGAATTTCGTTACTGTTCGTGTTGCGTATGTGAATACGTGTAAAAAATCCGATTGGCACTCGTATCTGGAGTGTAATGGCTGAGGAGCCCTGCTTTATTTTATCATTCTTGCATATACTTACATATATTACACATGTAGTAATATTGGTACTACATACATAAATTCATGCCCATGCGTTTATATGTATATGTACATATGCATACGTATGTATAACATTAGACTATTAATCTACAAAAAATATTCACATATATTTACAGCCTTTTGTGAGATTTTATAAAGAAAAATAAGTTATATAGCCAATTAATTCATTAAATATGCTATGTATGTCTATGTATATCAAACCAAACAAGTACCAAAAAAAACCCCTTTGTGCCACACTCTCATTCAACATATACATATATATATATATATATATATATATATATATATATGTATGTATATATATATATATATATATATATATATATATGTACATTAGACCGGTCGTTAAAAATAAATTTTGAAGTGCCGGGCAGATTCTGTTTCCTTTTGGTCTAAAACCATTAAATTTAAAATTTGTAGCTGATCGGATAATATTTAGTGGCCGCGCCCATCAACCAAAAATTTAAATACATGAAATATATGGAAAAAATTTATATTTACCCAATATTCTTCAAATTAAGTGCACAAAAGAGAATATTTTCTACAAAATCTAATTGATTACGATTAGCAATGAAATTATCTTTCTAATAAGTCATCAATTTCCAAAATTGGTTAATAAGAAAGTTGAAGCAAGTAACATACAAAATTTTTTATAACGGAAATTGATTCAGCTCTCATGCCGCCACCACATGTATGAAATTGTTTTGAAAAGTGTATTTGAAGTAAAATATTCCGCAACAAGTGCACCCGAAGTACCCATTTTTAACAGATTCGCTGCGGTTTGGGATAACCTTGATCACGAGTTGTACAAATGTAGTCTAGATGATGAAATTGTCCGCTCTAAAATAAGTAACGAAGAATCTGAAGCTATAAAAATATTCTGCAATAATCAGCTGCAGCAAATGCAAATCCGTGCAGATTATAAAGAATTTCTTCAACTTACCTTGACATTTCTTGGAGAAGATGGTATGAATTTTTTCACATGCAGTTCAACATCACATGCAAGGTTCATGGGAAAAGGATTGTATTGCTTGAAAATATTTCTTTTTAGAGAGCAGTTTCGCTTAACAGTAGCAGAATTCAAAGCTTTGCGAGAAATTTTTATTTTTCTTGTGAAGATTGACATAAAAAACTGGTACGGATGCCCAAACGCCATCCAAGCTCCAAGCCAGGATCTTCAATTTATAAAAAATGCCATCGCCTACGCAGAAATTGATAAAGAAGTATCTGACACAATTTTGTCGAAATTTAAAGCACATTTGTGGTACTTAACACCGGAAACTACAGCCTTAGCATTCTTTGACCCTAATGTTTCACTAGAAGAAAAGCGTGAAATGGTTAATTGTCTACAATCAATAGAACCCAATGTAAAGCTATTGGAAGGGCGAAGAATTGCGGACCCAAAAGTGCTCCACCTCACCTCATTGAGAGATTTTGTCTCTTATAAAACTAAATATTTCTTTTCGGCATTCAACTTATCTGCGGCCTTTTTGCAATGCGATCCATCAACATGGGTAGAAAACGAAGACTTTCAATCACATTGGATTTTAGTCGGCAGTTATTTGTTGTCAATGATAATGCAGAACGCGGTGTGAAATTTATGAAAGATTATAACCGCATTCTAACGAAGAATGAAGAACAAAAACAATTGGTCTTTCAGTTTGTTGAAGCGTATAGGACAAAATTTCCGACTCATAACAAGTCTACACTCAACTCAGAAATAAGAAAATAAGTTTAATCTCTTAATTATTGCTGTTTTCTTCCCTTGCCTTTTATATATTATGTTAATTAATCCATATATTTCATGTATTTAAATTTTTGGTTGATGGGCGCGGCCACTAAATATTATCCGATCAGACCCAAATTTTAAATTTAATAGTTTTAGACCAAAAGGAAATAAAATCTGCCCGGCACTTCAAAATCAGACACTTTTTTGGAAAATAACGACCGGTCTAATGTACATGCCATCACTCTCTGCGTAACCTCTGCGTGAAATTCAATTTTCTGCAGGTTGGTTGCCCTGCGCTGCGTTTTAGAAAGATTATTCTGCAAGAACGAAATAGTCCCGGTTTACACTATGCAATTTTTGTCGCAGCAATTCTTGATATTTAGTGAGGACGAGCGAGAACGGAATACAAATGGTATATATTCCTATTTCAGGAGTCTCACACAAAATAAGAATTGCTACAACAAAAGTTGCATAGTGTAAACCGGGATATACCTTCTGTTTTAGTACTGTATTTAAGAATGTGTTACTAGAAGGAAATATGCCTGCGTGGAGGTGTAAAATAAGAGCATTTTAAGCTTAAATTCGTCCCGCATTAAATCTAGTCCTTATATTTTTAATTAAATCGTTTTGATTAAGAATTCAGTAAAAGCCAATAACACTACTATTGGCTTTTACTAAATTATTAATCAAAAACTTTCCCTCAACCTCAATTAGTCTTTACTATGCTCTTCTATACCGACGTCCAAGGGGTTTAAAGTTTTCTAAAACTCGTTTATCCAATTCAACATCAGCCGTAACATAATCCACACATTTATATATACGAAGGAAATTGTCCACCATTTTGAACAACGATGGTCGACGATGTTTTACATCATGTGTAGGGAGAAACTCGCTACCTTCTTACATATTTACGTATACTTGTAGTTTTTTCTGTTTATCATTTGACCTACTGAAATGAACGCCTTCTTTGCTTGTATAAAAATATATTTTCTAAATGCATTCCTGTTGCATATGAGACGAACATTTTTTAAATTGTTTAATCAACTCAAACTAATCGGCTTAATTATTAATCAAAAAGAGCCAATTTTAAATTAACCGATCAGTTAATCGATTACTAATTAATCGGTTAACCGAACGAATACCCTAGATCTAAGTGACTAATACACAATACTAAGAATAAGAAGATTTAAAATATATTGCGATAAAAATTTTTAGATGTTTTTAATGAGAATTGCTAGAATTATTCGCCATGTCGCCCTAAGGGATGAGAAATCCATTCTGGTTGCATGTGCTCCGTATTTCTCTGAGCATCAGGTAATAATTCTGTGAAAATTCATTCAAAAAAAATAAGTTAGACCCTCTGTGCTTTAGGCTTCTGATAACAAAACGTATTTTCAGTACAACAACAGACAGTGACGTGTGTGCACTGATAAAAATTCATGTCATCCTATATTTTGCAGAGAGAGCCATAAATTATTATATGTATCTTCCTAAAATATATGAATGTAATACTCTGTAATGGAATACTCTACATGGAGAAGAAATACTCCACAAAGTAATCCAAATGTTTGTGGAAAACATATTCACATTTACATTGCGATGGCCTAGAGATGGCTATTATATTAGTGTATATCCCAAAAATTATTCCATCTGGGCGCTGCATGGACTATCCAGTGCGGTTAGTTTGGAAACTGCGCTATTTCAGTACACCATAGAGTGCACATAAGGATTATGTATTTTATTAAAAGTGGAATGCCTATCCGTTCTGATAATTGGATGATTGTAAAACTGTTCTAAATATTCCACTCTTAATAACGTAATTTGAATTTAATAAAAATTCTTAAATAATAATTTGCAGATTCGAACCTGAGTCTGAATAAAAAATTCTTATCTTAATAATCAAATTAATAAGCACAAAAAATTTAAATTTACATTCATTTTTTATAAAGTTTGGTTTAACTTCGGACAAATCGTTGCTCAATCCACGAACCTTCTGGTTATAATGTTTAAAGTTATTTGCTAAAAATAGAAACCACTTTAAACAAAATTTCTCAAAACAAAAGCAAACAGACCCTCCCAAAAAGGATTGGAGGGTATATTCACTTTGTCATTTCGTTTGTAACGCAACGAAATATCCACCGGAGACCCCATAAAGTATGTATATATTCTTGATCAGTGATGAAATCTAAGACGATCTGAGCATGTCCCTCCGTCCGTCCGTCTGTGGAAATCACGATTCAGTCCAAACGAAAAGAGCCAGACTCCAGAAATTTGGTAAAAATATATCTTGAAGGGTAGTGCAGGTCATGTTCATGGCGGTATCGGGCCAGAGGGAGAAAAGTTCCCCTAAGAATAACTGAACCAACTTCCAAAAAACAAGATAATTTTCAAAGTTTTTTTTTGTAATTTTGTTAAGCAAACGATATATTTTTATATCAAAGAAGGTTCAACGCGTTAAACTTGGAGCCATAAAATCCACCAAATTAATTTTTGGATGCCGCCCCCTTTAGTGGGCGTTATTATATGTAAGAAATAGTTTAAAAATATAACAAATTGTTTTACAGAAACCTACATTTCTTAAAAATAACATTTGTAAGCTTTAATGCCGAATCTGAGACGTAACCTGGTACTCGTCTGCCCTACCCGTTCCTCCAACTTTGTCACCTAAATGACCCCATAAAAAATATGTTAAATAAATTTTACATTTAATTATTCCGAACATTTATTTTTGAAGTTTTATGGCAAAGGTGAAATGTCTCCCCCACCGGCCCTTTTCCGAGATAACCCGACAAAATACAGTTTTAATACCCTCCAAAAAGAATTGGACCCCAAAAAGTATATATATTCTTGATTAGTGATGAAGTCTAAGACGATCTAGGAATGCCCATACATTCTTCTAGTCTAGTGACTTAATCACTTCTTTAATACTGCATGAAATTGTATTGCAGGACTTCCCTTTTAGGAACTTCAGAATTATATAAATTTTTTTTCAAGTCCTCCACTGCAAATCTTGGCTATACATGAGTATTCTAGGAGAAAATTAACTAAGATTTTTTAAAAATTCAATACGTGAAGAATCTTTTTGAGCTAATCAGGCCTAACGCATGCAATTTTAAAAATCTTTTTCTGATTTTCAAATACATTTTGTGTTAAAAGTATTTAATTAACAGTGGCCAATCTCTTAGAAGTTTTATACATATTATCACTTTTCATTTATTTTACAGTACCCAATGTGTCCATTCCTTTATCTGCTTTAAAAACAAAGGTGCTTGGGGCGTGCAGTGTAACACCTAGGGCGAGTTTTTAGAACAGAGATTGAGATTAATGGCGATTTCTTTTGTGGAAAATATGTTACATTTTGTCACTTTTTAATCTAAAAACCCACAATTAGGAGCAATTTTAATATAAAGCACATCTTCATAGGTGATGGTAGATCAATTTGCAATAAATTCACTATTTTCAAATGCCATAATGTTACCATTTTCCATTGAAAAGTGCAAAAAATGTAGCATTCTTTTTTAGAAAACAAATAAATATAAGATTTGTATATAACTATTACCACGTTTATACGCACGTCTTATTTGCAAATAGAACTACAGTAGCCGCTCGGTTATATACACATCCAGAATAGTGAACAACAAAATTTAAACACATGGGGTTCTAAAGAGTGAACACAGCCTATCTATATTATGTGAAGAGCTTTCAACCGTTACTTTTTTTAAATGTTTGTCTTATTGGAAGTATGTTCTTCCCCGAAATAAGTGAAAAACCTCAAACTGTTGATTTTGTTAATGTTTTGAGTGTTGAGTTGATTATCTTACATATTAAAAATCGGTTCTTCCCCGAGATAAGCGTGTGCGTACGAATACAAAAAAGCTTTTTGAAGTCTTTAGTGTTTTTTACATAGTGCATCGAAGATGAAGCGCAAGGTGTTAACGTTATCCGAAAAAAGTGACATTTTGGATAAAGGTGCAAGCGTTACTTCTCTTGCACACAGATATGAAGTGGCCAAGTAAACAATTTGTGCTATTAAGAAAAATAAAAATCCGATTTTGGAAGTGACTGCAAAAAGTAAAGAAAAAGAGAGAAGCTGATATATCGTTGGAGGAGGCGAAGCTATATCATTGGTTCAATCAACAAAAGCAAAATATTTAAACGACCAATTGAAAGAAAAAAGTTCTATTACTGCAAGTGATGGGTGCCTGCAGAAATTTAAGCGACGATTTGGTATACGGATTTTATCGATATCCGGAGTTTGTAGAACCTTTTAAAAAAGAACTCCATTCTTTAATAGTAGAACACAATTTAATGCATGATGAAATTTACAAAGCTGACGAAACTGCCCTATTTTGGAAACAGCTTCCAGACAAAACATACGTTTTATGAAGTGAAAAAAGTGCACCTAGAAGAAAAACCGAAAAAGCACGTCTTACATTCCTGTCCTGTACAAATGCTTCTGGTGATAGGGAAGGCAAAACGGAGGCAATCGAAACATTCAATAAAGTTATTGCTTGGAGTGAAAATATTATATCTGATATTAATGATATTTTGGTATTGCGCAAATGAAGGGACAAGGCAAAATCTCTTGAAGCAAAAAAAGTACAAAAATATATATAACCGACTTCTTTCATGTTCCTTAATTATTAAAAAACATTAAAAATAAAAACTCAATTTAATATGACGAATTACTTAATTTTTATTCTCTCGATTGAGTGAACTTCTCCATTTAGTGAACAGGCTCTGTTTGAATTAGTTCATATAACCGAGCGGCTACTGTACTTGCAAATAACTAATTCACTATTTATACGGGAAATTGCATACAGAACTTGATATTGTTAGTGATGCCAGGTGACGAAAATATGATTGTTTGGTAAGCTGCTATAAAAACACGTTCATGAAGTGGCAACGTCTTCCTTTTTATTTGCAAATGGTGTTGTTATTCACGACTTGTTAATTGCGTTAATAAGTTACAATAAAAAAGTTATACGGCAATATTTTTCCAATGACCAATTAATTTTATAATATGTACTAATAGATATGTTTTTTTTAAGTTGGGGCTTAATTGCCATATTAAAAAACACATAATGGCAACAATTTTGGCAAATGTTCAGGCTGAAAATGAAAATGGAGAAGGTGTGTAAATTTACTATTATTTGTAAGCAAAAAAAGTTGTAAAATTATATTTGGTTTATTTTGTTCAATAGCATACGTGGCTACGCTGACAGGATTGAATGAATACTAAAAACAGATATTAGGGAAGACTAAATTTCTAACCTCAGTCGTTATGAAGTTAGTTCAGTTTATAATTGAGGATCCAACTACCAATAAGGAAATATAGTATATGAAACATTTTATCTTTATTATCTATGGCATTAATACACTATTGCAGAGCAAATAGCATGTATTTGGTATCTACGATCTCTTAAATGAATTTTTATAAAGCTGCATATGATGTACAAATCTTTACTGCAGCATTTAATAATTTTATCATAATAAAAATGGCAAGAAAAAATTTATTTAATAAAATGCTGTTTCCCCTCATAATTTTTAGCCTCTTATCTTTTAATTTAAACTTAAACAATTTCAAGTCATAAATCAAAATTTAAGCTCCTGCTGAGTGCCGCAACAACCCCTTATTGAACGCAAAAGAATTTCCGTTAGAAGCACAACAACAATGCAATAATGAAAAAATAAATAATTCCAAAATTTATTGAATAAAAACTGTCAAAACGTTTTTCAAAATATAAAATTGCAATAATAACAACATGAAGGAAAAGTAAATAAAACTCTACGTAAAAAAAGGACTCAATAGCAAATGAGTCTTAGGTCTGCTTAACGATAAAAAGGCTACACAATTTTTTTTTTCTTTTTATTGAGGCCCATCATTATGGATGGATGGCAACATGCAGAGCAAGTTGTACCCCAGGGAAGTTGTTCTTTACGGTGCAAACATTTTTCATTTGTGTCTCTCTTTCTCTAGTGCCCTGACTGCTGTATGCGTGTCAATTTTCCTAGTCCAGCGAAGATTACAATTTGCCATAAAAATGTGATAAAATAAAATGAATGAACAAGGTTATAAGTAAAACAAAATTAAAAAGAAAAACTTGTTAAAAACTTACATGTTTTGTGATGAAACATAAAAATGCAGGAACATTTGAAGCAACCCACCCCACCCTAAACACCATACCCGTCTATCGTCAAGTAGTACTGGGTCTTAAAAAAAAACAAAATCGTTTATGTTTTGGTTCAATACCAAACACCCGTATCCAAAAGTGGTACTTGCAACAAGCAGGCAATAACAAAACTCAGCAGGTTGTAACCGCATAGATCACTTTTCATTCTGCCAAAGTTCCAAACAGTTTCATATTTATTTTAAAACCCTCAACCATTAAATATTATTCTACATAAAGCAACATATCACATCTTAATTAAACAATGTTAATCTTCAGTTTGTTTTGTTTCTTTATTTTTATTGTTGCATCATAAAAGAACAATTTCTAAAGGTCCATGCTCACTCACCACTTTTTTGCTACAAATATGTGTTCAATTTCAAATCCAATTTAAGTATTTTTTTAAATAAAATTTAAATAAAAAATTACTTTTTTATGGCAAGTTGTAAGAAGGCAAAAATAAATAATAGGTGAATTTTTAAGAGCTTTCGGATTTGCAAAAAAAAGAAATGCAATTCAATGTTTGATAATGATTTCTTGTATATGTTGACCGCTTCTGCGCCTGAATTGGTTCATACATTGGATCCAATTTTGGCATGGAGTATGGCAACATATCGGCCGGTATGTCATGAATAAATTCTTCAATATTGGCTTGCAGTGCGTCATCCGCTGTTTTTTGTCACTATAGATATTAGCCTTAATACAGCCCCACAACAAATAGCGTAAAGACTTTAAATCGCACGATCTAGGTGGCCACTTGATAGGCCCCAAAACGTGAAATAAACAATTTTTTTCCGAACTCGAATCTCAATTTGGCCATTATTTCGCGTGGTGTGGCATGTGGCACCG
This sequence comes from Linnaemya tessellans, assembly GCA_951800035.1. Classification (NCBI taxonomy): domain Eukaryota; kingdom Metazoa; phylum Arthropoda; class Insecta; order Diptera; family Tachinidae; genus Linnaemya; species Linnaemya tessellans. The sequence goes on along the minus strand of OX637533.1, from coordinate 35,837,757 downwards.
TTTTGTCAGTCAAGTCCAGTCATGCCTTTTTAGACAACAAAATAAGCAATCGCCATTCACAATAACATTCCTTCTTGAATTCGTCGTCCTTGAAAAAGTACAGTCCAATGATGCGATCGGCACATAGTCTACAGTAAACAGAGAATTTTTCGGAATGCATTGGCAGTACACACAACACTTCCGACTGCTCTTCACCATTCAGACAAACATGATAATAAATTTTCATAAATTTGTAATAGTTGTTCGCTTGTAAGTCGATTAATGGTTAAATTAACAGTAAAATGAAAGTTGCTAAAAAATCACTCGTTAATTGCTATTGCGGTTATTGGCATCAAACTGTTGGGTATGCAGCTGATAGCGGTTTGATTCTGTTTCAATTAAAATGTCACGAGCCACGAATATAAAATAAAATTTTACAGACTTTTTTTTATTAATTATAAATCGATAAAACTTTTAAATCTGGTTGCAACTTGTTCTATATTAGAGATTGAAAGGATAATTGAATTTCAATTACTCTACTCATTTCTTATACTTATTTTCTTAATAACCTTCTTCATAAAACGTTCTTTTTTATCAATTGTTGTGCTGTTGCCACTTTCAATTTTCTCCAATTGTGTTCTCAATACTAACCCTTCTTTGGCGTAGTTGCGGCATAATGCATTGCAGGAGTAGGCATCAAATATTCAAGCCATTAAAAATTCAAATTGTCACAAATAGGGGCTACGAGTGATTCATTCAATAATGACTTTGCAGCAATACTGAACAGGTTCATAGGAATGAAATCGACTTTAATGCTAGCAAAACCCCATAAGCTTTTGAACATTTCAGAGTGATGTTCGATAAACTGAACAAATATTTTGGGTATAAAAAGATAAATTAAATTTATTCTATATTAAATTGAATTAAGATTCATAGGCTAATTGTTCGAAATTTGTTTTTAAATCTCAGAAAGACATGATAAATATTCCAAGGCACAAAGGAAAGTCAACATCAGTTTTATTCAACTTACACAGCAGAACAGCTGTTTTCGAAAGACGCAACCCTTTCATCATCAGTGCTCATGTGTATAGTGTTTGTCACCACTTATTAGGTGGCTTAGTTGAATTTGATAACAGTTCCTATTTACACAAATTTTACTACATACAAATTTATTCTAGTTATAGTTGCACGTAAATGGAATACATACCTCAAGTATGAACCGGAGGGGGGATGTGAATAATTATAATAGGGTAGTCACCTTGGTTGACTCAGTTAAGCGTCGCCACAATTTGATGAGTGTTTCTTTGTTTTATCATTACCATAACGAGATGTGCACTAATGAAATAAAAAAGAACACATTCTTTGGCCGATTTGCAGTCCTAGACAAAGAAGCGGTCTCATCAGTTGAGGCTTTGGTTGTCCTACATGCCTCTTGTATGGCTGAGAGTATGGGTGTCCCAATATTTTATTTTGGCCTCTAAAAAGGGATTTGTTAGCATCTTTCTTTTTGACAGCACAGTTTTCGTGTAAGATTATTGAATTTTCATATTTCTTTTTTCAAACTTCATGAAGATAATGCATCGTGTTCATATCTGGCTGAATGGATACGCGAACAAGAAAAATTGCCGTCTATGGTGTAAAGAGCAGCCAGAAGTAGTGTAAGAACTGATAATGGATTCAAAAAAATGCATTGTTTGGTGTGTATTTGGGGTCGATAGCATCATTTTTCAAAGATGACGATGGCAGGAATGTTACTGCGAATGACGAGCGCTAGTGTGCGAAAATTAAACATATTTTTGTTGTTGAAAATGGAAGAGTTGGGGTTTGACAGGCATGCGGTTTCAACGAGAGGTTCTTCTCTATAGCGACAAGGTAGCAACCGTTGAAGCACTGGAAGCCAATATTGAGGAATTTATTCGTGGCAAATATTTGAGGTGTAGTAGCGGTCAACATTTACTGGAAATCATCTTTAAATTCTTTTATACCCAAGTCCAGAGTTTTACTTCAGATTTCTAAGCCACGTTTATCTAGATGGAAACCAGCACGAACATGAGCCACAATTTATATATACGAAGGAAATTGTTCATTATTTTGAAAAACGGTGGCCAACGATATTTCACATCAAGTGGAAGGCGATTGAGTTTCCCTCTTGCATCTTTACGTATGCTTGTAGTTTTTGCTGCCTGTCATTTAACTTATTAAGAAGAACACCTTCTTTGTTCAGAAGTTTAAATTTAAAAAAGCGATAAAGCAAAAAAGGTTTGAAATTTTGCTAAATAATTTTTTTTGTAGTGAAGCACAATCGTTTCGGCTAGAGATGGATGGTCATGCGGCTTCAAACCAATTCAACTTTGTAAAGGTCATAGCGATATCTTTTCGCAAAATTCGACGTAAATTGATGCGTGAAATGCTCAATTCATGAGAACGATGACGGGTTGATGTTGATGAATTCTCGCGCACACTCTCAGCCACAGACTCGTTATTTTCGGCCGTAAGTACTCTACGAGCACGCTCACGTCTTGGCGGCATCAGCAATGAAACCAGTTTCACGAACTTTAGCAATAATCTCACGTATACCGGACACTATCGGTTCTTCTCTGCGACCAAATTTTGTTCGACATTTTCCTGCAATTTCCGACTAATTGTCTTTGTTTTGAAAATAAATTGCCAATAACTCTCAACGTTGCTCAAGCGTAAATCGATGCATATCGTTCTGTGGAGATAATATACTGAATTTTGAGACAGAATTACATAAGCATTGCCAGATTCAAATTTGCAGAAATTAACCTGTTTAAACGATAATCGAACATAGCCAATTTCAAATCAACCGAATGGTTAAGCGGGTAGTATTTAATGAGTTAACCGAATGAATACCCTACATTGTACTGATCACTGAAAAATCGGGTGGTGGTGTTTGAATTGCTGTCTCAACTATGTTTTCGTCGGAAGAAATTATACTGCATGATATTTTGCACATTGAGTTTATATGCGTATTAATTAGTTAAAATACATAAACAGCTTATGTATATTATTTGCTTGTATATTCCTCCTAACTCGCAATATTCTATCTATGAGGATTACCTAAAAGCTATACATGTTATTGCAGATAAAGTAAATTCAAATGATGTTATACTTGTGCTGGGAGATTTTAATGTGCCAAATGTGTCCTGGAAATCTGTGCCTGATTGTAATTATTTGTCACCTCTTCAATCTTCGGAGTTATCACAGTATTTCATTAACAGTTTACTGGAATGCTGCCTTTTTCAAATCAACTGCATCACAAATAGTTCTGAATCAACTGATATCTACCAACCTCTTCGACGGTCAAATACATCTCAGCAACATAAAATGTTTCGTTTTAAGTCAACAAATTACATTAAAGTTCAGCGTGAACTCTCTCAAATCGACTGGTTAAATGAATTATCTTATGGCAATGATTTAGACAAAAGTATCGAAAAATTTTACCAGATACTACACAAATGCTTCCTATCTTCAATACCTAGAGTACTACCTGCCCCCTGCCATGGTCCACCTTGGAACACTAAACAACTTTCAAGACTTAAAAACCTAAAGAGTATATGGGTTCTTGCGGAACTCAGCACAAGGAAGTCCCTTGGGCCGGATGGAATCCCTGCACTGATCCTGAATCAGTGCTCTTCGACGTTAGCACGTCCATTAGCCAAACTTTTCAGTACACTGTACCACTCCGGTAAATTCCCAACGTGCTGGAAGGTTGATAATGTAACGCCAATCCCCAAGAAGGGAGCGGCTATATCGAAGGTGATGGAAACTATGCTTAACTTCCATCTTGTGAAATATCTGGAGTCCAACAGTTTACTAAACGACCGCCAGTATGGTTTCCACAGAGGCCGTTCTACGGGTGACCTTTGGCCTTTCTTCCATACACCGTTTTGGCGAAAGTAAAGTGGTAGCTTTAGATATTTCTAGGAGTTCGTAAGAGTGTGGCATTGAGCACTCCTGTCCAAACTTATTGCATTTGGTGTCGGATATACCTCCTCTCGGTTCATATCGACCTTTCTCGAGCTCTATACGAGTTGTTATAGATGGGATCTCATCCGATGAGTTCAGAGTCAACTCAGGGGTACCGCAGGGCTCCGTTCTTTCTCGTACTCTATTTCGAATTTTTCTTAACGATCTACTTTCCCAAACTTCCTGTCCTATTCAATCTTTCGCAGATGATAGCAGCCTTTCGCATTCGTATTCATTTAACTGCAGGCCGTCAATGTTTGAAATCGAGAGAATCGAGAGGCAGTTTATGAATCACGTTCTGGATAGTGACCTCGCGAAGATTTCCGAATGGGGTCAGGCGAACAGGGTCGATTTTAATGCCCGTAAGACCCAGTGTTGTATGCTTACGCATCGACGTACGTACGACCAAGCTGCTTCATCTGTTTCTATGGGTGGTGTAAGTATTATGGAGTCAGGGGCTCTTGATGTTCTGGGCATGAAAGTGCAGTGTGATGTCAGATGGACGGAACATGTCTTTCAGGTCGCAAAAGAAGCATTCAAGTACCTTGGCTTCTTAAGACGGTGCAAGAGATACTTCACCCCTTCTGATCTTCTTAATATTAATACACCACTTGCATCCGACCGAAGATAGAGTTGCATTCTATCTTCATGTTTGGGCCGGTGCTTCAAAGTCTATTTGGTAGTCCTGTACTCCGCGTACAGGAGATGGCGATGAAACTCATCAGAGACAGTAGGGTAGCCAACTCTATCGACTCTCTTGAGCATCGACGCAATGTGGGGTGCGTATCGTTGTTTTATCGTTACTACAATGGCAGGTGCTCTTCTGAAATTAGGGAACTTGTTCCTGAAACCCATACTTTTTTACGCTCAACGCGGTTGTCATCAAGAGCGCATGCGTTTGTGGTCGATATTCCAACGAATCGCACTACGCATTACAGAGAAAATTCGTTTTTTAGCCGAACACTCCGTATGTGGAACAAACCACCTGCAGAGGTCTTCCCCGCCACTTACAATTTGAGGAGGTTCAAATCGATTATCCACAGACACTACTCCCTTTATCCTCCTTCCCAAAATCTATTTTCCTAGTTCCAGCGCAATGCACTGCATATGTAGGGGTTATCCCCTGAGTGCTGGTCCTACTCCTAAAAAAAAAATACTTGAATACGGATCTGTTGTATGGGACCCACAATATCTTTCACATTCAAATAAAATAGAGTCAGTACAAGTGCAATTCTTATTATTTTGCCTTCGTGGTCTTCCTTGGAACTCTAATATAAGATTACCATCTTACGAGAGACGCCTAGGACTTATTAAGCTCCCAACCTTAAGGAGCCGTTGGCAAATGCTAAATGTTACCTTTCTGCTGAAATTAATAAACGGCTGCGTCACATCTCAATTTCTCCTGAGCAAAATAAACTTGAATATACCCAATCGTCCAACAAGATATTATAGCTTCTTGAGAATTAAGTTTTACACTACAAACTATAGTAACATCGATCCCTTTCGGAGAATTTGCAATGATTTTAATAGATTTTACCCTTGTATCGACTTCAACAAAAGTATTGATGTCATAAAAAATGATATAATTTTATATCTTAACTCTTTACAAAATTGATTATAAATAAATGTTTAATTTGTTAAATCGACATTTGTTAAAGCCATACTTTTTGTTTTTTTTTTTTTTTTGTAATTCGTCTTGTTACTATTGGAAAACAAAGCTTTATCGATTCCATTTATATATGTATGTACTTATTATTTCTGAAACATTGTTATATTTTAATTGTATCAGTCTGTAAGGATTAATCCATAGGCTAAATAAATAAATAAAAAAAAATTACCGACACCGGTTGACAATATCATGTGTTAAAGAGAATATTGCAGCACTATCTTTCGCCGGCACTGTAGCAAATATAGGCCGGCAGTGCAAAGATTACATCGCTACAACAAATTCTTATCATCTTTCTTCGTCGGCCTTATCAACATTAGCTTCTAGTTTCCAGTTCCGGCGAAATGTAGCATGTACATGTGTGTGAGTCCTGGACCTACAAGCAGAAAATAAAAATATATTTATTTTCGATTTTGGTTCATTCAACTTTTTGCATCTCAATAATTGTGTACAATAATTTGCGGCATAAACATGAAAGGAAGTGCTTCTTAGATTCTTTAACGATTATTATTTATATTTTCAGTGAATGAGCGAGCAAAAGAAGCGGAATAAAATGTTCATAAAATGCATATGAAATCATGATAATGTCATGTAGAAATGACTATTTATAGTTTGAGTTTTTGCTTCTTTTTATCTTAGAGACACTTAATATGTCTCGTTTAGTATTTCGATAATTTTTGGAACATGCCACACACTAATGACAACGGAACAACAAACAACCACCATCATTATGCATGTAAGTACATTAAGCGTACATTTGCCACATGCTTACATACAACATATTATATACATATTAAGTTTTATAGACTTGTGTGGAATGCTTCTTGGTTACGCGTGTGCATGTGTGTGTGTGTGGGATTGTCAAAAAGCCAGTTCCTAAATTTCAGACTACACACATACATGGTTATTTATGTACAAACCAACATCCGCGCGCGCACACACACACAGTTGCATGTGTTGCTACTGCCTGGGCAAAATTTGCTGTGTAATGAACGATTTTTATTTCCAACATCACACTCAAACTATTTAAACAGGAGACTCTTAAAATAAAATGTAGATTTTTTTTTGGCAACAGAAATAACGATGGCAGCAACAGAATCAGCGTCCGAGAAAAACAGATGAAGAAGAAGAAGAAGAAGGAGCAGCAATTTAAAATTGGTGAAAAAACACAAACAGGAAGTTCATTATTGTCAATGATTAATGACTAAAAGTTTGCATGTATGTTTGCAGTTTGTTGGTTTAAGTACAGAAACACATACGCATTTGGTAAGCATACACACACATACAAATGCATAAATGCTTTTCAGCAACATTAAAGCTTCCAAAGTTTGGTAACAAGAGTTTGTTGCAAGAGAACACAGCAGCAGCAGAATACCATGTTGATGTTGATGTTCGAGCCGCCGCCATTACTTTCGAGCCAACCATCCAGCCAACCATGCCGCTATTGTGCTAACGCCATTAAACGGTTCAATTTAGTACTTCCGCATGCCATGTGTCAATGTCGCTGTTATTTTCCTCTCATTTTCTTGTTTGTTGTTCTGCTGCGTTTTAATGCTGTACACTCGGAGCAAAATGATTTGCTAACTTGCATTCGCAGATCATTTTCAATTTCCACTCCATATGATGTCGTTTGATGTTATATTCCCTTGAAAGTTTTAAAATCGTTCTTTATCAAAGCAAACATTCTTTCGAAAATTGCCATAGACTTTTAAATGCGTTTCTTAAAACTGGGTCATGGATTTACAAATAATCGAAGAGAACGATTTTCTTTTACAACTTCCGCATGTTCTTCGAGATTCCAACTTATTGTTGGAGTGGAATATCCATATGAAAAGTTTCAAAAATAATCAAATCGTGTTTTATTTAGAACGAGTGCAATCAGCCAAGCACACGCTTAGTTAGCAAGAAGTCCAAAACGATTAGTCGCGCAAATTAACTTTATAAGTGTTGAAGATGGTTCTTTGATTACTCGAAACTATATTTGATTTTCTTCATATTTAGTCTATGCAATAATTCATCGTTATTTTTCAGTTTCTGAAGAAAACTATCACTAGACCTCTCGACCCTTCAAACATGATCTTAAAATATATGGAAAACGTTCATCCCTGCAACTTCTCGCTAATTTTAACCGCTAAAAATTATATTCTTTCAATTTGCAAGCTGTTATAACTTTTGAATGGAGCAGCTTCCCACGGGGTATATAATGATTTATGTCGTTATTCGAGTCCTACAAAAGAATCGAGAACTCTAATTGATCCCACATATAATTTTGGAGTTTTCTTTAAAACTTCACTTTTTCTAATTGTTTGTTCACGATATCTCACGAACAAATCAACCGATTTTCACCCGGTTTGTAGCGATTGGCGTAGTTTTTGAAGAGGTCATTAGTTTTCGGTAAAACCGTTTGAAGGGAATTATAAAAAAACATATATTCTTAGTTGAAAGAAGATTCAAAGCGTTGAACTTGGAGTCAAAAAATCTGTTTTTTGACCCCGCCTCTTTAGCGGGCGTTGAAGTAACATATTACATGGAAAAATAGTGTAAATATTTTTCAAATTGTATAACTTAAGCCTACATTCCTTAAAAATAGAATTTGTAAGTTTTTACGACGAAGGTAATATATTCTCTGATCTTCCCCTCTACCGACCTTTGCCCGCTAAATTACCCTATCAAAAAAATTTTTCTATAGTTAATTACTCCAAATATTTACTTCTTAAGTTTTTACGACACAGGTAACATGTGTTCCCCGCGGCCCTTCCTGGCGTAAGATGTACATATTTCCAATTTTTTTTTAATATAGGCATTTAGATTTAATGTAAATAACGAAAACAATACACTAATAATGATACAACATTGTGCTTTAATATTTTTAATTTTGATGTACTTTTACAATGAGTTCCCAGAGTAAAATGCTTTACAAAGAATGTATTTTTGACTATTAATAATATAGATACTTAAATATTATAAATAAATAATTATTTTATAAGGCTTAATTGAAAAAATGTACAGCAGCTGCTTTCGTTTGTATAAAAAACTAAGAAAATTTAGAATGAGCTCTAATATAATGGAAATACAAATTGAAGAAGTGCTTGGAAATCACAATAACTCATATAAAAATCAAACAAATTCTTAAAGCAAAAATTCGGACGTGGTGAAATTACTGATGTACTTTTTCTCTATTTTTTACAACACTTAATTGATAACCTGTATGAAGAGAAGTTTTTGTTTGAAGGAAAAAAAATAAGTTTTACAATGTGTTCTAAAAGAGAAATTATTTGTTTTTGTGAATGAATTTTTTATAATTATGAAACTACTTATACAAAGTGAAGAGCTTCTTGGAAATCAAGTTGTTATGTATAAAATATGTAAGCGGATTCTGAAAGTTCTGTTCATTAACAGAAACAATACCAGCTGTTTCCAATATATAACTTGGCAGCACTCAACTTAGCACAGTCAAAAACAGGCACCGTTAAAAGCAGAATTTATTAAAACCATGTCAGTGTGAAAACACTATAAAACCAATCTGAAATTGGTTTAACGTTAAAATTGGTGTTGAAGCAGTAGAACACGAGACTATGAAGCGGAGGGTCCTGAGCTTAACCCCGCGCTGAGTCATGAAATATTGTGTTGAATTCTTCTGGTCAGCATTAGTGAGCTCTTGTGTTAGTTGTTGTCAACTTTTTTCAGTGATGAAGGCATAGGACTGGTCACTGAACATAATTGACAGCGACTGCCACTATCATGTACTCAAAGCAAAGTAACAGCACCCTCCCTCGGCGGTCCTGTAGCAAAAATGAGCAGGCGAAGTAAAAATGTTGAAATAGGAAAAACAAATTATCTATCTTCTTATTTTTCTTCATCTGTCCCTTTAATACTATTCCCTCCTACAGGGGGTGACCCCTAAATATGCATTGCATATGTAGGGGTCACCCCCTGAGTGCTGGTCCAAGATAAAAAAATAAAATCAACATTCATTATAACCGTGTCAGTGTGGAAACCTGTTTATTGTTAGGGAAAAATAAATATATCTACGGTTATTAAAAATATTTTTTCTGAAATCCATTTTAAAATGTATGAGATGCTTTTCCCGAGTGTAGGAAATAACAAACATGTATGGGTAATTGCTATTGGTATGACATTTATAAGTACTAATGGTTGCTGGTTTTTGGACAATAATGATAAGAAATGATTTGGTAGGGGACAATTGGTTTGTTAGATTATAAAGAAGCAACAGTGAATAAAAAAGCAATCACAAATAATGCAAAAATGTAAACTGTAAATTAACCAAAAACCAATACATTGAGCAACGTTGCAGGAGTGTTGAAGTCGGCGAAAGACTCTGTTGCAAAAAGAAAATTACAGGCATCAAAAACACAAGCATTGTGTGTGTGTGGTTGTGTGACATTAGCCTCTCACAAAAAGGACATAGGAACGGGTTGAGAGTGTTTCTGTTGCATATGGCAACATATTTAACAAAAACGTAAAAAGACTTTCAGAAAAATTTGTACCGTCATATTGTTAACCTTTAACTCGAAAAATTAAACAAAATATTGACAAAGGATTCTCTTCCACATGCACATCCTTCTGAAAAAGGTGTTTTTATTTGTTTGGCCAGACACAAACGTTCACACATTCAAGCAAAAAGCCCTTCACACATCATCATCTATATCGTCATCACTGTCGTAGACACAAAAACTCTATCAAGCGTCAGACAGAGTTTATGGCTAGATTTTTGTTTATTTTACTCCTTTATTATTATCGTCCAGCATTGCCCTGTTTGTGTTTCTAACTGATGTGTCGGTGCCTGCGTTGAGTTGTATTCATAATGACAACAATGACGTTGATGATGGTCTTATAATGGTCATGTCAGTTTCATACACAACTTCCACTAGTTTTCATCATATTCCATAGACCTTAAGAGTGCTATTCTTGTCTGTGCGGCTGTGTACTTATCTGTGTGATGGTGAAATGTGCGCAAGGATACAAAAGTCTATTGTAATTATAGCTGTTTTGTATAAATTCCAATAAATTATGATGAAGCTGATTTAAAGTCTTCACAAGTGATTATTATTTGATTTTTCATTTGTTTTAAATCAAATTTGATGTCGTATGAAAATGTTTGATAGAGGCATTCTTTTTTAAATTATGTAAAGGGTCCGCCATCTAAAGTTTTAGGTGCTTATTTCGTGAATGGTAACACTTAGCTCACTTTGACAGATAGTTAGTTTTATCCTTCCTCTGAACGAATATGGTTGTGTATACGCTTGAACAACGCTGGGAAATATGGGCCTGCGATCGACTTACAGAAGATGCCGATTTTGCCAAAAAAAATTTTTTTCTCAGATGAAGCTCATTTTGATCTTTTCGGGTATGTAAACAAGCAAAGTTGTCGCATTTGGGGCACAGAAAACCCGCACGCATACATTGAAAAGCCACAACGAGTCACTATTTGGTGCGGGCCATTTTTCTTCGAAAATGAGCAAGGAGTGGCCGTTACAGTCAATGGCGATAGTTATCGGGCCATGTTGAACGAATTTTTGTTCACAAAAATTGAAGAGGAGGATATTGGCAACATTTGGTTTCAACAGGACGGCGCCACGTGCCACACAGCCGAAGCTACACTCGATGTTTTGCGCCCTGTTTTTGAAGATCGCATTATCAGCCGCAGAGCTGATGTCGTTTGGCCGCCTCGGAGCTGCGATTTGACACCGTTGGACTATAATTTGTGGAGTTACGTCAAAAAAAGTGTTACGCCGACAAGCCAGAGACAATTATTAAAGGAAAATATTCGTGAAACCATTGGTGAAATACAGCTGCACACAATCGATAATGTGCTCAAAAATAGAACCGATCGTGTAGGCTACTGCATGACCAGCCGAGGCAGCCATTTGAATGAAATTATTTTCCATTATTAACCGGAAGGATTGTACCTTCAAATAAAAAAAGAAATTTGAGAAAATATTCAGTTTTTTTTAGCATTTTCAAAAAAAAAGTTATTTGGCGGACCCTGTAGATGATTTTATCACAATTGAGGTGGTATTTAATGAACCTCGTAAAAGGTAAAATTAAGAAAGAGCCGGTTTAAAGATCTACCACGTTGTGGTGCAGTTCAATTTCATTATGGAATGACTACTGGAGATGTTCTTATGTCGTTGAATAAATCATTTCATAATTCTTAATATTTTTTGTATATACATCTGAATAATCGTCTATTATGTTTAATATAGACCACGAGTTCTATAATACTGGCAGTCACAGCCCTGTCCTATGTGTGGTAAAATATGTAGTTGAGTCATGGCTGGTGAAAAGAGGGCATAATACAAAACTAGAACAAAAGTGATAACAAAATTCTTTTACTCGGTGTCATATCGTAAAACTTAAGGTGTGGTCACACTTATCAAATATTTGCCTAAAAAAGCGTAACCACTAAATAGTAATGGAAACTATTTCATTCAGAAGATTGTTTATTTAGTCAAAAAGTTTCCAATAATATTTGATTTTATGATAGTGGCTACTATTCTTGTATTAAACTGTTTTAATTAATAAACACGTATCTGAAACAAAATATTTTCCATTAGTATTAAGTGGTTACTCTTTTTTGGGCAAAGATTTGATAAGTGTGACCATACCTTTATACGAGTAGTTCTTGACGGAAAATGATGTCAATTATTTTTGCACAACGCTTTTCACAAGTAGTAGAGTTGTCAATTCTTCGTCTTTCGACTTTGTTCGAATAATTCAGATAATTGTTTGCGTTCGGTCGATGAGAATAAATATATTAGTTAAAAAAAGTTTTTCAATTAAAAAGAAGCCATTCATATAAAAACATTAAAACATAAAAGTAAAAAAAACTTGAAAATTAGTTAGCTATCATTTTTAGAGACAAAAATATATGTACAGTAAAACTCGGTTAGAACGAGCTCTATGGAACCAGTTAAAACAGATCGTTTTGAGAAAAGTTCGTAATGCACACTTTTATAAGTTCATTATAAATGGCCAAAAATGTATAAAATCTATTATGTTGAACGGTAATAAGTAGTTCGTTACAAACAAGCATTCGTTATAAGTATCGAGTTCATTCATCCACTCGTTTTTCACAAGAACCTATGATCGAACCCATTTAAATTACAGTGGTTTGATCATAGGTTCTTGTCAAAGTCTAGATTTTTTGTATGAAAATGGGAAGAAAAACCTTCCGATTTTTGAATTGGTTCCTTACAACCAAGTTCACTTTAAGCGAGTTTTACTGTAAAAACCTACAAATTGAACCACTTTCATCACTTTTAGTTCATGTATGTATATCTTCGAAAAACACGACTAAATTTTTTCAGATACGACTGCAGAAAATAAATGTTGCTGTAACTTTAATTTTCTACAAAATCATCAAAACCGTATGGGAATAAACCAAACTGTTATACAGATTTTTAATAAAAAAGTTTTTACAAAAATTTTTAATAAAAAAAATTTTAATTAATTTTCATTAATTAGTTCATTTATTCGAAAATAGACATTTTAAAATTATTAGAATAGGAGTTTGCTTTTGTTTCATCGATTAATAGTATAATTTTTAATCAGTTGACAACACTAATAAGCAGTTGTCATCGTTTGCGAGCCGGCTCTAGTTTAAAAAAGTATTCATACGTGATCTATACAAGAATAAAGTGAATTTTCTAATTTTGCTACTCATGAAAGGATGAGGTTTTGTGACGATTGAGGAGATAAAACTCGAATTGCTGAGAGATCTAAAGGACAAAAGTATAGTTCCTTACAAAGTTCATTACATACAAACGAAATAAAAATGTATACGTTAAAAATCCTTTTACTATAACTTGAACATAATATATTTTTTTCAATTTAGTTAAAGTTTAAGTTTGTATGAATTATTCGTGCTTCGACTTTTTATACATTTTATTTCGCAAATGCAATTTAATATTTAAGCCTTTAAATGTTTTCGTATTTGATTATCGATATACAGATAAATATTACATATGGGTATTTCCATGGTTGCGCACGTGACAGTCGGACGTATTCAACATGAAGAAAATCAAACTAAGGAGCAAATATTTTTTTCTTCATTTAGGTTTTTGGGAAGCAATTTTAGAGATCTTTATTTAGTGGAAAGCATAGGTGCTGTAAGAGTCGGGGTCCTAACATATTGGTCAACAAAAGCTGTTGCGTGACGTGACAAAAAATGGAAGTGGGTTTTGTCTACATTTACTAAAGTGCAAAAAGCAGCGAAACAAGCTAAAAACTTTTTTGTAACTTATTTGGATATTATTAAGGGATAGTTTAGCTTTATTTTCATAACTGTTTTTTTGATGATTTTATGTTTAGTTTTATTGATACAAGCCATAATACGAAGCGTGACGTGACATTGCGTTACGTGACATTTTTTCCTTATGATAAACTCGAATAATTTTTGATGTAGTTTGGTTTTAAAGTTTTAGTTCAACGAAAATAAATGAAAATTCAACTTCTGGTCAATGTTTAAAAAGGTACATAGCGTTATAGTCGACCGGATCGAATCTTAAATACCCTCCAAATATTTAGAAAGTAAATTTAAAAAGGTGGGACAGAGTTTCTTTATATAATATCGTACGTTAACGCCCACTAAAGGGGGCGGGGTTCATGTATTCCACAGACGACCGTATGGGCATTGATAGATCGTCTTAGACTTCATCACTGATCAAGAATATACATATTTACTTTATGGGGACCAATTCTTTTTGGAGGGCATTAAAACTGTATTTTGGCGGGATCGCTCTGGCAAGGGCTGTGGAGGAGACTCTAAAAATTAATGTTTGGGATAATTATATACAAAATTAAAATTGTTAATTTAATTTACAGAATTAAAATTTCTTTTTTGATACGGTCATTTAGGGGGCAACGGGGGAGGAGGCGGTAGGTCAGAGTGGTACCAGGTTACGTCTCAGCTTCGTCATTAAAGCTCGTTTTAGACAATTTTAACTGCCGCTGTCGATATTTTTGTGCTCTTTCTTTAGGTGTTAAGCGATACGCTTGCAATTTTGCGGAATCTTTCAACTTTTCCCTAAATTTCTTATCTTTATTTTTAATTTTTTCAGAAACGGTGTCCATCTACATAAAAGCATTTATTGCTGATTATAAAAATATTTGCAGCAACAATTTGAAAAAAGTTTAACTTAGACCAGTTGCGTTACGTGACAAACTTCAATATTAAATAGAAAGGGTCTATTATTAACTTCGGTCAAAGTAATTTATTTTTTAAGTTTTATATATAAAAATTGCTTTAATTTTAAATTTTTATTGAATTCCGTTCCACAGCGCAGATGATATGACTAAAAATTACGTTTTTAGGGTGCGCATGTGACATTAGAATATTAAGGAAAATAAATTGAAAAATTACAGTTAGATTTCTTTCGCTTTGCTCTTTTCACATATTTTTATACCCTTCACAAAAAAGTGAAAGGGTATATATAGGTTTGTCATTCCGTGTGTAATTTCTTCGATATGCACATGGGACCCCATAAAGTATATATATTCTGGATCCTTATGAATAGCGATGACGATTGAGCGATGTCCGTCTGTCCGTCTGTCCGTCCGTCTGTACGTGAAATCGGTTTTCCCAAGCTCCCAGAAGAGCTAGAGACTTCGTTCTTGGACCGTTGGATTGGAAATGAACTTAAACAGGCTGCTATTGAAATTCAGAAAGATCCGAAGTATGGTTCCAGAGCTGGGAAGCTTACACCTATTTCTCGACGCAAAATGTTTACCAAAAATCAATTATTTTTTTTAATGTTTGTAAATTAAACCTATTTCGTGCTTTAGGGAGCCTCAATGGTCTATTAAAAACTAAAAAAATAAAAATTTTTTTCCAGGGATGGGAAATAAAAAATTTTTTTTTCGGCTTATTCCGTATTTTGTAGTACATGTAGTATCTAAAATTGTTAAAAATTTTAAGTTTTTCTTTAACAAAACCACTTTATACGTCATGAAGATTTGCATTGGCAAAAAAAATTTTTGTTTTTAAATTCAAATTTTACTTCCAGGGTTGGGAAATTGCATTGTTTTTATAAGTGAAAGTAATGAAACAGGTCTAGCCAAGCCCCCAGAAGAGATAGAGACTTCATTCTTGGACCGTTGGATTGGAAATGAACTTAAATAAGTGGTGTTAAAATTCAGATAGATCCGAACTATGGTTCCAGAGCTGGGAAGCTTGCACCTATTTCTCGACGCTAAATTTATACCAAAAATAATTTTTTTTTTTTAATGTTTGCAAACTAAACCTATTTCATGCTTTGGGAAGTCTCAATGGTGTATTAAAAACTAAAAATATAAAAAAAAAATGTTCAGGGATGGGAAATAAAAATTTTTTTTTCGGCCCATTCCGTATTTTGTAGTACATGTAGTAACTAAAATTGTTAAAAATGTTAAGTTTTTCTTTAACAAAACCTCTTTATACGTCATGAAGATTTGCATTGGCAAAAAGAAAAGAAAATTTTAGATTCAAATTTTGCTTCCAGGGGTGGGAAATTGAATTTTTTTATACATGCAAGTAATCAAACAGGCAATCGATGTTGTTGTTTTTTGTTTTTTGCCAACTAAAACAGTCGTATAATTTAGGAAGAACAAAATTGGTATCAAAAATTCAAAAATAAAAAATAAAATTTCGAATCCAGGGATGGACAAGTGCAATATTTTATGGTACATGAAAGTTACCAAAATGGTAAAAAATTTGCAATTTTTTGTAAATAAAACTACTTTATACTTCAAGAAGCATTGCACTGATAAAAAAAACAAACAAAATAAATTTAAATTTCGTTTCCAGGGTTAGAAAAATTAAATTTTTTTTGGTACATGCAATATTTTGTAGTACATGTAATAACCAAAATGGTTGCAAAATTCGACTTTTTCTTAAACAAAACTACTTTATACCTCATGAAGATTTGCATTGATAAAGAACATTTTAAAAAATTTAAATTTCGCTTCCAGGGTTAGGAAATTGAAATTTTTTTAAACATAAATGTAACCAAAAAGGCAATTGACGTTGTTTTTTTTGCTAATTAGAGCTGTTTTATAATTCAGGAAGAACAAATTTGGTATTAAAATCTTAAAAATCAAAATTTCGACTCCAGGTTTGGACATATGATATATTTTATGGTACGTGAAAGTGACCAAAAAGTTTAAAAATAGTATTTTTTTTGTCAACTAAAGCTATGTTACGCCTCACTAAGAATTGCATTGGTAAAAAAATAAAAATTCGCTTCCAGAGTTGGAAAATCGAAATACTTTTCGTACATAATAGTACATACATAAATTAAAAATTTTGTGTTTTTAGTGAATTAAAGCTATTTTATATATCAGAAAAAATTAGATTAGTATTAAAAAATTAAGAATTCGGTTCCAGGGTTAGGAAGTTGACATTTTCTGATTCATAAAATCAGCCATTTTATTTGTTATTTTTGATTTTTATGATGAATTATACATACTTTATTTATCAGAAAGAAGTAATCTGGTATTAAAAACCAACAACATTAAAAACCAAAGACGATTCTACGGTTGGACAATTAGAACTTTTTGGGGTACATGAAACGGATTTTTTGTTTTGTTTGTAAATTAAATATATATAATATTTTCGAAAGACGTTCATAGGTATTAGATATAAGAGAAGCCAAAAATTTAGCTTCCTAGCCGAAAAATTTAAACGTTTTCTTAAATATAAAAGTAACCGATAACATAATTTTGATATTTTAATTAAACCTACTTTCTGTTTTGGCAAGAAAGAAAGAAAGAAGAATTACATCTGTGAAGGGTATATAAGATTCGGCACAGCCGAATATAGCGCTCTTACTTGTTTAGTTTATTGTTGTTGTAAGCAAACCATTTTGTAATTAGTGCAATCGTAAAAAATGCGTTTTAAAAAATTAACCATTAAAGAGAAAATTCAATGCAAAGTAATCAAAAGCAAGTAACATATTATTTTGAATTTTACTAACATATTTCTCATTATGGGTGTTAAGTTAAGGTATAAATTCTTTAAAATAACAAAATTTGAATATTTTTCTCTCAAAATGGTGGATAAAAATAATTGTTTAATAACTTATAATTTTTTGGCAGCGGTAGACCTTTCTGTGGAAATACCCATATACATACATATGGATATTGAACAGAAGTACAAAATATTTGCACGTGTATGTGTACACCGATACATGCTTATGCAAAAATCGCGAATTTTTTTTTGTATATGAATTAATCTTTATAAAAAATTCGATAAATTTACTTTCAATAACAATTTATTACTTAAATGCGAATAGAATGAACAAAATATTAAAAGTCATAAAATAAGTTTTTAAAATAAATTCCGTATAAACGGCAGAGTGCCACAGTTCTCGTGCAATATGGCATGAATGGATACAAATATGTTTTGGGTGAAATCTAGTTGTGTTTGTGAACTAAAGCAAAGTTATTTCTATCAGCACACAGTGGAAGCAAATTGAAAATATTTTGTAAAATATATACGATGTCGTTGACACTGCAATACGATGGATTATCTCATATTCAAAAAACGTTTAAGCGAATTCCAGCTCTAACAAAAACTTTGCATTTCATACGGAGAATATTTATACCAAAAGTGGTATTATATTTGAAACACATCCAGTTAAGGACTTGAAAGTTTTCTAAGTGAAATTATTCCACTTATTACTAAAATGTAAGAGAACAGCTAAATACAATTAAGGCTCCTATACTAAGGTCCATGTTATATTCGGAGAGACAATGAACATATTCCATGCAACAAGGAAATATCCGCACATTTTAAATCTAGAATAAATTTTTATTTCAAAACTTAGGTGAATTCCAAGGTGTTATTATGTACTTCCGTTCGGAATGTAAACTGTTCGAAAATAAATGCATTGAACATAGAAATTCGGATTGGATTGCGCAATGACCTACAGATTACAATTGCACAGATAAACAGATGATTTTTTTTAGTAACTAACTTGTGATTGTGGACCAACGCTTTTTACAATAACAACAAATAAAAACGTTATATTCGAATCGGGTCAAATCTTAAATGCTCTCCAAATATTTAGTAAGTAAATTTAAAATTTTTAATTTGGTGGGACAGAGTTGCTTTAAGACAGCTCTGTACCCAATTTTAAATCTCTATTTTGAGAGAGTCATTCCAGGAAGTGCCGTGGGGGAAACGTTTCACCTCTGCAAGATCAGGGAATATCTCAGCTTCTTACAGGCTTAAGGAATAAAAATTCAATATTTACACTATTTTTGGTGGCAGTGCCATGGAGAACGTTTGGGTCAGTGTATCAAGGTGTTTTAGCGTGTTAAAGTTTCGCACTCCTGGCACATGCCAACATCGTTAGAATCTTTAGATCATTTCATTCCGGCTAATAAAAAACACATGCATGCACCATGTAAACCTAAGTAGGTAAGTATATATGTATATACATTAGGAAATGTGGCATCTATCTACAATTTTTATTATGTAAATATGAGTTTTAATCAACGTCAGTATGTGTACATTATGTCACAAAGAATACCACATATGTATATTGATTACATATAAATGAACATACATATATATTTTGCAATTTTAAGTTTGTATAAATATATGAATCCCTGTATTTTGCTCGAATACGAATCGATTGACGCTTTGGAAGTCAATCTCAATTATCTAAAAATCATTAAACTTGAAGCAACGATTGTCTAGTCCTCAAAATGGTATTTTAAATACCCAAAATCGCCAAATATGGCAATTGTGGTTGCGGCACAAAATATTCCATCACTAAGTTGACAATTATTTAACAGGATCTAAATTCAAATCTGAGATCTTCACATTATTTATTCTGTTTTTTATTGAAAGTGCAATATTTTGAATATTTTTTATAGCAGAATGGATCAGTGCTGATTTCGCGGCCGATACGCCCTCTCATCATCGTGGTACTAGACAGTAGGAATATCAACTACTGCGAATTTTTAAACGTAAATTGAATATGAGAGGCTATTATATTCATATTTAAGCTGTTATTTACCAAAATAATAATTTAAAAAATTTTAAAAAGTGAAAAAATATTGTGTTTTTGACAATTATTATACTTCTGCGTTCATATACATTTAATACATTGTTACCACATCAACAGGCATTTATGGAAAACCCAAATATATATTATAATGCTTCAGAAATTAATACTTGAATTATTAATTATTCGGATTGGGTGTCAGTTGTTACATATGGTCAAAAAACTGTCACGTAGTGTATGTAGTAAGAATTTTAACGAACATTTATATTGCTATATTAAATTGAATTAAGATTCATAGGCTAATTGTTCGAAATTTGTTTTTAAATCTCAGAAAGACATGATAAATATTCCAAGGCACAAAGGAAAGTCAACATCAGTTTTTATTCAACTTACACAGCAGAGCAGAACAGCTGTTTTCGAAAGACGCAACCCTTTCATCATCAGTGCTCATGTGTATTGTGTTTGTCACCACTTATTAGGTGGCTTAGTTGAATGTGATAACAGTTCCTATTTACACAAATTTTATTGTGAAAAAGGATACGAGAACTGTATCAATCTGATGTTAACATGTTATTGTGATAATACCCGTGTTACCGTTTGATTATTTATCTTCATGTCCCATTTTACTGAATTTTTTGTTCCATCATACCTAAGTCAAACTTATTTGGTTTGAATTTTATACTTAAGTACATGTGAACGTTTTTCCAATAATTCACGTAGTGTAATTATTTAATAAACATTTTAGGAGAAAAGTATTTTCAGTTCTAGCCCACAGTTCCCTCTAAACTCTACAATTTTTTGTATTGCATAGCTGGAATATATCTCACAGTTTGTGTATATCAGTACGCTTTTAGTGTTTTTGTGAAAATTTGTCACAATATTTATATTTCGTAAGTGCAATAGTCGTAAATCCTGCAAAGCCAGCCAGCCAGTTGTGTATATTTATATATAAATAGTTTCGTACAAGCTGTTGCGCGGAAATATCCCATATTTCTAACTCTTTTTTTCTTCAAAACTCTTTCACAATTCAGCAGACTATTACCACACTGCTGCTGGATATTTTATGAAGTTGTGCAGCGGCTTCATGCATTGAAGTCTCTATTTTAAAAAAAGGCTAAAAAATTACTTACACCTATTCGAACTTTTTAAATGAACTGAAATGTCAGTTCTCGTTTAGGAATAAGCAACCGCAAGTAGTTTTTGGTTATAGTTCAGCTGAAAATTTAAATCTATATCAAGTTATTTTTAGATATAGCGCGATAATCTTTTCACCCATTTGCTATCTGGAAATTGTTAAAATCCTTAAATTGTTGCTAAAAGAGCATCACATAAAACTGGGACTGAAGGAATTTCTACTGAATGTTGTGTGTGAGCTTTTGTTAGTTCGTGGTATTTAAAATTGTTGGAGGCAAAACAAAACAAATATGCTATGAAATCGGGTTTGTTGAACACGTGTAGAAAATATATGTTTGAGGTGACCACCATCTAAGAACAACATACTGCAACTTATTAATGATTAACAAAATAATATTCAAACCACTTTATCAATAAACCCAGACCGTTCTTTATTTTTGTCCGTATAATATTATCCAAATTGTCTAATATAATCAAGATGTGTGGTGTGATACTGTATATCACGATACATGTTTCGCCATATTCTAGATCCGATCATGATCAGTTTTTTTCTGGCTTGCCCTTTTCATTGTCATCATTCTGTTTATTGGTTGACTTTAAGTTTTGGTATATTTTTGCAAATGATACTCTTTTTGGCCATCAATTGTATTGAGGAAATATTTGAAATTTTGTTTGATGACGATTGGACGGACAAGTTTGTTCGTGCTCATCTATTTGTGAATGTCAATTTGTTTTGCCCTGCAGCTCTAGGAACATACAACAGCACGTTCGGACGACAAACGCAAACACTGTCTTAGCCCTCTAATTTCCGATTGTGGGCAGCAGGTAATCTCTCTGTCTATATCATGCAGTGTTAATCGTTACGATTTTGCGTTATTCGGAAGTGTTTGTTGTTTGAAAATGCAGTAGAGCGTTTTAACATGTTTCTTGCCTTACTCTTATCTTAATTTTTAACCAATAGCAGAAAGTGTCATTGAACACTCCTCAGAGCTCTTTTTCATTCGCCAATTTTACTTTGCAAAGTTTTGAAGGCAAAGGAAAGAGGAATGGTAGTGATTATAGACTTTGGTGTTCTGCCAAAGTTGCTTATACTTCGTACGTTGCTCGTGTAAATTATATACTGATGTAATATACTATATGTTATATTTTTTTCCATGAGTAATAAGAAGTTTGTATCAAATTTGTTTAATATCATAAGATAGATTGCAAAATAAAAAAACACAAAAAAATGTAAACCAGTGTAAAGTAGAGATATGGAAATTAATAACAGAATATGATCTCAGGCAAATATCCACCTTTAGCACGTCGGCAGATGTCCGCTCTTTTTCCAATATTTTGAACCACACTTTGCAACAAAGCTTGGGTTATCTCGTCAATGCAGCACCGAAATTCATCTTTCGGAGCGTCAGTTGCTTGTGGTTTGTTCATGTCAACTCGGTCTTTTAAATGGCCTCAGAGAAAATAATCCAGCGGCGTTAAATCACAAACCGAGGCAGCCAATTGACATCGCCAAACCGGGTAATCGCTCTTGCAATAATTGAATTGCTTGGACGGTTGTGTGGTTTGTGGCGACGTCTTGCTGAAACGAAAGGTCACTGATGCACAACCGACCCATACGGTCATTTTTATACCCTTCACAAAAAAGTGAAAGGGTATATATAGGTTTGTCATTCCGTGTGTAATTTCTTCGATATGCACATGGAACCCCATAAAGAGTATATATTCTGGATCCTTATGAATACCGATGAAGATTGAGCGATGTCCGTCTGTCCGTCCGTCTGTACGTGATATCGGTTTTCCCAAGCCCCGGAAGAGCTAGATATTTCGTTCTTGGACCGTTGGATTGGAAATGAACTTAAGTAGAGTGCTATTGAAATTCAGAAAGATCCGAAGTATGGTTCCAGAGCTGGGAAGCTTACACCTATTTCTCGACGCAAAATTTATACCAAAAATCAATTGTATTATTTAATGTTTGTGAATTAAATCTATTTCGTGCTTTGGGGAGCTTCAATGGTCTATTAAAAACTAAAAAAATAAAATTTTTTTCCAGGGATGGGAAATTAAAATTTTTTTTTTCAGCCTATTCCGTATTTTGTAGTACATGTAGTACCTAAAATTGTTAAAAATTTCAAGTTTTTCTTCAACAAAACCTCTTTATACGTCATGAAGATTAGCATTAAAAAAAATAAAATTTCGAATTCAGGGTTGAACAACTGCAATATATTGTAGTACATGTAATAACCAAAATGGTTAAAAAATTTTAGTTTTTCTTAAACAAAACTAGTTTATACCTCATGAAGATTTGCATTGATAAAGAAAATTTTAAAATATTTAAATTTCGCTTCCAGGGTTGGGAAATTGAAATTTTTTTTGGTACATGGAATATATTGTAGTACGTGAATGTGTCAAAAATGGTTGCAAATTTTATGTTTTTCTTAAATAAAATGACTTTATACTAAATGAAGACTAGCATTGGTTAAAAAAAATTTAAATTTCGCTCCCAGGGCTGGGAAATTTAAGTTTTGTATACATAAAAGTGACCAAAAAGGCAATTAACGTCGGGTTTTTCCTAATTAAAACTATTTTTTGGTTCAGGAAAATAAAAATTCGTATCAAAAATTAAAAAAAAAATCAAAATTTACATGCCACAGTTGGATAACTGCAATATATTATAGTACATAAAAGTGATAAAAATGGTTTCGACTCTAGGGTTGGGAAATTGAAATATTTATTCTGCATAAAAGTAACCAAAAAGGAAATTGACGTTGTTTTTTTATTTTTTATTTTTAGCTAATTAAAACTGTTTTGTAATTCAGAAAGAACAAAATTGGTATTAAAATCTTAAAAAATCAAAATTTCGATTCCAGGGTTGGACAAATTAAATATTTTATGGTACATGAAAGTGACAAAAAAGTTTAAAAATTTTAATGATTATGTCAAGTAAAACTATGTTACACCGCATTAAGAATTGTATTGGTAAGAAAATAAAAATTCGCTTCCAGAGTTGGAAAATCGAAATATTTTTGGTACCTAAAAGAACGCACATAAATTCCAAATATTGTGTTTTTAGTGAATCAAACCTATTTTGTACTTCGCTAAGAATTAAATTAGTATTAAAAATTTTTAAAAATTAAAAATTCGGTTCCAGGGTTGGAAAATCGAAATGTTTTAGTACATAAAAATAGCCATATAATTTCCTTATTTTGGTTGTGTGTGAATGAAATCTTTTTTATACTTCGGGAAGAGTTAAATTGGTATTAAAAACTAGAAAAATTAAAAATCCAATCTCAGGGTTGGAATATCGACATATTCTGATTCACAAAAGTAACCATATAATTTGCTATTTTTGATTTTTTTGATGAATTATACCTACTTTATATACCCGCAAGAAATAAGTTGGTATTAAAAACCAAAAAAGTTTAAAAGTCGATTCTTCGGTTGGACTTTTTTGGGTATATGAAACGGACTTTTATTTTTTGTTTTTAAATTAAACATATTTAGTATATTTGAAAAACGTTTGGAGGTATTAGAAATAAGAAAAGCCAAACATTTAGCTTCCTAGCCAAAAAATGTAAACGTTTCCTTGCATATAAAAGTAACTGATAACTTCATTTTGATATTTTAATTAAACCTAATTTCTGTTTTAGCAAGAAAGGAAGAAGAACTACATCTGTGAAGGGTTTTAAGATTCGGCACAGCCGAACATAGCACTCTTACTTGTTTTCTATGCAATCGTTTTTCTAAGACTGTTTGTGAATTTTGTGAGTTCCATATGCGACAGTTTTGTTTGTTTACATATTCGCCTAATTGAAAATGGGCCTACCAAAAAGATTATGATGTTGAAAAATGCGTTGTTTTCGTTCAGTTTTTCAAACAGCCAATTCACAAACGTTCGACGCAAACAATGGTCAGCCAGATTTAAACCTTGAACGATTTGAATTTTATAACCAAGGAGGTGAAGTTCTTTGTGCAAAATGTTGCGCAAAGTGCCTCTGGTGATGCCCAATTGTTGCGATCGTCGACAAGTTGATTTTCCAGGCTCAATGCGCAGACTACGAACGTATTGTTTTGGTCTAATTTATGCACAGCGGTCTCAAAGGAGCCTAATGACGAGGAAAAGCTGCTAGAATTTTACGAAGTGATACAGTAACATTTTCACCGTTTTGATAGCAAATTCTTACATTTAAAATTCTTTCTTCAAGAGTTTAGCATTCTATGGTTAAAATTTCTTAAATTTTTTATTAAATAAATGTTCAGTTTTTGACAATTATTCATTTGACAGCCAATTTTAGGACTTGTCGCTGAACACGTTTGTACCAAGAAAGATATTACAGAATACCACCCTTCGCAGCTGAAATTAAATAATGAAAAAAATTCTTAAAATCTCTTTCAATCAACATTATCTCATGTTAACAAAATAGGATACATTTTGTTAAGAAAATATGATGAATTCTGAAATTTTGTTTGAACTACTTCGGTGATGTTGTGCACTGTGTTTTGAAAACGTATTTTAAGATAATTATCTTGAAAATTTATCAATGTGCGTCATCTTGAACTTCGCCAAGTATTTAAATACCTGATTCCATTCAAACGGAAGGGCAGGGAACAGAAAGGGACTGGTAAGGGTAGAATGCTCATCCGAACCCCTAATGAAGCCAGTGTCTTTCAGGCTGATATTATGGCTCTACAAAAAGTGGTCAGGATGTTCACCGACTGTAATGTAAAGTCGATATTCTACCGATCATATATGACTTCCCCTATCTTAAGTGGGAACGTGATTTCACAAGTTGGATAGAACATCCCCTGCTATGATTGTCTCCAATGCCGCATCAGTTGCCAAGCTGTTTAGTACTATTAGAAACAACATTTTCAAGCAATATAGTCATAACAAGCGCTCAATAAATCTTTCAGACTTATGAGGGATCGGAATATGAACTGATTCTATACTTCAAAATGAGTAGAGTGGCCAACAAGTATTAATTATCAAGATCTTACCTGAATGAGTGGGCGTAGGGTGCAGCCACGTAAATCAATCAATTCTTCAAAACATTATTGGAGAAGAACCAATTCGCTATTAATTTTTTAAGCTTCCAGTGGACGTGGCATTTCACATATACATACTAGCATATATTTTCTCATATCTTGAAAACAGTATATGTTACATCGAAGTACAGCGAATCTTGACTTGTATTATAATTGGGGTATTCACACTGTGTGCCATTCAGTCATATTGTCATAAAGTCATAATATTTTAGACCAGTTTAAAAAAGTTGTTGTTGTGCTGCATACAAAAAAGTCATAAAATAATAGCATTCTTTCAGGTATGTTTTTGTTTTGTCATAAAATAGCTCTAGAGATCTGAGCCGAACGGCTGAAAATCTTTAGGCGAAACGGCGATAGTATATGTTAGCCGCCGTTACTTATATATGGTTCACGACTAAAAATGGCTAACAAATTGTTCATACCTATATCTCTGTACACTAAATCACTTTTTTATTACATTAAAATATATTAAAAGAGAACTAAATCGCAAAAACGAAATATATACAAGTGAAAAATTTTTCTCTTTTAGCTTACGTAGCTGGCAGCCACTGAATGTTTCTACTTATGGCGCCGCAAAAAAAGTGTTCAGCTCATATCAAGGCAGCAGCTGTTTAAGTTTATACATACAAATTCATTTGGATATTCTTGTGTACCAGAAGATAGGGTCCGCCAAATAAATTTTTTTTTTAAATGCTATAAAAAAAACTATTGAATATTTTCTCAAATTTCTTTTTTTATTTGAAAGTACAATCCTTCCGGTTATTAATGGAAAATAATTTCATTCAAATGGCTGCATGGCCCGATAAGGATCGCCATTGACTGTAACGGCCACTCCTTGCTCATTTTTGAAGAAAAATGTCTCAATTATGCCTCTGGACCAAAGTCCGCACCAAACAGTGACTCGTTTTGGGTGCGTCGGCTTTTCAATGTATGCGTGCGGGTTTTCTGTGCCCCAAATGCGACAATTTTGCTTGTTTACATACCCGCCAAGATTAACATGAGCTTCATCTGAAAAGATGTTTTTTATTGGCAAAATCGGCATTTTCTGTAAGTCGATCGCAGGCCCACTTTCCCAGCGTTGTTCAAGCGTATACACAACCATATTCGTTCAGAGGAAGGATAAAACTAACTATCTGTCATCAGACATGAGATAAGTGTTACCATTCACGAAATAAGCACTAGTTGAAAAAAAACGTTAGATTGCGGACCCTATAAATTTAATAATTTTAAATAGAAATGTAGTTTTTAGACGATTCATCTTTAATTGTATAAATTTTCTTCTGCTTTGATAACAGCTAATTGCAAATGTGTCGTTATATTATCAGCTGATCGATGTTTGAAATATCATGCTAAGTTATGACGGGTTGTTCACACAAATAAGAAAAATTCTGAGTATTTTTCTCTTGAAGCTTCTATTAAGAATCAGAAAGTTACTTGAGAAATTAATTGTCCTGTACACAGACTGAACATCCATGAATGTAAAAATGATAACGTCAATATTATGACGCATTTCTGGTAGCAATTACGTCAAATATTAAACAATGTTGCCACCTCCAGAACTGCTGGGACGTGTGTAAGCAAATGCGACTATTACAGATTCACATTGAGTTAGTGTTTGGGTTTAACTTTATGGTTTGCTGTCAATATTTGTTGTTCGTTTTTAAAATTCATTTATTTTGCTTCGTTTTCTTTTTTTTTTTTTTTAATAATATTCACTGGCCACATTTCAATATATTGTGTGTGTATGTACGAGTACGTACATATAAAGTATCAAATGGAGTTTTAACATAAATAAATGCAATGAAAACTATTCGTTTAAAATGAATTCATTTTAGTTCTACGAGCAGGGATGGATGGATATTGGTTTAACTGTTTCCTGTTTGTTTATTGTTGTCATTGCATCCATGCACTTGTGTCTGCGTTCGTACTGTTTTTGTTGTTAAATACTATAAATACGCTATAAATATTGCATTTTATTTAAATATTGTTGTAAAGTTACAAAAAAAAAAAAAGTTTCACTTCAACGTAATGAATACAACTCAGATAAAAATTCATGGACAGATATTGTAAAATGTATGCTGTCTGCTGGATTTAAGCACTTGATGTAAATATAGAAAGAAAAATTATATAATTTACTTTTTTATATATTGATTATTTAAAGTTTATAAATTCCTTGACATTTCCATTACGAAATGGTATTTCGTCTCTATTTCATATTTTACTTACATAGCGTCTATACCTGATATAATATCAAATATATTTCTGTCAGCAAACGTAAAATTTCATAGCAGAGAGAATCATATTACGTGTGGACTGCAATATTAGTATTATATATATTAATATTATATCAAATATTATAATATTGTTTTCATAATATATATTTAGAAAACAATATCATGATATGAACTGTCAGAAAACGTACACATACACATGTAGAGACAAGAAAAGAATTTTGTGTATTAAAATAGACGCCAAA
The DNA here is from genome assembly GCA_951800035.1 of Linnaemya tessellans. Taxonomy (NCBI): domain Eukaryota; kingdom Metazoa; phylum Arthropoda; class Insecta; order Diptera; family Tachinidae; genus Linnaemya; species Linnaemya tessellans. The sequence goes on along the minus strand of OX637533.1, from coordinate 35,809,454 downwards.
ACTAATTTTTACACAATCGCATTAAACAAATATATATAAATAATAAAAAATTATATATATTAAATTGAATTAAGATTCTATAGGCTAATTGTTCGAAATTTTAATTTTAAATCTCAGAAAGACATGATAAATTTTCCAATGCACAAAGGCAAGTCAACATCAGTTTTTGTTATTCAACTTACACAGCAGATCAGAACAGCTGTTTTCGAACAATTAGCCTATAGAATCTTAATTCAATTTAATATAGCAATATAAAAATGTTCGTTAAAATTCTTACTACATAAAAAAACTATATATATATATATATATATATATATATATATATATATACATATATATATATATATATATATATATATATATATATATATATATATATATAAAATAAAACACACCGGACTATTAAAGTAAACCAAGATGTTTACTGCACGGTTGCATGATAATTATGAAATATTATGATATTTGCAATAGTACGTTTTCCCCTACATAGATATGAATATTTATAAATATATATTTCTCCTTACTCTGCCGACATTCTCTCTCATATTATATCAGATTTAATATCAGGTATAGACGCTATGTTAACAATTTGTAAAAAGTTGAAAGCAAAAGAAGAGTACTGTAATAAAAAGGTCCAAACACCTATATAATTACTGACTTTTTAGCAAGTTCCTTTTTGGCAACACTGTTTTTGACAGCTCAACTGTTTTCGTGTAACACGTTGCTGTTAAACATGTTCAGTCTGGTCTATAATTTAACCATGAGTCGATTTAGAAACTGACCTCGCTCGCAGATCGGGCTCATTTCTGGGTTAGTTGAATATGATAACAGTTCATATTTAAGCAAATTTCATACGAGAACTGTTACAACCTGATGTTAAAAGATTTTTGTTTTTATAACCGTGTTGCCGTTTGATTATTTTCTTCATGTCCCATTTTTCTGAATTTTTTATTCCTAAGCCAAAAACGTTTTTGGTTTGAATTCTTTTATACTTGAGTACATGTGAACTTTTTTCATTTTTATTGTTAGCTCAAGCCACAGCTTAAATTTGTATGTAAGTATTTTTTAACGAACATAAATTTTAATATAAATACAGTGGTTTCCCGGTATAACGAATAATATATTGTCAGCCCCATTCGTTATATTGAAAAATAAGTTAAATTCGACAGTTTAGTAAATAAATAGCCATATTTTTGTAAAGGAAACTCAGTTCGTTTAATTTAATTCAAAACAAAACAATAAATAATTTGTTCATATAACTCACTTTCAATTAGCAATTGACGTTGTTTCTTTTTGCTAATTAAAGCCGTTTTATAATTCAGAAAGAACAAAACTGGTATTAAAATCTTAAAAAATCGAAATTTCGACTCCAGGGTTGGACAAATGAAATATTTTATGGTACATGAAAGTGACCAAAAATGTTAAAAATTTTAATTTTTTTGTCAAGTAAAACTATGTTACACATCACTAAGAATTGCATTGGTAAAAAAATAAAAATTCGCTTCCAGAGTCGGAAAATCGAAATATTTTTCGTACATAATAGTACATACATAAATTTCAAATTTTGTGCTTTTAGTGAATTAAACCTATTAGATATTTCAGAAAAAATTAAACTAGTTTAAAAAAATTATACATTCGGTTCCAGGGTTGGAAAATCGATATTTCTTGGTACATAAAAGTAACCATATAATTTCACAATTTTGGTTTTTTTCAGTCACTTAAACTTCGCTAAGAATTAAATTGGTATTAAAATTTTTAAAAACTAAAAATTCGGTTCCAGGTTTGGAAAATCGAAATATTTTTGGTACATAAAAGTACATACATAAATTCCAAACTTTGTGTTTTAGCGAATAAAACCTATTTTATATATCAGAATAAATTAAATTAGTATTAAAAAATTAAAAATTCGGTTTCAGGGTTGGAAAATCGACATTTTCTGATTCATAAAAGCAGCCATTTTATTTGTTATTTTTGATTTTTATGATTAATTATACCTATTTTATATATCAGAAAGAAGTAAAATGGTATTAAAAGCCAACAAAATCTAAAAGACGATTCTACGGTTGGACAATTAGGACTTTTTTGGGTACATGAAACGAGTTAATTGTTTTGTTTGTAAATTAAATATATATAATATCTTTGAAAGACGTTCATAGGTATTAGATATAAGAAAAGCGAAACATTTAGCTTCCTAGCCGAAACATTTTAACGTTTTCTTAATTGTGAAAGTAACCGATAACATCATTTTGATTTTTTAATTAAACCTACTTTCTGTTTTGGCAAGAAAGAAAGAAAAAAGAATTACATCTGTGAAGGGTATTTAAGATTCGGTACAGCCGAATATAGCACTTTTACTTGTTGTTTATAAGAAGTAAATATTTTGAGTTGTGTTTTTTATATGAACTTTATTGCTGTATTTAACATGGTATAATAAAACAAGGTACTTCCACTGTGAGCTATTAAATTTAAAATAATTTTCTGACAATTTTAAGGATTCTGACATTCCCATAAAAATTAAGTTACCCGTTTTTTTCTTTTGATTGAGTTGTTAAAATGTTTAATTGCATCGATGTCATAATTAATAATAATTAAAATCCGTTTGCCAATTAATTTATTATAAAAATCTTGTCGTGAATCTTGAATAAACATATATTTTGTTAAATTGTCTTATTGATCAATGTAATGGTTTCAATGTTTTTGGTTCAATGCAAAGCAACACAACGACTTTTTATGTCTTGTGGAACTGCATAGAAACTGGGATTTTTCGTAGTTTTCTATATTCTTTACATTTTATATAGCTTTTATTAAATTATTTTAACAAAATATTGCAAAATGTTTATGTCCAAAACCTCAAAATGAAATTTTTCGCTCCGTCAATTTGCAAAAACGATTCACAATGAGATATTGAGCGTTAGATTCTATCTATGTTGTACGTTCAATGTGTTTAAATCATAGATGATCAAGCTTCTCTTGCCCTATAACTACGGTGGCCACATATTTCAACCAAAAAAAGAGGACATTTAGAAATGTAATAAAAATTGGTTTTACTATTTATAGTCAATTGCATATATTCTAGGCATGGCCGACTAACTTACATATATTAATGTTTTTTAAACAAAATATGCCCAGAACTTAAAATATGTCCAGAAATATCACAGTCATTTGAGAAAAAGATTTTCATATCTGCACAATCCATTTGATGATAATAATTTCTATTGTATTGGTGATGTTGACTTTTATTGTATTGAAAAAATAAAACTTTTATTTTTGGAGTTTAAGCAAAACAGTATTAATAATCAAAAAAAAAGGACAATAAAGGACATTTTAATTAAAATAAGGACATTTTAATTAAAATAAGGACATTTTAATTAAAATAAGGACATTTTAATTTTTGTTTATCTAAGAGGACATCATGTAAAAAAAGAGGACTGTCCTCTTAAAAAAAGGACAAATGGTCACCGTACCTATAACGCGTTATAGGAAAGCAAGAAATAAACAAATTCTGCTTTCGCAGCAAACAAATATGTATACGAAAGAAAAAAATGTTGTTTCTCTCGCTCTCCTTAGGTTTTGGCTTCTCTTTAGCATACAGCAGGGATGGATGACAAGTACTTTTCAATTTTATCTATATTTTGAGTTGAAGGGTTTGTTGCTAATATTCGTATGTTTTGCATTTATAATTGTATTTATTGTATATAACACAATATTTTTATTTATTAGCATCTGACTGATGAAACTCGTTTATAATAAATGTCTATTTCAAATAAATATATATTAGCTCATCCAGATCTATATGGCCTGGGTACTCTTTTGTTCTTGCGTGCTTTGCTTAGAACTATTTTCATGGTAGAAAATGCTGTTTCACAATTATATGTGGTACCAAACATTGAATACAATTTGTAGATTTCTGTCTTCAGTTGTTTGGATAAACAGAAAGTAATTTCAGAAACATTTCCACCTCTGTTAGTAAGCAGAGGTTTTTCTCTGCGCCACACACAATCGCAACTGTGTTTATGTGGTAGTGCACATCACTGATTTAAACTTTAAATCAGTGATGTGCACTACCGCATAAACACAGTTGCGCTTGTGTGTGGCGCAGAGAAAAACCTCTGCTTAATTTTAACAGAGGTGGAAATGTTTCTGGAATTACTTTCTGTTTATCAAAAACAACTAAAGACAGAAATCTACAAATTGTATTCAATGTTTGGTATCACATATAATTGTGAAACAGCATTTTCTACCATGAAAGTAGTTCTAAGCAAAGCACGCAAGAACAAAAGAGTACCCAGGCCATATAGATCTGGATGAGCTAATATATATTTATTTGAAATAGACATTTATTATAAACGAGTTTCATCAGTCAGATGCTAATAAATAAAAATATTGTGTTATATACAATAAATACAATTATAAATGCAAAACATACGAATATTAGCAACAAACCCTTCAACTCAAAATATAGATAAAATTGAAAAGTACTTGTCATCCATCCCTGCTGTATGCTAAAGAGAAGCCAAAACCTAAGGAGAGCGAGAGAAACAACATTTTTTTCTTTCGTATACATATTTGTTTGCTGCGCAAGCAGAATTTGTTTTTTTCTTGCTTTCCTATAACGCGTTATAGGGCAAGAGAAGCTTGATCATCTATGGTTTAAATCAGGGGTAAACAAAAGTAAAAATGAGGTTGTATTGTGAGAGAGAATTACCCAACAAACACAAAGTGAATCATTTCAAATATAATTTATTTGAGAATTATTTTACCCTTTTCCAATTAACCCTTTGACGACGAAGAATTTTCGGCTGCAAATTTTTAAAATTTTATTTAGGATTCTTATTTGGAAATGCTATATTTGAAGACTAAAGTGTTGTCAAAATTTAAAAATTTTTACTCCTTCTACGAGAAAAATCATGGGACATATGTGTCCCATTCGTCGTTAAAAGGTAAAAATTTGGGAACAAATGCATTGATCATTCGAGAGCATTTTGTCGTTACAAAAAGTAAATATGACGACGCATGCACTAACGTATTGCTTTATTTACATTGCAAAACCAACAAAAACAATACTAACTGTAAGTTGCTGATCGTTTGTGGGTGCTGTTGTGCTGAAGTAGTAGAACACGAGACTATGAAGCGGAGGGTCCTGAGTTCAACCTCCGCTGAGTCATGAAATATTGTGTTGAATTCTTCTGATCAGCACTAGTGCGTGGTTGTGTTAGTTGTTGCCAGCCTGTTTCCATGATGAAGGCATAGTCACTGGTCACTGAACATAATTGACAGCGACTGACACTATCATGTACTAAAAAAAGCTGAGTAACAGCACCCACCTTCGTCGGTCCTGTAGCAAAAAATAGTAAAAAAGGTTGAAATAGCTACAAAAAAACTGTCTATCTTCTCATCTTTCCTAATCTGTACCCTCAATACTATCCCCTCGTTATCAGTTCCGGCGCAATGCATTGCATATATAGGGGTCATCCCCTGAGTGCTGGTCCAAGATAAAAAAAAAATAAATAAATAAAAAAATAGTTTGCATAGTAAGGATTGTGTAGGGTATAGTCCTCTGGACATCACAATGGGCCTTTTATGGCCTACGAGTGTTTTTCTCGCTTACTGCGGGTAGCCCTTCTAACCTAACCTAACCTGGCTACACAGTTCATAGACAGCATTTGTAGTAGAAAAGTTGGTATTACCGCGACACCTCGAGAATCCATTACACAGTCAAGACTAGAGGCAGTGTCGAATTTAGCTGGACATTACCAAACAAGAATGGAAGGGGGAGTCAGGAAGCGAAATGTCGTTTGCACAAAAAGCGGAATCGAATGCTGAACAAACACAATTTGTTTCACACGTAAAAAACCAATGTGCTTTACTGGAAAAATAAATTGTTTTACAATTTATCACATCTAATTATGATTTTAATTTAGTTTGCATGAATCATTTATAAGATCTCATAATTTTAAATTAATTTTTTGAGTTATTTTTTAATGTTTTTCGTTGAATCGTTTGCGTTTTCTTTGCTTTTTACCTATAACAAAATAAAAAAATTATTAAAAAAATATCCTTTATTTTTACCTTTGGCGACGAATGGGACACATATGTCCCATCATATTTTCAGCTCCCCAGAGAAAAGTATAGAACCGATTCAAAATGCGTTGGTCAATATATTTACATAAGGCATAGGTTCATCTAGTACTATAAGTTTTTCCAACAGTATCAATTAGAACCCGGGATATTAGGAAACTAAAATTGCGAAAAAAAAAGTTTAAATTTCTGACTTTTGGAAGCCTTTAAGCCCAATTGAAACAACAAAACCTTAGTGTTAACGCCAATACCAAATAATACATTTGTCTTTTATCGAACAACACCAATAAGATCATAATCCATTAGAAAATGCGGCTGTAAAGACGAAAAAACCAAATGGGACATATTTGTCCCATTCGTCGTCAAAGGGTTAAACAGATACGTATTTTTATTGTATAAATTGCATAAATACGTTATAATAGTTTAGTACGGACGTGTTATTTTTAGTGCGGCTGAATAAAGCGTAACAGGTAGAAAAAAACTTTAATAAAAAAAACCTGAATAAACCGTAATAGGTAGAAAATAAAAAAGACATAAAAAGTGAAATTCTAAGAATTTTTTTTCAAACATTTATTTTTAAACATAAAAAAAGAAAAAATATTGTATGAGTATTCCAATCCGATGTAATTCAGAAAAAGAGCTAAGCTCCGCCAGTAAAATCATATGGACTTCTGAGGAAGAGTCTATAAAAAAATCTATGGAAAGTCTTCTTTCGGCACGAGACAAAAACCGTCGCCGATCCTGTTCACCAAACATCGTAATAACACAGAGTTAAACATTTCATAGCACAACATGCAATGTCTTCTTTGTTACCAAATGTTTAAAGAAAATAGGGAATATGTTATTAAAAGACATTACGATTCTTTTCATATGGATAGCAACTACGAGGTTTTTGAGACAATGTTTTCTCTAGAAACATTTCATGGAAATGTAACGGGCAAGCTTTTATATGAAGTAGTCAGTGAAAAGCTTTTTGATATTATAGATAGAAAGAAAATTGTTGGAGTCTGTACAGATGGGGCAAATGTAATGACCGGAAAACACGAAGGCTTCCACTAACCTACAAAGTTATCTATATTTATGCTTTTATGGCAGTTTCTTATTAACAAAATATTTTTTAAGTGTACCGAGCTTAACTTATTTCGCTGCTTTGTACAAATAAATTTCAAGTCTGAAAAAATTTGCTCACAGAGGTAAGTAGAGGGAAATAATGACAAATATTTTAAGGCATTTTTTGTAATTTTGGGGTATGATATTTTATCCAAGTTTTTCCAAAAATCTAATATATTATTTACCTTCGGAGCATTTATTTCACTTCGTAGTATTATCAGTTCAGATTGTATATCAAACTCATACTTGGTAATATCGCATTTAAAAGGGTTTTCAAAAAGATCAATAAATTGCTGTATATTTTCAAAATCTACAAATCTGTCCTGAAAGTTATAAAAATTGTTAATTTTTTTTTGGGCTTAAGTTCGAATCTGCATGACTGCAAATGATTTTTTATTATTTTATTAATAAATGAATTTGTTCAAATGCTATTTATTATTATTATAATTTTTTTTTTATTAAGATTGGAATATTAAGAATATTTTCAATAATCATCAAACCAGCAGAACGGATCAGTACTGATTTCGAGGCCGCTACGCCATCTCATCAGCGTTCTTTGTTCAATTTTTCCACTTTTGCAAGTGGTGCTAGTTAGTAGGAATATCAACTATTTAACCAATATTTTAACGAAAATTTAATATGAGAAGTTATCACATTCATATTTTTAAGTTATTACCTTTTTGGTTAGTACGAAATTCCCCAACCCTGACGATTAATATTCCCAATATTCCATGTATCTCTTTCGCTTTTTCCAGAGCTATCGGCTGCTGATTGCTAAAGCTTCTTTGTTATTTATGTTCAAGTAATTGAATTTAGTTGTCAATTTACAATGAACAAGTGCGCGTGCCCCCGCAATGTTTTTAAATTATGTATGAATTTTTATTAGTCGAACTTTGTAATGTAAATTGTTAATTTTTTTGGGCTTAAGTCCGAATCTGCATGACTGCAAATGATTTTTTATTATTTTATTAATAAATGAATTTGTTCAAATTCTATTTATTATTTTTTTTTTATATATTAAGATTGGAATATTAAGAATATTTTCAATAATCATCAAACCAGCAGAACGGATCAGTACTGATTTTTTCAAGTACTGCTGTATATTCAAATGTTGTGCCATCGTCCTGTTAGACATATATTAGAGAAGTTTTTGGAAAACTTGAAAAGTCACCAGCTTGAACTTCAGAGATGAGTAAAAATATTTTTGTTTTAAAATTAAATAGAATTTTAGAGAGATCACACAAGTTATTTTCTTTTCCTTGCAGTTCTAAATTAAAGTCATTCAGAAAAGTGGTTATATCGGCCAAAAATGCTAAATCTAAAATTAATTTTTTATCTTTTAAAGCCTGTATTGCCCAGTCTGCTATATTTTCAGTTTCTAAGAACTGCAGCACTTCTTCGCTCAAGTTAAATAACCTATTTAGACAATCACCACGGCTAAGCCAGCGGACTTCAGTATACATTTTAAGGTCATTATATGCGCTGTTTTTGCTTTTTAAAAAATTAGCAAACTTTCTGTGAGTAAGTGCATGATGCCCTCCTCTTATTTTATTAATTATAGACTCTGCAGTCTTCATACTGGCATGATTAGATAAAAATTTGGATGCAAGGTCTGGTGAATAATGCAGGGAAAGCTTAAAACTGAAATTTGGTTTTTTAGATAACCTATGAAGCCTTCGTGTTTTCCGGTCATTACATTTGCCCCATCTGTACAGACTCCAACAATTTTCTTTCTATCTATAATATCAAAAAGCTTTTCACTGACTACTTCATATAAAAGCTTGCCCGTTACATTTCCATGAAATGTTTCTAGAGAAAACATTGTCTCAAAAACCTTGTAGTTGCTATCCACGCAGCGAATACATAATACCAATTGGCAAAGATCATTAATGTCCGTGCTTTCATCTAAACAAAGAGAAACATACTCACAATTTATTAATTTTTCCCTAATAGCAGATTCCACCAAATTTCCTATATGACCAATACGTCGTACTACACTTGGGGCCAACAACGGAAGAGATTTTATAAACTTAGTGTTAAAGTTAAGCTTTTCAAAAACTTTTTCTAATAAGTTTTTAAAAAGCATCCCATCAGTGAAAGGCCTACCATGCCTAACAATATCTAAGCTTATTAAGCTTGATACCTCCAATTTTTTATTTTTATTTTCTGTCCTTGCTTTGTTTTCATCAACTTCAAGTAGCCATTCTTTTATTTTTTCTACATAAATGTTTTTTACCATATCTAAATGATCCTTTCTTTTCTTACCTTCGAAACTTTTCATGTCACTATGAAAATAATCGTAATGTCTTTTAATAACATATTCCCTATTTTCTTTAAACATTTGGTAACAAAGAAGACATTGCATGTTACCAAATACATTATTTATCATGAAATATTTTTCAAATATCATTCTGACTTCAAAATGTTCGCTGAATAAAAATTACTAAAACAACAACAAAAAACCTGAAAAAAATGCGTAAGCATCCGCACATGTGTAGTCATCAATATCTAAATAACGACTGAATACGAGAGCGTAAGAGTATACGTGTGATTGTTTTAGCACAATTGTGCTATGAAATGTTTAACTCTGGTTTAAAATTTATATTATATTATGCTATAATATATTATATTATATTATACTATGTATAATATAATATAATGGTGGTTCGTCCGTGATTTCATGAAAATGTGGCTTGGTACTAAAAAGGCCATTATTTTGGAAATTGCTGAACTGGACACCTTGAAATTTAAATAAGTTAGAGATCAATGAATGAAGATTAGTATATACAATTTAATTATATACAATTTAATTAAATTAATTTCTAGAAAAATGGAAAAACTTATATACATAATATATATGTATTACAGATTATATATAAAAATGTCCAAATAAAGAAAATTATAATTTATAATGTGGCAACGTCATATTCAATATGATGTAGAAAACTAAACGTCAAAAATCCTTATTAAAATTTAATAAAAGCAAGTGGGATTACCTTGTTTTTATATACCTTGGGTGTAACAGTTTAATTTATAAAAATTTTTTGGAATAATAGGAGACTTATAAAATAAAACTTTTGTTTGAAAATTTTTCCATTAACCTGTTCTAAAATTTTTTTCAATTTCAATTGATATGCAATGAAATGCTTATATAAGTTGAAAAAAAATGCTTTATAGCACTGTTTAACACTTTAAAACAGATCAGTTGTCATTAAATATTAATCGATTGTAAAATAAAACCATCCATAGCCACAAAACAAATAATCGATGGTTTTGAAACCTCTATGATAGAGGAAACTGCAACTAGCTAATTTTTTCTACTGGTGGTTCCTTATTAACATCTTTTCACCTGGACAACTAAGTGCCACTGTGACACGCTTTGCCTTGGAGAGTTCAAACGCAAGCTCAACATTGCATATTATGCGCTTTCCATTTTCATCTTCGAGTTCAACATTCATTGTGTACATCTCCTTCACGGTATCTTCTTTGATTTCAACAAGTCTTTAAGAATAAAAAGGAAGAAAAATGTTTATTAAAAAAACTACCTACTCGTACATACATTTTCAAATATCAAATACTTATGCTACTTACTTTCTTGGAGGACCCGTAGAGAATGCCTCCAATGACTCTTGAATCACTTTTTCACGGTCAAAAAAATCGCTGAAGGTTCCTGTGCCTGAGACAAAAGCAGAGAAGCTAACTATGCACACTATTAAAACAAATTTCATTGTTAATTTTTTTCTATCTTAAATGATGTCAAAGCTAGATAAAACTGTAATCTGTTAACGTCAAGCAATAGTTTGTCGCTTTATATACCCGGCAGAACTAAAAAATTTTACTTATGATTTATCTTTATAGTTTTTTAAATAAATATTTCATTGTAACTTCATCGTATATAATTTACATTCTCATATCTCACTGTTATATTTAATCTGCTATTTTTAAAAATAATTTTTGGTAGACTGTCTGTTTTTGGAAACGTTACTATTATGAATACTAAAATCAATATATATTTTTTTTTTAAATAAAAACAAGTAAAAGTGCTATATTCGGCTGTGCCGAATCTTAACTACCCTTCACAGATGTAAATCTGTTTTCTTTCTTTCTTGCCAAAATAAAAAGTAGTTATACTTAAAAAATCAAAATGATGTTATCGGTTACTTTTATATTTAAAAAAACGTTTACATTTTGCGGCTAGGAAGCTAAATGTTTGGCTTTTCTTATATCTAATACCTATGAACGTCTTTCAAAGATATTATATATATTTAATTTACAAACAAAACAATTAACTCGTTTCATGTACCCAAAAAAGTCCTAATTGTCCAACCGTAGAATCGTCTTTTAGATTTTGTTGGCTTTTAATACCATTTTACTTCTTTCTGATATATAAAATAGGTATAATTAATCATAAAAGTCAAAAATAACAAATAAAATGGCTGCTTTTATGAATCAGAAAATGTCGATTCTCCAACCCTGGAACCGAATTTTTAATATTTTAATACTAATTTAATTTTTTCTGATATATAAAATAATTTTAATTCACTAAAAACACAAAATTTGGAATTTATGTATGTACTTTTATGTACCAAAAAATTTCGATTACCAACCCTGGAACCGAATTTATAATTTGTTGATACTAGTTTAAATTTTTCTGAAATATCTAATAGGTTTAATTGACTAAAAGCAAAAAATTTGGAATTTATGTATGTACTATTATGTACGAAAAATATTTCGATTTTCCAACTCTGAAAGTGAATTTTTATTTTTTTACCAATGCAGTTCTTAGTGAGGTGTAACATAATTTCACTTGACAAAAAAATTAAGATTTTTAAACTTTTTGGTCACTTTCATGTACCATAAAATATATTATTTGTCCTGTCCCTGGGGTCGAAATTTAGATTTTTTATGATTTAAATACCAATTTTGTTCTTCCTGAATTATAAAACTGCTTTAATTAGCAAAAAGAAACAAAGTCAATTGCGTTTTTGGTCACTTTCATGCAGAATATATAAAATAAGTTTAATTCACTAAAAACACAAAATTTGGAATTTATGTATGTACTTTTATGTACCAAAAATATTTCAATCTACCAACCCTGGCAACGAAATTCAAATTTGTTTTACCAATACAACTCTTAATGAGGCATGAAATAATTTTATTTAAGAAGAACTTAATATTTGTAACCATTTAGGTCACTTTTATGTACCACAAAATATTGCAGTTACCCAACTCTGGAATCAAAATTTTTATTTATTTTTGATTTTTGATACCAATTTTGTTTTTCCTTTTTGGTTACTTCTGTGAATAAAAAAAATTTCAATTTCCCAACCCTGAAAGCGAAATTTAAATTTTTTAAAATTTTCTTTATCAATGCAAAGCTTACTGAGGTATAAAGTAGTTTTGTTTAAGAAAAACTCGAATGTTGGAACCATTTTGGTTATTACATGTACTACAAAATATTGCATGTACCAAAAATAATTTAACTTTTCCAACCCTGGAAACGAAATTTTAATTTTTTTTTATCAGTGCAACGCTTCTTGAGGTATAAAGTAGTTTTACTTAAGAAAAATTGCAATTATTTTACCATTTTGGTAACTTTCATGTACCATAAAATATTGCACTTGTCCATCCCTGGATTCGAAATTTTATTTTTTATTTTTGAATTTTTGATACCAAGTTTGTTCTTCCTAAATTATAAGACAGTTTTAGTTAGCAAAAAAACAAAAAAAAAAAAACAACATCAGTTGTTTGTTTGATTACTTTCATGTATAAAAACAATTAAATTTTCCACCCCTGGAAGCAAAATTTGAATTAAAAAAAATTTTTTTTGGCCAATGCAAATCTTCATGACGTATAAAGTGGTTTTGTTAACGAAAAACTTGAAATTTTTAACAATTTTAGTTACTACATGTACTACAAAATACCGAATAGGCCGAAAAAAAATTTTTAATTTCTCATCCCTGGAAAACAATTTTTATTTTTTTAATAGACCATTGAGGCTCCCCAAAGCACGAAATAGGTTTAATTTACAAACATTAAAAAAAATAATTAATATTTGCTATAAATTTTGCGTCGAGAAATAGGTGTAAGCGTCCTAGCTCTGGAACCATACTTCGGATCTTTCTGAATTTCTATACCAGCCTCTTTAAGCTCATTTGCAATCCAACGGTCCAAGAACGAAGTCTTGTAAAGTCTGTAAAGTAGCATCAATTCGAGTTAGACCTTTTTTATATTAAGCCATCGATATGTTCTTGATTGGTGATAAAATTTAAGGTGATCTAGCAATGTCCGTCCGTCCGTTGGTGGAAATCACGATTCAGTTCAACCGAAAAGAGCCAGACACTTGAAATTTGATATAGATAAATTTTGAAGGATAGCATACGTCAAGTTCGTAAATGGGCCAAATCGGGTTAGGGGGAAAAAAGTTCCCTAAGAAGAACTAAACCAACCTCTAAAAACAACATAGTTATTTAAGTTTTTTTTTGTAATTTTGTTAAGCTAATCATATATTTTTGAGTCAAAGAAGGCACAAATCTTTGAACTGGGAGCCATAAAATCAGAAAAATTAATTTTTGAAGCCCAAGTTGGCGTTGACTTCAGATATTATATGCAAAAATAGTGTAAATATATAACAAATTATATTATTTAAGCCTACATTTCTTAAAAATTGCTGATTTACGCTTTTAATAGCTAAAAACAAAAACGTTCATTGGCGTTGTAATAGTTGCCAGAAAGTCAGTGTTGAATTTTTTAAATTCTTCCAGAGCACTAAAACAATTTCCTGCAAATCCAGAACAACCTTGGCCATTTAACTGAACAAATTAATGAATATGGAAAACTTTTTAGTGACTTTAAAACTTTAGATAGTTTACAATCACCATCCACAATTCGCCGCAAAAGCCCCAGGTTGTTGAATAAAGATAACAATGCGATTAATGACGGATCTAGTTTAACAAAAAATTCGCCTCCTAGAACAACTATGCCTAATGCCTCAGATAATGTTGGTAACATTATTCATGTCAACGATATAAATAATGCTCTGAGCTACTCATCAACGGCCGTGCCTCTAAATAATGCTTCAAAATCTCTAAGCCCCGCTCAATTAAGTAATTTTGATGTCTCAACTGCAGTCCCTTTAACCTCAATAGCGAGCTCGTCTACAGTTCTTAATCAAAATATAACTGATACGTCAACAGCCCCAAGGGAGTTGCGTACGATTCCTCCGAAAAAAAACATATTTGCTACACGTTTCGCATCGGATACAAAAGCTGAAGATATGAAATGGTATATTCAAAGGAAATTTGAAAATTGCTCACCACAGGCTATTCTCGTTTTTAAAATAAACTCTAGAAATAGAGCATCATTCAAAATAATTGTACCGGAGGTACTGTTTCAGCAAATTGTTAGTCAAGAGTTTTGGCCTAAGAATGCTTTAGTACGTGAATTCATTTATAAAGATGATAATAGTGCTCGCTTGCCTAAAATTAATATCTACTTTATACCAAAATGTCAGAGGTATTAATTCAAAATTGTCATCGATTTACCGAAACAGCTTTGGATATGACAACGATATTATAGCATTCACTGAAACCTGGCTTAGTGGTAAAATTAATAATAACGAAATTATGTGTTCCAGATACCAAATTTTCAGAAAAGATAGAGAAAGTTGTCAAACAGCCAATAATATTGTAAAAAAATCGGGTGGTGGTGTTTTAATTGCTGTCTCAACAATGTTTTCGTCGGAAGAAATTATACTGCATGATTTTTTGCACATTGAGTTTATATGCGTATTAGTGAAAATACATAAACAGCTTATGTATATTATTTGCTTGTATATTCCTCCTAACTCGCAATATTCTATCTATGAGGATTACCTAAAAGCTATAAATGTTATTGCAGATAAAGTAAATTCAAATGATATTATACTTGTGCTGGGAGATTTTAATATGCCAAATGTGTCCTGGAAATCTGTGCCTGATTGTAATTATTTGTCACCTCTTCAATCTTCGGAATTATCGCAGTATGTCATTAACAGTTTACTGGAGTGCTGCCTTTTACAAATGAACTGCATCACAAATAGTTCTGATAAATTGTTAGACCTTGTATTTGTTAATGAACCGTCAGACTTTTCGATATCGCAGCATCCCCCGCTTTCAAATCCTGAGGATAGTTATCATCCTACGATTGAATTAACTTATATCTACCAACCTCATCGACGGTCAAATACATCTCAGCAAAATAAAATTTTTCGTTTTAAGTCAACAAATTACATTAAACTTCAACGTGAACTCTCTCAAATCGACTGGTTAAATGAATTATCTTATGGCAATGATTTAGACAAAAGTATCGAAAAATTTTACCAGATACTACACAAATGCTTCCTATCTTCAATACCTAGAGTACTACCTGCCCCCTGCCATGGTCCACCTTGGAACACTAAACAACTTTCAAGACTTAAAAACCGCAAGACTAAACTATTTAAAAAGTACAAGCAAAATGCATCTCAACTAAATTATTCCATGTACTCCTCAGCAAGATCTGCATATACCATTCATTGCTAATCAACTGGCTTGTAGTGCTTATTTAAACAGGATAAAAAGTAACCTAAAAAATGATCCTAAATCTTTTTATAAGTTTGTCAACTCGAAGAGGCGTGTGTCAGATTTCCCTTCTGTTATGAAGTTTAGAGATTATGAGTCGTCAGATGATAAAGTTGTAAGTAATATGTTTGCTGAATTTTTTGCATCAACCTATTCTTCGTCTACGTTTAGCAACATAGAGCAGTATTCTTACCATATCCCTGAATCAGTGAATTTTAATGTACCCCGTATTGAGCAGCAAACTGTTTTGACTTATATGAAAAATCTAAAACTTTCGTATGATCCCGGTCCTGATGGTATTCCTAGTAGTATTTCAAAATACTGTCCTCATTTACTAAGCACTCCATTGACCTATTTATTCAACAAATCACTCAAATTGAGTTACTTTCCTCCAATTTGGAAGAAATCGTTCATCATTCCGCTATTCAAATCTGGATCTAAAGCTGATATATCCAATTATAGAGGTATAGCTAAACTGAACGCTATACCAAAGTTGTTTGAGCAACTCTTATGCGATACATTGTCTTATCAAGCAACGTCTATCCTTTCTTCTGCGCAGCATGGTTTCTGTAAAGGTCGATCAACTATTACGAATCTCTTAGAATTAACAACCTTAGTTAACGATGGATTTGTCACTGGCAAACAAACAGATGTCATCTATTTTGATTTTAGTAAGGCCTTTGATAAGGTGAATCACAACTTACTTATTCATAAGCTTGATCGAATTGGATTTGGAACGTCTCTAATAAAATGGATCGAATCTTATTTGAAGAACAGAATGCAGTGTGTCAAGTTCCGCAATATGCTCTCTACTGATATAAATGTTATATCAGGTGTGCCTCAGGGTAGTCATCTCGGCCCACTTTTATTTACTTTATTTATTAATGATCTTCCATCTGTTGTTGAAAACTCAAATATACTAATGTATGCAGATGACGTAAAGTTATTCTTATCGCTTGATTCTATTGATAAACAGTTGCGTCTCCAAGCTGACATTGTACACTTAACCGCTTGGTGCGCTAATAATTTAGTGGACCTAAATGTGAAAAGTGCAAATATATGATTTTCTCAAGATCAACACCAATCAATGGACTCTATAAAATGAATAATGCTGTTCTTGACCTAGTGGATTCATTTAATGACTTGGGAGTTATTTTAGATAAAAAATTGGACTTCAGGTGCCATATAACCTGGACGATTAACAAAGCTACTGGTGTTCTGGGTTTTATTAAACGCTGGGCTAAGGAGTTCTCTGACCCTTATACAACCAAGATGTTATTTACTACTTTAGTTCGCCCAATACTTGAATACGGATCTGTTGTATGGGACCCACAATATCTTTCACATTCAAATAAAATAGAGTCAGTACAAGTGCAATTCTTATTATTTTGTCTTCGTGGTCTTCCTTGGAACTCTAATATAAGATTACCATCTTACCATCTTACGAGAGACGCCTAGGACTTATTAAGCTTCCAACCTTAAGGAGCCGTCGACAAATGCTAAATGTTACCTTTCTGCTGAAATTAATAAACGGCTGCGTCACATCTCAATTTCTCCTAAGCAAAATAACCTTGAATATACCCAATCATCCAACAAGGTATTATAGCTTCTTGAGAATTAAGTTTTACACTACAAACTATAGTAACTTCGATTCCTTTGGGAGAATTTGCAATGATTTTAATAGATTTTACCCTTGTATCGATTTCAACAAAAGTATTGATGTCGTAAAAAATGATATAATTTTACATCTTAACTCATTACAAAATTGATTATAAATAAATGTTTAATTTGTTAAATCGACATTTGTTAAAGCCATATTTTTTGTTTTTGCTGTAATTTGTCTTGTTACTATTAAAACAAAGCTTTATAGATTCCATTTATATATGTATGTACTTATCATTTCTGAAACATTGTTATATTTTAATTGTATCAGTCTGTAAGGATTAACCCATAGACTAAATAAATAAAAAAAAAAAAAAAAAAAAAGACAAAGTTGAGACGTTATCTGATAGTACTCTGACCCAGTAGGCTAAACATTTCTAATTTACCATCGTCGGATTTGGTGCTCGTAAATTGCTTTTATGCTGATGGAACGGTGTCTCAGACATGCTCCTCCCAACATGGTTGAAAGGACCGTTTAAAATAGTTTTTTTCTTTTTTACTTAAGCCAAATACCATAAAAATGTAAATTTTAATAAGAATAAAAATTTAGTTTTTATATACCAAATGATTGGAGGGTATTTAAGATTCAACTCGGTCGAATATATTGTTCTTACTTGCTATATTTTAATTATTTTCGTAGAGTTCTTAGGCAGATAAAAATAATTATAATTCTGAATGAACATATTGGAACAGATGAACATGTGTCTCTTAGTATATAGTATTTTCATATGTTGTAACTATAAAAATAGGAAAAAGGAAATTATTTTGTTATAGATAAGAGTTTCTGATAAAATGTTCAAGGTGAATGGCTGCTACGGGTGGATTAAAACTTTTCAATGCCAGAAACAAAAGCAAATATGCTCGTTGCCTTGTGTGTATTGAAGGCCATTTTCTGATGTAATATTTGCTAAAAATATTTTTGATAAAATTTGTTAGAACTGTAATTAAAAAACTATGTTTAATATAAACAACTTTTGACACTATGGAAAAGTTTGACGGTCAAAACAGAACCCTGCAAAAAGCCATCTGACGAGTTGAGATAACCTGTTTAGTCGGCCATGTTTCATACAATTTCTTCCCCCATCTCCTCATACTGCTGCAATTCTGTAGAATATGTTATTAAGCAAACGTTAATAAACTCTTTAGCCAAAATCGGTATGTGAATGATGTTTTGACCACAATTGGAGGATTCGAATTCCCATTCGGAACATCATATAAAATAATATGGTTGCTGTGATAATTTGCTAGGCTAATTCAAAAATTCAGTCAGTTCAAATCTTCTTCTTTAGTATTTCTGCTATCAAAAACTGTTGTAGATTTGTTTTTGCAACTTCTGTAACACGAAATTATTTTAAAACGTAAGAAAAATTAAGGAATATTTATTAACAATACACATCATTTTAAAATATTTCATTTATTTCTTTAAAAACAGTCATGCGAAAATAATGTGATATTAAGTTTCTTATCATTTTTTATACTCTCCAAAAAAGAATATGGAGGGTATATTCACTTTTTCATTCCATTTGTAACGCAGCGGAATCTCCATCTGAGACCCCATAAAGCATATATATTCTTGATCAGTGATGAAATCTATGACGATCTGAACATGTCCGTCCGTCCGTCTGTGGAAATCACGATTCAGTCCAAACGAAAAGATCTAGACCCTTAAAATATATCTCGAAGGATAGCACAGGTTAAGTTCGGAGATGGGTTCAATCGGGCAAGAGGGAAAAAAGTTCCCCTAAGAAGAACTAAACCAACCTCTAAGAAGCAACAAAATTTTTAAAGTTTTTTTGTAATTTTGTTATGCAAATGATATATTTTTATATGAAAGAAGGTCCAACGCGTTAGACTTGGAGCCATAAAATAAAAAAAGAATAATTTTTGGACCCCGCCCTTTTTAGTGGGCGTTATTATATGCAAAAATAGTGTAAACATTTAAAAAACTGTTTTACTGATATAAAATAAGCTTTAATGACGAAGCTGGGACGTAACCTGGTACTACTCTGCTCTACCTTTTCCTCCCCCTTTGCCCCTAAATGACCCTATTAAATAAATTTTTTTTTTTAATTTTGTATATAATATATCCCAAACATTTATTTTTAGAGTTTTATGACAAATGTGAAACGTCTCCCCACAGCCCTTTCCAGAATGACCCCGCCAAAATACAGTTTCAATACCCTCCAAACAGAATTGGACCCCATAAAGTATATATATTCTTGATCAATGATGAAGTCTAAGGCGGTCTAGCAATGCCCATACGTTCGTCTGTGGAAAACATGATATTGTCTATTATTGAACCCCGCCCCCTTTAGTGGGCGTTGACGTACGATATTATATAAAGGAACTCTGTCCCACCAAGCTAAACATTTTAAATTTACTTACTAAATATTTGGAGGGTATTTAAGATTCGACCCGGTCGAATATAACGTTTCTACTTGTTATTTTTTAAAAGCCTAGTACTCTGTTTGAATTTGTGGAAAATATTGCGCAACATCAGCTATTTCAGTTTCAGTTGTTTTAATTGAAATTATGTTTTCCATTTTCAATGTAAAAATTTAGTTTCAAAAAATTATCGTACGAAATAAATAACATTCATATTATTTCACATGTTTTTCATAATTAACATTAAGCAAATGATATATTAAAGAAGGTTCAACACGTTGAACTTGGAGCCAGAGAATTTGGGCCCCTTTTAGAGGGGGTTGAAGTAATAAATTATATGGAAAAATAGTGTAAATGTTTAAATATTGTATTACTTCAGCCTACATTTCTCAAAAATTTAGTTTTTAAGCTTTTACTTCCTCTATCCCATCACTCCGCCCCCTTTTTCCCTTTAATGATCCTCTCCAAAAATAAATTGTTCAACACTTAATTACTCCGAAACTTTACTTTTTAAGTTTTTAAGACAAAGATGAGATGTCTCGTCACAGCCCTTCCCGGAATGACTCTGTCAAATATTATCTCCGTCCCCTTTGATGCGCGTTGACATAAAATATTAACTGCAAAAATAACGTAAATTGCTTCTAAACTGATGGAAATGTTTTTATTTACTAAATATTTGCAGTGTATTTAAGATTCTACCCGGATCAATATCGAATATCACCTTACTTTCTTCTTACGTTCTTTTCATTTATTTAGTTATTTTAGTTGAGGGCTCAGTGCTAAAAAGGTATTTCAGTGGTGCTACTCTGGTAAATAATAGTAAAATTGCTTATTCTGAATTTGCGTGTGTATCCAAACGACTTAAAACAATCCAATTTAATTGTTTATAACTCTTTGTTGTTATTGCTTTTTAAATACATATTTATATATTCTGATGTTCTCTTTCGTCGTGTCACTCTAAAAATACATTTATATGGCAAAGAAGTCCCAAAGCGATGAACTTTGAGTCAGAAATTCAGAAAAAAATCCATTTTTGGACCCCACCATCTTTAGTGGGCGTTGACGTAAGATCTTATATGCAAAAATAGTGTAAATAACCCTAATCATGTATTTCATGAGGCTACTGAAATTTTTCGGAGTCCTTTATATAGAAGTTAATCAAAACTTTTTTTATATATAAGTTATTCTGCAAATTCTTTTAAAATACTGTTTAATGCTTGGAATTTCCACGTCTATACAAACAATTACCGACTTAAATGTACCATGACCGTTTGCAATAATGAACTTTATGATTTTCTATGAATTGCATTACGATTTTAAAATAAATTATACCAGCGTTCATTCAATTTATCCATTAATTTTAACACATTGATAACTATAATGACAGGCCATTATTGTGTTTGCCACTTTCCTAGATGCGATGAATACCATGAATAGCCAGCGAAACATCCTTATGCACACACACACCTGCATACACGCATACAATTTCCTTAATTCCACTTATTTAGTTTCGAATTTTGTATTATTGCATCCGACTGTTTGTTAGTTTTGAAACGTATTATTCGAGTCGTTGCATTTAACCGATTCCACCTTCATGAATGGCCAGTGCGTCGGCATTCTGCAGTATTATCAACTGCAACGCTTCATTATCATCAACATCATTTTTTATTGTCATCGTCATCATCAATTCCAAACAATTTTAATCGTAAATTTAACTTTAAGCCCAATTGAGACAATATTAAATTAAAAATGTCCTTCAATCACTGTTTTATTACATCGCAATACGAGTGTTGGTGATAAAACTAAAGCCTCTACGATTTATTTACACTGAATTTCAAATATGCAATTATAAAAAGGAAACTAAATGGAAGGAATTAAGTGAAATATGGTATTCAGTTGTATGGAATCTGTATTATTCACTTAAGGATTCATTCAATAACAATTCAATATCAACTAAACCGTGCTTCCTCCGTTGCCAAGGCGCAGTTTGCGGCCACGGTCACTGCTTTTGAGTCCACGCATATTCGCAATCTGATTGGAAAGTGTGCTGTTACATATTCGTAATGAGTGGTTGGAATCGTTCCAAACAAACGAAAACAAATAGTTTAGCGAGGTTTCTTCAACTAAACAGCGTGCGCTCATCCGAAATCGACTGCATTTGCTTTGCTTTAGCTGAAGTAGTTTCGATTCAGTACTTAGCCATGCCATGGATATGGAATCTGCTCTAGTACATTAGCGCTAAGTTAATTTTGTTTGTTGCTGGTCCCTGAAAAGTATCTCCAGCGATTGACGCTATTGCAAGCTGAAATAACGTGTTACTCTCTTTTCTAGATATTGTAGCAAAAAAAAAACAAAATTATAATATTAAATAAAAACTAAAATGTCAGCGAAGAAGAATAGAGATAAAGAAAAGGGCTGCTAAAAATTAGTCCTCTTTTCATCTCTCACCATTCAATCATTTTCTGGGAGGACTCCCCCTCCAGCTACGGAGCTTTATTATTGTTTCAGCCCTCGTTTCAAGCACAGTTCGCGGGAGTTGCAGTTTCCTCAGACGTGGCTTCCTCTGGCAACCCGTAAAACTTATATGTTCCTGCCTAATCTCTTAAATAGTAGAACGAAGAAACTGCATATAAGAGATTTAAAATGGTGCACCTCTACTGAAAAGAGTCTATTCAGTATTCAGACTATCCGAAAAGGCACATGGAAATTTTCAGAGGGCGGCCCGCTACATAGTCTGATATAAGAAAGAAGTTAAAGGACGCCTAGGTACCGCAAGAGGACCAATGTCACACAGCTTCATCAAACATATATTTTACTGGTAACCCATAGAGCTTATATGTGTCTGCCTATTTCCCAAAGGACGTGGGGACAGGTCTCAGTAGGTAATTCGCTTAACTAGTTCATGTAAGGGTATCAAAAGGAGTAAGAGGTCTGCCTACCACCTACGCAAGTTTGAAAGAAGAAAGTAGGCGCAAGGACGCAAAGGTTTCAGTTAAGGAACGAAAGTCATTACAAAGCAAAAACCTAAAAAGGTTGGCTTTCGAAGAGTTAGTCTCCTTTCCAGGCATTACTTTTGAGGGTAACTCATAAAAGTTTATATGTCTCTGCCCAATCTCTGAATAACAGTGCGGCATGAGTGCACAAAAGAATTTAAAAGGCGTTGGTTCGTCTACGTAGTCTGTATAAGATGAAAGATGAACGGGCACTTTAGTTTAGGTGTAAAGAAGGAACTGAAGTCAATAGAAACTTTATAAAAGCTCCACTGCTTTGGCTTTCGAGGGTTCATCAGTAGCCTGAACTGATATCACGGGACCCGAATAGCACCGCAGTTCTACCAAAATGCTGGAAGAGATGTCAGATAAGGACAGATTCTCAATCAGAGCTAATTATTCCGATCAGGCTGCGGCCCGGCTGATAGCTAAAGTCTCTATGTGCTATTGCGAACCAACAGAAGCTGTTTCGATGGTATCTGTCGCTGAAGTAGCATAGATCGCTAGATGGGATCGACCACTCAAGCAAGATGTTAGTGCGATGAACGACCTGGGGTCGCTTGAGTGGAACCCCTGCGTCGCAACAAGGGTGGTGGGGGACAATCAGTTTCACACTATGTTGAGGAAATCGGCGGATAAGGCCACATTGACAGGAGCTGACATAAAACTTATACAGAGTTGTTCCGGGAAGATATAGGGAGCAGTGCTTTTGAACACTATTTAAGCTTTCCCAAATTAAAACACCCAAAGGAACCATTTTAACAGCGGACTCTCTCTGTAAAGTGTTTTGCGGTTCACTGGTACTGCTTTACAAAAAAAATCTATACAGAATTTTTTTTAAACCACTTTCAAAAAAGTTCGAAAATATTTAATTATTGAATTAATTTCTTTCCGTGTATCACTATTACTGTGGCTCTAATAACGAGGCCGCGTGAGGCCGGACTGAGTTTAACATTTAAATTAAAGTTTGTCGTTAAAATTTATTCAAATAAAACGTGTTAGACTTTTCTTCTCGTGTGCTCTTCCCAATTTTTTATTTTAGCATTTAATTGTTTGTGCCGTTGTTGTTTTCTATGTGGATGATAATTAAAACTAAAAACTTTTTACAACATCATAAAACACTTAGGATTCATTTTGATTTTAATGTAATTGTTTTTGCTGCCAATTTTATTAATATGAATACCCTCCGCTATATAGTGCGTGTGTATAAACAAATCAACCTGTTTGTAACATCTTTAGTATGACAAGTGTATATCTCTTTGGACGAGTAACCATTTTCCAAAATCTCACATCATCCATAAGTTGACAGAAAGTCGTATCAAACTCTGCAGTATGTTTATTTATGTGGTGAAAACGATTTGACGAAGCCCGTTTGCCACTGTTTCCTCCGATCCAGTACAAATTATTAGAGGCTGATTCTGACCACTGCGACTCATATGATATCTGGTGACTCTAAGCTTCTTCATAAGAAAGAAAGAACAGAAATAGGAACTCAAAACTTTAAAAACTCCAAAAATATAAGTGAAACTCGGGGATATAACAATTGTTTAAATTTATTTATGCAAAATGTTTAAAGTTTTTGAACATCCGCAACAATATGTGGGAAGTTTCAAAATTTTTGAAAATTTTTTTTTCAAAAGTCCTACATTTAACTGAAAATATATTTCAGATGCAAGACAATTCGCTTTGGAATATATTGAAGTATTCCGATGTAATTGACGAAGGCGAACTTTCAAGAAGGAATTTTTATAAATTATAGCAATTTTGAAATCACATAACATTCAAATAAATATTTCATACCACTTGACTCGTTACTTTTCGTTACAACGGAGTTTCAGTAATTGCTGAAGGTTTTTAATCTGTTGATCGATTAACAAAAATTAATGTCAATTAATAAAATTACCATAAATTATTCATTATTATTTTGCAATTTTATCAGCAAAACAACAACATAATAATATAACAATTCCGGTCGGTATCTCACAAATAAATTCTTCAATATTGACCTCTGGTACGTCCAGCCTTGCGCCCTATAGATATGAGCTTTAACATGGCTCCACAAAAAATAGTCTACGTGCTTTAAATCGCACAATCAAGAAGGCCAATTGACAGGCTCCAAACGTGAAATAAACTGTTCATCGAACTGGCCATGTAGTTGAAAGCACATGTCAGGCACGTCCAGCTCTTCCATTTTGGACAAAAACAAATTATAATCAGGGCACAGTAGCGCTCACCATTTACAGTAACGTTTCTGCCTTCGTTCCAATGATGCCACCGGCTCGTAATCTACACCAAACTGAGCAGTTTTCAGTAAGAGTTGGCAGTTCTTGCAATGCTTCTGGCTACTCTTCACACAAAATATGGCAACTTTGCTTGTTCACGTATCCATTCAACCGGAAATGAACATTGACGCTGAACACAAGAAGTGCATGATATTCTTTCTTAACTGAGCGAGAATTTTGATCACAAAATTCAATAATCTGCAAGCGTTGTTCTTTTGTAAGTCAATTCATAGTTAAATTATAGACCAAACTGTAAAATATTACACGAAAACAGCTGAGCTGCCAAAAACAGTATTGCCAACAAGAAATTTTGCTGGTTATTTTTTTTTACTTATATCATTTCTTTTGTTTCTATTGTTACGGATTAGGCATCGAATAGTATTAGGTTGCCTCAGCATAGGTGTTGTTAGGTAATTTCTGAGGCGGGTAGCGTAGTGAGTGCCCCCAGAAAGTAATTCATCCTGCTCCCCAAAATTATTTAAAATATATTATAAAATTTTTTCTGTGTGGGTATCAATGTTATTATTTAAATACTTGTTTGTCTACGTTAACTACATTGTGAAGGCATATGTCGTATACAGTCAGTTACAGAAACGGATAAAATAAGGTCTAATAACAACGCTGGCAATGGTGTAGTCACCGTAGGTATCTGTGTACTAATCTACTTTGCAAAGTATTTATCAAATGTTCTACAAAAAATCCATGTTCACGGCGCGATAATAATAAAATATGCCATCTAACCTTTAAGCTAGCAATCGGATGAGGCTCCTGAGGTCCGAAAAAAGCACTACCGTGCATACCGCCTACAAAATATTCTGAATAGGTTGGTTCTCATATTAGAGCCATTTACAAGTTCTACGAGGAAGTACAAGCGAAGCAAAAGCCAAACCTTCCTGAGTGAAACTTTAGAGCTGCTAGAGTCAGAAGAAAATAATATTTTATTGGATACAGAAGTAACTCCAATAATCAACGCATGTGATGAAGCGTGACTTTAGACTGCAGCGTGCCCTTATCCGAATTCGACTGTATGTCCTCTTTTCAGCAGTCACTGGTATATCTGGCTTGTGGAGGCCAAACGTTCATAGCGACATCTCTTGGAGGTCGGCTGTTTTTATTATTGGAACATTGAGTGGCACAAATGTTTGTTTTCACCAATCACAGGACAGCAACATTCGAGATGACTGGTACATCATTTTCCGAAGGTTTATTTCAATGAATCATTTGTTAAGCACAAGTGCTGAATCATTTTCGAGTGTCATATTAATCGTGTGAGAGATCATCAAGTACTTTCTAGCCATCAAAGGTAATCAAAAAGGCTTAGAACAGAAATTTTGCAAAAATTATTTTCCAAATGTTAAGTGGGTAGTATGTTTTATAGGATGTTTGTACGAGTATGCCGGCATTTGTAAACAATTCGAATACATGTAGTTCTTGTTGTTTTTCTTGGTAGCATGTGAACAGATAACTAAGTGCTGGTTGTAGCAGAGAATTATTTGTTAATCCGCCATTGTTTGCTTTATTTGTTTTAATTTAGTAACACAAATACACAAACGTTCAAATAAACTAACACTCCAACATTAAGGACTTTGCTGTTAGCATTCGTGTTGGTGTACGTGTCACAATTTGTTAAAATAATATCAACATGCAGGAGGTGCACAGTGGGGTATAAGTAAAGAAAAACAAAATACATTTGCAGTTTCTAACTCTAATGAAATAGGCGAATTTTAGTTGAAATTAATATTCCATTTTGGATTTTTTCGTCTTATACATAAAGCCCAATTTGGGATCTGTTCAATATTATTTAGGAGTTGTACTACTTTCACGAGAATAGCTATACTAATGCTATTAACGTTTCTACTTTCTTTGATAATTAGAACCAGAAGAAGGCAGTATTGAGAAATTTGTGCCTATTTTCCGAACACATCTCAGCAATTTTATATATATTGTGAAGATGAAAAATTTTTGTGTGTGTGTAAAAGGATATCTCAGGGAAGCCCGTTTCGGTGTATAACATTCTTGTAGCAAGATGCGCATGAGTGTATCCCGATGCCGTTGAAGTGCTTACAAGCAGTAGA
Source organism: Linnaemya tessellans (assembly GCA_951800035.1). Lineage (NCBI taxonomy): Eukaryota > Metazoa > Arthropoda > Insecta > Diptera > Tachinidae > Linnaemya > Linnaemya tessellans. The sequence continues at coordinate 35,782,272 of OX637533.1, read as the reverse complement.
AGAACGGTAAGTGACAATAAATAAACTCCAACAATAGTGTTGTCAAGTAGTAACATCGCTAATAGGATTAATAATTCAAAGTAAAAAAATTGGAAAACAGTTGACCCTAAAGGCCATTCCTGACACTTTCCGCTAATTTTAACCGCAAAGCAATTGTAACCGCGAGATTGAAAGTCTAATTAAAAGTTTGATAAAACACAATTATATTAATTTTCAAACTGTTATAACTTTTGAATCGATAACACCAATAGGTTAGATATATATGACTCTCTTTCAGGAGAAGTCAGAGACGCTTTCTGGGAACTCAAGACCTCGAGATCTGGTGGCAACTATTAGTATGTAAAGATTTTTTCAACACGAACTTTGTTTTCTAAAACAAATTTTTATTGTATTACGAAGAGAAAAGTTCGGCAATTTGAATAAAAAATTATATCTGGCAAATGTCCACCATGCCAGTGCTATCCACGTCATCAATAATAGGCCAAAATTGAGTTGTTAACATCTTGCGATAGCGTGATCCATTGATCGTTGCCGCATTTCCAGCCTCATCTTCGAAAAACCACACCCCAATCACTCCTTCATACAGTGACACGTTCAGCTCTGGGATTTTCAGAAGGCCAAATGCGGCAATTTCGGTTGTTATCACAAGGTTTCAGAAGGACGATTATGTTGTCCGAAAATATCACGAATTTTACGAAATGTAACTTTAACCGAACCACCATTCACAATCCACTATGAAGGATTTTAATGCAGTTTTCGATCGAAATTGAATTCATTGAATTGGAAATGCATTCGTCAAAAAACCAAATATATAAACTATTATGTTGTTGGTGTTGCCACAATTGAAAAAAAAGTTCTTGTTGAAAAACCCTTTACATATTTATGTAAAGTTGGTCATGAAATATTCTCATCTGCCTGGCATTCATTACATCAATGTTTACAATGTTGCACTTACATTTCATTCTAAAAGGACCAAACATGACAACGTTTTTTTTTTTACAAAAGGATCTCGATGCAGAAATTTTCAGGAAAAGTTTCTCTCTACTCACTTGAAATATTTTTTAAATCGGGCGGCCCCTATTTTAACTATGGATTTCTTCCCGTTTTCTCCTTAGCACTTTACTGTGTGTCGTAAGTTTTTGTTGAAGTTCTCGACAACACAACTTTTATTTTCATCGTAGTGCAATATGTTTTATCAAAGTGTAAACAGTAAAACAACAACAACATCAGGAACCACAGCAGCATGCAACTTCCTTTTTAGTCATCCTTACATTTCATATTCACCCACACACACACACACTCACACTGACAAGGTGGAACTTATTTTACTTCTACAACAAATATGCACACATTGGAATTTTAAGTACGAATTTTATATATATTTTTAGTTTGAATTATTTGTGATTGTCACAGCAACAACAGCAACAACAACTAAAGCATCAGAATCAACAACTGCAAAAATGTTCATGGAGTCTATATAGAGCACATCAACACGACAAAGTCATAGAATCAGGAATTTAATTTAATTTGTTCGCAAGTCGAGCTGAAATTCACTTCTGTTTTATTTAAGTTTTTATTAAAGCACAACACAGACACACTTTTACGCATACTAAAGCGTACAAAAATATATACGATATATTTCTTTGACGGTTTCGGATAGAATGAGAGACTGGCTGGCAAGAAAGCCTCTGTGTATGATGTCATTTTTAAATATTTTGCTATACAACCGAAAAGGCCGTTAACGATTCTTAACAAATTTTCTTCATTTCTAAAAGAGTTTCGAACATATATGAACAACGTTGGAGAATGTCTTCCGACTTTTCTGCTACTCTTAAGGAGATGGGGTGTTGGTCTCAGAGAAAAGTTTGGTACAAAATTATAATTTTATCAATAATAGTACGCGTACAACGTATTATCTTGTAATTGCCACGTTTGAAGGCAAGTCTTCAGGTTATGTGCAATAAAAATTTTTTATATTTGGTTTACTTTTCAAGAAGTTACGCCTATTCTCAAATGTTCGTTTTTAGTTAAACTAAAATATTTAAAAGAAAAATATTAAGAAAATGCTTACACAGAATATAATTATTCGTAAATACAATTTTTTTTTCATTTGCAATCTATTTTACAATTAACATAATGAGCAAATTTCATGACTTTTAATTAACATATTTTGAGTTTGTTAAAACTCAAAATAAAAAGAAAATACTGAAGGTATTTTGCTTTTATATTTGGCATTTTCTTTTTATACCCTCCAAAAAAGAATTTGGAGGGTATATTCACTTTGTCATTCCGTTTGTAACGCATCGAAATATCCATCTCAGACCCCATAAAGTATATATTCTTGATCAGTGATGAAATCTAAGACGAACTGAGCATGTCCGTCCGTCCGTCTGTGGAAATCACGATTCAGTCCAAACGAAAAGAGCTAGACTCTTCAAACTTGGCATAAATATATTTTAAAACTTAGAGCAGGTTAAGTTCGAAGATGGGCTAAATCGGGCAAGAGGGAAAAAAGTTCCCCTAAGAAGAACTAAACCAACCCAGAAAAAACAACATAATTTTTAAAGTTTTTTGGTTATTTTGTTAAGCAACTGATATATTTTTATGTCAAATACGGTCCAACGCCTTAAACTTAGAGCCATTAAATAAAATAAAAATATTTTTTGACCCCGCCCACTTTAGTGGGCGTTATTATAGGCAAAAATAGCATAAAAATTTAACAAATTGTTTTACTTAAGTCTACATTCCTTAAAAATAACACTTTTAAGCTTTAATGACGAAGTTGAGACGAAACCTGGTACTACTCTGCCCTACCCCCTCCTTCCCCTTCGCCCCTTAAATGACCCTACCAAAAAAAATTTTTTTTTTTAAATTTTATATATAAACATCCCAAGCATTTATCTTTAGAGTCTTATGACTGCCGATGTCTGCCCTACCTCCCCCGCACCTCTTCCTTCGCCCCCTAAATGACCCTACCAAAAAAAAAATTTTTTTTTTTAATTTTGTATATAATCATCCCAAGCATTTATCTTTAGAGTTTTATGACTGCCGATTTCTGCCCTAATCCCCCCCCCCCCTCTTCCTTTCGCCCAAAATGACCCTACCCAAAAAAAAAATGTTTTTTAAATTTTGTATATAATCATCCCAAGCATTTATCTTTAGAGTTTTATGACTGCCTGTTGCTGCCCTACCCCCTCCTCCCCCTTTGCCCGCTAAATGACCCTTTAAAAAATAAATATAAATTTTTTTTATTTTGTGTATAATCATCCCAAGCATTTATTTTTACAGTTTTATGTGTATCTGTTTCTGCCCTACCCCCTTTCCCCCTTTGCCCTTTAAATGACCCTATCAAAAAAAAGAAATTTTAATTTTGTATATAATTACCAAGCATTTATTTTTAGAATTTTATGACAAAAGTGAAATGTTTCCCCCACAGCCCTTGCCAGAGCGACCCCGCCAAAATACAGTTTTTATAGCCTCCAAAGAAAATTGTGATGAAGTCTAAGACCGTCTAGCAATGCCCATACGTTCGTCTGTGGAAAACATGATACTGTATATTTTTTAACCCCGCCCCCTTTAGTGGGCGTTGACGTACGATATTATGTAAAGGAACTCTGTCCCACCAAGTTAAACATATCAAATTCACTTATTAAATATTTGGAGGGTATTTAAGATTCGACCCGGTCGAATATAACGTTTTTACTTGTTTTTTTTCTTTTTTTTCGGAAGGGGAGGTCAAGTACATGTAGCCTTTTTAGTCTATGTATTTCATGGCTATCATCTAATAGGGTTATCGCTAACACATTGGGATGGTTACTTAGTCTATTAAGGTACTTCTCACTGTAGTTATTGATTTCATCTTTGACCATTAAAATTTAAAGGTTTCTGTGTATATTTTTGTTGCTGATAAACCAAGGTGCATTTGTTAAAAGTCTGAGTTTTTGACTGGTATCTTTGTAGTATCTCCACGTTAGAGTTACTTGTAGTGCCCCAAAGTTGGATGCCGTATGTCCATATCGATTTAAGTATTGTTTTATACGAGCAGAATTTGCAGTTTCGTAGATTTGAACCTATAGCCTGTTGGGAAAATTAACATCCTGTAATACAATTTACATAAATAAAAGTTCACTGTTAAAATAGAAATTCATACATTAATTTAACAGCAGAATTTTATTTTCTAAGCTTAGGCTTGATCTTGGGCCTAGTAACCAATACATTTTTCTTGTTTTTAAGTTTAGTTGCTCACGCTTCTTTTTGACATGCTCTTTCCAGGTAAGTCTTCGATCAAGATGAAGTCCTAAGTATTTTACAGTGTTGCAGCTTGGTATAATTGCACCATTCAAATAGACTGGCGATGACTCATGTTTTCTTAGGGTAAATGTGACGTGAACTGATTTTGCATTATTAATTTTAATATTCCATTTTTGAAGCCAATCTTGAATAAGGTTCAATTGATTTTGAAGTAGTTCAGAAGCTGTTACCGGTGATTCGCTAGAAGCTAATATAGCAGTATCGTCTGCATACGTAGCAGTAATTATATTTTCCATTGTGGGCATATCTGCAGTAAAAATTGTATATAAAACTGGTCAAAGAACACTACCTTGAGGAATACCCGCATTAATGCAACCGAAATTTGAGTAGCTTTCATTTATATTTACAAAAAAAATCTGCCTTGTATATATGTTTTAAGCACCAAATAATATAGAGCTGGGATTGATTCTTTAAGTTTATACAAAAGTCCACTGTGCCAGACTCGATCAAACGCCTATTGAACATCTAAAAATACACCAGAACAATAAATTTTTTTTCTAATGCGTATGAAATGTTATTGACAATCCTATGACATTGTTCTGGAGTAGCACGTAAATACAATTAATTTTTTTTGTCAATACAATTAAATTATTAATTGAAATTGAGCCTACAATGATTTTTGTCAATACAATTGTTAATAGTTAATAGGGTGTTGACAATATTTTTTCATTTTCCTTTTTATTTTATTCGCTTCTTATTATTATTTTGTTTTATAATTTATACTCGTGTATGTAGAAGTAAAATCTTTAAACATTATGTGTCCATACTGAGATATAAAATATGGAAAACTGTTGCCCCTAAAGGCCATCCCTGCAACTTCAAGCTAATATTAACTGCTAAAAAATTTTATTATTTTTGTTTTGAAACTGCCGATTCCCATGTGATAAGCGGTGATTGATGTAGTTCGTCGAGTCCTATAATAGAATCGAGATCATGAATTGATCAGAGTAATAATTTCGGAGTTAAGAAAATAATGACATATTCCGAATTTTTTCATTCACGAAATCTCACGAATGCATCAACCGTTTCGAACCAGGTTATGGCACTCGACGTAGTTTTTGATGTCAGAGCTGATTAGTTTTTGGAATTGATCTATAAAGCCGTTTAAAAGTTTATCTAAACAAAATGTTTTTTCTAAGTTTTTAGTTTTATTTGATTCGCCCGTTCAAAAGTTATAAGCCGGTCAAAACGCCGAGATCTGGTGAAAGCTCGATTTGTTTTCAAAACGGGGTAAAACCAGTAACTTCCCACTTTTTTAGATTTAAAATTTTCTCAGCGGTAGGCTAAAAATCTTAAGCGAGGTTTGAAGCATAAAATATTTTTGGTTCTTTATGACGCACAAATGCGAATACAATTAGGTTCGGGCGGTCAAATATGTACGTTTTTATTTATTATTGGGAACCAAAGTGGCATCCATAAATATTGTTTATAACTAACTCGTTGAGCTAAAGTTAGTACTTGTGTTGCGCTGAAGCAAACGTTTTTACTTAAGTTGAAAGCAACGAAAATGTGTAATGATTTTTTTTTTGGTAGAATCAAAAGGGTAATCGAATACAATTGCGTGAATTGAATGGGCAACACTAATTTTTTTCTTCATGTTTATTATTACTACATATTTTATTGTTATTATTTACTATACATTGTACATTCTCAGCGTATGCTGTCATTCACATAACAGTTCTTATACCATAGTTTACGTTCTGTGGGGATATAATAACTTCCTAATATCCTTTAGTCCATTCTTTCCCTCATAATAGTCGTTGTTTTGATAGGAGTTGCTTTATCGGTTAGCATTTTTCCCTCTAAATTTACTTTCCTTCAGGGGATGACCCCCATTTTTGCAGTACATTGAGTCGGAACTAGAAAGGAGGGGAGAGTATAGAGAAGAAAGATGAGAAGATAGAGAATTTTTGTACCTATTTCAAGCTTTCACTTCACCGAATAATTTTTTGCTACAAGGCTGTTCTTCTGCTCTTGAGCACAAGATAGTGTCAATCACTGCCTGTTCTGTACAGTAATCAGTGTTATACCTTCATTTTACCTGTATTAAGCTCAGCGTCTTTTTAGTAATTGTGCCACTTTATATAATTGAATCCTTTTAACCCTATTGTTTCCTGAATATTGCTATCATATGGTACTGCAAAATCGGTTATTTGTGGACTGCAAAATCGGTTATTTGTGGACTGCAAATCAATTATGGCACTGTAAAATCGATTTTATACTTCCAAATTATTAGTCTTGGTGGGTATCTGATAATATTCTTTTGAAAGATCATGAATTTGCAACTGTTTTTCTAAATATATGTAATTTTTACTATATATGTATGAGCATGTAGTCCAACCAAAACGAATGATACTATTGTACATAAAACAAAAAAATTTGAAGAATTATCTTAATATTTTTTGCTATGATATATGAATCTATCACAATTACGTGGGAAATGAAATATCCGCCAAATACTCGCCGCGGCTTCGGTGGCATACCTCTATCCGATTTTCAATGACTCTGAGAAATAATTCACGTTCGATGTCATTAATGTGCCGTATTATCTCATCCTTTAGCACTGAATTGTCCTTGGCTTATTGATGTACACTTTCTCTTTTAAATATCCCCGAAGAAAGAATTCCAACGGTGTCAAATCACATGATGGTGACGGCCAACTAATATCGCCACGAGGTGAGATAGCACAGCCATTAAATTTGGTGCGCATAAGAGCCGTTATTACGTTGGCTGTATGGCAAGTGGCACCATCCATTTGGAACCACATTTCGTCCAGGTTCATATCATCTATTTCTGACCTCAAGAAGTTCATTATAATCTCGCGATAGCGAACACCATTCACGGTAACTGCTTGGCCGACCGCATTTTCGAAGAAGTACGGTTCGATGATGCCGCCAGCCCATAAACCAATGCAAACTTCTGGATGCATTTTTTCATTTCTTCAACTGCAACAATTCTGCTTGTTAGCGAATCCATTGTGGACACATTTGGCCGATTATGCTGACCAAAAACTCCCATTTCATAAAAGGCTTCAACAATCTTGACGCGCTCTTCAATTGTGTACCTCCACATGGTTGCATTTGTCAAACCCTGAAGCAAAGAAATGTAAAATTTAGCTGGCCAAAAACCCTGACGTGAAAGTGAGACTCACAATTAACAGCGTGTACAAGGACAACCTGTTCTATTTCCAATATTGTAGTACTTTTCATTTGATATTGTGTGGACACGAGTCATGTACTATATCCTGTAATTTCTGGTATGGATTACTCCATGTTGTAGAGCAATATTTAACCTTATTTTTTGACAAATATATTTCCAATATTTCTTAAATTAAAAATTGTGTTACATCGGTTAATCGAAAACAGCCAATGTTAAATTAACTGATCAGCTAACCGATTAACGGTTAACCGACTGAGTACCCTAAAATCTATACAATTACCTGAGATTAACTATCGCGAGTAAGACACAAAACTTTCGAAAAATAGTAAACGATCAGTCTGGTCTGGTTGCACCTACAAATAGTTGCCAAGGAGGCTTGATGTTGACTGACTCATAGCTGCTTTGCGATTGTTCTTTACCTTTAAATATTTTTATATTCTCCAAAAAATAATGGGAGGGTAAGATCCCATAAAGTGTATATATTTTTGATCAGTGTTGAAATCTTAAGCTAAGATCACACTATCGGCGCAATGTACCGATTTTCGTCGGCTCACTGAAATAAAGTTATAAGTAATAAGCTAAATTTGCCTTACTTGTCAACTAATTGAAGTATAAGCAAATAATTGCACCACACTGCATTGGTAATAAAGCGATATGCACTTATTCCAGAATTAATTGAGAAATAATCGGTACATTGCGCCGATAGTGTGATCTTAGCTTAAGACGATCTAGCAATGTCCAAAACGAAAAGAGTCAAACCCCAGAAATTTGGTGTAGATATATTTTGAAGGATTGTACAAGTCAAGTTCCAGAGAGAAAACAGTTCTCCTAAGAAGAATTAAACCAGCCTGTAAAAAACAATACAGTTTTTAAAGTTTTTTTTTGTAATTGTTTTAAGCAAATGAAATCAGAAAAATAATGTTTTGGTCCCCGCCGCACAGTGGTTCAGAATCGTTTTTCATTGGCCAAAACTCTGTAACGTTTTAAGTAATAACGATTTTTTAGTAGTTCTTTTTTTAGTCAATAGATAACATCTTAAGCTTTTATCGAGTTTAGTTTCTATTAAGATCGGTACAGCGGTTGTTAAGAAATTTAAGCTTAAAATTCAATTTTCGATCTGTTTTTCTTAAATCTTGTTTGTAATTCTGTTTCAAATCTGCCAACTCATTTTGGACCCACTTCCTCTTAACCGCTTTGGCTCAAATTTGGGAAACAAGTCAATCTTGGATGAAAATATAATATTTTGTTATAATTAGGGTGGCCCCTATTTTCAGTGAGGTATTTTCCGTATTTTAATTTGGATGGCCCAAGTTTTAACTTTATGCTTAACTTACATATTTCTTAGATTTTGGTCAATTTTAAAATAAAACAGTGTAACTTAATTTTTCTTTAATTATATATTTACTTATAGCCGTAAATAGATTGTACATAAATAAAATAACATTTAATATTAATATTTGTATACTTTATTTCATTCAGATATTAAATGCAAATTATAATTATTATTCATTTGGCTGGAATATTTCCTGTAAATATTCTATATTCTGCTCTGTATTACTTCTGTCCTGTAGCAGTGCCTTAGCTTCGGCATGTAGGTCTGAATGATTCACTTTCCATTGACTTCGAATGCTACAGATGAAGGGATCTGACTCTGCCAATAATATATGAAATAAATCTTCATTTGTAGAACTTCGTGACATTTTTCTGGTATTATGTTGTCTGTAAAATCTGTAATCCTTATATATTTTTTCCTGGGTTTCCTCCGCTAAATCTGCAATTGGTAATAAATGGTGCTTAATAGCATCCTCTCCATGATAAAGAAATTTTTAAGAATATTTGGATATATATGTATATAGCCACGGTTTCCTTGGCATAATCACCAAATTTTCTAGCATTAATTTGTTCACTGCACGCAAGTACTTCAGTAATTGTTTTAAATTTTGAAATAACAACTATATCAACAACTGTTATATCAGATGTACTTTCGGGATATAAAAAGAATCTTCTTGCGGTATTGCCATCGTTTGTATTGCCTGATCCTTGTTTTGGTTGATCTATAATTAACCCATGTTTGATAAATGCATCTTGAAGTTGTTTCTTTTCTCTTTCTTGGTCTCATTATTTCTTATTGATCCTGAAGATCCGAAGTCCAAATCATAGCTAATTTTCAGTATGTATTCCATGAACCTTATCCTCGTATGAAGCGGTGATAATCCAAATTAAAATGCTTCAATACTAACTACTGACTTTGTCGGTTCTTGGTTTAACTGACTTGATGTTGCTTTACATATAATACAGCTGTATCAGTCAAAACCTGGGCAAATAGACGGAAATATCATTCAATGAAAAATTCTAGGAAATTTTTTAAAAGGATGTCAACCATTTCTGTTAAAATGAACTTAAAGTTGGGTTGAGCTTATAAATAAATGTTTTTGCATGCCACTTTTTTAACTAAAATATTCAAAACTATGCTTGAGGCCGACATCAATTTACAGCACCTTTAAAGAAAAGTCGGACCAACTTTATATTTGAACTTTATATTTATGTTTGAATAATACTCGTATATAAAGCTGTGAATGGCTTAGAACACGATCCTTAAGACAATAAGTGATTATGAATATAATTTTATAGACATTTTTGTTAATAATCGTTCGTTAACAAGTTTTTATGAATAGGGTTGTTAGTCTCTTCTGTATAATTCTCATAAACAATAATCTTTGCTAGAATAATTCCCGCAAATACTTCAGTCGAAATAATATTGAAGAATTTATTTCTACGTCTGTTTTTCTCTAACATTAACATATGAAATTTGGTTTAACGAGCGCTTGTATAAATTTGAAATGTTTATGCATCTTCAGAATAATCCAATTATTCGAGCAAACACTCGTTTTGTTCCAATCAACATGCATTTTTTTATTGTTCTTTAAATGAAAGTCAAACTTGAAAATTTTGAAAGAACATTATTTATTTGTATGTTTTTAGATTCGTAAGTATGTGCATGTGTACATGCATATCGGCACTGTAAATGCAAATGGTAGTAATTCGATTTTGAATCTTTGATTGATTACGGTTCGTTTTATGATAGCACATGTTCACGCGAATTTTTAGACTCCTGCGACCAAAAACTAAGATTTTGTGATCGAAATTCAAATGGTCTTATCTACGAATGCGTCTATCTCTACAGACGTAATTACTTTACAAATTACAAATATATTGTTGTAAAGGTAGCTGTTGGCTGAAGTTGTAAACGCGACATTAAGAAAACGGAAAGTCCGAGTTATACTCCGACTTCAGTCATGAATGCGGTGTCGAATTTTACAGATCTGCATTAGTGCATGGCTGCGTTAGTTGGTATCGGCCAGTTCCAGTACAGAACTTCGCCGGAGAAGTGAAAAATAAAGTTGGTACAACATCTGTCCTCTCAATACCCCTCCTTTCTAGTTCAGACGCTATGCACTGGATAATAGTGCCATCCCCTGAGTGCTGGTCCTTCTTAAAAAAGGAGGCTTAAAAATAGTGTTAACGACTTCTTTAATTTGTTTCTCTTCGAAATTTCTGAAATGCTATAAATTTTTTAACACGAACTTTCGTGTGAAAAGATAACAGATGATGTTATTTTTATAGGCAGGTAATAAATTGCCATTGTAAAAATGTTATTGAAAACAATTTTTAAAGCGGTGGTTCCAAGAAAACCACTCAAAGTAAGAATCGTGATAGAAAATATAAAATCGTGTGAAAGCAATGAAATAATAAAAATTTCCGAAAGAAATAGATATCCGTACTGTACGAAGATTTTGGTAAAATTGTCCAGAATAGTGGATTATTATTGATTTTGCAAAGTTTGTAAAAAAAAAAATTAAATAAAAGTGTAGTTACGGTCGTTTGCATTTAAGGTGACGATAGCATGCTGAACGAATAATGATAGCTGCAAGATAAGATTCAAATATCACACAAAAGAAATAATTATGTACGCGTATGTACCGTGTGTAACATGCAAATGAAAGAAGTTCAGCTGGAGTTTCCGTATAATTCCAAGAGGATTTCGAATGTGATGGAATATTGTGCGAGTGTGACAGTGAAGAATTCTGTAAAGTTGTAGCAAACAGTGTTGGCCGAAAAAAGCGCTATTTGCTAGAATTAATCCGGTTTCTGTTTGTATCAGATAAACGCTCGATTAATTAATTGAGCTTATGATCAGTCTGCAAATTTTTTTTCGTAGGAATGACCCCTAAATGTGAATAAATAATATCAAAGATGGATGTGATACAGAGGATATTGATGAAACGGATCGGCTGCGTTTGTTAAAAAAGCAATAATCCACAAACGCTTTCTGCTGAATTCGCAGGTGTAATGGAATTGTTCTATTTACGTGGTATTGATGAATAAGATGAGTCTGTGAACAGTAAAATGGTCTAAGCGTGTGTGATAACGAGTTTTCAAAGTCGACGGATCAGATGATAATTTTCGAACGTGGAGCGGTATAAGTTCTTCACTGACCTTGAAATTATTGATTTTGTTCTCGAAGGCACTGATTGGTCTAGTCGTGTAATCAAAAACTTCTATAGTTTTATAACTTGTATTGGGTTACTCTGGGAATTACAGGACCGCCAACTGATCGAAGAACTCTATAAACTTCACGAACAGTTTTATTTTATTTTTTATTTTTCAAATTAAATTTCCACAATTTGTTAGCGTGTTCTGGCGTTAAACAATGGATGATGACCTGCCAGACTTTATTGAATAGCAGTGTCAAAACAGTTTGACATTTTCGGCTGTCAAGCCACATTAATCGATTGTCTTCATGCAGCTAAGAAACAGCCATTAATTGAAAATAATTCCACCACTTGCAAAATTTCCTCTCTTCGATGCTACAAAATACAATTCACTTTCATCTACATTAAGTTTGTTTTTATTAATAGACTAATTTTGTTCGGCGATTTGTTTTAAATTCAGAAAGGCATGATAAATATTCCAAAGTGAAAGTCAATATAAGTTTAAATTATCCAACAGAACAGAGGAGAACAGTTGTTTTCGAAAACCGCTACACTTTCACTATCAGTACTCATATGTATATTTTTGTGTCACCACTTTTTAGCAGTTTTTATTTATACACATTTTATTAGGAAATTGCTTACGAGAACTGTATCAAACCGGTGGTAACGCGATTTCAATTCATGTCTCAATCTTAACTGAAGTCAATATACAAAATACCTATACACAAATTTCTTTTATTTATTTCTGTCACTGAAATAATTAATTGTAAAAAATATTTAATTATTAACTAAATTGTTTTTCTTTTTTTGTGTGTTTCAAGCGACAATAATTTCACGGTCTCTTAGACATATTTTGCGCATCTTGCCAACTTCATTTTACACAAAACTGTAGAAATGTACACACATTCATACATTTTATGAATTGTATGTACAGACAAATCTATTTTATGAGCAGCGAAATCCAGTGCTCTTCTATCTGCACGTTGTGTACAAGAACAATATTAATAAATAGCATTTGACAGCTCCCAAATACACAAATTTGTTAACACAAATACACAATCATACAGTCTATAAAGATGTTCCAATGGCAAACAGTCTGGTGTGATAAAATATTTTCAACCGTGAAATTTGGTTGCCCTGCGAATGAGTGAAGGAAAGTTAAATGGCTGGAGTTTGACTTTCGGCTGCTTGTGTAGCTCACCTGGAGGTCTGCAAGTTAATTTGCATCTACTCCAAGTTTAGCTAAAGTTTCAAGTTGACTTTTACTATTTTGCTAAATTGCTGTTTTTAGTTGATTTTAACTTAATCGTATTTTGAAAAGCATTTAGTTAATTGCCCATTGTGGTTTCCTTTCTGCGGTGTTTACTAACTTCAGTTTGTTGGAAATTCGTGATAAAAGTTGTCGTATAAAATCAAGATAAGGAAATAAAAACATTTTATTAGATTATTGTATTGATGGCTAATAATTAAGGCAAAACAAAGGATTTGGCGATTCAATTTTCTTGGTAACGAAGCAACTTATAACATGGTGATTTATAAATAGGTGATTTTTTAAGAGCTTTCGAATATGATATGAAAAAACCAAAATATTTTGAGAAGTCTACGCCACAAATGGTTTATATTCTAATTAAAATTTGGCATACTCTCTCCAACATATCGGCCGTCTTCTCACGAATAAATTTTCCCATATTGGCTTCCAGTGTGTCAACGTTTGCGAGACTGTCCTAACATAGCCCGACAAAATATAATACAAAGGTGATTTAGGCGACCAATTGACCGACCTCCAATGTAATCATGACACGGTAGCAAAGTTACGTTCCTGCATTCGTCGTCTTTGAAAAGTATACGATACCACCGCCCCATAATCCACACCAAACTGCGAATTTTTCGAAATGTATTCGCAGTTCTTGCAATGCTTCAGGCTGCTCTTCATACCAAATACGGAAATTTAGTTTATTCACGTATCCATTCAACCAGAACTGAGCGCGATGCAGTTTCTTTAACCAGGTATGAATTTTGCTAATAAAATTCAGTAATCTGCAAATGTTGTTCGTTTGTTGGTCGATTTATAGTGAAATTACAGACCAATCTAGACATATTTAGCAGCAATATATTACACGAAAGCAGCTGAGCTGCCAAAAACAGTTTTGCCACAGAGAAAGTTGCTAGAAGATTACCCTCTATAATCCCAAAGCTGATTTTCTTTGTGTCTAAAAATGTTTTTATTATAAGAAAAAAACCTTATTATAATAGACTGTAATAAAAAAACGTAGTATCATGTAGTATTTAAAGATCAGAAATTATCAAAAATATATTTAAATTTTTATACCCTTCACAAAAAAGTGAAAGGGTATATATAAGTTTGTCATTCCGTGTGTAATTTCTTCGATATCAATATAGGACCCCATAAAGTATATATATTCTGGATCCTTATGACGATGACGATTGAGCGATGTCCGTCTGTCTGTCCGTCCGTCTGTACGTGAAATCGGGTTTCCCAAGCCCTCAGAAGAGCTAGAGACTTCATTCTTGGACCGTTTAGTTGGAAATGAACTTAAATAGAGTGCTATTGAAATTCAGAAAGATCCGAAGTATGGTTCCAGAGCTGGGAAGCCTACACCTATTTATCGACGCAAAATTTATACCAAAAACCAGTTATCTTTTTTATGTTTGTAAATTAAACCTATTTTGTGCTTTGGGAAGGCTCAATGGCCTATTAAAAACTAAAAAAATAAAAATTTTCTTTCCAGGGATGGAAAATTACAAAAAAAATTTTCGGCCCATTCCGTATTTTGTAGTACATGTAAAATTAAAATTTTTCTTAAATAAAACTATTTTATGCCTCAAGAAGACTTGAACGGATAAAAAATAAAAAAACAAAATTTCGCTTCCAGGGTTGGGAAAATGAAAGTTTTTTTGGTACATGGAATATTTTGTAGTATGTACATGTAATAACCAAAATTGGTATAAATTTTGAGTTTTTCTTAAATAAAATCGCTTTATACTACATGAAGATTTGCATTGATAAAAAAAATTTAAAAAATTAAAATTTCGCTTCCAGGGGTGGGAAATTGAAATTTTTTATACATAAAAGTAACCAAAATGGTCAAAATTTTAAAATGTTTCTTCAATAAAACTACTTTATACCTCATGAAGAGCCGCATTTATAAAAAAGCAAAAAAAAATTAAATTTCAATTCCAGGTCTGGGAAATTGAAAGTTTTTTTGGTACATGCAATATATTGTAGAACATGAAAGTGACAAAAATGGTTGCTAATTTTAAGATTTTTGTAAATAAAACTACTTTATAAGTAATGGAAACTAGTATTGGTAAAAAAAGAAGACAAAAATTAAAATTTCGCTCCCAGGGATGGGAAATTGAAATTTTTTTTTATACATAAAAGTAACCAAAAAGCCACCTAACGTCGGTTATTTACTAATTAAAACTATTTTTTAATTCAGGAAAAACAAAATTGGTATCAAATATTAAAACAAATCAAAATTTCGATTCCAGCGTTGGATAACTACAATATTTTGTAGTACATGAATGTGACCAAAATGGTTAAAAATTTTAAGTTTTTCTTAAATAAACCTCATTATTAAGAGTTGCATGAACCTCATTATTAAAATATTTTATGGTACATGAAAGTGACCAAAAATTTTAAAAATTCACTAAGAATTGCATTGGTAAAAAAAAATAAAAATTCGCTTCCAGAGTGGAAAAAATCGAAATATTTCTGGTACATAAAAGTACCCACATAAATTCCAAATTTTGCTTTTTAGTGAATTAAACCTATTTTATACTTCAGGAAGAATTAATTTGGTATTAAAAATTCCGTTCCAGGGTTGGAAAATGGAAATTGTTTAGTACATAAAAGTAGCCATGTAAGTTCCTTATTTTGGTTGTGTGTGAATAAAATCTTTTTTATACCCTCCAAAAAAGAATTTGGAGGGTATATTCACTTTGTCATTCCGTTTGTAACGCATCGAAATATCCATCTCAGACCCCATAAAGTATATATATTCTTGATCAGTGATGAAATCTAAGATGAACTGAGCATGTCCGTCCGTCCGTCCGTCCGTCTGTGGAAATCACGATTCAGTCCAAACGAAAAGAGCTAGACTCTTGAAATTTGGCATAAATATATTATAAAGCTTAGAGCAGGTTAAGTTCGAAGATAGGCTAAATCGGGCAAGAGAGAAAAAAGTTCCCCTAAGAAGAACTAAACCAACCCAGAAAAAACAACATAATTTTTAAAGTTTTTTGGTTATTTTGTTAAGCAAATGATATATTTTTACGTCAAATACGGTCCAACGCCTTAAACTTGGAGCCATTAAATAAAATAAAAATATTTTTTGACCCCGCCCACTTCAGTGGGCGTTATTATAGGCAAAAATAGCTTAAAAATTTAACAAATTGTTTTACTTAAGCCTACATTCCTTAAAAATAACACTTTTAAGCTTTAATGACGAAGCTGAGACGAAACCTGGTACTACTCTGCCCTATCCCCTCCTTCCCCTTCGCCCCCTAAATGACCCTACGAAAAAAAATTTTTTTTTTTAATTTTGTATATAATCATCCCAAGCATTTATCTTTAGAGTTTTATGACTGCCGATTTCTGCCCTACCTCCCCCCCACCTCTTCCTTTGCCCCCTAAATGACCCTACCAAAAAAAAAATTTTTATTTTTAAATTTTGTTTATAATCATCCCAAGCATTTATCTTTAGAGTTTTATTACTGCCGATTTCTGCCCTACCCCCCCCCCCTCCCTTCTTCCTTTGCCCCCTAAATGACCCTACCAAAAAAAAAATTTAATTTTTTTATTTTTTATATAATCATCCCAACCATTTATCTTTAGAGTTTTATGACTGCCTGTTGCTGCCCTACCCCCTCCTCCCTCTTTGCCAGCTAAATGACCCTATTAAAAATATATATACATTTTTATACCCTCCAAAAAAGAATTTGGAGGGTATATTCACTTTGTCATTCCGTTTGTAACGCATCGAAATATCCATCTCAGACCCCATAAAGTATATATATTCTTGATCAGTGATGAAATCTAAGACAAACTGAGCATGTCCGTCCGTCCGTCCGTCCGTCTGTGGAAATCACGATTCAGTCCAAACGAAAAGAACTAGACTCTTGAAATTTGGCATAAATATATTATAAAGCTTAGAGCAGGTTAAGTTCGAAGATGGGCTAAATCGGGCAAGAGGGAAAAAAGTTCCCCTAAGAAGAACCAAACCAACCCAGAAAAAACAACATAATTTTTAAAGTTTTTTGGTTATTTTGTTAAGCAAATGATATATTTTTATGTCAAATATGGTCCAACGACTTAAACTTGGAGCCATTAATTAAAATAAAAATATTTTTTGACCCCGATCACTTCAGTGCGCGTCATTATAGGCAAAAATAACATAAAAATTTAACAAATTGTTTTACTTAAGCCTACATTCCTTAAAAATAACACTTTTAAGCTTTAAGGACGAAGCTGAGACGAAACCTGGTACTACTCTGCCCTACCCCCTCCTTCCCCTTCGCCCCCTAAATGACCCTACCAAAAAAAAAAAAAATATTTTAAATTTTGTATATAATCATCCCAAGCATTTATCTTTAGAGTTTTATTACTGCCGATTTCTGCTCGTCCCCCCCCCCCCTCCCCCCTTCTTCCTTTGCGTCCTAAATGACCCTACCAAAAAAAAATTTTTTTTTTTAATTTTGTATATAATCATCCCAAGCATTTACAATATCTTTAGAGTTTTATGACTGCCTGTTGCTGCCCTACCCCCTCCGCCCCTTTTGCACGCCAAATGACCCTATTAAAAATATATATACATGTTTTTTATTTTGTGTATAATCATCCCAAGCATTTATTTTTACAGTTTTATGTGTATCTGTTTCTGCCCTACCCCCTCTCCTCCTTTGCCCTCTAAATGACCCTATCAAAAAAAAGAAATTTTAATTTTGTATATAATTATCCCAAGCATTTATTTTTAGAGTTTTATGACAAAGGTGAAATGTTTCCCCCACAGCCTTTGCCAGAGCGACCCCGCCAAAATACAGTTTTTATAGCCTCCAAAGAGAATTGTGATGAAGTCTAAGACGGTCTAGCTATGCCCATACGTTCGTCTGTGGAAAACATGATATTGTATATTTTTGAACCCCGCCCCCTTTAGTGGGCGTTGACGTCCGATATTATATAAAGGAACTCTGTCCCACCAAGTTAAACATATCAAATTCACTTACTAAATATTTGGAGGGTATTTAAGATTCGACCCGGTCGAATATAACGTTTTTACTTGTTATACTTCGGGAAGAGTTAAATTGGTATTAAAAACCAAAATAATTAAAAATCCAATTTCAGGGTTGGAATATCGACATTTTCTGATTCATAAAAGTAACCATATTATTTGTTGTTTTCGATTTTTATGATGAATTATATCTACTTTATATATCAGGAAGAAATAAATTGGTATTAAAAACCAAAAAAATCTAAAAGACGATTCTACGGTTGAACAATTAGAACCTTTTGGGGTACATGAAACGGATTTTTTCTTGTTGTTTGTAAATTAAACATATTTAATCTTTTTGAAAGACGTTCAGAGGTATTAGAAATAAGAAAAGCCAAACATATAGCTTCCTAGCCGAAAAATTTAAACGTTGTCTCAAATATAAAAGATAACATATTGTTTTTTTTTGTAAGTAAACATACTTTCTGTTTTAGCAAGAAAGAAAGAAAGAAGAATTACATCTGTGAAGGGTATTTAAGATTCGGCACAGCCGAATATAGCACTTTTACTTGTTTTTTTTTGCTACCTAAGCATGTCTTATAATTTAGGAAGAAAAAAATTGGTATCAAAAATTCAAAAATTAAATTTCAAATCCAGGGATGGACAAGTGCAATATTTAATAGTACATGGAAGTGACCAAAATGGTTAAAAATTTTAAATTTTTCTTAAAAAAATTACTTTATACCTCATGAAGCGTCGGACTGATAAACAAAAAAATTTAAATTTCGCTTTCAAGGTTGGGAAGCTTAAAGTTTTTTTGGTACATGCAATATATTGTAGTACATGAAAATGACCAAAATGGTTGCAAATTTTAGGTTTTTCTTAAATAAAACAACTTTATAACTGATAAAGGGTAGGATTGATAAAAAAAATTTAAATTTCGCTTCCAGGGATGGGAAATTTAAATTTTTGTTATACATAAAAGTAACCAAAAAGGCAACTAACGTCGGTTTTTTACTAATAAAAATATTTTTTAGTTCAGAAGAAACAAAATTGGTATCAAAAGTTGAAAAAAAATTTGATTCTAGAGTTGGATAACTGCAATATTTTTTAGTACATGAAAGTGACCAAAAAGGTTACAAATATTAAGTTTTTCTTAAATAAAACTATTTCATGCCTCATTAAGAGTTGCATTGGTAAAAAAAAATTAAATTTCGTTTCCAGGGTTGGGAAATTGAAATATATAAAAGTAACCAAATAGTCAATTGACGTTGTTGTTTTTGGTAATTCAAACTATTTTATAATTCAGGAAGAACAAAATTGGTATTAAAATCCTAAAAATTCAAAATTTCGATTACAGGGTTGAACAAATAAAATGTTTTATGGTACGTGAAAGTGACCAAAAAGTTTAAAAATTAAAATTTTTTTGTCAAGTAAAACTATGTTACATCTTTTAATTAAACCTACTTCCTGTTTTAGCAAGAAAGATAGAACAATTACATCTGTGAAGGGTATTTAAGATTCGGCACAGCCGAATATAGCTCTTTTACTTGTTTTTATTTGTTTTTATCTTGGACCAGCACTCAGTGGATGACCCCTATATATGCAATGCATTGCGCCGGAACTGAAATCGAGGGGATAGTATTGAGGGGACAGATTAGGAAAGGTTAGAAGATAGAAAGTTTTTTTGTAGCTATTTCAACCTTTTTTACTTCGCTGGCTAATTTTTTGCTACAGGGCCGACGAAGGTGGGTGCTGTTACTCTGCTTTTAGTACAAATTAATCTTTTCAGGCGTAGTAAAGGTGTTGATATCGAAGTTAAAAATCACTTTGTTAGTGATATTTATATGGAAAACAAAAGCAAATTTTGTAAAGAAAACACAATTTTTTTGTTATTATTAATAAAATTTGTTCATCGAATAAACATATAGAAACTCGTGTGATGCTCTGCTATTCAAAATAGTTAATATTTCTGTGGGAAACACTGATGGAAATTTAAAAAAAAACAGCGATTTATTTTATACCATTTACTATTAAAAAATATTGCAATACTCCATCAACGTACGAGGACTGTTTAATAGCTCCGTGACTATTTGAATAAAAAAATTCCATGCGCCATATAAGCGTTTTATTCTTCAACAATATGTGTTTTAAGATCAATTCATTTGGTACAGCGTTTTTCAAATTTTTTTTATTTCTTCGAAATAATAGGTTTTCCTAAGTCCCTCAAAATAGGCGTAAAATTATTGCAGGGGGGCTAACTCTGGAGAATATGCTGCACGTGCCCAATTCTTGGTTCGTAGCCCAATTAATATATTTTTGAAATGACCACAAAGTTGCGCTTATGGTCTAGTATGAGTAATCGTGGCATTCATTGCGCGGGTAGTTTTTTCATGTCAAAATAGCCATGTAAAAAGTGATGTACTTGCTCAGTTGATAGCCTCTGTCATCCCACGTATTTTCATTCTCTGATCTTCCAATATTATTCCATGATCTGTTTTGGGTGACCTGAAAATACTAGATCACTTGTGCTGGTACCAACACAAAGGGACTCTTTAAACCACTTTTTAACAATTGAAATTGATACTGCAGAGTTCCCATAGTTTTTATCAATGTTTCATTGGTTGTGGTGATGGATTTTTTACTCAAAAAATATGTATGTTGCTTATCAGCAAAAGAACTTCTTTCCATCTTTGTTAAATTTTACAGTAGTTTATTAAAAAATGGTTGGTGATGCTATGGTTGACGGGCTCTTTTTGGGGGAAGGGTGTAATAATGGCTTGTCGGTTAGAACTTCACCGAAAGTAATCATAAGCTTTCAAATTAACATCAAATATTCAAAATTGTAAACAAACAATATGTCAGAAATATTATTCCCCATGATAAATTCCCCTTATCGTGAATGGTTTTTCCCGTGAGTTTTTTCTCTTAATTTATTCACTTTATTTTGATGGGAAATGGAGCAGAAAATGTAAGTTTTTGCTATAATTCGAATATTAATTCCCAATAATTCGGTGGATAGTTAAACGTCATTTATTTTTAAAATCAAATTCCTTTTTATGGATCATATTTAAATACAACGTAAATCTCCTACCAGGCCGGTTTAATTCAATTTAAGTTTTTCCTTCTACCATGTATTTTCTATAGTTTGTTTACATTCTGAAAATTGAAAATTTGTAAAGCAGCTGTTCATTGAAAAAAACGTCGGTAAAAGGTAGGTTTATTGCACAACTGACGGTACCATACTTTTGTCGCAATTATATCCTAAATGTAATTTTAAAGTGAAAATATGATAGTGTATTTAAATCAGACATGTGCAAACTGACACAAACGCATTTCAAATCAGTTTTACGAATTTTGCGACTGTGTGAAGTTGAACGCAGCAAGCAGAACAAAAGCAGAGAAAACAAAAGTAGTACACTGAGTAAAAAATTAAAATTAAAAATATTAAAAATTAAAACTAAATCTTAAAAAAAAAATCAAATATCAACATCTCCAATGATTATTTCCCCCTCGTAAAGTTTTATTCTTAATAAATCACATAGGTGTTCATCCGTTAATTTGTTGCGATATTTACTTTTAATTAATTTTAAAATGCTAAAAGCGGCTTCACAGTCGTACGTGGACCCGAACATGGAGTAAAATTTAAGTATTTCCTTCTTAATAACAGGATACTTCTCTTTGTTTATTTTTTTCCAAAATGATTTTCCAGTGTCTAGCGGTAAATTTATATCATTTTTCATTATTTCTAATTCAGCGGCTAATTCCAAATTATCAACATTTTTTTCAGTCAATGGGTCGTTGTGAATATCAATCATAGTTTTAAGTGATTTGAAATCTTCGAATCTATCTGCAAAATTTTGTACCAAAGAAGCTACTATTTCTGTATACTGTGCTATTTTTTCGTCATTACGATACTCCGCAAGAATTTCAAAGGTTCTAGGAAGATTGCTGGTATCATTGTTGCGCAATTGAGACAGTATAATTGCAGGGAATTGAACATTTCATATTTTTTTTCTTCATCCAATTCATTAATATTTTTATGAATGGATATGAAATGTCTTTTTAAATTATAAAATCTTAAATTTGTGAAGATTTTATCACAAATCAGGCATTGCGCATTATTTTTGCCATTTACAAACATAAAAATTTCTTTATATTCGTCCATTTTTTTTAAGTGCAGTTGTTTGTTTTTGTTTGTTTTTTGTTTTTTATTACAAATAACTGACTTTGAATCGGTAAACAAGCAGCAAGCTTTCGGACATGTTGGTGTGAAAAAACGATGAAGCTACTATCGGTGTGAAAACACGATGACTCAAAAGAGTACTAGCTGCACATGTCTGATTTAAATACAGTTTAAATTTTTATGGAAATTAACTTCAGCTATTTTTGAATATTCACTGATTTATTCGCCATAAGATGTATAAATTTTGTTTTAAGGGCAAGACCTGCTAATCGCCTGCTGTCTGTTGAAACTTAATAAATTCTAGATCCAATTCTAAACCTTATGAACAGTTTTACTTGTTTTGTTGGCTTTTCAAAATGTACCAAAATTATTTTACCACATAAAACTTAAATAGTGCGAAAACTAATTCAGTAAACAAATTGTCACTCCAACACTAAATATTTAGCTATATTTCTTTTAAATTGTCTTTAATATATTGAAATTCTTTTTTATACCCTCCAAAAAAGAATTTGGAGGGTATATTCACTTTGTCATTCCGTTTGTAACGCATCGAAATATCCATCTCAGACCCCATAAAGTATATATATTCTTGATCAGTGATGAAATCTAAGACCAACTGAGCATGTCCGTCCGTCCGTCCGTCCGTCCGTCCGTCTGTGGAAATCACGATTCAGTCCAAACGAAAAGAGCTAGACTCTTGAAATTTGGCATAAATATATTTTAAAACTTAGAGCAGGTTAAGTTCGAAGATGGGCTAAATCGGGCAAGAGGGAAAAAAGTTCCCCTAAGAAGAACTAAACCAACCCAGAAAAAACAACATAATTTTTAAAGTTTTTTGGTTATTTTGTTAAGCAAATGATATATTTTTATGTCAAATACGGTCCAACGCCTTAAACTTGGAGCCATTAAATAAAATACAAATACATACATACAAATTTAAGCTATGGCTTGAGCTACCCAATAATAAAAATTGGAAAAAACGTTCACATGTACTTAAGTATAAAATTCAAACCAAAAAAGTTTGACTTAGGTATGATGGAACAAAAAATTCAGAAAAATGGGACATGAAGAAAAAATAATCAAACGGTAACACGGGTATTATAACAATAACATGTTAACATCAGGTTGATACAGTTCCCGTATTCTTTTTCACAATAAAATTTGTGTAAATAGGAACTGTTATCACATTCAACTAAGCCACCTAATAAGTGGTGACAAACACAATACACATGAGCACTGATGATGAAAGGGTTGCGTCTTTCGAAAACAGCTGTTCTGCTCTGCCGTGTAAGTTGAATAAAACTGATGTTGACTTGCCTTTGTGCCTTGGAATATTTATCATGTCTTTCTGAGATTTAAATTAAAATTTCGAACAATTAGCCTATAGAATCTTAATTCAAATTTAATATAGCAATATAAAATGTTCGTTAAAATTCTTACTACATACAAATTTAAGCTATGGCTTGAGCTACCCAATAATAAAAATTGGAAAAAACGTTCACATGTACTTAAGTATAAAATTCAAACCAAAAAAGTTTGACTTAGGTATGATGGAACAAAAAATTCAGAAAAATGGGACATGAAGAAAAAATAATCAAACGGTAACACGGGTATTATAACAATAACATGTTAACATCAGGTTGATACAGTTCCCGTATTCTTTTTCACAATAAAATTTGTGTAAATAGGAACTGTTATCACATTCAACTAAGCCACCTAATAAGTGGTGACAAACACAATACACATGAGCACTGATGATGAAAGGGTTGCGTCTTTCGAAAACAGCTGTTCTGCTCTGCCGTGTAAGTTGAATAAAACTGATGTTGACTTGCCTTTGTGCCTTGGAATATTTATCATGTCTTTCTGAGATTTAAATTAAAATTTCGAACAATTAGCCTATAGAATCTTAATTCAAATTTAATATAGCAATATAAAATGTTCGTTAAAATTCTTACTACATACAAATTTAAGCTATGGCTTGAGCTACCCAATAATAAAAATTGGAAAAAACGTTCACATGTACTTAAGTATAAAATTCAAACCAAAAAAGTTTGACTTAGGTATGATGGAACAAAAAATTCAGAAAAATGGGACATGAAGAAAAAATAATCAAACGGTAACACGGGTATTATAACAATAACATGTTAACATCAGGTTGATACAGTTCCCGTATTCTTTTTCACAATAAAATTTGTGTAAATAGGAACTGTTATCACATTCAACTAAGCCACCTAATAAGTGGTGACAAACACAATACACATGAGCACTGATGATGAAAGGGTTGCGTCTTTCGAAAACAGCTGTTCTGCTCTGCCGTGTAAGTTGAATAAAACTGATGTTGACTTGCCTTTGTGCCTTGGAATATTTATCATGTCTTTCTGAGATTTAAATTAAAATTTCGAACAATTAGCCTATAGAATCTTAATTCAAATTTAATATAGCAATATAAAATGTTCGTTAAAATTCTTACTACATACAAATTTAAGCTATGGCTTGAGCTACCCAATAATAAAAATTGGAAAAAACGTTCACATGTACTTAAGTATAAAATTCAAACCAAAAAAGTTTGACTTAGGTATGATGGAACAAAAAATTCAGAAAAATGGGACATGAAGAAAAAATAATCAAACGGTAACACGGGTATTATAACAATAACATGTTAACATCAGGTTGATACAGTTCCCGTATTCTTTTTCACAATAAAATTTGTGTAAATAGGAACTGTTATCACATTCAACTAAGCCACCTAATAAGTGGTGACAAACACAATACACATGAGCACTGATGATGAAAGGGTTGCGTCTTTCGAAAACAGCTGTTCTGCTCTGCCGTGTAAGTTGAATAAAACTGATGTTGACTTGCCTTTGTGCCTTGGAATATTTATCATGTCTTTCTGAGATTTAAATTAAAATTTCGAACAATTAGCCTATAGAATCTTAATTCAAATTTAATATAGCAATATAAAATGTTCGTTAAAATTCTTACTACATACAAATTTAAGCTATGGCTTGAGCTACCCAATAATAAAAATTGGAAAAAACGTTCACATGTACTTAAGTATAAAATTCAAACCAAAAAAGTTTGACTTAGGTATGATGGAACAAAAAATTCAGAAAAATGGGACATGAAGAAAAAATAATCAAACGGTAACACGGGTATTATAACAATAACATGTTAACATCAGGTTGATACAGTTCCCGTATTCTTTTTCACAATAAAATTTGTGTAAATAGGAACTGTTATCACATTCAACTAAGCCACCTAATAAGTGGTGACAAACACAATACACATGAGCACTGATGATGAAAGGGTTGCGTCTTTCGAAAACAGCTGTTCTGCTCTGCCGTGTAAGTTGAATAAAACTGATGTTGACTTGCCTTTGTGCCTTGGAATATTTATCATGTCTTTCTGAGATTTAAATTAAAATTTCGAACAATTAGCCTATAGAATCTTAATTCAAATTTAATATAGCAATATAAAATGTTCGTTAAAATTCTTACTACATACAAATTTAAGCTATGGCTTGAGCTACCCAATAATAAAAATTGGAAAAAACGTTCACATGTACTTAAGTATAAAATTCAAACCAAAAAAGTTTGACTTAGGTATGATGGAACAAAAAATTCAGAAAAATGGGACATGAAGAAAAAATAATCAAACGGTAACACGGGTATTATAACAATAACATGTTAACATCAGGTTGATACAGTTCCCGTATTCTTTTTCACAATAAAATTTGTGTAAATAGGAACTGTTATCACATTCAACTAAGCCACCTAATAAGTGGTGACAAACACAATACACATGAGCACTGATGATGAAAGGGTTGCGTCTTTCGAAAACAGCTGTTCTGCTCTGCCGTGTAAGTTGAATAAAACTGATGTTGACTTGCCTTTGTGCCTTGGAATATTTATCATGTCTTTCTGAGATTTAAATTAAAATTTCGAACAATTAGCCTATAGAATCTTAATTCAAATTTAATATAAAATAAAAATATTTTTTGACCCCGCCCACTTCAGTGGGCGTTATTATAGGCAAAAATAGCATAAAAATTTAACAAATTGTTTTACTTAAGCCTGCATTCCTTAAAAATAACACTTTTAAGCTTTAATGACGAAGCTGAGACGAAATCTGGTACTACTCTGCCCTACCCCCTCCTTCCCCTTCACCCCCTAAATGACCCTACCAAAACAAAAATTTTTTTTTTAAATTTTGTATATAATCATTCCAAACATTTATCTTTAGAGTTTTATGACTGCCGATTTCTGCCCTACTCCCCCCCCTCTTCCTTTGCCCCCTAAATGACCCTACCAAAAAAAATTGTTTTTTTTAAATTTTGTATATAATCATCCCAAGAATTTATCTTTAGAGTTTTATGACTGCCTGTTGCTGCCCTACCCCCTCCTCCCCCTTTGCCCGCTAAATGACCCTATTAAAAATAAATAAAAATTTTTTTTAATTTTGTGCATAATCATCCCAAGCATTTATTTTTAGAGTTTTATGTCTACCTGTTTCTGCCCTACCCCCTCTCCCCCTTTGCCCTCTAAATGACCCTATCAAAAAAAAAAATTTTAATTTTGTATATAATTATCCCAAGCATTTATTTTTAGAGTTTTATGACAAAGGTGAAATGTTTCCCCCACAGCCCTTGCTAGAGCGACCCCGCCAAAATACAAGTTAAACATTTCAAATTCACTTACTAAATATTTGGAGGGTATTTAAGATTCGACCCGGTCGAATATAACGTTTTTACTTGTTTAAGGTTCAAATTTTCCTAAATACTCCCACGTAATAGAGTATAACTTCTAAAGTTCGTAAATGTTCGTAAAGAGGCTATGGGACCCCATAAAGTATATATATTCTGGATCCTTATGAATAGCGATGACGATTGAGCGATGTCTGTCTGTCCGCCCGTCTGTACGTGAAATCGGTTTTCCCAAGCCCCAGAAGAGCTAGAGACTTCGTTCTTGGACTGTTGGATTGGAAATGAGCTTAAATAGAGTGGTATTAAAATTCAGAAAGACGAAGTACGGTTCCAGAGCTGAGAAGCTTACACCTATTTCTCGACGCAAAATTTATACCAAAAATCAATTATTTTTTTATGTTTGTAAATTAAACCTATTTCGTGCTTTGGGAAGCCTTAATGGTCTATTAAAAACTAAGAAAATAAAATTTTTTCCAGGGATTGGAAATTACAAATTTTTTTTCGGCCCATTCCGTATTTTGTAGTACATGTAGTAACTAAAATTGTTAAAAATTTTAAGTTTTTCTTTAACAAAACCTGTTTATACGTCATGAAGATTTGCATTGTTGAAAAAAAAAATTTTTTAATTAAAATTTCGCTTCCAGGGCTGAGAAATTTAAATTATTTTATACATAAAAGTAACCAAAAAGGCAACTAACGTCGTGTTTTTACTAACTAAACCAATTTTTTAATTAAGGAAAAACTAAATTGATATCAAAAATTAAAAAAAAACAAAATCAAAATTTCGATTCCATGGTTGGATAACTCCAATATTTTGTAGTAAGTACATTAAAGTGACCACAATTGTTACAAATTTTAATTTTTTCTTTAATAAAACTATTGCATGCCTCACTAAGAGTTGCATTCGTAAAAAAATAAAAATTTGCTTCCAGAGTTGGAAAATCGAAATATTTTTGGTACATAAAAGTACCCACATGAATTCCAAATTTTGTGTTTTTAGTGAATTAAACCTATTTTATATATCAGGAAAAATTAAATTAGTATTAACAATTTTAAAATTACAATAAGAGTTTACATATAATGTCCATTTTGAACTTAAATAGAAACCTACGCCTTCTTCTTTAAAACCTTTTTATCTAAAGTAAATTTAACCAATGTTTGTATTTGTTTATGCTACTTAATAAACTAAATTTTAACTCAAATTTTTTAAAAAAACTATCCTTTGACTATTAAAAATTTCACAGGGGCCAAAGTTTGACACTTTCTGACAAAATTTTAAATTCTTAATAAGTATAAGTTGTAAACGTGACCCAAAATATCAGATTGTGTGTAAAACAAACTTTTATAACAAGTTTTAATACTTCACTTTTGTACCAAAAACCTTAATTTAAAGCCTATAGTTTCACCTAGTGAAAAAAAAAACAGCGTATCAAAATTCCAATCCAGTCAAAAGTTATAGATTTTTGACCGTCTTCCCGCGAAATGGTCCACTGTGCGCCGACCGACGATGTGTTGCCAGAGTTAACGAAATGAAAGCACAACAAAAATCGGAAAGTAATTGATTCTTGTAATATTCCATCGATTGATTCATAAATAGACAATTTTCGTGTATACGCTATCTTTAGTGACTTCTCTCTGCGTTGCAATATGCAAACATACGAGTATATTTTAATTATCATACAGTACAAACATGTGCATACTATAGATACATAAAGGATTTTAATATTTTTTCACATTAAAAGTCCACCAAAATATAAACTATAAACTGTATTCAAGGATGCACTCAAATCCAATTAAGACAATAGTACAAGCTCATTACTTCTAATCCCAACTATAATGAAGAAACATTATTATATGGATGTGGGATTTCCTAACCTCAATTAAAGTGACTTACAACAGCACGTGCTGTACTAGTTTCCTTGGATGGTTTGGCTGCTGTAAATGCATGTACTCGCACATACGTTGTCTTGGGGTAGTTAGCAGAATCTAATATTGGTTCTGGTGGTCTTGTAAAAAGAGTGACAGCTGCAAAGCCCAAGGTTATTGCAACATAACCCACCCACTAAAGATTTGCTCGATAACATAGGAACATTCGTATACAACAGTTAGCAGCAAAAAAGCGGTAGCAAGAACTTACAACACTTTACAACAATGTTGACAACAAATTCCCAACAAAAGAACTGACTTCTGCAAGTGGTAACAACCCAGCAAGCAATTTTTTTGATGAAGTGTCGGCATTATATGTACAATTAGGCGAAATAATTTTATACATAAATCAGGTGATATTAAATATACCCGGAATTTAATTTTTGAAAATATTTATTTATGGCCGTGCTCAGTCTTATCAAAAGAGCTTCCTAAGCAACTTTTAAGTTGAGACCTTCTTATGTCGGTGTCTTATGCAATTTCGCTGGGTTACTTTCCTCAGAAGGCAATATTTGAGAAAAATGGCATTGCAATAATCATAAAAGTCATACCAACACGTGCCCATAACTTTGGTTACGGAAATGGAGTTGTATTTAAGTACAAGAAGTGCGTGCCAGCGCTTGGTGTTGTAATGAATATTAAAGGAGAAGCACTGAATACGTGCGTTTGATTTGCACTGCTGCCTCATCTTCAGCCCCACCACACGCATAACGAGTTCATTATGAATATTGAAAATCAAAACGCACTCGATAATGAAAAAAAGGTGCCTGTTAAAGTGAGCTACAAACGCACCACATAAAATATTGAGTGCGTCTACAACATCCGTTGGCATTTAACTACATCCTTTGACAGGAACAGGGAGTCAACATTTGCAACCTTACGCGCATCATCGCATTTCCTAATCTATGCTCTATTGAATACGAATGAAACTTTTAAATGATCTTCTTCCACTTTCCACTTTAACTGCCGTTACCCAACGCACAAGCGAAAAGGAGCAGCCTTGTTGAATAAAAATAAAAAAATATTACAACAACGAATATCAGCATATTTGTGTCGTTTAAGTGCCGCAGTAATCTCTTAAGTGGGAAACTACGCATGCAAAGCGTGTTGCTGCATATAAATTATGAGCAGTTTACAACAAACGAGCGCACATAAACACACACGTACACGCACCAGCATCCACACAACTGCAAACTCAATGTAGTGAAATGTATGAACAACCTAAAGAATTTTTCTTACGTACAAAATTATGACAACAACTGGTGCATCAATTGTTTTCTGATAGTTGTTTGTTTTTGTTAAATAATTCGTTTAGTCTGGTTTCTGGTTTTTTTTGGAAACTTTGAGTCCTTTGCCATAAGTGTGTGTGTGCGTGTGATTATGTTTGTTTGTAAGGATTTCGTTTCCATTAAGGGATACAATTCGGTTCAAGATATTAAAATCATTTTATTTTAATTGTTTTTTGAATTATAATCTAAATGGATAACAATTCATCTATCACTTGGCCGAAAGCAACAAGGATACTGGCAATTAATTGTTTGACGAGTAAAGGAAAGGACACAAATATTATGTTTGTTCCAAGCAATTTAAACAGCACCCACAATTGGTTGAGAGTTTTGTTTTTATACAGAAACTCATTTGAATTTGAAATGTTATGCTTATACACGAAACCCCAACACACGGCCAAAATATCAGGGTGGTTGGTTACATTCAATTCGGCAAGTACTGACATCCAATTGTGCATTTAAGAATAGTCTAGTGATTTGCGCTCCCACAATTTTTTTAATTCCAAGAAGAGGAGCTACAAATCGTACTCCTGGGATTTCAGGATATAGTCTTATCCTTAATTACGTAAATTTATCAGCTGAACATTTGAAATATCATCATTTTATTAAAAGAAATTGAAGATGATAGCAATGATCATACAGCATCTGTGGAAGAGAGCGTGGTATTGACGGAAGGGTGTTTTCGAATATAACTGCACCGCGTCATGCCACATAATCATGGCAAACAGCATTGCCGTTTTGGTTAGTTTTGGCATTTTTTTTTTACTTTTTTCTTCTGCTATGCAAATGCGTAAATTTTTCACTCTGGGTATACTATTCCTAATTGCGTTTACTCTTCTAAATATATGTCCCATTTATTCTGACTTTGTTCTGGTCTGAAAAATGTTTATTTCTTTAAAACTCTAATATGGTGTTCAGACATCCATAATTTAATTGAGTCAATAATATTCGCTAGTTATCTTCATGTTTACTCATGCAAAATTTAGTAATCATTATTTATATTCATGATGACCTCAATTTTTTCCTCAATTTTGTAATTTAATATGATTAACTTAATTGCAACATGGCACGACATATTTTGTTTATATTTCTTTATATATTTTTTCTACATTTTAGGTGCTGAGTCTCGACTAACTTTGTTCAGTGAGTTCTGTTTTACTCACTAAACACACTTTTGAAGTGCGGCAATGGTGATTTTACTAGATTTTATAACAATTAAGTGTTAATTGAACAATCACTTAATTGAAATTTCATATGATTAATTGAGCTCAATAATGGCATTAATTGCGATAAGCTCAATTAAGGCGTATGTCTGAACACCGCATAAGACGTTTTTTTCTAATGATGCTCCCCTTAAAAAAACCTACATATTAGGGTATTCATTCGGTTAACACATTAATTGCTATTCGTTTAACTAATCGGTTAATATAAAATTGAATTTTTTTCGTTTGACGATAAAAATACATAGTTAACTCCAGATGAAACCGATTAATTTTTTGTACTACTATCACGTATTTTGTTTCGTGTTTGTTTTTAATTATTTATTTCGTCTCATATACAAAATTAATGCGCTTAGCAAATATTTTTCCATACAAAGAAAGAACAAGATCATTTCATGTCGAATCTTAAATGCCTTCCAAATATTTAGTAAGTAAATTTAAAATGTTTAACTTGGTGGGACAGAGTTCCTTTAAGACATCTCTGTATCTCTCAGCTTCTTATAGGCTTAAGAAATAAAAATTTTTCAATATTTACAATATTTTTGAATATAATAACGTACGTCAACTCCCACTAAAGGGAGCGGTGTACAGAAATGGACTATATCATGTTTTCCACGGGTATTGCTAGAG
Source organism: Linnaemya tessellans (assembly GCA_951800035.1). Classification (NCBI taxonomy): domain Eukaryota; kingdom Metazoa; phylum Arthropoda; class Insecta; order Diptera; family Tachinidae; genus Linnaemya; species Linnaemya tessellans. The sequence goes on along the minus strand of OX637533.1, from coordinate 35,750,126 downwards.
CGTCTTAGACTTCAATATATATACTTTATGGGGTGCAATTCTCTTTGGAGGATATTAAAACTGTATTTTGTTGGGGTCTCTCGGGCAAGGGCAGTGGGAGAGACATTTCACCTTTGCCATGAAACTTCAAAAATAAATGTTCGGAATAATTATATGTAAAATTTTTTTTCTTGATAAGGTCATATAGGCGGCAAAAGGGGAGGAGGGGGTAGGGCAGAGGAGTACCAGGTTGCGTCTCTGCTTCCTCATTAAAGCTTTGTGGGTGCTGTTGGCTGAAGTAGTACAACACGAAACTATGAAGCGGAGGGTCCTGAGTTCGAGTCCGCGCTGAGTCATGAAATATTGTGTTGAATTCTTCTGATCAGCATTAGTGCTTGGTTGTGTTATTTGTTGCCAGCCTGTTTCAATGATGAAGGCATAGTCACTGGTCACTGAACATAATTGGCAGCGACTGACACTATCATGTACTAAAAGCAGAGTAACAGCACCCACCTTCGTCGGCCCTGTAGCAAAAATTAGCCGGCGAAGTAAAAGGTTGAAATAACTACAAACAAAACTGTCTATCTTCTCATCTTTCCTAATCTGTCCCCTCAATACTATCCCCTCGTTTTCAGTTCCGGCGCAATGCATTGCATATATAGGGGTCATCCCCTGAGTGCTGGACCAAGATATAAAAAAAAAATTTTATTGGATGTAAGCTTACATAATACAATTTGTTATATTTTACACTATTTTTACATATAAGAATGCCCACTAAAAGGGGGTCCAAAAATAATTTATTTTTATTTTATGGCTCCAAGTTTAACGCGTTGGACGTTCTTTGACATAAAAATATATAATTTGCTTAACAAGACTACGAAAAATCTTATATGTACTGATTTGCTACGCAAGAAGGCAAGATCTTCGTGTGCCAAAGACGCGAAAAAGCTTTATACGAGCAGCACTGCCCCCAGTGGTAGTAAGAGTTTTTGGTCATTGGGGTTAAGGAAAGTGCTAGTTCTTCAATTCCGACTCTTTTAAGGAATGACCAAATATTTACTTAACCGGTTGATAAAGCTAATATATAGGCTGAAATATTAGCAAATAACTCTCACTTGCCTGATAGCTCTCAAACACTCCCTGCGCTGGAGAGAGTATCCGTAAAAATGCCTAAGATATTTTTTTTCGTGCGCGTGCAGTTAAAAGGGTTCTTGCGGAGCTCAGTACAAGGAAGTCTCCTGGGCCGGATGGAGTCCCTGCACTGGTCCTGACGTCAGCACGTATATTTGCCAAACTTTTCAGTACACTATACCAGTCCGGTAAATTTCCAATGTACTGGAAGGTTGCTAATGTAACGCCAGTCCTCAAAAAGGGGGTGGTGAATAACTCTGATAATTACCGCCCGATTGCAATATGTTCTGCTATATCGAAGGTGATGATCAACTTTCATCTTGTGAAATTTCTAGAGTCTAACAGTTTATAAGCGACCGCCGGTATGGTTTCCGCAGAGGCCGCTCTACAGGTCACCTATTGGCCCTTCTTTCGGAAAACTGGTGTAGTTCCATACACCGTTTTGGCGAAACTAAAGTGGTGGCTCTAGATATTTCCTCAGGCATCGCTCTATACAAGTTGTTACAGAGGGGATCTCATCCGATGAGTTCAGAGTCAACTTAGGGGTACCCACGCCCCCGTTCTTTTTCCTACTCTATTTGTAATTTTTCTCAACTATCGACTTTCCCAAACTTCCAGTCCTATTCGCTCTTTCGCAGATGATAGCAGCATTTCGCATTCTTATTCATTTAACTGCAGGCCGTCAACGTCTGAAATCGAGACGAGGAGGTAGTTTCTGAATGACGTTCTGAATAGTGACCTCGGGAAGTTATCTGAATGGGGTCAAGCGAACAGGGTCGATTTTAATGCTCGTAAGACAAAGTGTTGTATGCTTACGCATCGACGTACGTATGACTGTGTCGCTTCATCTGTTTCTGTAAGGAGCCCTCTGACTCCTTGATGTTCTGGGCACGAATGTGCAGTGTGATGTCAGATGGACGGAACATGTCTTTCAGGCCGCAAAAGAAGCATTCAAGTACCTTGGCTTCTTAAGACGGTGCAAGAGATACTTTACCCCTTCTGATCTTCTTAATATTTACACCACTTACATCCAACCGAAGATGGAGAACAACTCTCATGTTTGGCCCGGTGTTTCAAAGTCTATTTTGAAGTTAGTCGACCGCGTACAGGAGAGGGTGATGAAACTCATAGGAGACAGTAGGGTAGCCAACTCTATTGACTCACTTGAGCATCGCCGCAATGTGGGGTGCGTATCGTTGTTCTATCGTTACTATAATTGCAGGTGCTCTGGTGAAATTAGGGAACTTGTTCCTGAAACCCATCTTTCTTACGCTCAACGCGGTTTTCATCAAAAGCGCATGCGTTTGTGGTCGATATTCCAACGAGTCGCACTACGCATTGCAGAGAAAATTCGTTTTTTGGCCGAACAGTCCGTATGTGGAACAGCTACTTGTAGATGTCTCCCCGTCACTTACAATTTGAGGAGGTTCAAATCGAAAATCCACGGGCACTACTCCCTTTATCCTCCTTCCCAAAATCTATTTTCCTAGTTCCAGCGCAATGCACTGCATATGTAGGGGCCATCTCCTGAGTGCTGGTCCTACTCCCAAAAAAAAAATTTATGTTTTTTTTTGGAGGTTGGTTTAGTTCTTCTTAGGGGAACTTTTTTCCCTATTGCCCGATTCAGCCCATTTCCGAACTTGACTTGTGCTACACTTTAAAATATATTTATACCAACACTCAAGAGTCTGGTGATTTCCACAGACGGACGGACAGAATGACATGGGTGGTTCGTCTTATATTTCATCACTGATCACGAATATATATACTTTACTGGGTCTGAGAGGGATATTTCGCCGTATTACACACAGAATGATAAAGTGAATATACCCTCCAATTCTTTTTTGGAGGGTATGAAAAAAACTACAAGCTCCATAAAAATGCAATAAGAGAAAGAGTTCCGCTTATACATGATGTGAAACATTATTGAGTACTCTAATTGCGGGAATCGGTGGAATTATTAAGGTTTCGGTTAATAATTTAGTAAAAACCAGTAACACTATTTTTAACAATTTATCTAAAAATCTAAAGTTTATTTGTTTATGGTTAAGCAATGTCAGTAGACTTTAACTTTAAGTGATGACTTGGTAAAGCACCAATGAACTGCGTATAAAGATTGCTTAGCCATCAACAAATAAATTCCATTTAAAATAGAATTTTGACAATATGTCAAATAGTAAGTTTCATAAAAATCTAAAGATTCGACTTAACGAGAGATAAATTCAAGTTTTAAATACAACTATTTTATAACTCCACTTAGGGCTATCCCCTTAATTTTTCCCAATTCAAGTTTTACAGAACTAATTCTCAGCAGAATTTGACACCATATTCGCGGCGGAGCGCGAATTGGTGTTCGGGATTCTCGGTTTCTTAGTCTCGTTTCAAATACTTCAGTCAAGAGCACCCGTTTTTAAAACAATTTGTGTAAAAGATACAAGTAAAAGTGCTATATTCGGCTGTGCCGAATCTTAAATACCCTTCACAGATGTAATTCTTCTTTCCTTCTTTCTTGCTAAAACAGAAAGTAGGTTTAATTAAAAAATCAAAGGGATGTTATCGGTTACTTTTATATTTAACAAAACGTTTAAATTTTTCGGCTAGGAAGGTACATCTTTCGCTCTACTTATTTCTAATAACTCTGCACGTCTTTCAGAAATATTAAATATGTTTAATTTAAAAACAAAAAGTAAAAATCCGTTTCATGTACCCCAAAGAGTTCTAATTGTCCAACAGTAGAGTAGTCTTTTAGATTTTTTTGGTTTTCAATACCAATTTATTTCTTCCTGATATATTTATAATGTAGGTGTAATTTATCATAAAAACAAGTAAAAACGTTATATTCGACCGGGTCGAATCTTAAATACCCTCCAAATATTTAGTAAGTGAATTTGAAATGTTTAACTTGGTGGGACAGAGTTCCTTTATATAATATCGTACGTCAACGCCCACTACAGGGGGCGGGGTACAAATATATACAATATCATGTTTTCCACAGAAGAACGTATGGGCATTGCTAGACCGTCTTAGACTTCATCACAATTCTCTTTGGAGGGTATAAAAACTGTATTTTGGCGGGGTCGCTCTGGCAAGGGCTGTGGGGGAAACATTTCACCTTTGTCATAAAACTCTAAAAATAAATGCTTGGGATAATTATATACAAAATTAAAATTTCTATTTTTTGATAGGGTCATTTAGAGGGCAAAGGGGGAGAGGGGGTAGGGCAGAAACAGGTAGACATAAAACTCTAAAAGTATATGCTTGGGATGATTATACACAAAATTAAAAAAAATTTTATTTATTTTTAATAGGGTCATTTAGCGGGCAAAGGGGGAGGAAGGGGGTAGGGCAGCAACAGGCAGTCATAAAACTCTAAAGATAAATGCTTGGGATGATTATATACAAAATTTAAAAAAAAAATGTCTTTTTTTTTGGTAGGGTCATTTAGGGGGCGAAGGGGAAGGAGGGGGTAGGGCAGAGTAGTACCAGGTTTCGTCTCAGCTTCGTCATTAAAGCTTAAAAGTGTTATTTTTAAAGAATGTAGGCTTAAGTAAAACAATTTGTTAAATTTTTATGCAATTTTTGCCTATAATAACGCCCACTAAAGTGGGCGGGGTCAAAAAATATTTTTATTTTATTTAATGGCTCCTAGTTTAAGGCGTTGGACCGTATTTGACATAAATATATATCATTTGTTTAACAAAATAACCAAAAAACTTTAAAAATGATGTTGTTTTTTCTGGGTTGGTTTAGTTCTTCTTAGGGGAACTTTTTGCCCTCTTGCCCGATTTAGCCCATATTCGAACTTAACCTGCTCTAAGCTTTAAGATATATTTATGCCAAATTTCAAGGGTCTAGCTCTTTTCGTTTGGACTGAATCGTGATTTCCACAGACTAACGGACGGACGGACATGCTCAGTTCGTCTTAGATTTCATCACTGATCAAGAATATATATACTTTATGGGGTCTGAGATGGATATTTCGATGCGTTACAAACGGAATGACAAAGTGAATATACCCTCCAAATTCTTTTTTGGAGGGTATAATAAAAAAAAAGCAGATAATATGGTTACTTTTATGAATCAGAAAATGCCGATATGCCAACCCTGAAATTGGATTTTTCATTTTATTGGTTTTTAATACCAATTTAACTCTTCCCGAAGTATAAAAAAGATTTCATCCATAAAAAACCAAAATTAGGAAATTATATGAGTAATTTCATGTACTAAAAAATTACGATTTTCCAACCTTGGAACCGAATTTTTAATTTTTAAAATTTTTAATACCAATTAAATTCTTAGCGAAGTATAAAATATGTTTAATTCACTGAAAAAAACAAAACCTAGAGTTTATGTGGGTACTTTTATGTACCCGAAATATTTCGATTTTCCAACTCTGGGAGCGAATTTTTATTTTTTTACCAATGTAAAATAGTTTTGCTTGAGAACAAAATTTAAATTTTTAAACTTTTTTGGTGACTTTCATGTAGATGCCACAAAATATTTCATTTGTCCAACTCTGTAATCGAAATTTGATTTTTTAAGATTTTAATACCAATTTTATTCTTCCTGAGTTATAAAATAGTTAGCAAAACCAACACAGTTAATTGCCTTTTTGGTTACTTTTATGCAGAAAAAATATTTCAATTTCTCAACCCTGGAATCGAAATTTAAATTTTTTTTACCACTGCAGCTCTTAATGAGGCATGAAATAGTTTTATTTAAGAAAAACTTAATATATGTAACCATATTGGTCACTTTCATGTACTGCAAAATATTGCAGTTATCCAACTCTGGAATCTAAATTTTGTTTTCATACCCTCCAAGGAAGAATTTGGAGGGTATATTCACTTTGCCATTCCGTTTGTAATTGATCGAAATATCCATCTGAGACCCTATAAAGTATATATATTCTTGATCAGTGATGAAATCTAAGACGATCTGAGCATGTCCGTCTGTCCGTCACGACTCAGTTCAAACAAAAAGAGCTAGACTCTTGAAATTTGGTATAAATATATTTTGAAGCTTATAGCAATCTAAATCGGGCAAGAGGGAAAAAAGGTCCCCTAAGAAGAACTAAATCAATCCAGATATAACAACATAATTTTTAAAGTTTTTTGGTTATTATACCCTTCACAAAAAAATGAAAGGTTATATATAGGTTTGTCATTCCGTGTGTAATTTCTTCGATATCAATATAGGACCTAATATTATGGATCCTTATGAACAGCTATGACGATTGAGCGATGATTTTCCCAAGCCCTCAGAAGAGCTAGAGACTTGGACCGTTGGATTGGAAATGAACTTAAATAGAGTGGTATTGAAATTCAGAAAGATCCGTTATACGGTTCCAGAGCTGGGAAGCTTACACCTATTTCTCGACGTAAAATTTTTCCCAAAATCAATAATTTTTTGTTTATGTTTGTAAATTAAACCTATTTTGTGCTTTGGAAAGCCTCAATGGTCTATTAAATACTAAAATATTAAAATTTCTTTCCAGGGATGTGAAATAAAATTTTTTTTTTTCGGCCCATTCCGTATTTTGTAGTACATGTAGTAACTAAAATTGTTAAAAATTCCAAGTTTTTCTTTAACAAAACCTCTTTATACGTCATGAAGATTTGCATTGACCAAAAATTGAAAGTGGCCAAAATGGTTAAAAAAATAAAATTTGTCTTAAATAAAACTACTTTATACATCAAGAAGACTTGCACTGATAAAAAATAAAAAAATAAAATTTCACTTCCAGGGTTGGGAAAATGAAAGTTTTTTTTGGTACATGCAATATATTGTAGAACATGAAAGTGACAAAAATTGTTGCTAACTTTAAGATTTTTGTAAATAAAACTACTTTATAAATAATGGAATAAAAGCATTGGTATAAAAAGAAGACAAAAATTTAAATTTCGCTCCCAGGGATGGGAAATTGAAATTTTTTTATGCATAAAAGTAACCAAAAAGCCGACTAACGTCGGTTTTTCACTAATTAAAACTATTTTTTAAGTATAAGTGCAATAAGTGTAGTACATGAAAGTGATCAGAAGGATTAAAAATTCACTAAGAAAGGCATTGGTAAACAAATAAAAATTCGCTTCCAGAGTTGGAAAATCGAAATATTTCTGGTACATAAAAGTACCCACATAAATTTCAAATTTTGTTTTTTTAGTGAATTAAACCTATTTTATATATCAGAAAAAATTAAATTAGTATAAAAAAATTAAAAATTCAGTTCCAGGGTTGGAAAATCGAAATTTGTTTTGTTAAGCAAATGATATAATTTATTTTTTGTCAAATACGGTCCAACGCCTTAAACTTGGAGCCATAAAATAAAAAAAATAAAAATTTTGAACCCCGCCATTTTTAAGCTTTAATGACGAAGCTGAGACGAAACCTGGTACAACTCTGCCCTATCCCCTGCTCCTCCTTTGTCCCGTAAATGACGCTATAAAAAAATAAAAAATTTTATATTGTATATAATAATCCCAAGCATTTATTTTTAGAGTTTTATGACAAAGGTGAAATGTTTCCCCCACTGCCCTTGCCAGAGTGACACCACCAAAATAATGTTTTTATACCCTCCAAAGAGAATTGGACCCCACAAAGTATATATGTATATTGATCAGTGATTAAGTCTAAGACGGTCCAGCAATGCCCATGCGTTCGTCTGTAAAAAACATGATATTTTATATTTTTGAACCCCGCCCCCTTTAGTGGGCGTTGACGTACGATATTATATAATGAAACTCTGTCCCACCAAGTTAAACATTTTAAATTCACTTACTAAATATTTGGAGGGTATTTAAGATTCGACCAGGTCGAATATAACGTTTTTACTTGTTTTTTTTAATTTTTGATACCAATTTTGTTTTTGCTGAACTAAAAAATAATTTTAATTAGTAAAAAACAGAGATTATTTGCCTTTTTGGTTACTTTTATGTATAAAAAACTTTCAATTTCCCAGCCCTGGATGCGAAATATTAATTTTTTTACAATGCAAATCTTCATGAGGTATAAAATGGTTTTTTTATACCTCAGTTATTCAGTTACTTAGTTACTACATCTGCTACAAAATACCGAATGAGCCGAAAAAAAAGTTTTATTTCCCATCCCTGGAAAAAAATTTATTTTTTTAGTTTTTAATAGACCATTGAAGCTTCCTAAAGCACGAAATAGGTTTAATTTACGAACATTAAAATAAATAATTGATTTTTGGTTTGATGATTTTGATTTGATGAAGATAGTTTTCTGTTATGCCTATAAGGAATTTTATTACCAGTTCAGAAATATCTGATCTATTTTCAAAACATTCTGATTCTGGCCCACTGTGCGATGGGTAGACCAGTGGGTTAATTTAAATATAATTTTTATTGCATATTATCTATATTGAAGATATAATAGTCTCGCACTAATGAATTAAACAAATGATATTGTTAATGTAAACAATTTTTACGAGATATTTTGCAATCGGAACCAGAACACTGGATCTTTAGTCCTAGTGTATGCAATGATGAAGAGTACATACTCTTTTTCATTAAATAAATATGACGTATTCATATATAACTTTTAGAATACAAATTGGTATTGAGTTTACGATAGAATTTTGTGTTTCAAACGGTACTCAAATGCATGGATGTAGATTGCATTTTTGTGCATAGACGGCTTTTTACATCTGCTTGTGTGGTATTCTGCTTGTTTGCTAATATTCTTAAAAGTTTGCAGCACTCTTTGTTTTTTTTTTGTATTTATTAAAATTAAATCTAAGCTAAATGTCAATAAAATTTTAATTGAATGTTGTCTAAAATTATTTTATCAAATAAAATACGAAAACAATACCAGCCTTAGCAGTAGCAAAAATATTGTTGTAAATATTTATGCTGTTTAATTGCATTTACATATAGAGAATATTAAAAACATCATTGATTATAATTTACAAAACTCAATGTTAAACCTTCCCTGTTGAAATAACCAAAATCACAGTGCCTCAATATTGAGCTTTAAACACTCATACATCGGCATCTCTGTTGTACATCCGATACAGTATCAGTTCAAGCCACCACCATTGGCGTCTAATGGCCAGATTGATGGGAAAAATTGGACTGATCAAATGCAGTAGGTATATGACGAAATAAAATTTAAAATGTAAATGAGCAGATTACAATAAAGAAAATTTCATTTCAACAATATTTCACTCTGCTATTGTAATTTTAAATACTCATACAATTGTATTTTATTTGCATCTAAATTGAACTTAATGACTTCCGAAGACTGCACAGAAGTAAGTGAATGCAGTAATTTGTGATATAATTTATGTTGCGTTTAAATAATTCTTGTGATGTCTTGGATATCATTTAGTAGATATTGGCTTCCAATGCTTCAAGAGTTCTTGGCCAGTCGTCATAAGCGAATGACTTGATATAAAATTAATCCTCAAGTGTTAAATCGCGCCACCGACGGGGACAGTAGGCAGTTGTGACAAAATTGATTTTGCAAGAAATCGAGAGTTATTCGCGCTGTATGGCAAGTAGTGCAGTCTTATTGGAACCAAGTGTGTGTTTAGGTAATTAAGTTTTTGAAGCTATAATTCAGTCAGCGTGACTCTACAGTGCTTACCGTGGAATCCAAACTACGTATGTAATGAAGTATAATAAAACAGCACGATAAAAATATTTTGTACTGGAAATATTTTTACAACGAATAATTGCGATTATCAAAGCAGTCACAATAAGAGGAATACCACTTACAAGATATTTGGAATCGCCTGAAGATCCCCATAATAGAATTAATTTAAAAAACAGTCGCATGAAATACCATCGTTTGTATTTTGGCCAAAGACAACACCGTGATCAAGTCATTGTATTCACCGACTTTGGCCCGCGTGACTTTTTCCCCTTCCCATGATTGAAGAGACCCATTAAAAGTCGGCGTTTCGTGACGATTGAAGATCAATCCACACGAGATTTAAGAGCCACGTTATATCACTGCCAACGAAAAGCTCTATTCGTCTTTTGGCCTGAATTGGTTGATTTGGACATGTGGTTTAGACAGGATACCGATATGCGCCGCACAGCTCATATTACACTGCATATTCTGCACGAGCGATATGAGGGCATAGTTATCTCACGTGGAAGTGATGTGAACTGTCCACTGAGATCGTGTGATTTGACCCCTTTAGAATTTTTTTTGTAGGGGTTTCTTAAGTCGCAAGTGTATGGGAATAACTCACAAACCACAGCTGTCCTCAAAGCCAAATTCAGTCTGATATATACGCCACAATCATGGAACGATTTTTTATTCCACACATTACGGCCTCAATAGGAGTTTCAAATGAATAAAAATACTCACTTTGTTTTAAAGATAGCAAGCGCTCAATTAAACTGGATCGCTGAGAGAACGAAAAGACATCAAAAATGTATATAAAAACTTCATCAAGGATTGCATACAACGCTGTCATCTGAAGAAGACTTCAAACTTTGATAGGAAAAACTAGAAATTGGTGGACAAACAAATATTTGTTTAAAAATAATTACAATTTAACCTTCATTTTGAATGCAGCATAAAGTGTTGTGATGCATCCTACAAAAAACAAAAGTAACTTTAAAAGTTGAATTTTGCGTAATAAAACGTCTGTCTCTAAAATTTTCGAGCACAAGATTCACAAAAAACTGTTTTTTTCAAATTAACCGTGGGTATCCCTTTATCAACATGGGTTTTATTCGGGGCACAAATCTAACACTTTTTAGTGAATATTGTTTGAACGCTCTTGACCATGGGAGTCAAGATGAGGTAGTTTTTACTGATTTTTGTAAAGCGTTTGATAAGCTGTCGCATACTATACTTCTGACTAAGTTGCATGTAATGGGGTTCCATTCGAATTTCCTGAAATGGATTAAATCATATTTATCCAATAGAATTTGTGCTGTGCATGTTGACGTGCAAACGTCAGGGGTACCTCAGGGTAGTATCCTTGGCCCATTATTGTTTAATTTGTTTATTAATGATATTGGATGCTGTTTTCTAAAGTCGAAATATTTTTTGTATGCTGATGATCTTAAATTTTTTATGAAATTGGATTCTATTAATGATGCGCGTATAATGCAGAATGAGCTCAATAATTTAACAAATTGGTGCATCCTTAATCGTTTGCAATTGAACATTAGTAAATGTTTGCACGTTTCGTTTTTTAGGACTAAAAATCCCATGGCGGTATCTTTTAATATTAATGGCGTCGTATTAACCACGTCGGATTCTAACTTGATCTTGGTGTTGTTTTTGATAGTTCTTTATCGTTTGTGGCTCATGTTGAGTATGTGCTTCCAAAAGCTTATAGAATGCTTGGCTTCTTGAAGAGAAGTTGTGCTGAATTTACTAACCCTTATAGACTAAAGCATATATTTACATCCTTGTTAAGTTTGCTACAAGGTCATTCATTACCTTATTTAGTTACTGTCCCATATGAGTCCAAATGATTGTTAATTGGACTACGTACTTTGCAATCGCGTAGAGAACTCCAATCCGCTTTACTGATTTATGACATTATTAATGGCTGTATTGATTGCTCTGATTTGCTTAATTTTGTTTCGTTTTACATTCCACCAAGGAATCTTAGACTGGGTAAGCTTTTCGATGTACCTTTTCATCGGACTAATTATGCGTGTAATGGCACTTTAACTCGTGCTCTCCTTCAGCTAAATAAAATCAATCTTAGTTTACAGAAACACCATATATCTTTTGTTGAATTCAGCACTGGTAAAGTGAGGTTTAAAACTCTTCTTTCTAGTCAAATAATTTAATTATTATCATTTAAACTTTTTCCTTGTATATGCGTATGCTATTTGTGATATTTCTGCTTTCTTTAACTACTCTTATTTTAATCATTAGCTTGTAAGTACCTATGTAAATCTTAGTCTGTAAGGTTTTTATGAGACCATAGACTGAAACAATAAATACAAATACAAAATGTTATTCCTAAAAAAAGAATTCCAAGGACTATGCAGCTATGAACTATTTTCCGATTCAGTAAGTTTATCGATCGGATTATTCTAAATTATAGGAACAATTGTTGCTCCCAATAAAAAATCCTGATAAGGACAAAAGCCAGAGCACAGAAGAGCAATAATTACAGGTTTCGTGATCATCGAAATTAATTCTTTATACCATTCACAAAATAGTGAAAGGGTATATATACGTTTGTCATTCCGTGTGTAATTTATTCGATATTCACATGGGACCCCATAAAGTATATATATTCTGGATCCTTATGAATAGCGATGACTATTGAGCGATGTCCGTCTGTCCGCCTGCCCCTCTGTCCGTCTGTCTGTAGGGTTTCCCAAGCCCCCAGAAGAGCTAAAGACTTCGTTCTTGGGCCGGTGGATTGTAAATGAATTTCGGAAAGATCCGAAGTATGGTTCCACAGCTGGGAAGCTTACAACTAATTCTCGACGTAAAATTTATACCAAAAATCAATTATTTTTTTTAATGTTTGTAAATTAAACGTGCTTTGGGAAGCCTCAATGGTCTATTAAAAGCTAAAAAAATCAGGGACCGGAAATAAGAGTTATTTTTCAATTTTTGAAGAAATAAATCATACATAAATAAACATCGTAGAAAACTTTTAATTACACCATCATGATTTTTAGGCGAAATGCATCCAACATATTGCATGATTTTTAAATTTTTGATTTTTATTTTAACAATCAAAAGTAAGAGTTATTTTTGATATTAATTTTTTTAAATGAAAAATAAGAGTTATTTTTGATTTTTATTTTTTAAATGAAAAATAAAAGTTATTTTTGATTTTTATATTTTTAAATGAAAAATAAAAGTTATTTTTGATTTTTATATATTTATAAAAAAATATATTTGATAAAAAAATTTTTAAAAATTAAAATTTCGATTCCAGGATTGGGAGATTGAAATTTTTTTGTATACATAAAATTAACCTAAATGGCAATTGTCGTTCTTTTTTTTGCTAACTAAAACTATTTTATATTTTAGGAAGAACAAAATTGGTATCAAACATTTCCAAAAAATCAAAATTTCGAATCCAGGGTTGGACAAGTGCAATGTTTTATAGTTTATGAAGGTGACCAAAGTGGTTCACAATTGTAAATTTTTCTTTACGAATACTACTTTATACCTTATGAAGAGTTGGATTGGTAAAAAATAAACAAAAAATTTCACTTCCAGGGTTGGGAAGTTTAACTTTTTTTTTGGTACATGCAATATGTTGTAGTACATGAAAGTAACCAAAATGGTTGCAAATTTTAAGTTTTTCTTAAATAAAACGATTTTATACCTAATGAAGACTAGGATTGGTAAAAAAATTTAAATTTCGCTTCCATAGCTGGGAAATTAAAATTTTCTTATACCAAAAAGGCAACTAACGTCGGTTTTTTACCAATTAAAACCATTTTTTAGTTGAAGAAAAACAAAATTGATATCAAAAATTAAAAACAAAATCAAAATTTAGATTCCAGTGTTGGATAACTGCAATACTTTGTAGTACATGAAAGTGACCAAAATGGTTACAAATATTAAGTTTTTCTTAAATAAAACTGTTTCATGCCTCATTAAGAGTTGCATTGCTAAAAAAAATTAAAATTTCGTTACCAGGGTCGGGAAATTGAAATATTTCTTCTGCATAAAAGTAACCAAAATGGCAATGGACGTTGTTTTTTTTTTTTTTTTTTGCTAATTAAAACTGTTTTATAATTCAGGAAGAACAAAATTGGTATAAAAATCATAAAAAATTAAGATTTCGACTCCAGGGTTAGACAAATGAAATATTTTATGGATTTTTATGGAGGTTTAATTCACTAAAGAAACAAAATTTGGAATTTATGTGGGTACTTTTATGTACCAGAAATATTTTGATTTTCCAACTCTGGAAGCGAATTTTTATTTTTTTTACCAATGCAATTCTTAGTGAATTTTTAAACTTTTTGATCACTTTCTTGTATCATAAAATATTTCATCTGTCCGACCCTGGAATCGAAATTTTGATTTTTTAAGATTTTAATACCAATTTTGTTCTTCCTGAATTAAAAAATAGTTTTAATTAGTAAAAAACTGACGTTAGTTGGCTTTTTTGTTACTTTTATGTATAAAATAAATTTCAATATCCCATCCCTGGGAGCGAAATTTTAATTTTTGTCTTCTTCTTTTTACCAATGCTAGTTTTCGTCGCTTATAAAGTAGTTTTATTTACAAAAATCTTAAAATTAACAACAATTTTTGTCAATTTCATGTTCTACAATATATATCATGTACCAAAAAAACTTTCAATTTTCCAGCCCTGGAATTCAAATTTAATTTTTTTTTGCTTGTTTTATAAATGCGACTCTTCATGAGGTAAAAAGTAGTTTTATTAAAGAAACATTTTAAATTTTTAATCATTTTGGTTACTTTTATGTATAAAAAATTTCAATTTCCCACCCCTGGAAGCGAAATTTTAATTTAAAAATTTTTTTTATCAATGCAGATCTTCATGAGCCTGGAAGCGAAATTTTATTTATTATTTTTTATCAGTGCAAGTCTTCTGGAGTTATAAAGTAGTAATATTTAAGAAAAATTTAAATTTTTTAACCATTTTGGGCACTTTCATGTACTAAAAAATGTTGCACTTGTCCAACCCTGGATTCGAAATTTTGATTTTTTTTGGTCAATGCAAATCTTCATGACGTATAAAGAGGTTTTGTTAAAGAAAAACTTGAAATTTTAACAATTTTAGTTACTACATGTACTACAAAATACGAAATGGGCCGAAAAAGACCATTTTTATTTCCCATCCCTGGAAAAAAATTTTAATATTTTTAGTTTTTAATAGACAATTGAGGCTTCCCAAAGCACGAAATGGGTTTAATTTAAAAACACTAAACAAAAATTGATTTTTGGTATAAATTTTGCGTCGAGAAATAGGTGTAACCTTCCCAGCTCTTGAACCGTACTTCGGATCTTGCTGAATTTCAATAGCTCTATTAAAGCTCATTTACAATCCAACGGTCCAAGAGCGAAGTCTCTAGCTCTTCTGGGGGCTTGGGAAACCGATTTCACGTACAGACGGACAACGCTCAATCGTCATCGCTATTCATAAGGATCCAGAATATATACACTTTATGAATGACAAACCTATATATACCCTTTCACTTTTTTGTGAAGGGTATAAAAAATTAAAAATTCGGTTACAGGGTTAAAATATCGAAATTTTTTGGTACATACATTTGGTAACCACATAAATTCCCAATTTTCAGTGAATTAAACATATTTTATGTTTCGCTAAGAATTGAATTGGTATTAAAAATTTTTAAATTAATAATTCGGTTCCAGGGTTGGAAAATCTAAATTTTTTGGTACATAAAAGTACCCACATAAATTCTAAATTTTGTGTTTTTAGTGAATTAAACCTATTTTATATATCAGAAAAAATTTAATTAGTATCAAAATATTACAAATTCTGTTCCAGGGTTGGAAAATAGAAGTTTTTTGGTACATCACATGGTACCCACATAAATTCCCAATTTTGGTTTTTTTTCAGTGAATTAAACATATTTTGTTTCGCTAAGAATTAAATTGGTATTAAACATTTTGAAAGCTAAAAATTCGGTTCCAGGGTGTGAAAATCGACATTTTCTGGTTCATTAAATTAATCATATAATTTGCTATTTTTGATTTTTATGATGAATTATACCTACTTTATATATCAGAAATAAGTAAATTGGTATTAAAAACCAATAAAATCTAAAAGACGATTCTACGGTTGGACAATTAAAACTTTATGGGGTACATGAAACGGATTTGTTCTTTTTGTTTTGAAATTAAACATATTTAATATTTTTGAAAGACGTTCAGAGGTATTAGAAGTAAGAAGAGCCAAACATATAGCTTCCTAACTGAAACATTTAAACGTTGTCTTAAATATAAAAGATAACATAATATTGTTTTTTTTAATAATTTTTTAATTAAAGCTACTTTCTGTTTTGGCAAGAAAGAAAGAAAGAAGAATTACATCTGTGAAGGGTATTTAAGATTCGGCACAGCCGAATATAGCTCTTTTACTTGTTTTAAGTAATAACATTGAGCTTGAGGCTAACTTTTATAAAATAATAAATTTAAAACAATTTATTTATTATTTTGATCAATATTTCGATATCCTCTGGATATCTTCTTCAGGAAAACAATTGAAAATTAGTTATAATATATTAACAATAACAAAACTTTTTAAATTATATAGAGTTAAATATTTCTGTTGTTTTGTTCTTTTATATAAAAATTAATATGAATGAACCAATTTTTCTGTACATATTAAAAACATCTCAAAATTCTTTCCTGTCTATATTATGAAAATTGAAAAATTTAAAATTCCAGAGGATATCGAAATATTGATAAAAATAATAAATAAATACATAATTAAAAAGTTATTCGATTTATACTTCACTTTTCCTTTTGATACAACGTTTCCCCTTAATATAACAGCTCAAGTTGAATAAACTGTTCCACTTTGCGTAGGAGTATAAAATTGTGGAACGTATTAACTATTTATTACTTGAATAAAAGAAACTCATTTCCCCTTTTCATCGCATTCATTTATCTAGCAAAAAGTATGGTAAATAGTAAAATTATTTTGAATGTTAGCAAGAGATGGCGCTGAGATGACTGATTTAGTAGTTTCTGTGGATGTAAAGAGCAAAAGCAATTATATATTTTCAACACGAACGGAATTTGAGGGATTTAATCTTCAAACGTAACAAGTGTTTGTTGTTTTAGTCGAATATGAAAATATTTGAAGATAATACAAAAACGTAACCCAATATTGATATGACATGTTGGAACCGTAATTTTAACCTTAGATTACTTGGTAAGATGAATAGCTGGTTATTTTCAAGCTATACCGTTATATTACGGATTACACGACATCAATATCTGCGTATGGATGTGCATTTGTATTCATATTTGCAGGACAAGGCAACGAACACGTCCTATTCAGTTAATTTAAAGTTTTGAAATTCGATAAGAAGTAACTGTTGAGTTTTTAGCCACTTTCCATTTGGCAACACTAATTTTGGCAGCTCAGTTGTTAGTGTGAAATGTTGCTTTTAAACATGTTCAGTTTGGTCTATAATTTGACCATTAATCGGCTTACCAACGCAAAGTGTCGAAATTCATGTTCAGTGAAGAAAGTGCATCGTGGACTTATTTCTGGTTGAATGGAACATATCCAACCAAAATGGGCGAGTTTGGTGTGAAGATTAGAATTCACTCTTTGATGTGGATTATGGGCCGATGGCATCATGGAATCGGACTTTTCCAAAGACGATGAAGACAAGAATGTTACTGTGAAGGACGAGCGCTACCGTGCGATGATTACAATTTTTTTTTTGCCCAAATGCAATAGTTGGGCTTGGCTGACATGTGCTTTCAACACGATTCCATATGCCACTAGCAAAACAGTATCCCAATTAAAGAGCGAGCTCGGTGAACAATTTATTTCACGTTTGAAGCCGGTCAATTGGCCGCCTAGATCATGCGAAGACTCTAAATTAACGCTCATGTCTGTAGAGACATTGTCTGCAGCGCTGACAGCCAATTTTGAAAAATTTGTTTTGTGAGATGCAGGCCGATATGTTGCAAGAGGATACCAAAATTGGAACCAGCGTATGATCCATTTGAGGCGTACCCGCGGTCAATATTTAAACATTGAATTATATAGATCTTTCTGTAGACTTAAGTAAAGATTAAAATGTTTTTTTTTCAAATCAAGCCCGATAGCTTTTAAAAAATCACCCATTATAACAGTGATTATGCTGACAGGAAGAATATCACACATATGAAACCTATTCATATCCACGGTTTGACATAAACGCTTCAAATATATTGTTGTCCCAAGTTCATTTTAAAACTGACCAAAATAATTTGTAGCTAAGGATCAGTTAAGATTTGAAGCAGTGGTGAGTTATTCAAAACGCTTGCAATTAATGTCAAAACAGCAGCTCCAGCATTTGTTTTTAAAAACCACGATAAATAGATTTAAATATAGGAAATGTATACTCGAGCTCAAGATTTTAATCTGCAAGTATTTTACGCTGATTGTTTGTATTTTACACTGCTGTTTGTATCTGCTTTATTTTTGACAAAACGAAATTAATGATTTTGCTTAACACACACAAAGATTAAACTATATTAGAAAGTAGCTACAGAATTTGGGTCAATCAATTAAAAGTGAATAAAAAAATTAGTTTGCTGCAAAATAGCAAAGGAGCCAAGCAAAACTAGAACAAACAAAAAAATGGTTTGTCTAAATATCAGGAACAGTGATACGGAACTTAAAAGGAAACAAGGATACAAAAGGGAATTTAAAATAAAAAAAGTTATTAATCAAGCTTACCCAATAGCAGCGTGTAACAGCGAAGATACGAGTAAAGGAGGCACACTGACAACAACACACCTCATTTTCCACAAGCACTAAACTACGAACACCGTACATTTCCTGGTTCATACTTAAGCATTCCAGGACATGGATTTACTCCAATTGCTTGTATTCGAACAAAAATATAAATTCATCATTTATTTAGATAAATGACTGCATTGCGTGGCATAAGCAAAAGTTTACCTGTCCATCTGTTTTCATTTTTTATTTATTTATTTTTTCATTGTCAAATCATCAATCCCCCTTCAATATGCACAAGATTTTTGGGGTGAGATAAAATTAACAAAAGTTTTGATGCCAACAATAAGTATGGGGATATAAATGGCACACTGGAAAGTCACATATCGAAGAGTGATCACCATGTTTGTGAGAGTATTTAAAAAAGAGATGTTATAATTTTTACTGAACATTCTACAGGGCTGGTGTGCACGCAAACGCAAAATATTCCAGCAAACTTGCTGTGCTCTCTTCGATTAGACTTGTGACGAACTCGTTCATTCGCTCGTTTTCGACAAAAAGTTTTTGACAGGATAAACTAGGTCTAGAAAACTTATGTAAAATTGCCAAGCTTCTGGACGTGCGTATGCTCTGCTACTCTAATTAAGCTTGAAGGAGTTATTAAGTGTTTGATAAAAGCCTATAACCATTTAATTAAAAATCTAAGGATTAGATTTAATGCGAGGCGAATTCAAGTTTTAAATACACCTCCACTCAAGGAAATTTCCTAGCAATAGATTCTTAAAATACAGTACAAAAACAGAAACTCAGGAATTCGAAACAATTTTTTTTAATTTTTTTTGCAAAATGTTGGATGCCGAGCGTTGCGTCAAATGATGATCCGACAACAGAAGAAACCCTCGATAGTAACACAAGCAATCTTTTAACAGAATTAACCAAAACAATTAGAAGAATTAAAATAAAAATTAAAACAGGGCTCTAACGCCGTAATGGAATATTTTGCATGTTTTGAGAAATCCATAAAAAGGACTGTGAAATTAAATATTATCGGGTTTACGGTTTTCTAAAACAGCTATGATAAATGAAAAATCTTTTTCCAAATCAAATTTTATAAACCTTAAGTCCGAATCATTTACACCAAACTATTGAAATGACTAATAAAATTATCTCGCAGATTGTACTCGTATGTTAATTAATACACGACTATGAATTCTTTTGTGGTTGCTCGATTTAGTTCAGGAATTGTTTTTATTTTCTTTTTAATAATAAACCTCAAATAATAAAAGATTTATTAAAATAATTAAAGGTTTTTCTTATAACCTTACGAGTATTAATATTTACGTTAACCGATCAATATCAAAATTGACCGATTATTAACCGATTAAAGGAAAACCTGGTTTAATTAGTCCAGCGATCAACCGATTAAATGTGTACTGCAATAAACACTTTGTCTTAAGAGTACTTTCATTGAAGAAACTCCTTCATTTCATAAACTACATTACAAAAAGTAAATCTATTAAAAAGTACCGAAAAGTACATTTTTAGAAATTATGTTTTCAAAATTTATGTTTTCAAAAATTATAATTTTAAAAAAGTATCATTTGACAAAAGCACCCTCTCCACAAAGTGCTGTTTTCAAAAAGGCTATAAAATTTGTTTAAAGAATATATTTCAAAGTGTCTTTTTCGAAGAGTGAGTTTTTGAGGGTACCTTTTCCGAAGAGTCATTTTTGAAAAGGTACCAAACTAACCCCAAGTACCTCTTCAATTAATATCATATACCTCAGATTTAAAATGTTTTCAAATGATAAGAATCTTCCCCGAATTTCAAATTTTTTTCATACAGATACCGATTTTATCAATTTGAAATTGAATTTCCAAACCTCTTCATAATGATACTGAGCCGTAGAGAGTAAAATTTATTTTTACATGTGTGTGCAAATGTACTTTACTAAAACACTCTGCCAAAAGTGGTTTATGCAATGGATTAGGAGATGTATGGAGTGCAACAAAGGTACCAAGTTCATTGTTTAACCCCAAAAGGTACGTACATCAAAAAGTATCAAACACGTGTCGAGTTATTTTTGCGCATTATTGGTGAGTTTTTGAAATTGTGTGTCTATCAATCGTAGCCTCCGACATATAAAGATACCGATTTAACACTTTTTATCCCTTTTTACCCCCTTAGCAATTGCATTTCGTAAAATCTTTTCTTAATTTAAATAGACTATATCAAGTTTTCCACAGACGAACGTATCGGCATTGCTAGATCGTCTCAGATTTCATTACTGATCAACAATATATATAGTTTATGGGGTCCAATTCTTTTTGGAGGGTATTTAAACTGTATTTTGTCAGGGTCTCTCTGGAAAGGCAAGTGGGGGAGATATTTCACCTTTGCCATAAAACTCCAAAAATAAATGTTTGGGATAATGTAAAATTAATTTTTGTTTTTAGTGGGCAAAGGGGGAGGAGAGGGTAGGGCGGAGGAGTACAAGGTTACGTTTCAGCTTCGTCATTAAAGCTTAAAAATGTTATTTTTAAGGAACGTAGGCTTAAGTGAAACAATTCGTTAAATTTTTAAACTATTTTTGCCCACTAAAGGGAGCGGGGTCCAAAAATTAATTTTTTACATTTTAAGGCTCCAATTTTAATGCGTTGGAACTTCTATGATATAAAAATATATCACTTGCTTAACAACATCAAAAAAAAACTTTAAATATCATGCTGTTTTTTAAAAGGTTGGTTTAGTTTTTCTTAGGTGAACTTTTTTCCCTCTGACCCGAAGCAGCCTGTTTACGAACTTGACCTGTGCTATCCTTCAAGATACATCTGTACCAAATTTCAAGAGTCTGGCTCTTTTCGTTTGGACTGAATAGAAACTTCCACAGACGGACGGACTGACATGCTCATATCGTCTTAGATTTCATCACTGATCAAGAATATATATACTTTATGGGATCTGAGATGAATATTTCGCTGCGTTGCAAACGGAATGACGGAATGACAAAGTGAATATACCCTCTAATTTTTGTTTGGAAGGTATAAAAAAAATATTTTCCAGCTCTAGAGACTAGGAGCGAGAAAATTTATAGGGTCGCATTTTAATATTGCGGCAATTGCAGAAAGAATCACAAAACCTATTATGATACCCATTTACCATTTTCGGTGCGCGGTATTAAAAATGTTATGCTACGAAATCATCCAGGTCTTATATAACAGCCATTTCTGTAACACCCTGTAAAAGAATCTTTACAACAAACAACTTAAAAGCAGACAAATGCACAGTCAGTCCACGAAGTATGTGAGCAAGGTAGAGGATAAAGAAGCACAAAAAATAACGCAGAGCAACATTTTGATAAATTATCCTGTTCACATGTCATTGTGATGGAAATGTTGCATAAATTTATTGTATTTGTTATATGCGTTACATACAAATCACTTGATGCGGACAAACACTCTCAAACATGTGTAACTACATGATTATACTTTCGTTTTGAACAATATGAATGATACTTATTTATGTTTTGCAAAATCAGGGAAACCATTTTAAATATTGATTACTATGTATCTTCTTCTTCTTATTTTCTTAAAGATCTTCAATGGCTTCACACTTAGAATGGCAAAAGCAAATGTCCTTTAATCAAATTATAAATGGCGGTTTTATTTTCATACACAAGAAACTTCATCGTCGAAGTTTAGAGAAAAAAAGTCGTACTTTGTTTGTAAATTGGTTGGAAACGTGACTAAAAATGTGTCGAAAAAAATTTTTTGCGGATGAAACCATTAACGCTGCCTGATTGTGCTCTTCACTATTGGAGTAAATTTAAATTTTTTAGAAATTTTGAAAAATGACACATTCAATCTCGTTGGTGTAGGCAAAATTCCAAAATTTAAGTTTCGACTGTCCTCGTAAACAGTCCGCGCTTATATGCGTTTTGGCAAAAATGTACATTTGTTAATTAGACTTAAGACATTTCTATTCACTTACGGAATAGAGATAAAAGTCCGTTTTTGCAGCTGTGGCTGATAGTCTGTTAGTCAAAATGGGCACGTCAAAGTGTGCGCGATTCCTGCAGGAGGACCAGGGTATTTTCCGCAGATAGTCCAACCGCTTCACGCTGTGTGTTGTTTTAAGCACTTCTTGCTATTTGTAGTGAAGCTTACACTGAAAATTGTACCTGAAGATCGTCCGGTGGTCAGAAGTCGTCCACTTCAAATAATTCTTTATATGCATGTACCAGCTGTTAATACTATATATAAAAAATGGCTTTTCATATGTCCTCTTATTCCCTATACAATAAATTTTATGGCATTAAACATGAGCAGTTTTTCTCTTTCTGCCCTTATGTGAGGTTTCGTCTTAAAACTGAAATCGATTGCTTTTAAACAAGGAGGATGGCACCTCTTACACTTGTGTAGAACTCGTTCATCCGCTCGTTTTTGACACGAACCTTTCATCGAACCAATGTAATTTAAATCGGTTTGGTCATAGGTCCTTGTCAAAAAGTGGATGAACGAGTTCGACACAAGCCTACTACCTATTCGTTGATGTCGCAATGCATCAAATCAATCACACAACACATATTCGCCAAAGCGATAGCTTCTGACATCGCCGAACACGATTGCCAATCAAATAAAATCTATGATGATTTAATATGGCATGCAATAGGGTGTCTGGTACCACCATCTACGATTACGTCGCTATAGTCAGAATGTCTGCCATTTATGGGTTTGAATAATTGCATTGATTTTGTCTGCTTGAAAGAAAACACAAATTCAAAACAAAATACTCTTTAAGTATTCACATCTGGGTTTTGCTCAATTTGCTGTTTGCATTTGTCTACCTTTTTATACCCTCCAAAAAAGAATTTAGAGGGTATATTCACTTTGTCATTCCGTTTGTAACGCATCGAAATATCCATCTCAGACCCCATAAAGTATATATATTCTTGATCAGTGATGAAATCTAAGACGAACTGAGCATGTCCGTCCGTCCGTCCGTCTGTGGAAATCACGATTCAGTCCAAACGAAAAGAGCTAGACTCTTGAAATTTGGCATAAATATATTTTAAAACTTAGAGCAGGTTAAGTTCGAAGATGGGCTAAATCGGGCAAGAGGGAAAAAAGTTCCCCTAAGAAGAACTAAACCAACCCAAAAAAACAACATAATTTTTATAGTTTTTTGGTTATTTTGTTAAGCAAATGATATATATTTATGTCAAATACGGTCCAACGCCTTAAACTTGGAGCCATTAAATAAAATAAAAATATTTTTTGACCCCGCCCACTTCAGTGGGCGTTATTATAGACCAAAATAGCATAAAAATTTAACAAATTGTTTTACTTAAGCCTACATTCCTTAAAAATAACACTTTTAAGCTTTAATGACGAAGCTGAGACGAAACCTGGTACTACTCTGCCCTACCCTTTCCTTCCCCTTCGCCCCCTAAATGACCCTACAAAAAAATTTTTTTTTTTTAATTTTGTATATAATCATCCCAAGCATTTATCTTTAGAGTTTTATGACTGCTGATTTCTGCCCTACCCGCCCCCTCTTCCTTTGCCCCCTAAATGACCCTACCAAAAAAAATTTTTTTTTTTAAATTTTGTATATAATCATCCCAAGCATTTATCTTTAGGCCGATTTCTGCCCTACCTCCCCCCCCCCACCTCTTCATTTGCCCCCTAAATGACCCTACCAAAAAAAAATTTTTTTTTTTAAATTTTGTATATATTCATCCCAAGCATTTATCTTTAGAGTTTTATGACTGCCGATTTCTGCCCTACCCCCCCCCCCTCTTCCTTTGCCCCCTAAATGACCCTACCAAAAAAAAATTTTTTTTTTTAAATTTTGTATATAATCATCCCAAGCATTTATCTTTAGGCCGATTTCTGCCCTACCTCCCCCCCCCACCTCTTCATTTGCCCCCTAAATGACCCTACCAAAAAAAAATTTTTTTTTTTTAAATTTTGTATATAATCATCACAAGAATTTATCTTTAGAGTTTTATGACTGCATGTTGCTGCCCTACCCCCTCCTCCCCCTTTGCCCGCTAAATGACCCTATTAAAAATAAATATACATATATTTTTATTTTGTGTATAATCATCCCAAGCATTTATTTTTACAGTTTTATGTGTATCTGTTTCTGCCTTACCCCCTCTCCCCCTTTGCCCTCTAAATGACCCTATCAAAAAAAAGAAATTTTAATTTTGTATATAATTATCCCAAGCATTTATTTTTAGAGTTTTATGGCAAAGGTGAAATGTTTCCCCCACAGCCCTTGCCAGAGCGACCCCGCCAAGATACAGTTTTTATAGCCTCCAAAGAGAATTGTGATGAAGTCTAAGACGGTCTAGCAATGCCCATACGTTCGTCTGTGGAAAACATGATATTGTATATTTTTGAACCCCGCCCCTTTTGGTGGGCGTTGACGTACGATATTATATAAAGGAACTCTGTCCCACCAAGTTAAACATTTCAAATTCACTTACTAAATATTTGGAGGGTATTTAAGATTCGACCCGGTCGAATATAACGTTTTTACTTGTTTTACTTTTATTAATCATTTTATTATTCATTCTTATTTTGTTTTGTGTCTTTGATTTGTACCTCTGCAGAATGTTGTTTACAATTTAGATGTTGTTGTTGCTGTTAGCAGAAAAAATACATCGGCATAAACATAAATAAAATAAATGATGTTAACGATTGCTTTTATTTTAAAATTTAAATCCAAAGAACCATGGACAGGTATAGGTAAGTATGTGTGTAAGTTTTTGTACACATGCATATGAATATCTGCAAAATCACACTTGAGAACATATGGATGTTGGTGCTAGACCAACATCTTTGAAATTATTCGCATAATATTTGACCAATATTCGAATAGTTTCCTGCAGATGTGAATATTTCTATCCAAAACTTATTGACAATAAAATGACCTCTTTATTCATGAGTAACATTTGCCATAATTGAATTGGATTGGAAAGAAAATGCTTTCGAATTGCAATATTAATTCGAATGGAATTCCACCCGCTTATTCAAGTACGCACAGAGATGGACATGGGCTTCGTTGCTAATAATAGCTTTCGATGAAAAGTTTTCTTCCTCTTGGTCAAAATTCAGATTGGCTTGAGTGGATTTTACACGCACTTGGCTGTTTACACATGGGTATCATTCATAAGGAGTGCTTTTGATAGACCATTATATGTTTCACTAATAGCAAATGTTGCTGACTGAATGAAGCGACGGTATAACAATTAACCAACTCTTGCATTTAGTGAGATTTTTGCAGATTTATGCGTGTAAATAAACGTTATCATCATTTAATATGTCCATATTAAGAGAATAACTTTTAGCAAGAATTTTTTAAGTATTTTGCATTACCTGGCTGTTTAGAGGAATCACTTATTCTCTGCACATTCTATCATATAATCTTTCTAGCATTTTATTAGAAAAAATAACCACTCTCAACATGCTAAAAGGCACTGCATATATTAATCGGCATGATTACTTTATAAAGGGTGATTTTTGAAGAGCTTTCGGATTTGAGTTAAAAACAAGTAAAAACATTATATTCGACCGGGTCGAATCTTAAATACCCCCCAAATATTTAGTAAGTAAATTTAAAATGTTTAACTTGGTGGGACAGAATTCCTTTAAGACATCTCTGTACGCAATTTTAAATCTCTATTTTGAGGGAGTCATTCCGGGAAGGGCCGTGGGAAAGACGTTTCACCTCTACAACATCAGAGAACATCTCAGCTTCTTATATTCTTAAGGAATACAAATTGTTGAATATTTACAATATTTATGCATATAATATCGTACGCCCACTAAAGGGGGCGGGGTCCAAAAATAGACTATATCATGTTTTCCACAGACGAACTTATGGGCATTGCTAGATCGTCTTACACATCATCACAGATCAAGAATATATATGTATACTTTATGGGGTCAAACTCTCTTTGGAGGGCATTAAAACTGTATTTTAGCGGGGTCACTCTGGCAAGGGCTGTGGGGAGACATTTCACCTTTCTCATAAAACTCTAAAAATAAATGTTTTTGATAATTAAATACATATTAAAAAAAAATGTTACTCCACAGCCCTTGCCAGAGAGACCCCGCCAAAATACAGTTTTTATACCCTCCAAAGAGAATTGGACCTCATAACGTAAATATGTTTATTCTTGATTAGTGATGAAGTCTAAGACGGTCTAGCCATGCCCATACGTTCGTCTGTGGAAAACATGATATTGTCAACTTTTGAATCCCGCCCGCCCCTTTAGTGGACGTTGACGTACGATATTATATAAAGGAACTCTGTCCCACCAAGCTAAACATTTTAAATTCACTTACAAAATATTTGGGGGGTATTTAAGATTCCACCCGGTCGAATATTTATAACGTTTTTACTTGTTTTATTTGCAAATAAGTACGTTTAAATCACTCCACTGCACGTGTTCAACTGAGATGTTTTCTTCATTGAATAAAACCGCTACTTATGGCTACTATTCATAAAATAAGAGGGAAAGAGACAGAGACCACAATCATTTATAACTTTTATTTTACAAAAATAAATAATTTTCCTGAAATTCACGTAATTTTCTAAATATACAATATAACAAAACTTTAAAATTTCGTATTTTGCACAAAAGTTTCGTAAAATGAACAAAATAAATTTGTAAGAATTCAGATTTGTAGAATTCACGAAAATCCGAAATTTACATAATATTTAGGAACGAAAATTTAGTACATTAAACGAAAATTTCTACGAAAGAATTTTGGTTAATCTACAATTTTCTAAAAATACGAAATAATATTTTATTGAAAAAATTACGAATATTTCGTTTTATTAACAAAAATTTTACATTGCACGAAAAAAAATCTACGAAATAATATATCGTATTTTTATACATAAAATATTTTGAGTGTATAGACCAAAGTAAATCTATGTATATGCATAGATATAATTTGGTATAGACATTGCTTGACCACCAACAAATGAATTTTATTTAAATTGAATTGTGACAATATGTCAAATAAAAAGTTTTCATAATAATACAAAAACTAATAAGAATTTCAATGCTGGACTGGCTGCATCTGAACCAAGAAATATATAGTTTTTAATGTTCTTTTTTGGTACAGTTAAATCTGTTAGTGTTTGACAAATAATTTTATAAACTATTTTGCAAGCATTTTATAAACCTTTAATAATTATCATAATAGCCATACAAGTAAGACAGGCGGGCTTCGTACATTAGGGATGCTGTTGGCTGAGGTAGTTAACACGAGACTATGCAGCCGAGGGTCCTGAGCTCCACTCCGCCATGAATATTGTGTTAAACTCTTCTGATCAGCATTTGTGCATGGCTGTGTTAGATATTGTCAGCCTGTTTCAGTCATAAAGCCATAGCACTGGTTACTGAACATAACTGCCTTCGATTGACACTGTCGTGTACTAAAGAACAGAGCAATAGTTCTCTGCATCGTCGGTTCTATAGCAAAAAATTAGCCGCCGAAGTAAAATGTTGAATTAGCTATAAAACAAATTCCCTGTCTTTTCATCTTCCTTCATCTGCCCACTCAATACTAATCTCTCCTTTCTAGTTCCGGTGGAATGTACTGCATATGTAGGGGTCATCCGAGTTAAATAAAAATTATATTAGAGTTTCTTTTATGTCTGGAACAGAAGTTCAAAGTTTCAACTATTTGGCATTTTAATTTTATTGTGAGAGTCATAACATTTAGAAGTGTTTTGCGTATTCAGCTGTGAATTGCTGTCGAAAAAAATGGATCAAAGAACTTATAAAATTTTTGTACGAAAAAATGGAATTAAGGACTGAAAACTATTTGAAAAGTTGTCTCTGGAATGGTGATTATATTCTGGATTCAATGAAATTCTTACAAGCATTTCAAAGAAGATTGAGAATATATGATGACCCAGTGCAGCAACAACCGATGAAATTGTTGAGAAAGTGAAGAATCTTCGAATCACTATTAGAGAAGTCGCTGAAGATGTTGGTTCATGGCTCATGTCCTAAATATTTTTCGAAAATGTTGGTATGCCGAAGTAGATTCCAAAATTTGTAATGCTTTGGTCAAAAACAGCACCATAATAATGCCTCTGCTTCCCCATTCACCTGTATTTCTTTTGCTGTTTCCGAGATTAAACAGATCCAAGAAAAGACGATTGTGGATATAAAACCAAAAGGTGCATCATACCAAACTGCTTCGAGGATTGGAAAAATATGCTGGCGCAACTGGCTTACATACTATATCTGATGGGAACTAGTTTAAAGTGACAAAATAAGAATCAATGAATAAATATATATATTTTTGTTTGAGAAAAGTTAATATGCAACTAATCTTTGAGAACAGATCTCGTCGTAGAGGTCTTAAATGCGAATTTTTCTATTGTGAACATTTCCTATAGTGAACATTTTCCTTAAATGGCATGTAATTTATAAAAAGTTCGATTTTAAAATTTATAGGGCAATGAGGAAACATAATAAAGATTCAGTTCCATTTTGAACGGAATAGAAACCTGTGACGTGGCTAAACAACTTCTTTGATTTTACAATATTCGTTTAATCATGAACTAAATTTTATTTGTCGAACTTATTTATGAGATAATAGTTCCTTTATTGGGCTCAAGTTCAGAGGACACGCCTATTGTTCATTGTTAACTAAGTAAAATTGGTAATTTTAGTAGCGGCCTCGAAATCAGTACTTATCCGTTTTGATAGTTTGATGCTTATAAAATATTCTAATATTCTGCTTTAATAAAAAAAAGACTTCAATTAAATAAAAATTCATAAAAAAATAATTTGCAGATTGCGGACTTGAACTTCAGTCCAATAAAGTAATTCTTATATTTATTTAATGGTAATCAAAACTGTATTGAATCTTTACATAAAATAATTTGTTTCTCACGTTTATTAAAATCAAGGACACACACAAGTTTCTTCTTGTTGCAAAATGTAATCAATAAATAATCATGTACTTATTTGCCCACTCACGTTCACGTTAATCAATGACAACATATTTGCACTGAATTTGCCTACTCATAAGCCTGTCACTTTGAAAAACGAAAAAAAGCAATTATCAATTTTACTTTAAATGGTAAAGTAAAAACAAAGAACGGGATTCATGCGAATTCTGGATTACACTGTAGGTTTTTGAAACGTCGGCCATGGTAATAAATGACCAAGTTGCATTTTTATTTTATTTCATTTTATTATTGTTTGTTGTCATTTTGCTTTTGTGGCACAACAGGAGATGTCATAATTTTCTTTAAAATTTAATTTCCAGTTAAAATTATTCATTGTTTAGCTCTTGTTTATACACGAATCACACGCATGAAGTTTTGTTGTAAATAAAAAAGATATTTTTGCTTTTACGATCAGATTTGATTTTATTTTTATTGCATTGTTCTTTCTTAAGATTTATAATTTTGTCAATTGCAGCCGTTTTTATGATCCATTTTCAAAGGCGTCAAATAATTTGTTACTTAAAGAATTTTTATTTCGAAGATATGAAACGGTTCTTGCCATGCTGTGCGCTTAATTTTTAAATTCCGTTATTATTTAATTACAGCCGGCAGTAATATGAAATTTTATATGAAATTTCTCTGATGGCATCCCATATCCGCTGAAGATATTTAATTTTATTAGTTAGTTTTCCCTATTTAAAGAAAAATAGGAAAATTTCTAGATTCCAGGGATCAGTTTTATTAAAATTTTTCCTATAAAATTGTGTACGGGGTCTGCTCAATAAATAAGTTAAATATTATTATTTTTTTTAATTTGACCCTAAAGTGCATCCCTGTAACTTTGCTCTAATTTTACTAAAGCTATTGTAACTTGCTTTCTTGTGCAGCTCTATATTTTTAAGCTCTTGAAGATCAAAGGTCTAATCAGAGTTTGATAAAACACTACGTGATTAGCGGTGATTGGTGTAGTCGAGCCATGCAAAAGAATTGAGAACAATAATTGATCAGATCTATAGTTTCGAGGATTAAATACAACAAGTAAAAGTGCTACATTCAGCTGTGCTGAACTTTAAATACCCTTCACAGATGTAACTCTTCTTTCTCTCTTTCTTGCTAAACCAGAAAGTAGCAAAAACAAAAAAAAACAAAATGATGTTATCAGTTACTTTTATATTCAAGACAACGTTTAATTTTTTTGGTTAGGAAGCTAAATGTTTGGCTCTTGTTATTTCTAATACCTCTGAACGTCTTTCAAAAATATTAAATATGTTTAATTTACAAACAAACAAAAAAATCCGTTTCATGTACCCCAAAAGGTTCCAATTGTCCAAGCGTAGAATAATCTTTTAGATATTTTTGGTTCTTAATACCAATTTAACTTTTCCCGAAGTATAAAAAATATTTCATTAAAACACAACCAAAATAAGGAACTTATATGGCTACTTTTATGTACTAAAAAATTTCGATCTTCCAACCCTGGAACAGAATTTTTAATACCAAATTAATTCTTCCTGAAGTATAAAATAGGTTTAATTCACTAAAAAAGCAAAATTTGAAATATATACCAGAAATATTTCGATTTTGCAACTCTGGAAGCGAATTTTTCTTTTTTACCAATGCAATTCTTAGTGAAATTTTAAACTTTTTTATCACTTTCATGTACCATAAAATATTTCATTTGTCCAACCATGGAATCGAAATTTTGATTTTTTAGGATTTCAATACCAATTTTCTTTTTTCTGAAATATAAAACAGTTTTAATTAGCAAAAAAAAAAAAAACAACGTCAATTGCCTTATTGGTAGCTTTTATGCAGAAAAAATATTTCAATTTCCCGACCTTGGAAACAAAATTTTATTTTTTTTACCAATGAAACTCTTAATGAGGCATGAAATAGTTTTATTTAATAAAAACGTAACATTTGTAACCATTTTGGTCACCTTCATGTGCTACAAAATATTGCAGTTATCCACCTCAGGAATCTAAATTTTTAATTTATTTTTATTTTTGATACCAATTTTGTTTTTACTGAACTAAAAAATAGTTTAAATTAGTAAAAACAGCCGTTAGTTGCCTTTTTGGGTATATATATGTATAAAAAAATATATAAATTTCTCAGCCCTGGAAGCGAAATTTTAATTTTTTTTTTTGCTAATCCTACTCTTCATTAGGTATAAAGTCGTTTTATTTAAGAAAAACTTAAAATTTGCTACCATTTTGGTCACTTTCATGTACTACAATACATTGCATGTACCAAAAAAGCTTCAAACTTCCCAACCCTGGAAGTGAAACTTTAATATTTTTATACCCTTCACAAAAAAGTGAAAGGGTATATATAGGTTTGTCATTCCGTGTGTAATTTCTTCGATATGCACATGCGACCCCATAAAGTATATATATTCTGGATCCTTATGAATAGCGATGACGAATGAGCGATGTCCGTCTGTCCGTCCGTCTGTACGTGAAATTTTTTCACGGTTTTCCCAAGCCCCCAGAAGAGCTAGAGACTTCGTTCTTGGACCGTTGGATTGGAAATGAACTTAGACAGGCAGAAAGATCCGAAGAATGGTTCCAGAGCTGGGAAGCTTACACGTATTTCTCGACGCAAAATTTATACCAAAAATCAGTTATATTTTTTAATGTTTGTAACCGAAATCTGTTTCGTGCTTTGGGGAGCCTCAATGGTCTATTAAAAACTAAATAAATAAAATTTTTTTTCCAGGGATGGGAAATTAAAATATTTTGTTTCGGCCTATTCCGTATTTTGTAGTACATGTAATAACTAAAATTGTTAAAAATTTTAAGTTTTTCTTTAACAAAACCACTTTATACGTCATAGAGATTTGCATTGGCAAAAAAAAAATTTTTTTAAATTCAAATTTTGTTTCCAGGGTTGGGAAATTGCATTGTTTTTATAAGTGAAAGTAATCAAACAGGTCTTGCCAAGCCCCCAGAAGAGATAGAGACTTCATTCTTAAACCGTTACATTGGAAATTAACTTAAATAGACTGGTTTTAAAATTCAGATAGATCCGAACTATGGTTCCAGAGCTGGGAAGCTTGCACCTATTTCTCGACGCAAAATTTATACCAAAAATCAATTATTATTTTTAATGTTTGTAAATTAAACCTATTTCGTGCTTTGGGAAGTCTCAATGGTGTATTAAAAACTAAAACAATAAAAAAAAAATTTTCAGGGATGGGAAATTAAACATTTTATTTTCGGCCCAGTCCGTATTTTGTAGTACATGTAGTAACTAAAATTGCTAAAAATTTTAAGTTTTTTTTTAACAAAACCACTTTATACGTCATGAAGATTTGCATTAGCAAAAAAAAAATCAAAAATTTTAAATTCAAATTTTCTTCCAGGGGTGGGTAATTGAATTTTTTTATACATGCAAGTAATCAACCAGGGAATTGATGTTTATTTATTTTTTGTTTTTTGCCAACTAAAACTGTCTTATAATTTAGAAAGAACAAAATTGGTATCAAAAATTCAAAAATAAAAAATAAAATTTCGAATCCAGAGATGGACAAGTGCAATATTTTATGGTACATGAAAGTTACCAAAATGGTAAAAAATGTGAAATTTTTCGTAAATAAAACTACTTTATACCTCAAGAAGCATTGCACTGATAAAAAAAAACAAACAAAATAAATTAAAATTTCGTTTCCAGGGTTGGAAAATTTAAATTTTTTTTGGTACATGCAATATTTTGTAGTTCATGTAATAACCAAAATGGTTGCAAAATTCGAGTTTTTCTTGAACAAAACTACTTTATACCTCATGAAGATTTGCATTGATAAAAAAAATTTTAAAAATTTAATTTCGCTTCCAGGGGTGGGGGAATTGAAATTTTTTTTAAACATAAAAGTAACCAAAAAGGCAATTGACGTTGTTTTTTACTAATTAAAACTTTATTTATAACCTGTATGGTTATAAATATTAATTTTTTCTTAAATAAAACTATTTCATGCATCATTAAAAGTTGCATTAGTAAAAAAAATTTAAATTTCGTTTCCAGGGTTGGGAAATTGATTCTGCATAAAAATAACCAAAAAGGCAATTGACGTTGTTTTTTTTGCTAATTAAAGCTGTTTTATAATTCAGGAAGAACAAAATTGGTATTAAAATCTTAAAAAATCAAAACTTCGACTCCAGGGTTGGACAAATGATATACTTTATGGTACATGAAAGTGACCAAAAAGTTTAAAAATTTTAATTTTTTTGTCAAGTTAAACTATGTTACACCTCACTAAGAATTGAATTGGTAAAAATTATAAATTCGGTTCCGGGGTTGGAAAATTGAAATATTTTTGGTATATAAAAGTACATACATAAATTCCAAATTTTGTGTTTTTTGTGAATTATATCAGGAAAAATTAAATTAGTATTAAAAAATTAAAAATTTGGTTCCAGGGTTGGGAAATCGACATTTTCTGATTCATAAAAGCAGCCATTTTATTTGTTATTTTTGATTTTTATGATGAATTATACCTACTTTATATATCAGAAAGAAGTAAACTGGTATTAAAAACCAACAACATTGGAAACCAAAGACGATTCTACGGTTGGACAATTAGAACTTTTTGGGGTACATGAAACGGATTTTTTGTTTTGTTTGTAAATTAAATATATATAATATTTTCTAAAGACGTTCATAGGTATTAGATATAAGAAAAGCCAAACATTTAGCTTCCTAGCCGAAAAATTTAATCGTTTTCTTAAATATAAAAGTAACCGATAACATCATTTTGATTTTTTAATTAAACCTACTTTCTGTTTTGGCAAGAAAGAAAGAAAGAAGAAATACATCTGTGAAGGGTATTTAAGATTCAGCCGAATATAGCACTTTTACTTGTTTTTTTTTTTTTAGTTTTACCAATGCCTAGATTCGAAATTTTGATTTTTTTTGGAAATTTTTGATACCAATTTTCTTCTTCCTAAAATATAAAATAGTTTTAGCAAAAAAAAAAAAAAAACAACGTCAATTGCCTTTTTGGTTACTTTTATGTATAAAAAAATTTCAATTTCCCAGCCCTGGAAGCGAAATTTAAATTTTTAGAATTTTTTTTCAATGCACATCTACATGAGGTATAAAGTAGTCTTGTTTTAGAAAAACTGAAATTTTGCAACCATTTTGGTTTTTACATGTACTACAAAATATTGAATGTGCCGAAAAAAACTTTTATTTTCCCAACCCTGGAAGCGAAATTTTAAGTTTTTGTTTTTTTTTATCAGTGCAACGCTTCAAGAGGTATAAAGTAATTTTTTTTAAGAAAAATTTCAAATTTTTAACCATTTTGGTCACTTTCATGTACTATTAAATATTGCACTTGTCCATCCCTGGATTCGAAATTTTATTTTTGAATTTTTGATACCAATTTTGTTTTTCCTAAATTATAAGACAGTTCAATTTAGCAAAAAAAAGCATCAGTTGCCTGTTTGATTACTGTACGTATAAAAAATATGCAATTTCCCACCCCTGATAACAAAATTTGAAATAAATTTTTTTTTTAGCCAATGCAAATCTTCATGACGTATAAAGATGTTTTGTTAAAGAAAAACTTAAAATTTTTTACAATTTTAGTTACAACAAGTACTACAATATACGGAATAGGCCGAAAAAAAAATTTTGTTTCCCATCCCTGAAAAAAAATTTTTAGTTTTTAATAGACCATTGAGGCTTCCCAAAGCACGAAATAGGTTTAAATTACAAACATTAAAAAAATAATTGATTTTTGGTATAAAATTTGCGTCGAGAAATAGGTGTAAGCTTCCCGGCTCTGGAACCATACTTCAGATCTTTCTGATCAATACCACTCTATTTAAGTTCATTTCCAATCCAACGGTCCAGGAACGAAGTCTCTAGCTCTGCTGGGAGCTTGGGAAAACCAATTTCACGTGCAGACGGACATGGCTCAATCATCATCGCTATTCATAAGGATCCAGAATATATATATTTTATGGGGTCCCATGTTGATATCGAAGAAATTACACACGGAATGACAAACCTATATACCTTTCACTTTTTTGTGAAGGGTATAAAAAATCACTTTTTTGATTTTTTTCACGATATGTCTTGAATGCATCAAGCGATTTTAAACCGGTTTTCTAGTCTGTGGAATCGATCGATAAAACCGCTTAATAATTATTTAAAAAAAAACACATTAAAAAGGACTTTTCTAAGGTTTTTTTTGATATTTCTTGAAAGTTACCAGTTTGAATCGGTTCCAATTCACAGGAAATCTAAGTTTAATAAAACTCGTTGGTTTTAGACTAGTTTCCGCTTCGAGGCACTCTTACAAAAGTTATAACGGGCTCACAAACCTACATATCCACACATACTTGCATACAAGCAAACATAGTGACGTCCTCTCAGGACTAGTCAGGAAAGTTCCCTGGGAGCTTCTGCGTTTTTCCAATCCTCGATGCAGTTCAGATATGCACTTTTCGGTGTCGAATGGACCATTCAACTCGTAGTCGCTGTGGAAATCACATTTAAAATATAAATGCCATTTGAAAGATAAATGTCCAAGATTATAATAATAATAAAATTATTCCGAAAATATTTCTGTTGTCTAGGATAATATGATCCAGTAGGTGAAATAAAACCCGATATAATCGTTAGTGCGATATCCTCCTACAAAAACAACAGCTAGTTGGATTAGTGCATGTGTGTATTAAATGTTCGCTTGGGAGGTATTAAACAGATATGAAAATAATAATATCATCAGATTAAAATCCATTAAAGTTATCACTTTCACCTTTGCCTGCAAAAGTCTTCTTAAAAGTAATTCATTTGCTTTAATATTTTTAAATGTCGGACGATTGCCTTGAGATTTAATATTTCTTCCTATTCGTTAGTAATTAGATGCTAAGAAGTTTTAACATTAAAATCTTTTACTCTACTTTCTGGACAAAATTAAAGCTCTGAAGTGACATGCAGAAGAGAAAGAAGACGTGGCATAGTACATCATCAATTTCATTTCACATTCTTTTAATTTGTTAAATTAATGTGCAGATAAATTTTGCAAAGAATTCATTTTGCTTTGTTTTCCATTTTTTTCTCAATTCGTTTTTATATGCGTTGTGCTTAATGTCTTTTAATTAAATTTTAAGAAATCTTTTACAAGCCATTTAGCTTAAAGGACAACAGGACTAAAATTAAAAAGAAAACTAAAAACAGGCGTAGGACAAATAAAAATGGACGTAGAAAAGGAACTCTGCAAAAATTGGTGTTGATAAAAAATAAATAATAAATAGTTAAAAAGGAAGAGGAGGCAACACAAACTATTAAAAAAGAAATTATACTCCGAAATGGACATGAATGAAGTTTTATTTTATAAAAACTTAAAAACTTATGGAAAAAACGAGCACAGAAAGAAACAAAACCAAGTGACAAAGTGTGCCAAATTAACGCTTTTCACATTATTTTGCAATATATTTTTTCAATCTTTCATCGTTTAAATACTGCAGTATCAGACACTTGGACATTTGCTAAAATTTCACTTTGCAAGTCCATGGTGGCATGTGGGTGTTGCAAAGTGAAGAACTTTGATGACAGATACAAACCATCCGCAACAGATGCAGAAAGTTAAAAGTTAAATAGCTGCAGTAAGTAGTTTGTGTTTTTTTGTTGTTGTCAATTTTCCATTCTTCTTTTATCACGGTCCTTTATTCTCCTGCAACTGGTGCAATTTCAGTATCTGGAATTATTTAATGATTCTCCTAATGATGATGAAGGTGGCAAACGTGGAAAAAAATACATGATTCATTGCAACTCGGGGAAAAAAAGAAATTAGCTTTGAATAAAGACAAAAGAAGTCCGTATAAATTGTGCAAGCGACATTCAAATGGCCACAATTTTTTTTTATATAAAGGACTTTCATGGAAATTAAAGGCAAATGGAATGCTGCGACACTTGATGTTAAATATCGTTTCAAATAAGTGCTTGCGTTACTTCATAGCAACGGCGGCAACTTACATATAAATAATTAAGATATTAATTTTGTAATGAAGTAATAAAGTGAAACAATACCTCAAAAAGTTATTAAACATGAATGGATATTTTATTATTTGAACTTTCAGTATTAATTCAATTGCTAAGCAAAAAATTATTCAGGCTCAAGTTCAAATCTGAATATTTATAAATTTTTTTTTATTTCAGCACTTGTATTAAACCCGAATCTTTTTTATTAAGAGTGGTGTACTTAATAAAATATATTTTTTTTAATCATGCAAGAAGCAGAAGGGATCAGTACTAATTTCGAGACCGCTTTGCAATCTCATCAGCGTTCTTTCTTCAATTCGGATTGGTAGTCCAACTGCTCGAAATTGCTTTATACCCTCCAAAAAAGAATTGGAGTGTATATTCACTTTGTCATTCCGTGTGCAACTCAGCGAGATATCACTCTTAGACCCCATAAAGTATATATATTCTTCATCAGGGATGAAAACTAAGCCGATCTAGCCAAGTCCATCCGTTCACCTGTGGAAATCGCGATTCAGTCCAAACGAAAAGAGCCAGACCCTTGAAACTTGGTATAAATATATCTGGAAGGGAAGCACAGGTCAAGTTTGTAAACAGGCTAAATCGGGATAGAGGGGAAAAAGTTCCCCTAAGAAGAACTAAACCAACCTCAACAACATAATTTTTAGTTCTGTTTTGTAATTTTGTTAAGCAAATGATATATTTTTATGTCAAAGAAGGTACAATGTGTTAAACTTGGAGCCATAAAATAAAATATAAAAAACTAATTTTTGAACCCCGCCCCTTTAGCGGACGTTATTATACGCAGAAAATGGTGTAAAAATATAACAAATTACTTAATTACCTAACCCTACATTCCTTAAAAATAACATTTTAAGCTTTTATGACGCAACCTGATCCTCCTCTGCCCTACCTGCATCCTGCCCCTTTTGCCCCTAAATGACCTCGTAAAATATAAAAAATTTGCAAATAATTACCCCAAAAATTTATAAACACAAAATAAGGGTTTAATAACCTCCAAAAAAAATTAGGCCCAATAAAGAATATATAGAGTCCGATATCTAACGTTTTTTTTTCAACTAGTGCTTATTTAGTGAATGGTAACACTTAGCTCATGTCTGATTTGACAGATAATTAGTTGTATCCTTCCGCTGACAAATATGGTTGACCATCCGATGCGTTTTCGCTTCGCTAAGTGGTCCTGCGATCGACTTACAGAAGATGCCGATTTTGCCAAACAAAATCATCTTTTCAGGTGAAGCTCATTTTGATCTTGGCGTTACATACCCGCAAAAAGCAAAATTATCGTATTTGGGGCACAGAAAACCCGCATGCATACATTGAAAAGCCGACGCACCCAAAACGAGTCACTGTTTGGTGCGGATTTTGGTCCAGAGGAATAATTGGGCCATTTTTCTTCGAAAATGAACAAGGAGTGGCCGTTACAGTCAATGACGACCTTTATCGGGCCATGCAGCCATTTGAATGAAATTATTTCCCATTATTAACCGGAAGGATTGTATTTTCAAATGAAAAAAAATTTGAGAAAATAATCAGTAGTCTTTTATAGCATTTTCAAAAAAAAAAAAAGTTATTTGGCGGACCCATTATATTCTTGATCAGTGATAAAGTCTAAAAGGATCTAGCAATGCCCATTCATCCGTCTATGGCAGAATATAGGCTGTTTTTGTACCCCGCCTCCTCTAGTGGGCATTGAAATTATATATTATATGAAACAACTAAAAGTGCTACATTCGGCTATGCCGAATCTAAAACACTCTTCACAGATGTCATTATTTTCGGTTAAATTTTTCGGCTAGGAAGCTAAATGTTTGGCTTTTCTTATTTCTAATACCCCTGAACGTCTGTCAAATATATTATTTAATTTACAAACAAAAAGTAAAAATCCGTTTCATGTACCCCAAAAAGTTCTAATTGTCCAACCGTAGAATTGTCTTTTAGATTTTTTTGGTTTTTAATACCAATTTACTTCTTCCTGATATATAAAGTAGGTATAATTTATCATAAAACTAAAAAATAACAAATAATATGGTTATTTTTATGAATCAGAAAATGTTGATATTCCAACCCTCAAATTGGACTTTTAATTTTTTTGGTTGTTAATACCAATTTAACTCTTCCTGAAATATATAAAAGACTTCATCCACAAAAAACCAAAATTAGGAACTCATATGGCTAATTTTATGTACTAAAAATTTCGATTTTCCAACCCTGGAACCGAATTTTTAATTTTTACCAATGCAATTCTAAATGAAGCATGAAATATTTTTATTTAAGAAAACTTAATATTTGTAACCATTTTGGTCACTTTCATGTACTACAAAATATTGCAGTTATCCAACTCTGAAATCTAAATTTTGATTTTTTTTTAATTTTTGATACCAATTTTGTTTTTCCTGAACTAAAAAATAGTTTTAATTAGTAAAATTAAAACTATTTTTTTTAGTTGTCTTTTTAATTAGTTGTCTTTTTGGTTACTTTTATATATAAAAAAAATATTTAAATTTCCCAGCTCTGGAAGCGAAATTTAAATTTTTTTACCAATCGTCTTCATTAGGTATAAAGTTGTTTTATTTAAGAAAAACTTAAAGTTTGCTAACATTTTGGTCACTTTCAATATATATCATGTACCAAAAAGCTTTAAACTTCCCAACCCTGGAAGTGAAATTTTAATTTTTTTTTTGGTTTTTTTACCATGAGGTATAAAGTAGCTTTATTTAAGAAAAATTTACAATTTTGAACCATTTTGGTCACCTTCTTGAACTATAAAATATTACATTTGTCCAACCCTGGATTCGAAACTTTGATTTATTTTTAAATTTTTTATACCAATTTTGTTCTTCCTAATATATAAAATAGTTTTATTTCGCAAAAAAACAACGACAATTGCCTTTTTGGTTACTTTTATGTATAAAAAAATTTCAATTTCCCAACCCTGGAAGGGAAATTTCAATATTTTTAATTTTTATTTATCAATGCAAATCTTAATGAGGTATAAAGAAGTTTTGTTTAAGAAAAACGAAAATTTTGTAACCAGTTTGGTTATTACATGTACTACAAAATATTGCATGTACCAAAACTCAACCCTGAAAGCGAAATTTTAATTTTTTGTTTTTTATTATCAGTGCAACTGTTCATGAGGTATAAAGTAATTTTTTTACGAAAAATTTCAAATTTTTTACCATTTTGGTCACTTTCATGTACTATTAAATATTGCATGACGTATAAAGAGGTTTTGTTAAAGAAACACTTGAAATTTTTAACAACTTTAGTTAGTACATATACTACAAAAAACGGAATGGGCCGAAAAAAAATTTTTAATTTCCCATCCCTGAAAAATTTTTTTTATTTTTTTTAGTTTTTAATACACCATTGAGGCTTCCCAAAGCACGAAATAGGTTTAATTTACAAACATTAAAAAAAATTGATTTTTGGTATAAATTGTAAGCTTCTCAGCTCTGGAACCATACTTCAGATCTTTCTGAATTTCAATACCACTCTATTTAAGTTCATTTCCAATCCAACGGTTTAAGAACGAAGTCCCTTTCACTTATTTGTGAAGGGTATAAAAAAATTACCGAATAGAAATCGCATCGAGATTACCCAATATTGTATGAATGATAGCTAAGGCACAAACCAAACAAATAAACAACTTCATAAAGACCTCAAAATTCCCTTGATTTACGAAGAAGTAAAAAGATTTAGTTCCAGACACTTAAGCCATCTTAGTAATCCTTGTGATACGTTAGCAATACGTTGGTCACAAGTATAAAGGCCCCAACTCAAATAATTGCAATTTTACAGGAAAAGCTAAATATATTGCGCACAATAGAAAAATTTCGTAAAATTTTTAGTTTTGATACTATTGCACTAAAATTTTGTGACAAGGTGTATTTTTGTGAAATGTGTTGCAAACACCGAAAAATTCAATTTCGTAAAAATTTGAGTTGGAGCCTTTCTAGTTGTGACCATCGAATATCTCTTCTAGAGGAATCAAAGGAAGTTCAGAGATTGAAAATATTTCACATAGATTTACCTTTCAGAAAATAGTAAAAATAATAATAATAATAATAATAACAATAATAACTCCCTCGGGGATAACCCTTGACGTGGGAGGCAGCTTAAGCGTTTATTTCTGAGAAGCTGAGAGCTATTCTGACTCAGGGAAACCCATGTCAAACAGGTCAAAGTGGAGAAATACAACGCAACCAATTATCCCAACCCATTTATAAACATGAAGACTCGCGACGTTAACAGATGAGATGGAATGCCGCTGCCGGAGGCCGTCGGGGCACCGCCTGGAACCAAAGCTGGGGGTGACAGCATGCAAGCCGTTGGTGGTGGATACCCAAACAAGTAAACCACATCAATAGCCCAGAACTCGAAAATCCATAAACATCACAAACTGCAACACGACGTGTTTTGGCAAGGACTACCATGGCAACCACAGAAGCAGGCCTACCTAGGCAACGTATAAAATGGACTGTACAAATAAATCAATGAGTTATACGATGCTGCTCCATTTCAACAAATATGGAAACGGAACTGCATGTGTACAGGGCAAAAATTAGGGAGTGGTTTTTGAACCAATTCCCTGAACTTTCCAGAATCACAGAACAAAATCTTGCCGACAGAAGAAGAGCAATAATGGTAAAACAACTTCTTTCTATACAAGAAATCCAAGACATCAAACGACAAGCCTAAATTATCATCTCCTCAAATAGGGAAACAACTGAAAATCAAGTTGATGTTCCTCAAAACGACGAGCAACCTGTCCACAACGACAACAATAATCCTGAGGACAGATTCGAGAATAGAGAAGCCGCTCATCCATCATCCGACAAACATCCATGCACACCCCAATCAAGAGAAAACACCATACACGATACGGAAACAACAATCCAAGCACAAGAACAGCTAGCACTCGCGCTCGGCGAACAATTTCGCGTAGCCTGGATACAAAATAAAAACAGTGACCCTCCCCGCAAAGAAGGAATTCCAAGAATTTTTAACAACAAAAGAGTGAATGAACTAACATACGTTGTTAATCGTGACATCTTGCCAACTACCTTACAACTGCCACAAACATAGAGGATGTGCACTGCTTAATATACTCGGGCGCAGTAGCAGTAGTTAGAACGATGGGAAAAAAGACAATAAGGTCTCCAGCCAATAACTCAAGACAAACGGAGCCAAAATTACCAGCGTGGGAGAGACGTCAAACCAATAAAATTAGTTGCATCAAGCAGGACATAGGTCGACTCACAGCTTATTCCGACGGAACAAGATCCCGGAAAATTCGGAAGCTAGTAAAGGACATCATCCATCCAGTTCAAATCATTGAGCTAACAGAAAACATGTTAATGGAAATAAAAGGCAAGAAAATCCAACAGCTTGCGGCCTACGCCAAACGCCTCGCGAGATACAGAGAAAGCAGAGCCCGAAGATTAGAAAATTCCCTTTTCGAAAGAAACCAAAAATAGTTCTATCGACAATTAGACCATCCAGGGGGTAAACGATCTGACTCGCAGGGTCCGCCAATGAACGATGTTGTACATTTCTGGAGCAAAATATGGAGTAAGGCAAAAGCCATAAACCTAGAGAACGAATGGATAGCCAACGAGCTTGAACAAAGCATAAACTATCGAGAGATGCAGAACACCGATATCTCAGCTGAAGAAGTTGGAAAGCGATAAGAGATAGCAGTAATTGGAAATCACCTGGTCCGGACAAAATCCATAACGTATGGCTGATGAAGTTTACTTCAACTCATTCGAGAATACTTCCTCCTCACGAGACCTATTGGTTCTTGATGACTGGAAATGGAAATAACTTCCTTATAGCAAAAGGAAACAACACCCTGGACCCAGCGAACTACCGCCCAATTACATGCTTGTCAACGACGTATAAACTGCTGACAAAAATTCTCACCAACCGCTTTTATGATCATTGTGTCGAGTGCAACATCATTACACTAGAACAGAAAGGATGTGTCCGAGATTCAATGGGTTGTAAGGAACAGCTTACAATCGACTCCTTATTAGTTAATCAAGCAGTTCATTACAAACGCAATCTTAGTGTGGGATACATAGATTACAAGAAAGCTGAAAATCCTGGAGATATATAAAGTCGATCCAAGAATCATACACTTTATGCAGGTAACAATGGAGAAGTGGAACGTTAAGCTACATATTGGACAAAATAGCAGCGAGCCGATACCCATCAAGTGCGGAATCTTCCAAAGCGACGCATTTAGCCCACTCTGGTTCTGCCTTAGTATGAATCCACTGAGTAGAATGCTAAAAAACCTCAATCTTGGTTTTAAGCTTAAAGGAGAAAATTGTGAAACTATTGTCGACCATCTATTCTACGTAGACGATTTAAAACTTTATACCAGCAGCAAGGAAATAATATACCGTAAAGCGATTTAGTGTCGACATTGGAATGGAATTTGGCATTGAAAAATGCAAAACGAAAGGAAAGGTTCAATATGACACCAAAGGCTACCAAATAGATCAACACAACATCATCGCCAAATTGGGACAAGACGACAGCTACAATTACCTTGGGTTCTTACAATTGAAAGCAATTCAGGAATCGAAAATTATGATAACGTTGCGAAGAAAGTTTGAACAGAGATTAGTCAAAATTCTCAAGTCAAACTTAAACGCTGGCAACAAGCGAAAAGCCATTAACACCTGGGCTACCCCAGTATTTACATACTCTTTCGGTGTCGTTAACTGGTCAAATACAATTCTTGATGAAATATCAACCCCAGTAAGAACCACCCTAACTAAATTCCTTTGTCACCAGCCGTGAAGTGCACTGTAGAGAATCACTCTCTCACATGAAGATGGCGGAAGAGGGTTACTCGATGTACCGAATCTTCATTTTAGAACCCAAATAGAAACAGCGAATTTAATCCGAACAATGTGCTTAGCGGACAATAACTACACTCCGCTCAACTTAAAATCGACTCAACTACAAAAACCAGCGAATGTTTTGCCACGTGAAGAACGCATAGAAGCATGGAAAAATAAAACTCTACACGGCATACACCCTTTTCAGGTGGAACAAGATTTCATCGACAAAACCAACTCAAACATATGGCTTAAACAGTGGTCTCTTTTCGCAGAAACGGAGGGATTTATGACCGCTATATAAGATAAAGTCATAGCAACTAGGAATCACCGGAAATACATATTGAGGGAAAACCTAGAAAACGATATATGCCGGCGATGCCAAAACAACGCAGAGTCCATCGACCGTATTATATGTGGATGCATATGCTTAGCATTGCATGATTATACTGCGAGAC
The DNA here is from genome assembly GCA_951800035.1 of Linnaemya tessellans. Taxonomy (NCBI): domain Eukaryota; kingdom Metazoa; phylum Arthropoda; class Insecta; order Diptera; family Tachinidae; genus Linnaemya; species Linnaemya tessellans. The sequence goes on along the minus strand of OX637533.1, from coordinate 35,705,310 downwards.
ATAATAAACAACAAGCTTGTGTCAGACAAATGTCCATACAGCCTCCACCTGGCATCGAAAACAGAAATGTCAAGCTATATTGGGACAGATCCATAGTCACAGATCGCACCATACGAGCTAACAAGCCGGATATCGTTCTGCTCGACAAGGTGGAAAAGAAAATCATCTTGTTTGATATCGCTGTCCCCCTAAATTATAACATCCATTCAACGTATAGCACGAAAATCGAAAATCACCTTGCCGATGAACTTAAAGCTATCTACCATGTACGAGAGTCCAGCTTAAGAAAAACAACCTCAACGACACCCTGAGGATAATTCAGAAATCTGTGATTCTGAATACATGCAACATTGTAAGACGCTTTCTACAAGCACAGTGAAATAAATAATAAAAAAACAGTTAATCATCAGATCCTAGTCCCTTGGCATAGCCCGAGATAGGTATTTTCCAATCTCATAGAGATTAAGATATTCAGTAACTCTATAATAATAATAATAATAATAATAATAATAAATGAAATTTATTTGTTGGTGGTTAAGCGATGTCTTTATGCATTTAATTGGTGCTTTACCAAATCATCAGTAGACTTTAACCACAGTTTTGAGAAGTTAAAATTCTCTTATCTTATGCATATACTTCTGAAAACCATCTGAGAATTCACAACTTGTAAATTACAAATTATTTTCAAAAATAACAACAGAATAAGAATAGTAGGGCTTGAAACTCATACAAAACTAAACCAACAAATAAAGTATATTCGATATGAATCTATTTTATTTTTCTACACTTTTATACCATCAGAAATCCATTGGATAACAAGTAGTAGTTTTGTATGAGTTTCAAGGCCTACTATGCTTATTCTGTTGTGATTTTTGTAAATAGTTTGTAATTTACAAGTTGTGAATTCTCAGATGGTTTTCAGAAGTATATGCATAAGATAAGAGGTTTTACCTTTTCAAAACTGTGGTTAAAGTCTACTGATGATTTGGTAAAGCACCAATGAAATGCATAAAGACATTGCTTAACAGTTATATGTACATTATGTATACATGTATATGTATTCATGTATATGTATCTATTGTATTGTACAACTTGTTTATAAAATACTTTGTTGATTAATTTTTATATCATATCACCTTTGAAAATACTTTTAAAATATTATAAAAATTTTCATTATTGTTTTCAAGTTTAAGTTTGAATTTCGAAAATAAAAGATAAATAATAAAAATATAAAATAAAATAATAAATTAAATGTGTTTCCTTTTAATAAAGGATATTTCAAATAAAATTGAAATAAATAATAAATAAATATAAAATAAAAATATAATTGGCGCAGTCGGTAGGATTCCCGGGTATCTTTTTTTTTTTAATAAAATAGATACTGGATATTTTAATGTCCTGGCGGGGATCAATGAACATATTATTGAAGACTTTTGTTGATTGAATATACAACAGAAAAACACGGAATATTCCATCTAATTTGTGATAATATTTAAAAAAAAAAAAAAAAGGAAAATTACAATATTGAAGCCTTTGTGCATGAATGTGTGTGTTTTTCATAAAAACATTAAAACATCTTAAAACATTAAAAACATATAAAAACTCCAAATTGTTAATTAAACAAAGAAGAAATACCCAATGTGTATATAAATTAAATATAAATGCTGAAAGTCTGAAATTTTCTGAAAGACAAATAAAATTTTAACAAAAATCTGAAAGCATTTATACGAAATATTGAACTATCAAATAAATAATTAAGTAGCACAGCGATTCCAACTTTCGGGTGGACCCTCCTGACTACTCTATAAAAATGAAGAGCTGAGATTTAAAAATTTTGTGAAATAAGGCAAAATTATAAAAAAAGAAGACTAAAAAAAAAAAAATAATAAATAAAATTCAAAATCCAATAAATAAAAAAAAAACTGAAATAGAAAATCATTTTGTGCTGATATTTAAAAATACAAATAAAAAGGACGAAGAGCAATATCTTAGTCCCATCATTGGAGCAGTGTCCTAATCAAACAATTTAAGAAGATCGTGCTGAATTTTAAGGTCATCATTGGTGCAACTTACTTAAGTATAAGTAATTTCTACATAAATAAAATTTTTCTTATCCCTAACATTACGTAAGAGGATTACATGAAAAAAAAAAAAAAAAAAAAAATATTTTTTTGTTTTCCTTATTTCTTTTGTAAGGCCTTAAATTAATTTTTTTTTTTTTTTCATTTTTGCATAAAATCGTAAATAAACTTATACAAAGTATACTTATTTTTTTTAGGTAATAATAAAATTTGGAAAATTCATTTTTAATAATGTAAACTATTTCCTCTTATGTACTTAATTTCAAAAATAAGAAATTGATTTTTTTTTATAGTGATTTTGAAATATCATATATATGTATGTATATACATATATATTTAAATAAATAAAAATTAATAATTTAGTCATTTAAAGATTGGAATTATAAATATTAATCTAACTTATTTGTTGTGAATTTTGAAGAATAGGAAGTTTTTCTTTGTTTTCCTTTTTCTTATAAAAATGGCTGAAGAAAATAATGCCCCACGTTCTTATACCATAGATCCATTCAAATTCCTTGAAAGGTTACCCGAATTTTCTGGTAATAGAAAGGAACTTTATTCATTTATTTCGCTGGTTGACAAAATTAACCCACTTCTTATTGAATATAATGAACTCTCTCAAGTATTATTTTTAGACCTTATTAAAAGCAAATTAAAAGGCAAAGCAAGAGAGACAGTAGAAATAAATTTTCATATCCAGTCATGGGAACAGATAAAAACAATTTTGATAAATAATTTTGGAGAAAAATACAGTATCGAAGAATTATATGATAGACTTAGATCAGTAGTTTTTAGAACGAATGTTATTGATTTTTACAATGACATAAAAGATAAACTTCGAAGTTTAAACAATAAAACTTCTTCAGACTTAGGAATCAATCCCAATAGTGAACAAATAGCTAAGAATAATATGGGAACAGCTCTTAACATATTTAAAGAGAAAATACCTGAACCTATGAAAACGATTCTGGCTTGTCGAAATCCTGATACAATTGAAAACGCAATGGATATTCTTTTTACTTCTGGGTATGCTAACTATAGCAGTGAAAATAAACATTTAAATTTCAGGAAATTTGATAATTACAATGAAAGAAATAATCATAGACCAAATTCAGATGTCGGTAGTACCCATTATAGGACTAATGAAAATAACGTTACACATCAACGTTTTAATTCAAATGGAAACAATCAGTACAACCATAAACAGAATACAATACAGTATCATGGCAATGCAAATAGGCCATATAATACTAGATACCCAAACAATAGTGGTCAATTTAATTATAATAGTAATAGAAATTTTTCAAATTATCAAAATTCGCATAGTATTCCAGAACCTATGGATATTAATATTATTCAAAATTCTAAAAAGGTAGTGGAATTACCCGTAGCTCCAAATACTTTTCGAATAAACAACTCGAAGGACATGAACAATTCTGATTATAGTTTGCCAAATCAAAGTGATGAAGTGCAAAATTTTCGTTTTCAAGCCTCTGCAGAGAATTACCATATATAGTAATAAAAGATTGTCTCAAATTTATTGTGGATACTGGAGCCACGCATTCAATTATTAATCCAGGTATATGTAACCCAAAATGGAAAATTAAATCTCATACTTTGACATTAAAAACTTTACAAAGCAATGTAAAGACTGACATCATTTATCAAGTCCCAATGTTTATAGAACTAGGAGACATCAGGGAGAAGATTTCATTTATAGAATGTAGATTTCACGATTACTATGATGGTATTATAGGAAATGATATTTTACAGAAATACAAAGCTGTTATAGATTACAGCAATAATCAATTAAAAATTAATAATAGAAACGTTCCTTTATTTGGTTTTCGAAAACGCCATACAGTTAAATTTATTTCAGATATTGAATGTGGCCTTATTCATATCAAAGAACACAAAGATTCTGTAGGTGAAATTATTATTGATGAAGGAGTTTACAATGCACATAACTTTAAAGTAGAGGTAGAAACCACTGCTAAGTGCTCAAACATAATATATCTCTCTGAGAGTAGTTCTTGGCCAGTTTCCTCCGAAAATTATTACTTAGTGGATGATAATATCTCACAGGAAAATAATCGCGAACCTTACCTAGAACAAGTTAGAATAGATCATTTAAATGCCGAAGAAAAGCATAAATTGATTAAAATTTTGGATATTTATAAACAATTATTTTATGAACCAAGTTCAAACTTATCGTTTACAAATGCAATTAAACACCGAATAATTACCAAAGATGATATACCTGTATTTGCAAAGACTTATTGGTACCCTTATGTTCATAAAGAAGAAGTAAGGAGACAAATACATGAAATGCTAGATAGCAATATAATTAAACCATCACATTCACCCTATTCTGCTCCAATATGGATAGTTCCTAAGAAAAATGATGCCAGCGGATTGAAAAAGTGGCGTATTGTAGTAGACTATAGAAAACTTAATGAAAAGACAGTGGATGACAGATTTCCAATTCCAAATATTGAAGAAATCTTAGACAAACTTGGCAGGTGCATGTATTTCACCACATTAGATTTAGCGAAAGGGTTTCATCAAGTTGAGATTGATGAAAGAGACACTCATAAGACAGCCTTTTCAGTCGAGGGTGGACACTATGAATTTTTAAGAACGCCTTTTGGATTAAAAACTGCTCCCGCCACATTCCAAAGATTGATGAATAATATTTTGGGTGATTTAGTTAATAAAATATGTTTAGTATATTTGGATGACATCATCATTTACTCCACTTCTCTTCAAGAACATATGAATTCTTTACGCCTTGTTCTAGATCGGCTTATGGATGCAAATCTTAAAATACAAATAGATAAGTGTGAATTTTTAAAACGTGAAACAGAATTCTTAGGACATGTTGTTACACATCAGGGAATAAAGCCAAATCCTAAAAAGGTCGAATGCGTTTCAAATTATCCCTTGCCAAAGACACCCAAGCAAATAAAACAGTTTTTAGGCCTCAGCGGCTATTACCGTAAATTTATCAAAGACTATTCTAGAATTGCAAAGCCAATGACGAAATATTTAAAGAAGAATGCTAAATTAAATATTAATGACCCACAATATATTGAGAGTTTCAGAACACTGAAAACGATTCTCGTAAATGACCCAATATTAGTTTATCCAAATTTCAATATACAATTTATTTTAAACACGGACGCAAGTAATTATGCGTTGGGCGCCGTTCTATCGCAGCACAATCACCCTGTTTGCTATGCTAGCAGAACTCTTAATGAACATGAGATAAATTATAGCACAGTGGAAAAAGAATTGCTAGCGGTAGTTTGGGCAGTTAAATATTTTCGACCGTATCTTTTCGGAAGAAAATTCATTATAAAAACTGATCATCAACCATTACAATGGCTATTTTCTATCAAAGAGCCAAATTCAAAATTAATTCGTTGGCGACTACAGTTAGAAGAATATGACTTCGAAATTTTTTATAAGCGTGGAATTAATAATGGAAATGCAGACGCACTATCTCGAATAGAACCAGAAGTAAATTTGACTGAACATGCTAATCCTAATATTATTATTCAGAGTAATGCTCCATTAAATATTTATAGAAACCAGATAATTATAGGCAAATCAGACTCTGCTTTAATAAAAATAGTTAATAAAGCAGTTTTTAAAAATATTAGAAAAATCATAACTGCTAGAAGTTTCAATGAAACTGACATGATAACTATCATAAAAGAACACTTCCATCCAAAAAGAGTTAATGCTATTTATGTTGAAGATGATTGTATTTACAACATATTTAGAGAAACCGTTACAAAATTTTTTTCAAATAATTCTCACTTAAAAATTGCAAAATGCATAAAATGTGTTGACGATGTTTTCAATGAAAACAACCTTCAGGAACTAATTAAAGACGAGCATCAGAGAAATAACCATCGTGGTATTACTGAAAATTTCGAACAACTTAGAATGAAAATCTATCACCCAAAGCTTAAGTTAAGAATACAACAATTTATAAATAGCTGCCACATTTGCAACATAGAAAAATATGACCGCAACCCAATAAAACAAAATTTTAAAATAACTGAAACCCCTGACAGACCTTGTCAGATAGTACATATCGATGTTTTTTATACTCTAGAGAGAACACTTTTTCTAACAATAATTGATAAATTTTCTAAATTTGCCCAAGCAATTCGAATTCAGAACAGATCATGGGTAGAATTTAAAAGAGCACTTATTCAATACCTAAGTATCGTTGGTAATGTTGATCAAATCATAACTGACAATGAGTTAGGTTTTAAGGCATTACCATTGACGGAATTTCTAAGGCAAAGACAAATTAACATACACTTTACTTCAAACAATAATCATACTTCAAATGCTGACGTAGAACGTCTTCATAACACGATGAATGAACATATTCGACTACTCAGACATGATCCTGATAGAGACAGTGACACTGTAGAAGAAAAAATTTATAAAGTAATTATGTATTATAATAATACTATACACTCTACTATAGGATGTAAACCTATAGATTTCCAAAACGGTCTAATAAAAGTTGAGGATTTTCAAAAAATTAAAGAAAGAATTTTAAAATCAAAAGAAAAGACAATGTCAATTCGAAATAATAATCGCGAAGACTGTGAGATACAGACAGGAGACGTATATTTAAAAACTGAAAGGGGTGGAAAAAATCATGCGAAGTTTAGGAAAGTGAATGTAGATCAATTGGACAATGATCATGTAAGAACTCGAACAGGGCACAAGTATTATAAGTCACATATTAAAAGAAGAAGGAACTTATAAAAAAAAAAAAAAATAATAAATTTAAAAAATTTTTTTTTAATTTGTCTTAATTTTTCCTACATTATTAGAAAGAGGAAATAGGTTATTTACAAAATAAAAATATTTTTTTAATTTAATATGTGTATCATTTTTAATATGTAATTCCTGTATGTTATTAAATTTTTTTTATTTTGCTTTTGTATTACCTTTTTTGTACATACATACATATATACATAATATATACATATACGTATAAAAATATTTCCTCAGAGCGTCAATCTAACGATGGGGGAGTTATATGTACATTATGTATACATGTATATGTATTCATGTATATGTATCTATTGTATTGTACAACTTGTTTATAAAATACTTTGTTGATTAATTTTTATATCATATCACCTTTGAAAATACTTTTAAAATATTATAAAAATTTTCATTATTGTTTTCAAGTTTAAGTTTGAATTTCGAAAATAAAAGATAAATAATAAAAATATAAAATAAAATAATAAATTAAATGTGTTTCCTTTTAATAAAGGATATTTCAAATAAAATTGAAATAAATAATAAATAAATATAAAATAAAAATATAATTCTTAACCACCAACAAATAAATTTCATTTAATTTTTAATAGTATTGTGACAACAATGTGTCAAATAGAAATTTCAAAACAATAATAATAATAATAATCATAATCGTAATCATAATATTAATATGTATGTGTAAATTTCATGTAATGCATAGTTTATTAAGCATGCTGAACCTTAACATATCTGAATATGTTTGATTTATATTTATGCTGTTATGTTATTGTAAAAATCGATTTGAAGTAAAGATTATGAAAAAAATTATAAATTGCTTATATGAAATTTGTCATATATCGAGGTTATAAGAAAAAACAATTTTTTTATGAATTAGACCTATAAAATTTAAGTCCGGCATAAAATTTTATTATTTCCAATAAATTTTACGTCAGTCGTTATATTATTAGCCACCAAAAGCTACATCTGAGTTGTCTTCGAGCTGTTTGAATATATTTTTGATTAGGGAAATCTTTAAAATGAGTTTGTAGCCACCAAGAAAATAATTAAATTTTCTGTAACCGTCAATCCATCATCTAGTTTCAGTGCAAACTGCCATGGAGTTGAGAAAACTATTTAGTGTTTTCAATAAATTTTATTGAATTCTTTCAAGTGTGACTGACCAATAGTATACGGCCACTTGATGGATTGTTGGCCTTTTCCACCAAATTCAAATGAAATATCACAGAATCCATTTGGTGCAAATAAATCAACGACAAAAAAGAAACGGTATGCAAATTGAAATTACATCTCTTTGTGACATCTCGTTTGATGTTTCTTCTGTTTGCCCCATCAGCGCCCAAATAAAACGACAAAAACTTTGGCTTTGTTTCAGACTTTTGAACTTGTCTGCTGTGCTTTAGACATGTTACAGAAAAAAAAACAATTTTTTTATATAAAAAATGATGTATAAAAAAAGATTGTATTGTAACAACTTAAAGCTAATTACACAGCAGGAAGAAAGTACTTAAGCTTCCTTCAGTTTGAGCCCACGAGTTGGTGCCGGTAAAGAAAACGACATTAAACACAACAAAGAACTCTTTAAGTTGTTTGTAATGCAATTTTTCCTTTTTGGGGGAAGCACAAAGAACAACTTTTACACTGTGCTGCGTCGAATGTTAAGAACCCAACATTCAAACTTGATAAGTAATTAATTATTGAGGAAAGAATTGTCTTATTCAGACTCGAATTCAAATCTGCAATCTGCAAAATATATTTTAAGAATTTTTGTTAATAGTGGAATGATCCCAGTATTTTTATAAACACAAAAATAGAACGCATCATAATGACTATTAAACAAAGAATGCTGATGAGATGGCTTAGCGGCCTCGAAATCTGTACCGATCCCTTCCGCTATTTTGATGATTATAAAAATATTCTAAATATTTCATTCTAATTTAAAACAATTTGAATTTTATAAAAACTCTTAAAAATAAATAATTTGCAGATTGCAAATTTAAACTTGAGACTGAATAAAAATATTCTTATCTTAATAATTAAATTAATAGGACCGAAAAATAAAATGTTACATTCTTGTAGAACTTGTAAATTTTGAATATTTTATTAAAAGATTATCATCAACATTTTTTATAAAAAATCGTTCAAGTTAAAGTGTGCACTAACACCTACTTAACCACATAATAGCCCCACATTAAACCAACTTTAATCCACATAATAGTTTATGGATACGACAGATAATAGCTGATGGAATAGCACTTTCATAATATCCAAAAGGGAATGTTATACCAATAGTCCTGAAGGTATTTGCCCTATAACTGGCACCGAGTTCCTGAGTCGTGACTGCTAGACTAAAAGTGCTTACGAAATTTTTCCACTCACCGAAATATCGGCTGACTTAGACATATTTTCTGTAAGTGTTTCAGGAGAAAATAATATTAAGTAATACTTTTCTATTTTTTTTTTTATTTCTGGTTAATTAAGTATAATTTGATAGAAATAATAATTCTTTATGGCAGAATTTAAGGAACTATTCTGTGTCATAATTAAGGATTCGACTTAGACAGTTTACTCTAGGATATTTGCACAAACAGTGTTTATAAAACCGCAACTGGGATCCGCACTGGTACTAACGATACTACAATAGGTCAAGTACGTAAAAATGAAGCCTAAAACCTGTTACCGACTATCTTATTGATGTCAATTGGCCCCCTGCAATGACAATGATATATAAAAGTTACCGTTACCTCTCATATAAAGTTCGATCCTGAGTCCCTGAAAACCAATCACGTGACGCGTCCTTTCACAGGTTCTTTTTCCTGTAGGGAAATGTAAAAAAAGATTACCTCCCAGACAGCGACTTGTCTAAAGCTTGATGAAGAGGTGAAGGAGATTATATTTTCCAATATTGAAAAAGTCCATTAAGTTCTTTAAGATTACTTCTTTATGTTACACATTTGGAGATGCATACAGTAGAGTACACAAAATGACACAGTGTTGTTCCTTAACACTCAGCATGAATGCACCTTTAACAACAGCACAAGCAACATTTGGAAGGGAGCTCAAGTTAAAATACTTATAAAAACAACACAAAATTATGCATACATTACAAAAACAAACACTGGCAAACGTTAAGCAGATCTAAACAAAAAAAAAATGGAAAGAAAATATGCGCGTGTCATCTTACAAGTCATGCCACAGCAATGAAAAAAGAAGTTGCACCAACATCAGTTGCAAGCACCCAAAAACATATTCAAACACAAACGACTGAATAACCAGCGAAGCTACCACAACAATCTTGTTAAAGTTTCTTTTTAGCTGGAAAATTAAAAGACACACAGAAGCTGCAGTAAAATTTAAAGCGTGTCTGCTTTTATTCCAGTAAAATCATCGTCATCATCAGAAGCATCATTATCAAGCAACTTTGTTTGCTTGCTTGCAACAATGAGGTTTTTTCTCCTTCATATTTCTTGATGCGTGAGTGTTTGTGTGCTTAAATGTGTACACATCGTTTGAAGTTTAAATAATGACACTAAACATGCAACATAAAATCCACTTAAGCTGCATAATGTGGGTGTGTGCCCAACTACTCACTTGTATCACGAATGGGAGGCCATCAATGGAAACTGATTTGTTTTCATACTTGTATGTCTTAGATTTTTCATTATTAATATTTTGCTCTCCCCCATTTAAATAACTTTTTGGCTTTCCGTACAACTTGTACAAGTTCACAACATGTCTATAATTTCAAGGTGACAAGATAAGTTCTATGTGGAATAAAAATATATTAAAATTTGTGTATATTTATTTGTTTTTGCCGTATTGTGTGTGAAGGTGTTTTATATTTTATAGCAAATTTGATTACGATGCATTAACTCATGTTCAAAAGACTTCAATCAATGGCAGAAGGAGTTCGCAGAAACTTCACACAAACGTGTATCGTTGGTAATTGTTAAATAGTACAAGGAATGGAACCGTGACAAGTGTTTCTACCCCTGTAATATCTACATAACTATGAAATACGAGACCAGTTGTACGAGAGTACTTTGCAGACCTGCTTGAACAATATTTTATCGCACCAGCTAACAGCTGCCGTAGACGAAAGACATCGACAAATACTATAATAACTGGCATATTATCCGCGCTACAGTGTTAGCGGACGTTACTAGAAACGTCTAACCCACCCCGTGAGCAATAGAAAGTTTAGTAATATTTCCGAAACCTACTTCTTCAAAATGTACCTCTTCCAGACCACTTTTGAAATAAGTACCTTTCAATTATGTATGAATTTTTATTAGTCGAACTTTGTAATGTAAATTGTTAATTTTTTTTTTTTTTGGGCTTAAGTTCGAATCTGCATGACTGCAAATGATTTTTTATTATTTTTATTAATAAATGAATTTTGTTCAAATTCTATTTATTATTTTTTATATTAAGATTGGAATATTAAGAATATTTTTCAATATTAGAAAGTTTTAAATAATTTAAATAAGTTCTGAATAATAATGTTTTAAACAATAATAATTTTAAATAACGTTCAAAAAACTGCTTTTGCTTTAATAAATATATAATTTTTTTTTTTTTTTTTTTTTTTTTGCTTTAATAAATATATAATATATAATTTTTTGTTTGTTTTTTAATACCAATTTAATTCTTTCTGAACTGTAAAATTGGTTAAGTGGACTAAAAAAACAAAATTAGGAACGTGGATATTATATGTACCGAAACTGTATAGATTTCCCAGCCCTGGAAAGAATTTTTAATATATTTTCACAAATATGTTTCTTCCTGAAGTATAAAATAGGTTTAATTCCCCAAAAAAAATTTATTTTAGGGACCAGAAAATGTTTTTTCAATTTCACATCCCTGGAATACAAATTTTTATAGTTGGTTTTGCTTGTGCGTTTGTAAGGTTTCCAGCTCTGGAAACTTATTTTGGACTTTTAAGTGCATTTTGATTGCATCAGTCCAAGAATGAAGTCTAGCTCATCTGGGGGCGTAGCATTCGTTTCATTCATTCAAAAAATGTTTCTAACGTAACGGACATATTTGTTGTTTTATCTCTTAAAAGAGAAATGTCATGTTCAGATTAATTTCATTTTTATTTATTTAATAATAAGAACTACTTTTATATTTGATTTACTAAATTTTCTCTTGCGTTTTTATTAAATTTTATTTTTGCAAAAAAACACATAAAGCAAATGCATATTTATTTTTGTTTTTACTTGCATCTAATAAAGACGGAACTGTAAAAGTGAGTAATAAGTGCAATTATGTTACTAGTTGTTTGTGTATCTCTGTGCCGTAAAATCCTTACCACCATATATGTCTTTTGGCAATCGGTGCAGTATTATGGGCGTAGGACACATTACCAAGAATATGTTTGCCCATTAATAATATATTTTGCCAAAATAGATAAGTTACAAATAAGAAAGAAACCGAATTTGAAGATCGCATGATGCTGAGTACTTCCCTTTGCCTCGCTCGCCTAACAGATAATCAGTTCATCGATAAGTCTTGCATTGTCTGAACGCAGACATTCTGTTTGTATAACTGGCATTCAGCTTATGCATATTTGCACATAACGTTTTAAAATATAAAAGGATTAATTGTGACTCAATTATATTTTGCATAACTTATATAGAAATAGCGAACCCCTGTCACGTACTCATCTCTCTGGTGAAAAAAAAAAACACTTTAAACGTACTATTATGAAGTTGTGCATCGTTTTGGCAGATTCCAAAAGAACTAAGAAGAAATCCTCAATAAAAACAAACACTTCATAAAAGTTGACACAACTAAAAGAAAAGTACATATTCAATTTTTCATTCTTTATTCATGTATTCTTAACGAAGAATAGAAAAACATGACTTTAACATGAACCTGGGGAAGTTCTGCCAAGTGAGTGTGTGTGTGTCGACGTTCGGAAAGAACAGTTTGCATGTGTGAATAAATCTTCAATTGAAACATGATGGATTCTAACACTGAAAATCATGCATCTCTCTGGAATATGACACAAATTCGTGCAAACATGGAATACAGCATGCATGTAGACGGCAATATGCAACAGAACAACATCCATGTTCTTCACCTATTCCTTCGTTCTCTGTGAACAATCTGCAGAGGTTGGCATTAACTTTTCCAGGAATATCCCCCAACAAATATGAACACAACATGAAGAACTAAAAAACTAGCAAAAAGCAAACATTTTAGTTGAAAGGAAAATGAAATGTTTTTCTACGTAAATATTTATTTGTGTACATTTTGATCTTAATCCCTTTTTTATTTTTATGAAATTATGCAAAAGAACATTTTCTTAAATCGGATAAGTTTCTAAGCTGTTGCCTGGTCTACTCATTCGATTTATTTCAGAAACATATAAACCCTTGAATGTCATTTGAAGTTAAAGCAATTTTATGGATGAGTGACTGTTCACAAGTGCTGGAAGTGTATTTTAGCATAATGCGTGTAATTGCACGCTACTTGAGGTCTGTAAGACCTCCTTCATTCCAGTTAATGATTATGTTTATGCTATTTTATACAATTCAATAAGCAGTGCAATCACGAGGTCTATTATGTTCTCTGCAATAGCTAACCTGTGAAACGTATCGTTTTAAGCTGAAGGTTGTTATTTTGGATTGACTTTAATATTTGAGTTTAAAAACTATTGTTTTACTTCCGAATTGCTTAAAATATTTGTTAACGATGCAATACTAGAATATACAAGCACTGTTTGATAACTCTGTGGCTATCTAAATAATTTTTTTAAATAAACGTTTTATATCACAATCTCCTTTTAGATCAATACGTTTAGCAGAACGATTTACTATTTTTATTCCCTATAAATAATAGGTTTTTGCAAGATCCTCAAAATATGACCTCTTCATTCGACCCAGATCTGTTACCACCCAACAATTTTTCAGGCTTGGAAATGGAAGCCGATTGCAGGAGTCAAAATCTGGGTGGGTTAGCAGTTCGTAGTGCCAATTTATAAATTTTTGAAATGGTCACACGGCTGTGCATATGGTTGTGACACCTATCGGATACATTTTTCATATCAAAATGTTCATATAAAATATTAGGAGTTGCGATGCCTACAGCTTCGGCCACCTCACGTATTTTTATTCTCAGATCTTCCAATATTCCACGAATTTTATCGGCGATTTCTGTCATGATGAGCTGAACGTACGGCATCATTGCGTTGGTACGGCCAGAACGAAACTCAGTGAACCACTTCGTAACCATTGAATTGATGGAGTTTCTGTAGTATAAATCAGGTCTTAACTTGGTTTCAGTGATGGACATGAAATTCCCTTTTTTCATTTTTGTTAAAATTCACGAAGTTATCTGCTTGTAATGGCTGTAAAATAGAAATGAATGTTATGAAATGAAATGACATTTTGTCGGTAGGAAACAATTACTTCTGGAAATAAAGTCATCACCAAATTGATTTTGCAATAAATCGATTGTTAAGCGCGATGTTCGTTCGTATATAAAAAGCTAAGAGTAATACTGGATTTAGACGTAAACCCTTAAACGTCCTTAGACTTTAATTAAAAATCGAAGGATTACATGTAATAAGAGAGGAACTGAAGTTTTAAATAGAATTATTTTACACCTTCAGTTTTTACTAAAAACTAAAAATTTTAAATAATTTATGCATATTTATTTATTAAAGTTACATAATTTATAAAAAACTGTATTAATCGGTTCACCGATCAATAATAAAATTAGCCGGTTAAAACAAAACCTCGGTTAATTAATCGAGCGATTAATCGTTTAAAGCAAAATAGCGATTAACTGCCTATTTCTCATTGTCGAACGAATTCCTTCGTTCGTACAAATATACATAAAACAAAAACAAAATTTTATAAATTGTTTTTGTTTCAAAAGTATTTATACGAAAGAAAGAATTCATTCGACAATGAGAAATAGGCAGTAAATAAATACCCTTTGGGGCACCAAACCGTCAATTTTAATTGATATAATTTTAGGGCTTGAGGTCTTCGCTCCACCAACGGCAATTTTAATTATTCAGCGGTTAAGATAATTCTTATATAAATAAAAGTGCTCCAGGAGCTTGATCAACATTTCTTTTTTTCAAAACGAATTTCCTCATTCTCAGTTGTCATTTAGCGATACTGATATTTCACCTTAAATTTAATCTACTCCTACCTCAAGCATTTAGCTGAAACTTCAATGCTCTCAATTCAATTTTTATTTGACAAATTTCATACAGAAATTTGTCAAATTAGAAGGTCATAAGCATAATATATTTTTATGAATTAGATCTTTATAAATTTAAGATACAGAAACTTAAATTGTCGCCAATATCTCAACCATCTTGTCTTCATCTTAAAATAATTCAATTTGGGTTATTCGGCTAAACAAAATAATTAAAATTCATTGCAGTTACAAGCAGATCTTAAATGTTGCACGAATATCGCCATCTAAACCATTTGCCACCACAACTCAAGACAGTAACCAGAGAATTAATGCAAATCCACACAACTACATTCACACGTTTGCCATAGCGTTACAGCAGTTGGCACAATTAGTTCATGTTTTATTATAATTTCATTCAAATACTGCAAACAATATTCTATTCAAAACTTAAACCACAGGCAGTTGGCAAATTAAATCTCATTGTACACCGAATACACGAATTCTAAAAATAGATAATATAAAAAGAAAATTCAAATTTTATCAGTTTTAAATTTTATGTTGCCACTCTGCAACAGTTTTGCACAGCTTTTGTTGTAATTTTTTGTTAAACGAAGGAGCAAAAAATAAAAATAAAAACAGTTTGTTACGTTTTATTCTTGTTTCGCTGGCTGTTGTGCAACCAAAACTTATTGAATGCAAAAAATCTTTTATGATGTTGTATATAGGGGTTTTAAACAGGGACTGGATTTATATTTACCAATTTATGAAAGTTATGTTAGATTATAAACTGCAGCAGCTCATCAATTTCATGAGCTTGAATATGGAAGGGCAGACTTGCATCAGGCCATCGATGGCTGGCCATGGACGAGGCATGAACATTTACTTCCTATATAGACCTTTTTCCAACTGGATGTCCGCACTATTTTGATGTCTAATGAATACACGTTCGCTGCCATGTGACCCACCGGTGGTTCAGACGAATTTTTTCCGTGAGGCCATGTGCACTAACGGTGGGTCACATGCTACATAATATTATAAGACTGTTTTCATTACGGTCTGTGAATCAAACACTTTTTTCTCTTCAGTGGCACCTAATTGAAAGCTTTACTTTTACTATACAAAATCAAATAGTTGATTCGAGACACTATTTTAGAAGTTATTCAAATTTAATTTTATTCGAAAAAATTATAAGAAATATTATTTCACAGAACGGTTCACTAACACTTAACATACACTTTAAACAAAACAAGTAAAAGTGCTATATTCGGCTGTGCCGAATCTTAGATACCCTTTACAGATGTAATTTTTATACCCTTCACAAAAAAGTGAAAGGGTATATATAGGTTTGTCATTCCGTGTGTAATTTCTTCGATATGCACATGGGACTCCATAAAGTATATATATTCTGGATCCTTATGAATAGCGATGACGATTGAGCGATGTCCGTCTGTCCGTCTGTCCGTCCGTCTGTACGTGAAATCGGTTTTCCCAAGCTCCCAGAAGAGCTAGAGACTTCGTTCTTGGACCGTTGGATTGGAAATGAACTTAAACAGGCTGCTATTGAAATTCAGAAAGATCCGAAGTATGGTTCCAGAGCTGGGAAGCTTACACCTATTTCTCGACGCAAAATTTTTACCAAAAATCAATTATTTTTTTTAATGTTTGTAAATTAAACCTATTTCGTGCTTTAGGGAGCCTCAATGGTCTATTAAAAACTAAAAAAATAAAAAAAATTTTTCAGGGATGGGAAATAAAAAAATTTTTTTTCGGCTTATTCCGTATTTTGTAGTACATGTAGTATCTAAAATTGTTAAAAATTTTAAGTTTTTCTTTAACAAAACCACTTTATACGTCATGAAGATTTGCATTGGCAAAAAAAAATTTTTGTTTTTAAATTCAAATTTTACTTCCAGGGTTGGGAAATTGCATTGTTTTTATAAGTGAAAGTAATGAAACAGGTCTAGCCAAGCCCCCAGAAGAGATAGAGACTTCATTCTTGGACCGTTGGATTGGAAATGAACTTAAATAGAGTGGTGTTAAAATTCAGATAGATCCGAACTATGGTTCCAGAGCTGGGAAGCTTGCACCTATTTCTCGACGCTAAATTTATACCAAAAATAATTAATTTTTTTTAATGTTTGCAAACTAAACCTATTTCGTGCTTTGGGAAGTCTCAATGGTGTATTAAAAACTAAAAATATAAAAAAAAAAATGTTCAGGGATGGGAAATAAAAATTTTTTTTTCGGCCCATTCCGTATTTTGTAGTACATGTAGTAACTAAAATTGTTAAAAATGTTAAGTTTTTCTTTAACTAAACCTCTTTATACGTCATGAAGATTTGCATTGGCAAAAAGAAAAGAAAATTTTAGATTCAAATTTTGCTTCCAGGGGTGGGAAATTGAATTTTTTTTATACATGCAAGTAATCAAACAGGCAATCGATGTTGTTGTTTTTTGTTTTTTGCCAACTAAAACAGTCGTATAATTTAGGAAGAACAAAATTGGTATCAAAAATTCAAAAATAAAAAATAAAATTTCGAATCCAGGGATGGACAAGTGCAATATTTTATGGTACATGAAAGTTACCAAAATGGTAAAAAATTTGCAATTTTTTGTAAATAAAACTACTTTATACTTCAAGAAGCATTGCACTGATAAAAAAAACAAACAAAAAAAATTTAAATTTCGTTTCCAGGGTTAGAAAAATTAAATTTTTTTTGGTACATGCAATATTTTGTAGTACATGTAATAACCAAAATGGTTGCAAAATTCGACTTTTTCTTAAACAAAACTACTTTATACCTCATGAAGATTTGCATTGATAAAGAAAATTTTGAAAAATTTAAATTTCGCTTCCAGGGTTAGGAAATTGAAATTTTTTTAAACATAAATGTAACCAAAAAGGCAATTGACGTTGTTTTTTTTTTGCTAATTAGAGCTGTTTTATAATTCAGGAAGAACAAATTTGGTATTAAAATCTTAAAAATCAAAATTTCGACTCCAGGTTTGGACATATGATATATTTTATGGTACGTGAAAGTGACCAAAAAGTTTAAAAATAGTATTTTTTTGTCAACTAAAGCTATGTTACGCCTCACTAAGAATTGCATTGGTAAAAAAATAAAAATTCGCTTCCAGAGTTGGAAAATCGAAATACTTTTCGTACATAATAGTACATACATAAATTAAAAATTTTGTGTTTTTAGTGAATTAAAGCTATTTTATATATCAGAAAAAATTAGATTAGTATAAAAAAATTAAGAATTCGGTTCCAGGGTTAGGAAGTTGACATTTTCTGATTCATAAAATCAGCCATTTTATTTGTTATTTTTGATTTTTATGATGAATTATACATACTTTATTTATCAGAAAGAAGTAATCTGGTATTAAAAACCAACAACATTAAAAACCAAAGACGATTCTACGGTTGGACAATTAGAACTTTTTGGGGTACATGAAACGGATTTTTTGTTTTGTTTGTAAATTAAATATATATAATATTTTCGAAAGACGTTCATAGGTATTAGATATAAGAGAAGCCAAAAATTTAGCTTCCTAGCCGAAAAATTTAAACGTTTTCTTAAATATAAAAGTAACCGATAACATTATTTTGATATTTTAATTAAACCTACTTTCTGTTTTGGCAAGAAAGAAAGAAAGAAGAATTACATCTGTGAAGGGTATATAAGATTCGGCACAGCCGAATATAGCGCTTTTACTTGTTCTTTCTTTCTTTGTTGCCAAAACAGAAAGTAGGTTTAATTAAAAAATCAAAATGATGTTATCGGTTATTTTCATATTTGAGAAAACGTTTACATTTTTCGGCTAAGAAGCTAAATGTTTGGCTTTTCTAATTTCTAATACCTCTAAACGTCTTTTAAAAATATTAAATATGTTTAATTTAAAAACAAAAAGTAAAGCTCCGTTTCATGTACCCCAAAGAGTTTTAATTGCCCAACAGTAGAATCGTCTTTTAGATTTTTTTGGTTTTTAATGCCAATTTAACTCTTCCCGAGGTATAAGAAAAAGATTTCATCCACAAAAGAACCAAAATTAGGAACTTATATGACTAATTTTATGTACTAAAAAATTTCGATTATCCAACCCTGGAACCGAATTTTTAGTTTTTAAAATTTTTAATACCAATTTAATTCTTAGCGAAGTATGAAACATGTTTAATTTACTGAAGTAAAACCAAAATTGGGAATTTATGTGGGTACTTTCATGAACAAAAAATATTTCGATTTTCAAACTCTGGAAGCGAATTTTTATTTTTTTTACTAATGCGCTTCTTAGTGAATTTTTAAACTTTTAAACAGTTTTGGCACACTGGTAATTATACCCTTCACAAAAAAGTGTAAGGGTATATATAGGTTTGTCATGCCGTGTGTAATTTCTTCGGTATCAATATGGGACCCCATAAAATATTCTGGATCCTTATGAATAGCGATGACGATTGAGCGATGTCCGTCTGCTTGTACGTGTCTTCTGTGGGTTTCCCAAGCCCCCGGAACAGCTAGAGACTTGAACCGTTGGATTAGAAATGCACTTAAATACAGTAGTATCGAAATTCAGGAAGATCCAAAGTACGGATCCAAAGCTGGGGAGATTTTACCTATTTCTCGACGCAAAATTTATACCAAAAACCAATTATTTTTTTTAATGTTTGTAAATTAAACCTATTTCGTGCTTTGGGTAGCCTCAATGGTCTATTAACAACTAAAAAAATTAAAATTTTTGGAACATATACACTTTAGCTACGCACTTCCGATTGAGATGAAATTTCGCACATCGATAGAAAATTGAAAAATAAGACGAAAATTTTAAACGTGAAAGCCTCGGAAACGCATAGTTTTCGAGTTATGGACCTCCGAAATTTTCGTCTTATTTTTCAATTTTCTATCGATATGCGAAATTTCATCTCAATCGGAAGTGCGTAGAGCAACTTACAAGAGAAACAATACTTAAATAAACCACTTCCTTGTGTCTGTGGAAAAGAATATTTCCATGAAATCCATGAATCAGATTGCAGAGGAAGTAACTTTTGTTGGTAAGTGCTGTTATTTGTGAAAATAGGCAGAACCTGTGAAACATTTCCTAAATATTGAATCATCAGTAGACACTGAGTTTATTTCAAAAATAGTTAAACCTCTTCGCTTATTCACCAATTTTAAAAAATCATTTGAGAATTACCAAATAAAAAGCATTGCAGGCCTTGAAATGTTTAAAATCACAACAAACAATTTTTATTGGATATAAATCTATTTTATTTTTCTACTGAGACAATCATGAACTTCATGTGGAATACTTGTTCCCTTCGAAGAACATGATTAAACTGTTATTGAGTACTGAATGCCAAAATTTTGAAAGTTATAGAAACAAACAGAAAAATAATCAGAAAAGATCAAAAAACTTTAAGGAACAAATTATTCACGATAGGGGTGAATATCTCAAAAAAGTTTCATTGAATGGTGAAAATGTTTGCTGCAGTAGTTTGCGCGAGACTACGAATCTTAGGATCTCGAGTAGGCCTCTGCACTCAGTCGAGATCATGGTACCGGTTTTTTTTCATCTGCCTTAGCTGATGTCGGACTTTTTAAATGACGAAGGCTGAACATTATCGATTGCGATTGTCACTAAAATGTACAAAAAAGCATCCTCCTTCGCCGTCTCTGTAGCAAAAAGTTACTACTATTTATAACTAGGGGTAATCCTCTGAGTGGTGGTCCTACTATTAAAGGATTTTTTTTCATTTTGAAATAAAACATGTATATTTTTATATACGAGTTGTTGAAAGCTTCTAATTAATTATGGGATAAAATAACCGCCAAATGACCCCCACGATTTTGATGACAAATTTTTATGACACTTTTCATGAAATTGTCCATGACTTTCTCAGAGAGATGTGGTTCTATCTCACTGATGACGTGTTGAATATTCGGGTATTCTGGTATTCAGTTGAATCAGAATTTCTAGAAATAATTTGTTCTGGAAATCGTTGCTGCAATAAGTCGACTGTTTCATACGTGCTGCTGCATGAGGCGTCGTCTTGCTAAACCGCATGTCGTCCAGATGTCACAAGGACTCCGTTATCATGTCCCAATCACGAATGCCGTCATTGTAATTTCAGCCAAAACACGCCGTCTGACAAAAATCCGCTGCAAGCAGTTGCTCGTTTTGGGTGCACTTATTTCTCATTGATTCGAATTTTGTGTATTCACGAAGCCATTCAGATGGAAATGCGCTTCATCTGACGAATTGCCGGCGCTTTTCATGATTTGCTAGTATGAGGATTGAGTAAACTGAAGTACACCACGTAGTGCTCTATGAAATGTGAATTTATCGAAAACGATTCCGAATTGATGTTTTCAGGATTTCAACGACAACCTCGCTTACAACCGCAATGTTTACAAGATACCGAATGGTGCATCTATAACCGACACATTTGTTTTTTTTTAATTTTTTTTACCAATTTTCGAATGGTTGAAACATTAAGGGATCCAGGTATACCTACTGCCAATGAACACTTCGTGTAACTGTAAATTTATGGTTTCACCACACACTTCACAACTTCCATTTCTTAATATTTTTGTAATCGTTTATATATATTTTGTTAAAAACGGCAAACTGAAATTTTCAAAAATTATTAAACAAATGTATAAATTAATAAAAATGTATAACTTTTAAAATTTTTGTAATAAGTGTTCACAATCATGACGCGTTGTTTCTTTCACAGCTACCACTTGCACAAAAAAATTAAATAAGTTCATATAAGTGTATATATGTATTAAGGTATTGAACCGGTTAACCGATAGATGTGTGTACTTCCGCTCATTCCAATAGATCATTAAATTTATTAGGTTGGCTTAACCATTCCTTCGCGTTCTTCGTAAACGGCAAACGCTCCAATAAATCATTGGGACTTTAAATGACAGATATTTAATATCTGACAGCCTTGTCATACCGAAGTTTTTATGAATGACGTTCTGAATAGTGACCTCGCGAAGATACCGGAATGGGGTCAGGCGAACAGGGTCGATTTTAATGCTCGTAAGACCCAGTGTTGTATGCTTACGCATCGACGTACGTATGACCATGCTGCTTCATTTGTTTCTATGGGTGGTGTAAGTATTATGGAGTCAGGGGCTCTTGAGTGCGGTGTGATATCAGATGGACGGAACATGTCCTTCAGGTCGCAAAAGAAGCATTCAAGTACCTTGGCTTCTTAGGACGGTGCAAGAGATACTTCACCCCTTCTGATCTTCTTAATATTTACACCACTTACATCCGACCGAAGATGGAATACAACTCTCATGTTTGGGCCGGTGCTACAAAGCCTATTTTGAAGTTACTCGACCGCCTACAGTGGAGGGCGATGAAACTCATCGGAGACAGTAGGGTAGCCAACCCTATTGACTCACTTGAGCATCGTCACGATGTGGGGTGCGTATCGTTGTTCTATCGTTACTACAATGGCAGGTGCTCTGGTGAAATTAGAGAACTTGTTCCAGAAACCCATTCTTTCTTACGCTCAACGCGTTTTTCATCAAGAGCGCATGCGTCTGTGGTCGATATTCCAACGAGCCGCACTACGCATTACAGAGAAAATTCGATTTTTGGCCGAACAGTCCGTATGTGGAACAGACTACCTGCAGATGTATTCTCCGCCACTTACAATTTGAGGAAGTTCTAATCGAATATCCACAGACACTACTCCCTTTATCCTCCTTCCCAAAATGTATTTTCCTAGTTCCAGCGCAAAGCACTGCATATGTAGGGGTCATCCCCTGATTGCTGGTCCTGCTTCAAAAAAAAAAAATGAAAGTCGGGAAAACATAAAACTGACGTTTAATTAGCTCATCACGATTAGAGTTCATCGTGTACAACGATTTTTGTACGTAAATAGCTAACTGATGACTGATAATAATAATGTCCCCTCTGTGCTAATGTATGCGGCAACATTATTTGCTGCAAAATATTTACGGCCATATTTATAAAAAATATTTTGTACTTAAAGAGTGCTTTAAAATTCATTTTTTAAGAAAATTATGTTTTAATGTGCACTTTAAATCTACAATATTTTATATACCCTGCAGGAGATCGAGCTATTATCAAATTAGTATTGCACTAGTACAAAAATCACCAGTACTAGTTCCCAACTGTGAACTTTCCCATACCATGTTAATGCTCAAATTATTATTGAGTGTGTTTGGAAAATTACTAGTGTCATTGGTACTAAATGGAAACTAGGGGGATACTAGTACTATTAGTACTAGATGAGTACTAGTATAAATTCTTCTGGTTTATATATAAAAAAAAATCCCAAAATTAATAGGTTTGTAAACCCAATGAAATTTGTTAAGTCTTTGCCTTCACAAGCAATTTTTGGTTCATCAATTCTTAGTTTATAAGAGGAAATGGAAAGTTCCTCTTATTTAGTTTTTTAAATGTCACTTTTTTAACACACAACAAAACTGCGGCTTAATTTCATAAATTATCGAATAAATGAACTGATATGCAGGTGGCAAAGTCTTCTAATACTATTCTTTGTTTCAAATTTGAATTTGTTTAAAAATTGTAACAATTAAAAATAAAATAAATAAAAATGCGAATTAGCAATTCGCTTTAAAACATTATCAAAAAGTAATATGAAATTCTTTAAGTCAAATCAATCTACAAATGAACTACTTGAAGTACTATTACTTTTCTGTATATGTTCAATCACCTTTTGAACTAGTGCTTGCTATACTAGTAATCGTACCAGTAGCTCAAAGACAATTAACGCTTATCCTCCTGCAGGGTAATAACACCCGCTAATCTTTAGTGAATAGAATTCAGAGCTATTTTATTAAAGTTTGAGCCTATTAGACAGCACTGCGAAACAAAAAGTAAAAACGATACACAATTGAAGTCCAATTAAACTGAATACCTGCCTATTCTTTTTGCAATACCCTATAGTAGTTTCGTCAGTAAGTAAGTATATATATATAGTTGTAGCTTTAAGAGTATTAGTATTTTCATTCGAACTCACAAAGATTCGTTAGTTGTTACCAGTAGCAGCAGTAAAATTAAAAAAAAAACTTTCCTTCATACACACTTTAGGTTGCTGCAACAGAAGACAGACACTAAATTCGATGCACGATTCTCGAACATAAAATATGCAAAAATGACAACAACCAAAAAAGCAAAACGTAGAACATTTCGTTTTTAAGCGTAAAGTAAATAAATCCGAAGCAATTGAGAAAAAATGTTCTACATGTGGTGGCCAAAAAAACCAATATCGATTTAAAACTACATATGGAGATAAAAGCAAACAATTGGAGGTACAATTCCCTATTCCAAGTATCAAGAATAAACTATAACAAGTAAAAGCGCTATATTCGGCTGTGCCGAATCTTATATACCCTTCACAGATGTAATTCTTCTTTCTTTCTTTCTTGCCAAAACAGAAAGTAGGTTTAATTAAAATATCAAAATAATGTTATCGGTTACTTTTATATTTAAGAAAACGTTTAAATTTTTCGGCTAGGAAGCTAAATTTTTGGCTTCTCTTATATCTAATACCTATGAACGTCTTTCGAAAATATTATATATATTTAATTTACAAACAAAACAAAAAATCCGTTTCATGTACCCCAAAAAGTTCTAATTGTCCAACCGTAGAATCGTCTTTGGTTTTTAATGTTGTTGGTTTTTAATACCAGATTACTTCTTTCTGATAAATAAAGTATGTATAATTCATCATAAAAATCAAAAATAACAAATAAAATGGCTGATTTTATGAATCAGAAAATGTCAACTTCCTAACCCTGGAACCGAATTCTTAATTTTTTTATACTAATCTAATTTTTTCTGATATATAAAATAGCTTTAATTCACTAAAAACACAAAATTTTTAATTTATGTATGTACTATTATGTACGAAAAGTATTTCGATTTTCCAACTCTGGAAGCGAATTTTTATTTTTTTACCAATGCAATTCTTAGTGAGGCGTAACATAGCTTTAGTTGACAAAAAAAATACTATTTTTAAACTTTTTGGTCACTTTCACGTACCATAAAATATATCATATGTCCAAACCTGGAGTCGAAATTTTGATTTTTAAGATTTTAATACCAAATTTGTTCTTCCTGAATTATAAAACAGCTCTAATTAGCAAAAAAAAACAACGTCAATTGCCTTTTTGGTTACATTTATGTTTAAAAAAATTTCAATTTCCTAACCCTGGAAGCGAAATTTAAATTTTTCAAAATTTTCTTTATCAATGCAAATCTTCATGAGGTATAAAGTAGTTTTGTTTAAGAAAAAGTCGAATTTTGCAACCATTTTGGTTATTACATGTACTACAAAATATTGCATGTACCAAAAAAAATTTAATTTTTCTAACCCTGGAAACGAAATTTAAATTTTTTTTGTTTGTTTTTTTTATCAGTGCAATGCTTCTTGAAGTATAAAGTAGTTTTATTTACAAAAAATTGCAAATTTTTTACCATTTTGGTAACTTTCATGTACCATAAAATATTGCACTTGTCCATCCCTGGATTCGAAATTTTATTTTTTATTTTTGAATTTTTGATACCAATTTTGTTCTTCCTAAATTATACGACTGTTTTAGTTGGCAAAAAACAAAAAACAACAACATCGATTGCCTGTTTGATTACTTGCATGTATAAAAAAAATTCAATTTCCCACCCCTGGAAGCAAAATTTGAATCTAAAATTTTCTTTTCTTTTTGCCAATGCAAATCTTCATGACGTATAAAGAGGTTTAGTTAAAGAAAAACTTAACATTTTTAACAATTTTAGTTACTACATGTACTACAAAATACGGAATGGGCCGAAAAAAAAATGTTTATTTCCCATCCCTGAACATTTTTTTTTTTATATTTTTAGTTTTTAATACACCATTGAGACTTCCCAAAGCACGAAATAGGTTTAGTTTGCAAACATTAAAAAAAATTAATTATTTTTGGTATAAATTTAGCGTCGAGAAATAGGTGCAAGCTTCCCAGCTCTGGAACCATAGTTCGGATCTATCTGAATTTTAACACCACTCTATTTAAGTTCATTTCCAATCCAACGGTCCAAGAATGAAGTCTCTATCTCTTCTGGGGGCTTGGCTAGACCTGTTTCATTACTTTCACTTATAAAAACAATGCAATTTCCCAACCCTGGAAGTAAAATTTGAATTTAAAAACAAAAATTTTTTTTTGCCAATGCAAATCTTCATGACGTATAAAGTGGTTTTGTTAAAGAAAAACTTAAAATTTTTAACAATTTTAGATACTACATGTACTACAAAATACGGAATAAGCCGAAAAAAAATTTTTTTATTTCCCATCCCTGGAAAATTTTTTTTATTTTTTTAGTTTTTAATAGACCATTGAGGCTCCCTAAAGCACGAAATAGGTTTAATTTACAAACATTAAAAAAAATAATTGATTTTTGGTAAAAATTTTGCGTCGAGAAATAGGTGTAAGCTTCCCAGCTCTGGAACCATACTTCGGATCTTTCTGAATTTCAATAGCAGCCTGTTTAAGTTCATTTCCAATCCAACGGTCCAAGAACGAAGTCTCTAGCTCTTCTGGGAGCTTGGGAAAACCGATTTCACGTACAGACGGACGGACAGACGGACAGACGGACATCGCTCAATCGTCATCGCTATTCATAAGGATCCAGAATATATATACTTTATGGGGTCCCATGTGCATATCGAAGAAATTACACACGGAATGACAAACCTATATATACCCTTTCACTTTTTTGTGAAGGGTATAATAAAACCGATTTAAGATCGCATTTCATGTAATGCGACTATCACAACAACTTTAATAATGGGATAGTAGGCTGCTGAAACCGAACTGTTAGAATAAATTTGTCGATTCATTTAAATTTTAATTGAATCACTTAAACTACAAATTGAGCCGCGGGGTTTGGTGTTACTTTCCAATTCCAATTTATCTTACCCAATTATAATTTGTTAACTGAAAAGCACTTTTTAAAAAAAGGAAAAAAACTTGAGATATTTCACCGCTTTCATCTCACCTCAGCCCTTTTACCTTTTTTGTTTTTGTGTCATTCTTGAATATATTTCGATGAAAACTCTGTTGTTTAAGTTAAAAAATAATTTTTATTTTTCTAATACATAATTTGTTATTCCACATTATTTCTTCTTGTTTAATAAATGTTTCTTTTAATGTTAAAGTCAACTGTTGAACCAACTTAAATATATTTTTAAGTTGATTTTAGGCAGGTTTTATGTCTGTGCTATGTTGGGTATTGCCAAGCTAAATGCTGAAAACAGCTGATAATGCTCTAGGATTCTGCCACCAGTCGCAAAGCACCTCTGAGTCAGTCAACATCAAGCCTCGTTGGCAATTATTTTTTAAGTGCAGTCAGACCACTGATCGTCTACTCTCTTAAGAGAGTTTTGCGTCTCACTCGCACTAGTTAATTTCGACACCTTAGATAACTGTATAGATATACAGTTTTTCTGCGGAATTTTCCGTGGTTAACTACATTGCTCATTCCTATGTAAATGCATAGGTCGTGCACAGTCAGTCAGAGTAACGGAAAAAAACGGGTTAATAACATCGCCGACATATGGTCTAGTCACTCCGTCGGCATCTCTGCACCAATACTTTGCAAATTTACTTTGTAAAATATTCTACGAATAATAATAATAATATTTTGACGGAAAGTTTGGCTTTTGGTTTCGCACCACTGTTCATCTTATATGTATATAGAATAAAAAAGAATTCTGCCACATCCAAAATGCGCACTTTTTTTAAGGTGTAGTCATTCATACAAGCAAAAGCTTCTCTTGTACAGTTTGCCAATTAAGGGTTATCTATTGTAAAAAATTTATTTGACAATCTGTGCGTTAAAACCAGAATTTATTAAAATTTCACTGTGAACACCAAATCAGATGTTTATGAATTTAATGTTAAAAGCGGGTTCTAGAGGAAGTCTCAGAAAGAACGTCCTTACAAACAGAGGAGAGCTTGATTCTGCTAGCGGATTTTACCGCTGACTCTGTTTGTGGGCACTCGTTTTGTTGTAGTTGGAGATCTTTCTCCGTGGTACATATTCGATGTAGTTTCCAACGGCGCTCCATTTGGAAATTAATGTTTACAATTCAGAGAGAATTTAAAAAATTGTTAAATGTTTCATAACAAATAATTTTATGATTGATTCTTCCGACAATTTAATATGGTTGTTGATTCCAACTACTGGTCTTTCAGCTGTTACGTGCAGCCCTAAATATGATCGCATGAGTTTATTTTAAAGAAACGAGCAACTCAGTATACTATCACACATTGACATTTAATTTTGAACTGCATAAATGGAGTATTCTTTCCCGGGTTAAACTATGACATTAAAACAATGTCTATATATCATTCTTCCTTGGAATGATGAGCATGAGTCTGTCTGTATCCTCGACATATGCAGTAGTATGTATGCCCATTATCTCCAGTCTTTGCGGACAACGATTGACGACCATGCCATGAAAATACATGCTCCATTTCATCGCACTCTTGGCGCCATCTGGAGTCATCAGCCTTATCAATTTGTTGTCTCAAATTTTATTTATTATTTTACTAGCACAACTTTGCAAAACGATATTTGTTAACCAGATTTGCTGCACCACAGCCTGTTGCATGCATTGAAGTTAAACAACTAAAACTTTGCCTGCCAGCATTATTTTGAAATTTGTCGTTTGCATACAAATGCATTGCAATTGCTTTACGCGAACAAGGCGTACTACACAGTGCGACAAGTATTTCAAAACGTCTGTGTGTAAAAAATATAAAACAAAACTTTGTTGATTTTAGTCGAGGCGGGCTGAATAGTTAGTTTTGATGCTGCTGTTGTTGTAATAGTGATTCTATTATGTGGCTGTTGTTTTTACTGTTCTTCAAAATTCTCATAAAATTTACCCTGATCGAAATAAGTGAGTGAAATGTGCAATTACAAGAATTGGAAATTTACTGAGGATTTATAAAGTTCGATTTAACGTGCATTAATATTTGCAAATAATATTACGTTTCTGTTCGAATAAGACAGTAAAAATTAGTCATACGCGTATATGAATATATTTTGCAATAATTTCCAGAGTTAGCTTAGCATTTCCAACTAACATTGATTTCTTCCCAAGAAAAGAATCCAACATTTGTGATCTGTCAGTCTTATGCCATATGAAAGCAGTGAATTTATTAGAGATTAATTTGCCATCCCTTACGAATATTAGCGTGTACAACTCCACCTGAATACAACTCCTTAGAAAATATGAGATAAATGTTACATGTTTTCCAGAAAATAAGCTGCCAAACAATATTCAATTGATACGATTTTGGGAGCCCCTTAAAATACGCGTTAGTTTCGGTAATCACTTCTTCGTTTGCGTTTCCTGCGAGCCATTTTTTCAAGTTTGGAAACAGGAAAAAGTCACTAGGAGCTAAATCTGGACTATAAGGTGGATGATCAACCAATTCGTAGTGTATTTCACGTAATTGTAGCATCGTATCTGATGCTGTGTGAACCGCTGCGTTGTCTTGAAGAAAGAGCACTTTTTTCTTCTTTAAATGTGGTTGTTTTTTCTTGATTGCATCAATCAATTGATCAAATAATGTACGATAATACTTTCCTGTGATTGTGGATCCTTTTTCAAGATAATCGATGAGAAATATTCCGTGTGCATCCCAAAATACAGTGGCCATAACCTTGTCAGCTGATGTCACTGTCTTCGCCGTCTTCGGAGCACTTCCGCCAGCTTCCACTCATTGTTTCGACTGATTTTTGGTTTCAGGTGTGTAGTGGTGGACCCACGTTTCATCAGCAGTTATTAGTCGACATCAAAAATCAACAGTATTACGCTTGATCATGTCCAAACACACCTGTGAAGTGGTCTGTCGAACTCCTTTATGTTTGACACTGAGAAAATGCCGATAGCTTTTTCATATGCAAATGTTCAAGCAAAATGTTGAGCACACGTTCATATGATATGGTTACCATTTCAATAATCTCACGTAACTGGACTCGGCGATCATTCATAACGATATCGAGCATTTTCTTCAGTAACCACGTCTTTTGGCTTTGTCTCTTTCGCCGTTTTCCCTTTCAAATAATAGCGTTTAATCACTGCACGAAATTCACTTTTTCCCATTTTTCAAGAACCACAAAAGTTGCTTACTTCAAACGACTACAACAAATAAACTAATCGACGAATTTGAGTGAAATTTTAACAACAGACGTTTGACAGATAGCCATTTCTAAAAAAAGTGTTTGTGTTTGTTCTGCCATCTAGCGCTAGGTAGCTTCAATATCAATCCATAAAAAAATTGCAACTTTGCTTTATCACGTATCCATTCAACTAGAAATGAGCACGATGCACTTTCTCAACCGACCATTCATTTTTATGTCGATTCATGGTTGAATTATAGACCAAACTGAATATGTTTAACAGTAACGTGTTACACGAAAATTAAAGAGCTGCCAAAAACAGTGCTGCCAAAGAGAAAGTTGCTAAAAATCATCCTTTGTATTCAAGTCGCTAGATACTTTTAAGAAGTTGATGTCAGTCATGAATTCATGAGCGATTCTGCAATAAGGGTTTTTTTTTGGAAAAATTCAAATATTTTGAAACGAACTTCGCTGTCACACGTTTCATGCCCAAAGTTTCAAATAAAACTGCATGACACGCGCCGACTGGTATGCACACGTTTTAAGAAATTTTTCTAATAGGGATTCGACGGTTCTTTATATCTATTTTCTTCACGACCTCAACAATTTCACTAGCTGTCGATGTGGTGAGGCGTCTAAAAAAGTCATATATTTAACCTTCTTATTTATTTATTTACAAATTCAGTAGTTCATAATACACAGAAATTAATTTTTTAAACCAAGTTTTATGAAACTGTTTCATCATATTTTTTAAACCAGACCAGGCACTCAGGGGATGACCCCTACATACGCAGTGCATTGCGCCGGAACTAGAAAGAATGGGACAGATGAACAAAAATGAGGGATAGAAAATGTTTTGTGACTATTTGAACCTTTTTCTTCGCCAGCTAAATTTTTGCCACAGGGCCGACAAAAGTGGGTGCTGTTCCTCTGCTCTTTAATACATGATAGCGTCAATCGGTGCCAGTTGTGTTCAGTGACCAGTGCTATGTCTTCATCACTGAAACAGGATGACAACAGCAAACACAATCATGCACTAATGCTGATCAGAAGAACTCGACACCACATTCATGACTGAGTCGTAGTCTCGTGTTAAATACTTCAGCCAACAGCACCTTCATGCTTTTGCTGATAATAAATTTCGCTTCTTTAAATGGTAAAAAGTTTTCTTTTATTAAACAGGACACTTCAAGATTGATTGAACTATATTATTACTCAGGGCTGCGATGATTTTCCTACTATCCGTAAAAATGCGGTTTGGCCCTGACAGTATTATGATCTGACTGGCATCAGTCGATCTGAATTTGTCGGTTGATTCAACAGTTCAAAACAGTTGTCAGCATAACAGCTGACGTCTTATGAATTTAAGCAGTAGAGATTAATCTGTTTTATATTCTTCATGTATCATCTAAAGACAACACAAGCCAAAATAATGTGATTGCCTTAATTCGTTTAGCATAATCACTATTATTTTAGTTCGAAAAGCCCTCACGTAAATGGTTTTGTATTAGATTTCTTACCTCTAGGGATATTTCGCCAAGTACTTCGACGAAAAATAATTAAACACTAAAATAATTTTATTTCTATCAGTGAAAATGCGCAGCACAGCCTTCGGTGTAAGAACTAACCGCCATAAAGTTTATTAAATATTTATTATGTCATCAAAGAACTTTTCTTCGTGTATTGATCGAGGGTCAAATTTGTTTATTTTTGTATCGAGCAAACAAATCATATTTGAATATTCTAAGATGGCAGTTTTGATTTACTATTTTTATTTATGTATGACTTGATTATGATTTTTTTATACGAGTATATTTACTTATTTCTCTCATTGTGTCTGATTGTTATTTCTATTTTCAGATTTTCACTTGAAATTGCTTTTCTTTTTCTTTCTACGATTAAATCATGTGCGAAATTGTCATGCAATATATACCAAGATTGTGTGTGTGTGTTAGTGTATTTAATGATATTTACTAAATAAGATGTCTTACGGCAATCAATTTCAAATAAAATCCCTGATAAGTAAACAATCATCATCATTGTCATAAAAAAAGGACACTCGTACTAATGCACCCTTCGATGGTTGTATGGCTGGCTGTATGACTCCAAATGGGTGAGTGATAAAATATTTTTCTCATACACTTATATATTAGAGTAATAAGGATAAGCTGCAAATAAGCATGTAAGGGCACAGCTACGCAAGGACTTAGCAATTCTTAGTCTCAGTTAACAGTAAATAAAACAAAATGTACCCCCGGGCTACGAATTGCCATAAAGTTTGAAAATATTAAATGAAATCCTTGGCTTCAAGGCTACAGTTTCTTTCGTTTTTTTCTCTCTTTCATTTTACAAGTATATCCTTATTTTTATGGCTTTGCTTTGTTTTACTTCTTCGTTTAATCATTTTTTCTGACCACTTGAATGCGTTGTGGTTAAATGCATGAATTTGTGTGTGTATGTGTGCTCTTAGTCCAGCATGTTAGTTTTCCCTCGTGCGGTGCAAAATATGCGGAATTCCCCAACAATCACAAGGTTAAGCTTTAGAAAACTCATCGTTTTATGATTGGATATCAACTTGTATTTTAAATTCTTTCTTTCAAATTGAATTCAATTAAATACTCATGTGAGAATAGTGTCTTCTCTAATTGATATCAAATGTTATTTTCCAATTTCAATCAACTCTGATCTCAAAATATTTTCTTATTTTTAAGTCTCATAACAATTCGCAGAAGAAAATTTCCTTAGTTTATAGTTTTGTTTAAATTTTCATTAAAACTTCTCCAATATGAATATATTATGTTTATTTAAGGAAGAGATTAATTATTTTTTATAATAAAGTTTGTTTATTCCGATATTTCGCCACTTCTTTGTGTGGTTTTTTCAAGGATGTACAAAACTGTGTTATATTTTAAAAACAATTTTGAGCTGTGCTGGACCTGCCCTTCTCCAACTTTACAGCACAACTTTTATATGTTCTGATGCATTCGCAACAGTGCATAGATATTGCTGCTACTGGATACTCCGAAGTCTAATCAGCCACTTGCACAGACGGAGCGTCTGTCCACATCTCATAAAAACTGAATGCAGAAATAATTACCAAAAATGACGGGCTTGTGAGCTATCGATAATTACAGCTTTTATATGTTTTTACATTTTCCTTAAAATGTTGCAATTAAATGGAACGAAATATATCAAATACGCCGTATCGCTACATAGTAATTTGTACAATATATGATAATTAGGAACAACAATTAATTGAATTCGTAATGACTACTTCTTTGAAAAGAAAGTAACATTATATGATATATAGGTACGGTGACCATATTTTTCAACCCAAAAAAGAGGACATTTAGAAATGTAATAAAAATTGTTTTTACTATTTATAGTCAATTGCATATATTCTAGTCATGGCTGGCTTACTTACATTTATTAATGTTTTTTAAAAAAAAATATGCCCAGAACTTAAAATATGTCCAGAAATATCACAGACATTTGAGAAAAGGATTTTAATTTCTGCACAATGATTATAATTTCTATTGTATTGGTGATTTTGACTTTTATTGGTTTGAGAAAATAAAACTTTTAATTTTGGAGTTTAAACAAAAAAGTATTACATAATAATCAAAAAAAGGACAATAAAGGACATTTCAATTAAAAAAAGGACACTTTAATTTTTGTTTATCTAAGAGGACATCATGTAAAAAGAGAGGACTGTCCTTTTAAAAAAAGGACGCATGGTCACCGTATATATAGGCAACATTCTGTTCTTTGGTTGCAAATATTTTTCGGCAACGGAAGGCTCTGCTTGGTTTTAACGCCCCTTGTAAATCAATGGTGTTTGCAGTGCCCTTTAAAACAGAGGTCTTCAGCGTAGATGTATAAATGATCTTCCAGCAGGGAGTTTGAAGTCGATAACGACAGTCTTATTGAAATTACATCTGTCAAATTAGTTGAGATTGATTTTATCTGCTTTACCCAATCATAGCGGACAGATGTACGAGTAGTATTTACGTGCGGATAATAATTTCTGGATGAATGGGCAAAACTGTAAAATTTGGGTCGATACCAATCCACATGAGGTCTACTAGCGTCCAAAGCATGTCAAAACAGTCACTGTTTGGTGTTGATTTTTTGCTGCTGGCATCATCGGTCCATATTTCTTTGAGAACAACGCTGGCCAACGTCAACGGCGAGCGACATAGGTTGATCATTACCTGGATTGGCCTGGGTTGTATGATGTTGGCTCTAACATGATGTTTCAACAGAACGGCGCTGAGAGCAACATAGATCGCGCTCAAGTGATTTGGGGCAATGGTCATCCTACATGGACCTGATGTAAAGTGGCCACCGAGATCGCCAATACCCACATAATCTATTACATGAGTCAAATTCAGCGTGATGCATAAGGCAGAGTCATGGAAAGTTGAACATTTCAGATGTGCCATCCCAAAGAAGCCATGGGGAAAATTTTAATGATTTTATATTCCACACACAATGGCATCACTGGTCTTCCAAGCAAACAAAAATATCGCACACAGACTTTGTTGTATTTCAATTTAAAGATAGTAATTTGGAATTAAACCTATTTTATACTTCAGGAAGAAATTCACAAATTAAAAAATATTCAAAATTTCTATTTCAGTGTTGGACAATTGAAACTATTTTGGGCATAAAAGTAAATAACTGAAGTTTCGGAGCTGTAAAGCTAAAACTTTTTTTGAAATATTAACGTAACTAATTAATATAAATTTGGTTCTTTGGTAATCAAACATATACTTATTCCATTTGAGAAAAAAAGTAAATTAGTATTGAACACAAGGAAGATCAACAAGTGAAAACACTATATTCGATGGGTCGAATCTTAAATACCCTCCAAATATTTAGTAAACAACAACTCTATTTTTATTCTTATTAAAATTTAAACTTTTACGTTATTTCGCTTAAGACATATCTGTACACAATTTTAAAACTCAATACAGGGCCACTCCGATAAAGGCCGTTGGGGTGACATCTCACCTAAATCATAGGTAGGGCAGAGGACCATCATGTTATTTTTAAGGAATGTAGGGTTAAGGTTACAATATGTTGAATTTTTACACTAGTTCTTCATATAATAACGCCCACTAAAAGGGACGGGGTCTGTTTAAGTTACGATGTAAAGATGTCATAACTATTATTATGTGCTACTACTGCATTTAACATAATTGTCAGCAGTATATGAATTCGCTTTACAGACATTTTTGAAAGCTTACTCAGGCCTAAAACTTATTTTTAGTCTTTGGATGCTTTAAAATCATGTGAAATAAGGCCATGATGGCTTTATCTCTCAATCAATTGGGAGATAACGCCATTTTTTTTTTGTAACATTTGAATGGGAGATAAAGCCATCATGGCCTTAGCTCACATTAGCAATATTAGAAAATGGCTTTATCTCCCATTTCAGTTTTGAAGAATTTGCTCCTTTATATATGTCGAACAGTGGCTTCGCTGAGGAAAGATTTTCTGCATTGCATTGAAAAAATATGGCTTTATCTCTCATTCACAAAAAAAAAAATATGGCTATATTTCTCATTTCGCGAAATTTTGAATATGACCTTACCTCTCAATGGTTGGGAAATAAGGCCATTATGGCTTTGTCTCCCATTCAATTGAGCAATAAAGCCATCATGGCCTTATTTCACATGAGTTTAAAGCACCCCCCCTAACGTATGTAGAATGAGACAAGAAGTCAAATAAATGCAATATACACAGAAAAAAAGAGTACATGAAGAGTTTTATTATCTTCTATTGATGAAGAAAATAAAATATTTACTTCCAACCCATTCATACCCAAACAGGGTTCAAAAAATAATTTGTTTTATTTTATGGCTCCAAGTTGAACGCGTTGGACCTTATTTGACATAAAAATATATCATTTGCTCAACAAATTTCCAAAAAAAAAAATATTAAAAATGACTTTGTTTTTTAGAGGTTAGTTTAGTTCTTCTTAGGGAAACTTTTTTCCCTCTGGGCCGATTCAGCCCATTTACGAATTTTACCTGTGCCACCCTCCAAGATATGTTTATGCTACGGTTCAAGGGTCTGGCTCTTTTCGTTTGAACTGAATCGTGAAGGTCCAACGCGTTAAAGTTGGAGCCATAAAACAAAAACAAAAAATAATTATTGGATCGCGCCCCCTTTAGTGAGTGTTATTGGATACAAAAATAGTGTAAAACTTTAACGAATTGTTTTACTTCCCTAAAAATAAAACTTGTAAGCTTTAATGACGAAGCTGAGATGTAACCTCTTACGCCCATTTAGCGTTGTCTACGATATTATATGTAAAAATAGCGAAAATATTGAACAATTTCTATTCCTTAAGCCTTTAAGGAACTGAGATGTTCTCTGATCTTGCAGAGGTGAAACGTCTCCCCAACGGGCTTTCCCAGAATGACTGTCAAAATAGAGATTTAAAATTGGAAGCAGGAATGTCTTGAAGAAACTCTGTCCCATCAAGTTAAAAATTTTAAATTGACTTACTAAATATTTGGGGGGTATTTACTTGTTTTTTGTTTTGTTTTGTTAACAAAAGCCTACAACAACATTTGCGTCAAACCCACTTTTCCGAAAAATGCTTAAACAAAAGATTACAAATTATTTTGAATTTGATACGGAACCCTTATGCTTGCTGGGGGTTATTCCAGCAAAAATATTATTGCACAAAAAACTCACTTTGTGCTTGTTAATAATTCTGCATATAAATATCCTTGACTAATGTGTAAAACTGTGTAAGTAAGATTTTAATGTGCAAGTCAAAAAAAAAAAGAAAAAAAATTAAATCTTGATTCTTTGAAGGGAAACAAAAATATTGTTTATTTAATTGAAATAAAATTTTTTACAAGGTTATTATTGCTCAAAGTGTGGTAAATTTTCCAAGTAAAATCATGTTTATAAATCACTGCCATTTGCACTAATTAAATAGGTCAAATGTGCTTGTTAACTGGTTTTATTTTAATGCCAACTTTTTTCAATGTTAATAATAAGGCACGTTTAAATGAAGAATAATTAGTAACAATTAATGTTGACCATATTTACAGTTTTGTTTTTAAAGCGAGAACATTTTCTAACAAATTAATAATTGTAGGGTCGTAAAATGTGAAACTGAAGTTCTGTAAGACTTCTAAGCACAAATAATATATTCGGGATGAACTGTTATTTATTTTGTTGAGATACAAATCAGTAGGGTATTTATCGGTTAACCGTAAATCAGTGTGGCTATTTTCGTGTAAACCGCTAAACCGGTAAATTTTAGTGGATTAACTGTCTATATAAACTTATGTGATTTTGGTAGAATTTTAATGTATTTTGTGTGTTTAATTATCTGTTTAATCTCATATACAAAAGGTATGTGATTTGAACACTTTACAACCGTTGTTTATTGGTCTTCTGACGATAAAATTGAAGGTGAGACAAGAATTAAATGTTCTTAAAGCTAAAGCTTTAGGTACATTTATAATGAGAGATTTTCTCAAACCTTTTGAATTTTATTAAAACAATTATACACATAAAGTTCAAACAAAAATATATTTCAGCTTTAACCGCGCCAACACTTCAGATGTTTCATAAAATTTCGCCATACTCGCTCCAAAATATCGGCCGGAATAAATACTTCAATATAGGTTTCCCGTTCGTCTACCGTTGTAGGGTTGTCCCTATGACATGAACATAGCCACACAAGAAATGTATAAACGCGTTCAATCAGAAAATATAAATTCTGTGTCCAAAAGATTC
The DNA here is from genome assembly GCA_951800035.1 of Linnaemya tessellans. Taxonomy (NCBI): domain Eukaryota; kingdom Metazoa; phylum Arthropoda; class Insecta; order Diptera; family Tachinidae; genus Linnaemya; species Linnaemya tessellans. The sequence continues at coordinate 35,667,295 of OX637533.1, read as the reverse complement.
ATTTTGAAGATCTCTGTTATTTATTATATATATTATGTATTAAAAGTATCTGACATTCCTTTTTTAAAACATGATTTTATTACCAAAATGTCAAAATAATATACAACATATTTGATTTAATATTTGAAACTAAGTCAGTACTCTACAAGAAATGAATGACTGAAACAAATACACATGCAACGTTTTAACCAACATATGTACATTTGTTGAATTTTTGACAATAGTTTCAGTTTTTAATTCGTATTTGTTTATTTTATGTCTGTGCAAAATATTGTGCAAATCCAATAAGAAATCAATCTCATATGTATAAATAGGACAAGTAAGTATATTGTTTAAAGTTACAAATTAAAATTGTAATAACAAGAACATGTTTTTATAGGCAATTGTGATTCGAAAGATATTTTCAGGGCAGTGGAAATATTCATCAATGAACTTGACACGCAAGCAAACAATTCACGTAATAACTATGGCACAACTGTGGGAAACTGAGGAGTTATTACACCGAAAACTCAGAAATGAATGTAAACTTAGATAATATATGGATATTCTATGTAGGTAAATCTCGTTGGCTTAATATTTATTGTTTGTTCCATTTTAGGCATTTTTAATCGCATTTTGCACAATGCGATTAAATCAAGAAGTAGCTGTTAAGTGTTGTTTTTGCTCCTTGAAATCTTTTATTTGTAAATATCTTTTTATTGCAAATATTTAATATTAAATTTTGAATTAAATTTGATAATTGTTTTTTATTTGTACTGAAGAATATAAACAAAACAAAGAGTTTTCAGGTTTGAGTAGTCATTTGATTCTTCAGCAATCAACAGATGAGACTTATGTGCCTGACAAACTGATACAAAAAAGCACCATAATGAGCAGGTGAGCTTTATTTTCTAATGTCGGCAGAATTAATAAGTACGACAGAGATGCAAGCTCACATGTATACAATTGTATACATCAGTTTTTTCATATTGCCCTTAAGAAAATGATAGCAAGTTTTGTATAGGCAATGAGGTATTAAGCCCTCAGCACTATCAAACAAATGACTAGTAAAATGTTCAGTAGTGTTCTTGTAGGGTATTTACTGTCCTTCATAATCGAGCGATCTGATAAATATGACGTGTGCTAAAAAGGTATAGCAGTGGGGAGCAAACATTTAACCGTGTGCCAAATTTTTTTTTGGCAAATCGCGCGATTGGGAAAAAATTCAGAAATTGAGAGCCAAAAAAATTGTGACAATATTTTAGTTGTTCCTTTATTCGTTAGCATTCTGTGCTGACTTCAAAGTGATTATGCTGGCTCATGCAGAATCATGCCCCATGAACCTCCCTCCAACCATATTGCTATATCCTTAGCATACGACGAGAGACGAATACTTTCATTTGAAACATTTATAAAATTTCCTCCAGGCATACAATCGATCTATTCAAATATAATCTAGTCGTTTTCTCTCTCAGAAATATTTATTTTCAGTTAATCAAGAGAGATCTTAGCAAATGAGCCCTGTAAACCCATAAAATCGGATACAGGTAGTCATACGAAGTGTAAAGCACCTTGGATGGCCTGAGAGACTGTCTCAGCAGTCTAGAATGATGTTCATGAAACAGCTATGATAAGTTTCGACAGAAAGTTAATCATCCTTCATTTTAATTTTGAGAACATCTTACATCAATTTCATATATCTTATTGACTTATTAATTCCACAGTTTCGAAAAAGAGCCGAAAAATTAATTAATACAGGGTCCGCCATATAACTTTTGTTTTTTGAAAATGCTATAAAAAAACTACTGAATATTTTCTCAAATTTCTTTTTTTGTTTGAAAGTACAATCCTTCCGGTTGATAATGGAAAATAATTTCATTCAAATGGCTTCCTCGGCTGGCCATGTAGTAGCCTACACGATCGGTCCAATTTTTAAGCACATTATCGATTGTGTGCAGCTGTATTTCACCAATGGCTTCACGAATATTATCTTTTATAGCGTCAATTGTTTCTGGCTTGTCGGCGTAACACTTATCTGTGAGGGCACCCCACAAATAATAGTCCAACGGTGTCACATCGCATCTCCGAGGTGGCCAAACGACATCAGCTCTGCGGCTGATAATGCGATCTTCAAAAACAGGGCGCAAAACATCGAGTGTAGCTTCGGCTGTGTGGCACGTAGCGCCGTCCTGTTGAAACCAAATGTTGCCAATATTCTCCTCTTCAATTTTTGTGAACAAAAATTCGTTCAACATGGCCCGATAACGATCGCCATTGACTGTAACGGCCACTCCTTGCTCATTTTCGAATAAAAATTGCCCAATTATGCCTCTGGACCAAAATCCGCACCAAACAGTGACTCGTTTTGGGTGCATAAGTGTTACCATTCACGAAATAAGCACTAGTTGAAAAAAAGCGTTAGATGGCGGACCCTTTATTAAATCTCAGTACACACATGCATCAGTATGAAAATATCGTTATATGAAACGAAGAATTCTATAACTGATCTAAATTTTACAATCACTGGTTTATTATAGCGACGGCCAAATTCTTGGAACAAACGCAGCTACTATTACTTGAACTACTTAGAAAAAAAATTGTTGTTTCAGAATTTAGGTTTCCTCTGCCAATATATAAGAGCTTAATTAAATGCAAACAAATTGTTTGACATTTCAGCCACTCATTATTTATTCCACCGTGAACTTTTATTTGATTTAGTTATTCTTAATTACTTGTTCATTACTAGTTCCCATAATTCTCAGCATTAAGTTGGCTGCCAACAGCAAAAAGTAATCAAATAAGCAGGACAATTATGAAGAGAAAGCGAGCGCTTTAGAGAAAAGCGACTTGAATTCATTTATTACTCCAACTTTTTTCTTTCCGTTTCCTTAAGGCAATTATACTTGTACCTTTTTGTAATGTAATTTTCACTGAGACTGAAAGAGAGAAGGCTTTATTTTCCACTTGCACCAATTTGAAAATAATTATGAAAAGTTGTTTTAAAAAATTATGTACAGGCAAAAATATTTTCATAAGATTGAAACACAATTTACGCTTTTTTGCAGTTAAAAAGGAAACAAATATTAAAGGAAAAATAATGAGTACACATTCGGTTTGTTTGACTTTGTTTATTGTTGAAAATATCTTAAGGTGGCTAATTACATTAAATAAAGTCATAATTAAGTTAACACATTGTTTTTGGTCCCTTTTTTGTTGGTGTTTTGCTGTTTAAGAGTTTTTGTTATACTGCTTTTGCATTGACGCCGTTGTTTTTGTTTGTTTGTTCTTCTATGACTTCAATAACAAAAAGGAAAAAGTCTAAAGACTTTAAAAAGTTTCTAAGAGAACTGCATACGAATATCAAATGAAAACAAATGTTTAATTAAGTTCAACCCCTCAACTGATACTTGTCTACTCAACTGGTTGAGAGTAAGAGGTCATACACCAAATACTTTAAGAACGTGGAATTAAGAAGACTGATGCGAGTGCATAGTATGACAAAAACATTGTTGCAATATAATAATTTTCTTATAATCTGGTAGACAATTTAAAGGGATTTGTTTTTTAAACATGATTTCAGTCGAATTTTTTGCTATTTCTTCCAGTAAATCTCCCCGTATGGCGTCAACGGTGGCTGGAACATTGTCTTCCAAGGCTGCTTTACAACCGTAAGCTAAGGACCTAAACCATCCCCATAAAAAATCGCACACAGGAGCCAAATTAGACGAACCAGGACTTAGGAACCAGTACCCTGTCTGGAAATAAATTTTTCACAAAATTGATTTGGCAATGAATTTATTGTAAAACACGTTGTACAGCAAGTTGCGCCTTCTTGTTGGAACCAAATGTCTTCAATATTTAAGTGATAGGCTTTTGGAAGCTTAAGATCAGCCAGCACTTTTTAATAGGACCTCGTCATTCACCGTAACGGCAGCTTCTTGCTCATATCCATATAAAAAACGACAACAGCAATATTCTCTTTGGTACCCAGATTTCGTTGTTGCGAAAACGATCAATAACTCCAAGAATTGCTGGTTCACTAGGTCGATTATGCTTGACGTAAAATGGACGAAATACTCTAGGAACTTCGCAAAAGTTTTTGTTCATTATTTTTATACCCTCTAAAAAGGAATTGAAGGGTACATTCACTTTGTCATTCCGTTTGTAACGCAGCGATATATCCATCTGAGGACCCATAAAGTATATATATTCTTGAACAGTGATGAAATCTAAGACGAACTGAGCATGTCCGTCTGTGGAAATCACGATTCAGTTCAGAGCCAGACTCTTGAAATTTGGTAGAAATATATCTTGAAGCATAGCACAGGTTAAGTTCGGAGATGGGCTAAATAAATCGGGCAAGAGGGAAAAAAGTTCCCCCAAAAAGAACTAAACCAACCTCTAAAAAACAGCATATGTTTTAAAGCTTTTTTGTAATTTTGTTAAGCAAATGATATATTTTTAATATCAAAGAAGGTGCAACGCGTTAAACTTGGAGCCATAAAATCCACAAAATTAATTTTTGGACGCCGCCTCGTTAAGTGTGCAAAAATAGTGTAAAAATGTAACAAATTGTATTATTTAAGCCTACATTTCTTATAAATAAAATGTTTAAGCTTTGATGACGAAGCTGAGACGTAACCTTGAACTCCTCTGCCCTACCCCTCCTCCCCCTTTGCCCCTACATGACCCATAAAAAAAATTATTAATTCAATTTTACATTTAATCATTTCGAACATTTATTTTTGAAGTTTTATGGTAAAGGTGAAATGTTTTCCCCAAGGCCCTTGCCAGAGAAGCCCCAACAAAATACAGTTTTAATACTCTCCGAAAAGAATTGCACCCCATAAGGTATATATATTCTTGATCAGTGATGAACTCTAAGACGGTCTAGCAATGCCCATACGTAGGTCTGTGGAAAACATGATATAGTCTATTTTTGGACCCCGCCCCCTTTAGTGGGAGTTGTCGTACGATATTATATGCAAAAATGGTGTAAATATTGAAAAATTTTTATTCCTTAAGCATATAAGAAGCTGAGATCTTTTCTGATCTTGCAGAGGTGAAACGTCGCCCCCACGACCCTTCCCGGAATGACTCTGTCAAAATAGAGATTTGAAATTGGGTACAGAGATGTTTTAAAGGAACTCTGTCCCACCAACTTAAACATTTTAAATATTTGTTAGGGTATTTAAGATTAGACCCGGTTTTACATATTTAACTTGAAAATTTTCAAAAAGCGGGAAATTACTGGTTTTGTCCCGTTTCGAAAAAATCGAGTTTTCACCATATCTCGACGTTTTCAGTTCCTTGTTTCCTGACTACTCCTAAGAAGACGTCACTATGTCTGTGTGTATGTGCGTGTCTGTGTGCAGGTATGTTCTTTCAGGCTTAGATTTCCTGGGAATTGACAGAGTTTTGTAGCGGTACATTTTGAGATATATCAAAAAAAATAAAAAATAAAGACTAAAATGAGCGTTTTGAAAAGTATTTTTTTAGAAATATATTTAAACAAAATTGCTCCAAAATCGCGCTTGACATTCAAAAACCACATCGATCGCCACTAACCGAGTCCAAATCGGTTGAGGCGTTCGTGAGATATCGTGAACGAAGAAATTCGAAAAATGTGATTTGTTAAGAAAACGCGACGTAACTCCACGTTAAGATGTGGTTAAAGCTAGCAAGAAGATACATGGATGGGCTTTAAAGTCAACCACGTTCTTCCTGTAATTTCAACAAGCGTCATTTAGCCGCTAAACGCTTAATGATGAGTTGCCAAAATTCTGAGAAGAAATGCCATTCGATGTGATGTGTTTACAGAAATATTACTCTGCGAGGCTCCTTTTGTATCCATTCGCGTGGAAAAACGTACCCAGAAGTAAAAAAGGACTTGGGGGCATTTTACAGCATTCGATATGGAATATGATAATTTGCGACCTGGGGTGGTCTTCATTTTAATATTAAACCTAAAGGATATCTTTTCGCAAAGGTTATAGAATTTAGGTTAAGAATCACTTACAAAACAACACTTACCTGAGAAAATGACCCATAGTCGTAGTTTATTTTCTAATGCAGTCGAAACTAAAAGAAATAAGTAGCGACTGACACTTTATCCGATCGCAACAAAAAACATATTAGGTCTGCATCTGCGCAGAGAAGGCTGCAATTATTAAAATTGATAATCTGATTGTATTTGTGAAAATGCACTTAAAATAATTAAATTATATCTGAACAAGTAAAAGTGCTATATTCGGCTGTGTCGAATCTTAAATACCCTTCACAGATGTTATTCTTCTTTCCTTTTTTCTTTCTTGCTAAAACAGAAAGTAGGTTTAATTAATAAATAATAAAAAACGATGCTATCAGTTACTTTTATATTTAAGTCAACGTTTAAATTTTTTGGCTAGGAAGCTAAATGTTGGCTCTTCTTACTTCTAATACCTCTGAACGTCGTTCAAAAATATTAAATATATTTCATTTACAAGCAAAAAGAAAAAATCCCCTTCATGTACCCCGAAAAGTTCTAATTGTCCAACCGTAAAATAGTCTTTTAGATTTTTTTGGTTTTTAATACCAATTTATTTCTTCCTGATATATAAAGTAGGTATGATTCATCAAAAATAGCAAATTATATGGTTACTTTTATGAATCAGAAAATGTCGATATTCCAGCCCTGAAGTTGGATTTTTAATTTTTTTGCTTTTTAATACCAATTTAATTCTTCCCGAAGTATAAAAAGATTTCATTCACAAACAACGATATAAGGAACTTATAAGTACTAAAAAATTTCGATTTTTCAACCCTGGAACCGAATTTTTAATACCATATTAATTCTTCCTGAAGTATAAAATAGGTTTAATTCACTAAAAAAACAAAATATGGAATTTATGTGGGTACTTTTATGTACCAGAAATATTTCGATTTTCCAACTCTGGAAGCGAATTTTTATTTTTTTACCAATGCAATTCTTAGTGAATTGTTAAACTTTTTCGTCACTTTCATGTACCATAAAATATTTTGTTTGTCCAACCCTGGAATCGAAATTTTGATTTTTTTAGATTTTAATACCAATTTTGTTCTTCCTGAATTATAAAAGATTTTAAATAAGCAAAGACAACAACGTCAATTGCCTCTTTTGTTACTTTTATGCATAAAGAATATTTAAATTTCCCAACCGTGGAAGCGAAATTTCAATTTTTTGTTTGTTTTTTTTACCAATGCAACTCTTAATAATGAGGTTCATGCATCTCCTAATAATGCGGTTTATTTAAGAAAAACTTAAAATTTTTAACCATTTTGGTCACTTTCATGTACTACAAAATATTGCAGTTATCCAACCCTGGAATCGAAATTTTGATTTGTTTTAATATTTGATACCAATTTTGTTTTTCCTGAATTAAAAAATAGTTTTAGTTAGCAAAAAAAAATAGACAACATCGGTTGCCTATTTGATTACTTTCACGTATAAAAAAACTGAATTTCCCACCCATGGAAGCAAAATTTGAATATAAATTTTTTTTTTGGCCAATGCAAATCTTCATGACGTATAAAGAGGTTTTGTTAAAGAAAAACTTAAAATTTGTAACAATTTTAGTTACAATATGTACTACAGCATACGGAATGGGCCGAAAAAAAAAATTAATTTCCCTTCCCTGGAAAATTTTTTTTATTTTTTTAGTTCTTAATAGACCATTGAGGCTTCCCAAAGCACGAAATAGGTTTAATTTACAACCATTACAAAAAATAATTGATTTTTGGTATAAATTTTGCGTCGAGAAATAGGTGTAAGCTTCCCAGCTCTGGAACCGTAAGCTATCTGAATTTCAATACCACTCTATCTAAATTCCTTTCCAATCCAACGGTCAAACAACGAAGTCTCTAGCTCTTCTGGCGGCTTGGGAAAACCGATTTCACGTACAGACGGACGGACAGACGGACATCGCACAATCGTCATCGCTATTCATAAAGATCCAGAATATGTAACTTTATGGGGTCCCATATTGATATCGAAGAAATTACACACGGAATGACAAACCTATATATACCCTTTCACTTTTTTGTGAAGGGTATCAAAAGGCACAGAAGAGGATTTTAGCTTCCACAAAAATATTCTTAATCACTGAAATCCTTAATCCTCAAAAAAGGTGCATTGGTCACCAAATCTTAATGAGATGGGTTGAATGTAATGACAATAAACAGATCCGTGTACTTGGATGCGGCCCTGCGTAAATTACACCGAGGTATGCAGTGCTCTGTCAGAATGGAGTCACAAATTTTCTATTTGATTGTTCGCGGGAAGTGGCACAGACAAATTATTTTTTTTCCAAAATTATATTATGTTATAAGGAAACAATTTATACGATACTCAAGGGAAAAATGCCAACATGATACCCTAATAGCGGATACCCTAATGTACCTATTGGCCATACTTCTGTATGAACTCGCAGCAGAAGTCTTCCTTAATGCTGATAAATCAAAATGTATCTTCTTACGCCTTCCATTTCGTTTGTAGCTTTACCGAAAGTAAATATGCTGGCACACATATTTATGCACACTACAACGCAATTCAACGCTACAAAAAACAGGTTTGATAGGCAAGAAACCGCTGTACCCGTTTGCTAGATATATAAACCAGCACCATCATGCCACACATCCACCCACCCTTGTGAACTTTTAAGCATTTGTCACTCCCCACCTCCATTTGCCAATCGTAACAGCTTTCTGATGACTGAATTTTAACTTTACACTCCGTGTATGACGATGTGTATGAATAAATAATATCTGCTTTTAATTTTCGTGTATTCATTTTCATGACTTCATCCTCATCAGCAACTTATTGGACTTGAGCAATTATTTTTTTATTTTACCCGTCTACGACTTGGAGTTTTTCAGTTCTGTTGACGTTGAACTTGTAACGTCTTGAGGATGTTTGTTTCACAAGGAGCATTAATTCATGCAAACTCACACTATTATTACATTTTGTTAATTCATATATTGTATGCTCAAGTACTATCCTGCTTTTCGCTCTTTTTGTGTGCTTTTGCTTGTTTCTGCTTTTTGTTTACAGTCCTAGATTTTCGCTCCATATGGCCTATAAAAAGATTCTGTATGACTGATTTTTGCTTGAAGCAGTGAGTGGCTGAAAAAGCAATTGTAAAATTGAGTGTGTTTGTGCTCATGTTCCAACATCAAGGGGGGTGATAATGTATTCAAACATTGAAGCCACCCTAAAATGTGTGTGTTTTATTTCTGTTTTTCCCAACTCAAAATTTAATTTTGCAAAAAGTAAAAATTGTTGTAGTTAAAAATTCAGTTTCTTTTTTCATAATATTTGTATAAAAATTTTTGAAAGTGTTTTGTACTTTTTTAGCTTCAGTGAAAGTTAAATATGAAATTACAAACATCCATACATTATGGCTACAATGGAAGTGCGATCTTTAGAAAGATGAAAATATCAAATGCAGAAAAGCTTAAAGAAATAGAGGTGAAAAGGAAGGCCTGAATCTATTGAATGAGGCCAAATTGGAGGAAGGTTTTTAATCTTGTATACAGGATCCCTGCGTAAAAAAATAGAGTTGTGACATTTTTATTGGGTTGTAAAGAAAACATGTTACGATTAAGTATGGAATGAAACATCAGTCTGTCTTCCACCGCTTCGACAACAGTCCATGATAAAAAAAATCATAATTTACATGATTTTTTAACAGAGGAATTCGAGGTGGGAAGGAGAAAATGTTTTTTTTATACCCTTCATAACAAAGTGAATGGGTATATCTAGGTTTGCCATTCCGTGTTTAATTTCTTAGATATCAATATGAGAAACCGTAAAGTATATATATTCTGGATCCTTATGAATAGCGATGACGATTGAGCGATGTCCGTCTGTCTGTACGTGAAATCGGGTTTCTCAAGCCCCCAGAAGAGCTTGGACCAGGGATGGGAATGTAAAGTTTTTTTTGGCACATTCCGTATTTTGTAGTACATGTAATAACTAAAATAGTTAGAAATTTTAAGTTTTTCTTAAATAAAACCTCTTTATACATCATGAAGATTTGCATTGGTAAAAAAAATTTTAAAAATTAAAATTTCGTTTACAGGGGTAGGAAATTGAATTTTTTTTTGTACATAAAAGTAACCAAAAAGGCAACTGACGTTTTTTTTCTGCTAACTAAATGTGTTTCATAATTTAGAAAGAACAAAATCGGTATCAAAAATTAAAAAAAAATCAAAATTTCGCGTCCAGGGTTGGACAAGGGTAATATTTTATAGTTGATGAAGGTGACCAAAATGGTTCAAAATTGAAAATTTTAAATAACACTACCTTATACCTCACGAAGACTAACATTGGTAAAAAAGTTAAAATTTCGCTTCCAGGGCTGGGAAATTGATATTTTTTTTATACATTTAAGTTACCAAAAAGGCAACTAGCGTCAGTTGTTTACTAATTAAAACAATTTTTTAGTTCAGGAAAAACTAAATTGGAATCAAAAATTTAAAAAAATCACATATTATATTTTGTGGCACATAACGGCGAAGAAAATAGTTACAAATATTAAGTTTTTCTTAAATAAAACTATTTCATGCCTCATTAAGAGTTGCATTGGTAAAAAAACAAAATTAAAATTTTGTTTCCAGGGTTGGGAAACTCAAATATTTTTTATGCATAAAAGTACCCACATAAATTCCAAATTTTGTTTTTTTAGTGAAGTAAACCTATTTGATATTTCAGGCAAAATTAAATTAGTATAAAAAAATTTAAAATTCTGTTCCAGGGTTGGAAAATCGAAATTATTTTGGTACATTAAAGTACCCACATAAATTCCAAATTTTGTTATTTTAGTTGATTAAACCTATTTTATACTTCAGGAATAATCAAATTGGTATTAAAAATTAAAAGTTCGGTTCCAAGGTTGGAAAATCGAAATTTTTTAGTACATAAAAGTAACCATATAAGTTCTTAATTTTGGTCTTTTGTGAATGAAATATCTTTTATAATACGGGAAGAGTTAAATTGGTATTAAAAACCAAAAACACCAAAAAACCAATTTCAGGGTTGGAATATCGGAATTTTTATTCATAAAACTAACCATATAATTCGCTATTTTTGATTTTTATGGTGAGTTATATCTACTTTATATATCAGGAAGAAGTTAATTGGTATTAAAAACCAAAAAAATCTAAAATACGGTTGGACAATTAGAACTTTTTGGGGTACATGAAACGGATTTTAACTTATTGTTTTCAAATTAAACATATTTAATATTTTTTAAAGACGTTCAGATGTACTAGAAATAAAAAAAGCCAAACATTTAGTTTCCTAGCCGAAAAATTTAAACTTTTTCTTAAATACAAAAGTGACCGATAACATAATTTTGATTTTTTAATTAAACCTACTTTCTGTTTTAGCAAGTAAGAAAGAAAGAAGAATTACATCTGTGAAGGGTATTTAAGATTCGGCACAGCCGAATATATCACTTTTACTTGTTTTTAATTGACTTCACGAAATTAAATGTAAATCGTGAAGGAATTTTGTAACCACTTTTAGTCTACTTTTGTAACGTTCTCAATACCACAAGTCGTAGCGCGGGCACATTCAGGATAATTAGTACAGGAATTCCCGTGGGGAAGATTATTTCTGGTTATTAACAAATTAATTATTTTACTCAAGTAATCAACTTAAAGGAATATTTGAACTATAGTAACTAAAAATAGGTAAAAAAGCTATATTCTTCTGTGAATATATACATGATTGTACATTCATTCCAGCCCTGGAAGCATCTTTGATCTTTCTGATTTGAAATACTAATGTATTTCTTATCAATTTAATTTATTTTATGGCCTCCTTGAAAGCAATATCGTAAAAAGTTGAAGGTTGAAACCAGTAAAGAACCCTCTGATCACCAATTCCACATGTTTTTCTAACATTAACATGCTCCATTTTTGAAGCAGGAGAGTGCTATTTCTGAGCGCACTACTCAATATCACATATACACGAGTAATATAATTATACACACGCTCTAACACCTCGCACAACCAAACAAACAAAACTCATATTTCCGAGCACTCTCAACTAAATGACGCACACATGCCCACTTTCATTTCCTTAATTTATTTGTTTGAAACTGTTGAAGCTTTTCGTATCTCATATTCAGAGTCATATGATTTTTTATTATTAACAATTATTATGAGTTGAATTTCTCTTGATTATAGAGTCCTTGGATGACATTTGAAATTAAATTTAATTTATTTCATATGAGCGTTTCTGTCCTTGTAAGTGAAAGCATACGAGAAAGGAAAAATGAAATGTCTTAACACATAAAAGAAGACAATAATGAAGGGCTTTAATTAAATTGTAAGATTGTTAAATGTGGCTTTATTTTCTTCAATTTATTTCTTTCGGTACGATGTGGATAATAGAATGAATTTTTGTTGAACATTCATGCCCTTAAGGAAATTGTGATGGTATTCTTCTTGGGTTTGAAGGGCTAGACAATAAAATTATATTTCCTCCTCTTTAATTTAAAAATTTGTAGGCAGTTTTATCAAATTGTGTTTCATAAAATGTTGGGTTAATTTTATAACATATCATAAAGTTCTTTGAAGGGTATAAGTTTTATGAAATTAATTTGATGGTTAATAAAATTTAAGATTTTTGTACAAAAAAAAAATTTTGTTTGCTTATTAAATTTAACGATTTATGCATAAAACTTATTGACAGGAAGAGTTTCCTTTTTAATAAAACACTGTCTTATGTATTTATAACGGCAGGACTATATAAGGCGTTCGGTTTTACGACAGCTATGCCTATCATATTCTTATGAAGTCGATTGTTCATAAGACCAGACAACATGTTCGTATCGGCAGTTTTTTCATCTGCATGAGACCTATCGATTGTTATAGCTTCGGTTTAATAGCTGAGCATGTCTAACGGTGTTAAAAGATTTTCTTCGCGAATTTCATAGAGCACTTAACAAATTTTGGAATATGCTGGAAATTGAGAGTAGGTGAAATATTTAGGCTTTGTGTCGAGTGATAGGTTCTATTATTCTCTAAAGCCTTAGATCTTTCCTATCTCCATTGATTCTCCTATTTCCATTGATTCATTTATTATATAAATTTTCTCACGGGAATGGCGACAGACAATGCTATTATGAATACCTTCTTTCATCCTTATCTACATATTCTACTGTTCAAGACATGCAACATGTAAAATGTATTCGTATTGGTAGTGCAACCGTTTGTTGCGGCAAACGTCTTAAAGCTTAAAGTTCTGGATCGCAACGTCTACAGAAGGACACTAATGTGCACATTGTCTGTACGAGTATTTCTTTCCTGTCCTATTATAAACTCTCCACATATGTAGATTTAGAATTAAGAGAAGAATTCACTATTATGGTCCGAAGGATATAGCTACTAAAAAAAGGTTTTTTATTAAAACACTTCTCATAAAGTTTGAAAATGATTTCTCACATTTCTTTCTTTCCGCTTTCATTTTTACGTCTGCTGTGAGCAAATTTGTTGCAAGGAAAAAATTTTGTATACTAAACCTATAGTGCCAGCGGTAAGTAGTATCTGACTACGATAAGTGATGTCATAGAATCGGTGCTTAACAAACTACTGGGATGGGCGAAAGACCGAATTGACATTATTTGCAAAAATATACAAAGTTCGGTCTTCCGGGATGGCATTACTCTGGAATTCTCAAATGACGTTACAAACTTCTGTGAAATCCGGAACTCCAATATCTCGCGGAATCAACACAAAGGAGTGCTGGACTCTATTTACTTCCTTTTCCACCAGAAACCTGTCAACGTAAAAGTCTTGTGGAAACATAGTCTGGAGGATAGTATAAAGATATATTTATGCGTGTGAAAGGGCTTTTTGGAAAAGATGGAACCTGATGCCGTATGTGCTACATTGGATATACAAAAATTCTTACTTATAGATCAAATGTCTGGTGGAGAGCAGTGCTGTTACTGGTTCTATAGATCATTCCAGTATAGAAAATGCATCACTTAGGTCCTTTTTCATGTCCACATCAAGTATACATCTGCAAGATGGTAAATGTCACAATTCTACAAAGTGTAGGAAACAAACTGGCTACATGACTTTCTTCATGAATTTTTCCAAACCAATTTAGAGTTGAGTTAACTGACAGAAAAAGTGGATGAAAAACTACGTAACTCGGATAAATCAGTCGATTCAAAAATTGTAACGGGGGAAAGTTGTATGCGCGTTTTCCCCCCCACATTTATAACTTGTATTAGATTTATATTAAATTTATGTAACTTCAATTATATTTTTATGTTCCTATTTTCTTTATCTGAACGAAGTTACAGTGAATTACTTTTTATACCGTATTTTTACTTTGAATGAGTCATTTTGTTACTTATGTTATATTGAATACCATTTTGTTTTATTATTATTCCCTTAAGAAAACCAGATGTTTACTTTATTGTTTTACATAGTAAGTTACAAATTATGAATTGAATTAACGACTAGTAACGGCTAAAAGTAACGCCCTCTGCATGTGAAACAGGAGACTGTCACCACAGCACAGCTGTGATCACAACACAGCTGCGATCACAACACAGCTGCGATCACATCACAATACCCACCACTAGTGTTATACCACACTGTGTGAATGTGTGTATGCCCACGATTGAGGGTATAAAAGACAGCACAAAATGTACAAGCAGGCAGTCTGCTGGCAGTTCGCTTGGCGGTAAGAACTACTTTGGTTGCGCGAGTTATAGCCTACCAAACTGTTTATTATCTTCTAAACGGACTTTCCAAAACAATCCAAGGAGCTTGTTCTTGCATTGTTTCCAGACTCCTCCACTGGTGCACTTCCTCCACCGCCAGTCCTACACGAAGAGAGCATTAGGCCTGTACGGGAGTTTGTTCCTACAGGTGCTTCTGCCAGCCTAGCCGCATCCTATGCCGGCTCTCACCGTTCTGCCGCTGTCAGTGCCGCCTGCATCATCACAGGCCTGTACGGGAGTTTGTTCCTACAGGTGCTGCTGCCAGCCTAGCCGCATCCTATACCGGCTCTCACCGTTCTGCCGCTGTCAGTGCCGCCTGCATCATCACAGGCCTGTACGGGAGTTTGTTCCTACAGGTGCTGCTGCCAGCCTAGCCGCATCCTATACCGGCTCTCACCGTTCTGCCGCTGTCAGTGCCGCCTGCATCATCACAGGCCTGTACGGGAGTTTGTTCCTACGGCGATACTACCAATTGCCTGGATCGCCCCTAGAGTGCGTGATACACCTGTACGGGAGTTTGTTCCTACAGGCGTCTATCACCTCCAACAGGCGACTTCCTTCAGGCGGCGTCTATCAGCTACATCAGGCGACGTCTATCAGCTACATCAGGCGACTTCTATCACCTACATCAGGCGACTTCTATCACCTACATCAGGCGACTTCTATCACCTACATCAGGCGACTTCTATCACCTACATCAGGCGACTTCTATCACCTACATCAGGCGACTTCTATCACCTACATCAGGCGACTTCTAACAGCTACATCAGGTGACTTCTATCACCTACATCAGGCGACTTATCACCTGCACCAGGCGACTTCTACCGTCCTCAGTACCAGTGCCAGCCAGCCGGCCGAGCCTCCACGGATCGCCCAACGAGCGACCGTCACCAACCAAGTTGGCCACAACAGTCGGCGTTACTTCGAGCCGTTCCCCCCTCACTAAAATAATAAGCAATAAAGATTATAACGTGAAGGAAAAAGAGTGTATCTTATTTTTCACTAAGCAAACCCACGACCCTGGAACCCGCTGAGTCTATCCCAGCAACCAGCGGGAAAACGTGTCGTTACAAAATGTCACCAGAACATTTTCGAGAGTCTTTTCTGAGGAAATTTATGCTATTATCGAAACTGTAAATAGAATCGATGAACAATAGAGACATTTGCACAAATAGTCTAGACGCAATTACAGCCCTGATTTCGAAGGTATTGAAATCGAAGTGTGTACTTGCAAGTATTCAACATCTGGCTCGGCTTAAAAGACATGATGACGACGAGGTATTTTCTATTCCAGGGCATGAAGGCATACAGGGGGCTTTAAGACTGTGTTACAGCAGTGTTTGTTTTTGATGAAGCAGACTCACGAGGCATATTCGTATTTCCTTAGTTTAGCTGTCAAATAACAATAGGGAGCGGGCAAAGAGGAGGATCTACAATTAACACGCTCAGAGTATCCATAACACTCTGACCCTCACTTAGCAGTATTTAGAGCAACCAGCTCCTAATAGAAAGATATTACTGGCACTCCTGGTTAGAATCATCATTGAGAACTGTGCCATTGGACATATGACGGAACGTCCAGCTTTCCTATGCTATCGTCGTTGAAGGTGCTGGTTTAAGAAGGATTCATGCCTGGACATCAAGGCTGTCTTTATATGCGAAATCTGGACAATCTCACCGGTCCACTATTGGTTGACAGCTACTGGTATACCAGTACTTCGTAGGAATATATAAAAAGGGAAGAGTCCTCTGGGCATCACAATGAACTTCGTGGCATTCGAATTTTCTCGCCACTTTGCGGGCAGCTAAACCATAGTGCCAATATGGCGTCTGATGTTTTAAATGAATAATTCCCCTATAGAACCAATAATTGTGGCAGATGTGTTTCCATATTAAAGGTTGTCAATAATTATTATTTGATTTTCATTAATTTCTATTCTGTCATCTGTCTTTAATTCGCTTTGCTTATATTCCTATGAAATAAAAATTTGAGCACATATTTTTTTAGTATTTGAAATCTGAGTAAAAGCTTTAATGAATTTAAATGATATTAAAAAGTAAAAAACAAAAGAATTCTGGGAAAAACAGCGCTAAAACAAGAAAATACTTGTTGTCGAACACATGCAGACAACCAAAAATCAAATTGAAATGAGTTTAAATAAAGGCAACCACTGGGCAGACATGAAATAAATCATTGTTAATACCAGCCAACAATTGAAAAATTGAAATCAATATGAACAACAATAAAATGCAAACCTTAAAAATTAAATTGATTTCACAAATACAACCAATTCAATCACATCAGCCAAAGTCATTCAGACCAGCAGCTTAAGGTACTCGTATAATACAACTGAGCAAATATTTGATGAAGTGGGCGTCAGCCATATTTTTTATTCAAATGTGTAAGACAAAAAGAGGTGAGCTGGTAGTTTAGCAACTTGTATTTATTACGCCAAATATTTGCTTAGTGAGAACTTTACTCTACATTCCGCCAACATGCAAGCATTTCGATTTAAGTTGTCATCGCTTCCTTTTAGTTAATTTTTTATTTTTTAAATGCCGCTGAAAAAATAAATTAAGGGGTTTAAAAAATTCCAACCAAACAAAAGTAAAGAAGGGAGGGTGTGAGTGTTGCTTTTGATTTTATTTTCGTTGTTTATGGTATTCTGCGGCGTATTTGTGAACCGTTGTACGCATTTAAGACAGACGGAGGGATTTACATAAATTTTCAAGTCCTTACAATTTGTCAACATTAAATTGTGGAAGTCTAAATTAAAAGGCTCAAGAATTAAAATTTAAAAATACTATTTATTATTTCTATTTAAGGTGAGAATCACTGCCACTGTGTTGTCCTATAGAAATTTTCAACAAAATCGCGCTTAACGGGGTTGTTTAAGGATTTGTAACTGACTGCAACATATTTCGAACTTAATTTGATCGTATTTACGAGAACAACTTTATTTAAATAAAAAAAATATTAATTCTAAAGTTTAATACTCGGGCATTTGTTTGGTGATAGGATTAAATTTTGCAGGACTCACTGAATTCTAATAATTATGGCATAATTTTTTTTTAGAAATCAATAAATTTTATTTTTTTTAACGAAAACGAAACTTTAGAATATTAAAAACTGACAACAGAACAATTAAACTTTTTCAAATGAAAGGATTTTGTGTGTTTTTAACTGTATGAGAGTTGTAATCAATAATATTTTTTTATTATAATCTTGTAGATAACTTCATGGCATGCATGTTTTATATATGATATTCGTTATGTGACCGCTGTGGTTATGGTTCATTCGGTTAATAAAATGTTTGATTATTTTTTCCAGTAAATCAATATATCAATGGCGCCTTTAATACTGAATTCCAATCCCTCTAGAGGGGCTGGCCTGTCAGCAACTTAACAGAGGCACGAAAATCGCATGACCGAGGAGGCCAATGCACATATGCACTTCTGCCAAAAAGGTTGCCATCAAACTGATTTTGCAATAAATCGATTGCTAAGTATGCTGTGTGGCAAGTTACGCTGTCTTGTTGCAATCAAATGTCTTTCATGTTAGGTAGTTAATTTTGGAGTTACAACTATTTGTAAGTTACAAACTATTTTCAAAAATCACAACAGAGTAAACATAGTAGCCCTTGTTTTGTTTTCTATGAGTTTCAAGGCCTACTACGCTTATTCTGTTGTGATGTTTGAAAATAGTTTGTAATTTACAAATTGTGAATTCTCAGATGGTTTTCAGAAGTATATGCATCAGATATGAGGTTTTTAACTTTTCAAAACTGTGGTTAAAGTCTACTGATGATTTGGTAAAGCACCAATGAAATACATTGTATACATTGATCACCCACCAACAAATAAATTTCTTTATATATAATAGTATTGTGACAACAATGTGTCAAATACAAATTTCATAACAATTCTCTTTTAAGTTATATGTATACAATATGTACTTTACTAATAAATAGCAATGCTTTCTGCATTTCAATGTTCGTTCTTTATTAATTAACGCACAATTTTAGCAAATAATTTAAAATATTTAGCTTGACATCAGGAAAAGAAAGCTGTAGTGCCTCTTTGGAAAACCAATGGATTTTGTTATGTACGGCACTTTAAGTTTTCTGAACGACATTTTTTGAAAGGAATGAATCGTTCTGCAGAAAACTCTCATTGAAAATATAATGCTTCGGAAAAGACGATAAACGTAACAATTTTTTTAAATGATATCATTTGCAGTGTCGTGAACGAAATTAGCGAGTGATATTAAAATATATTTCAAATAAATTACATTAAAAAATCAATTTAGATAGATTGGCGATGAAACTAAGACTTGCTCATAAGAAAAAAGCTTCAATATTGGCTAAAAATTTCAAACTAGGTGAAACTTGAAATAGTCGTTTGCGTCACACAATCGATTGAACCATAAAATATTGACAAATTTTCATCAACCATAAATGACATTTTGAATGTTTTGTAGTAAAATCTTCCCTCATTACGAGTTTTCGCTTTATTAAATGCGAAAGTGTAAGTGTGCGTGTGCGTGTACATGTCAAACCAACAAATTATCAATGTGAATTTACGAAGCCTTTAGTGCCACAACATTAAAAAAAAGGTTTTATGTGTTCATTCTAATTAAAGCAAACTGAAGTATTCGAACTGCAAAGATTTTAGTTCAACACATTTTTTTCGAAATTTAATCATAAATCTTATGGTTCGCAAAAGCAGTATTAGTTAATTTTTGTTGCAGGTCGCACTACATAAATGTTGCTGGGTTACTTTTCAAGGATTGTTTTTGATGCAATTGGAAATGGTTTTTAAATTTATTCTAAGAATACATCGGACATTTTGTGATAGATGAGTTTAGTAAGGACCGCAACGCCAAAAATATACCATTGAACAGTGGGGTGAAATTAAAGAAGTGGTAAAAAGTCCTCAACGTTTGCACCACTTAACCGATTTCGATGAACCAACGCTTTTAAATACAAGTATTGTTAAGTTCTCAAAGAATTTTATATGGCTTCCTGTTTTAAGACAAGGTTGTCAAAGTTGGGAACGGCGGAAGCAGAAATTTTTCGAAGCTTAAAAGTTTTGTACATGTCAAACAACTTTTTTTTTCAAAATTGCAACAATATTTCTTTTGGTATATTTCTGTAAACGTTCCCAATACCAATTTTTTGTGAAATTGGAAGTTCTTTTATTGAAATGTTTTCATATACACACGTTATACACGAAGTGCAAAATATACGAAAGATTAAATTTTATAAACAACAATTAAATATAAATATCTCGAAAAGTACACTTTTTTACTTTGTAAAACAAACG